>OX243911.1:4981592-6231592 GCA_945859665.1 Anorthoa munda
AACATAATTATTGTTAAAGTATAGCAATCAATATTTTCAATGATTGGTTTTTAGCGATGATTTTCAAGTCAAGACATTAAAAGCATATGAATTTGCCGATTTCTTTTATTTCCATTGCGCCACACTTATGGGTTTCATCATGTGATTTACACCTGAATCTACATTCATGAATGATTCATTGTTTTTCAGTGAATTGGAGCTAAACATCTGTTTTTCAGATAATCTGACATGACGACATGAAAATACTTAAACATGTAGGTAAGTATATGCATAAATTGTTTGCGAATTCTGCGATCACGGAATTAGGGCACATTGGCACAAGTGAATTCGGCAAAGGGAACAACTCCATGAATAAGTATGACACATTTCCCAAAAATGTTTTCGGTATTGCGTAAATAATTTAGAAAGGGTAGATACGTCCTCCACCCTATAATAATTCCGAATTCACATATATATCCTTTCCATGAACTACCCCCTTTCGAGTGTATTCGCTATACGAAAGTCATTATTTTAACGGTGTCGTCACCCTTACCTATACCTACGTATTCTTTGCAGAATTCTCTCTCTTTCACAAAAAGACTTTATAAAGAACAATGCATGATGAATATGGGCAGGTTTCTGAATTGAATATGTATTTTAAACACTACTTTTAAAGCCGTTTGGCTTTTAAAAGTCAGTTTTGACAGGTAAGCTAAAGTGGAGCTGTCAAATACTCAAATTCAAAAATCGTAGGTAGGCGCTTGAGTACTTGCTCGCCGGTCACAGCTGCGCAGGTACGCAATCATTTGCTCTGTGGGGGTAGGTAGGTAAGTGAATATTGGATCACATTTCATAATCTTAAATCTCTTCCAGAGCACATTCACAGTTTAGTGTGATGTGAACAGGCACGCTCAATTTTGACAGAATGAGGACTGAAACTTTTATTTAGATCTTCACAAGGGCAAAGAGTATGAAAAATCGACCAATCACATAGACAGAAATCCACATTGCGTCTTTCATCTCGCATGTGATTGGTCGATTTTCCATACTCTTTGCCCTTTGCCTTGCCGATTTTTTTTTTATTTTTTTTTCTAATTATCTTTGCCCCACACTAGGAATTTCTTCCTGTATCGTGGGTGCGTTTACAAACATATAAACTCACATACACAAACACCCAGAGCCGGAACAATTATCTGTAGGTCATAAAAATTTTTGTTCCGTGCGGGAATCGAACCCGCGACACGCAGCGCAGCAGTCAATTGCTCAACCACTGCGCCAACCGTGCGCCCATATCAATCATTCATTGCGCAATAAGGCTGGATGCAGCAGGATGAACTTCATAAAATTTGTTTCAGTCCTAATTCCTAAAGTACTTACGTTGTCTATATCTATTGCGTGTTACTTTGTTTTCTATGTGCATAAAGTAAACAAAACGGCAACTCGATACAATGTTTAACCTATGTTTTCAAATGTTTGTTGTTATTCGTCACTATCTAAATGATGAAAGGCTCGTCAATCAATTTCAAACATGTGATACAACACAAGCGAGATAACACAATGTTAATGAATAATTTCACTGTAGGGATTACTTATCAATATCACAGACTAATAAAACTATGCTATAGAGTAGTAATATGTTTTATTTTACATACATTGAAGTAATAAGTTACTAATATCACATTTACAGTGCCCCCTAAAACCTAAGACATAAAATTTCATAGCATCTTACAACTAAAGACTAGCAACCTGAAACAATAATGAACTCTGTTCGGATTATCATGAGTTTGTGATATGTATCAGAGAAAAATGAGATTATTTGGACTCTATGATTATTAAACTTCAACTATTTTCCTCGTCTTTGGAATGAGCGCTTCGTCGTCAGTGGTCACTTCCACCAATCTCCGTCGTTTCCGTAGTGGCCGAGTGGATTCTGATGGCTCCCTACTCTTAGTCACAATTTTCGCCATTTTATGCCCCAGTCTGGTTATCTTGAATTTCGGCAAAGTCTGCTCCGGATTTCCAGTCTCATTAATTTCCGTTTCCATTTTATCTTCCTCTACCCGCTCGTTGGTTTGTTCACTAACTGGGTTTTCTAACGCAGTCTCACAACTCTGCTCGCTACTGCACCCCGTGGCTTCCTCATCTCTTTTGTTTTTATCACTGTTCATTGTAAAGTCTAAAGGTCCTTCTACGTCCGCTGCATCTGGTTTCGGTTCAGTTTTCACTTTATTCGCACAGTGAGCCTGGAGGAACGCCGAGAAAGGTATAGGAATCGGAATGGGGAGCGGGATGGGTAAGATCACAGGGTAGGGCACTAATATTGTGACTGGTGGGGCCTGGCCTAAGGGTGTGGGGAAATTCAACGGAGGCGGGAGGCCGGGGAGTCGAGGCCGCTCCATTAGGAATCCTGGTCGAGGCATAAAGTTCAGTCGCGGTGGGAACATATTATGTGGATGCCTCGGATCGTGATTGTCCATAAACATTGGTGGCGGCATACTGAACATCGGATTATGAGGAAACGGCGGTGGTGGCGGGTGGGGGTTTATCTGGTGAGGTGGCGAATGCAGAGCATTCCCAACAGTGGACGCTGGCGATGATCCGTCTGACGGGCTGCACATCCGAAGGTCCTGTGCTTTCGGGGTCGACGTCCGCTGCCGAGCAGTTTGTGACGTCACCGTGGCCGAACACTTCGACGTCCTTCGTTTCCGTAGATTCATTTTAGTGTTCCTAATATCCTTCTTTGTTTCTGGTGATTTCTGTACTGGTATTGTTTCATCTGAAGGTCGTTTTTGCTTCATCAGCTTTGCTGTTGGAGCGACCGTTATTAGGGGCAGCGGGGATCTGTTCTGTGTCTTTTGTGCTTCTGTCTTTTCTGTGTTTGCTAGCTTATTGGGTATGTTGTCTGGGTTTGGTGAACCTGATCGTTCGGAATTTGGTGAGGCAGATCTGCTTTTGCAGTTTTTGAGCCAGAGATCCGGAGTGATGAGGTTGGATGATGACGACGCATTGACCAAATGCGGATTGAGATCGAGGTGCGCCTGCGTCTCCCGGCAGAAGATGTGCATCTTGTATTGGTTCAGGCATTTGTCTGAGCAGAACTGTAGCTGTGTGGCACCATCCTGGAATTAGAGAGATTAATTCATTAGATTTTGTATGATATGGGTGATATGAAGTTTAGCTTACGGAGATAATTCAAATCTGAACAGCTGATAGTGTTTATAACAAGGAAAACCATTGAAGGAAGATGGCACCACGTTTAGGTAGGTACTCCCAATCGTCTTTTCCTTGCCTTTTCGAAAGAGATATAAGAAAGCCACATCGCCATAACGCTAATAATAAGAACGCTAGTTTTCGGGCACTTTTTGAACCGAAACTCCAGTCGAAACCAGTTTACTTGGCCGAAACTTTTATCTTAGATTAGCTCGCGCTTGATCACTATCTCACCCTATGGTAAGTGATGATGTGGCCGACGGTGGAGCACGCCGAAACCGAACCTTCGGTCGGTCTCTATAATCTTTTTTGGTTCTATCTAGGACATTCTGGTTTCCTCATGAGGTTTTCCTGCACCATTTTAGGAGCAGTTGTAATAGGTTGGGTTCGAACACAACTTGTAAGTTAGTAAGTTGCTTGGCGTTAATACTTATCTAAATCCAAATAATATCCTCGATCCTCACCTGAAAGTCCACGTAAGCGACTGTATGTCTCACATGTCGGCACCAGTCGCAGGTCTTGGCTCGTTTGAAGTTGGCCCGTCGAGACTGGCTGAAGCATAGCTCGGAGCAGAATGTGGCCCCCGCATGCTGGAGTGCTGAACCCTCGCTGGGGAGGCTCTTGTTGCACCAGGAGCATTCATCTGCTGGAAAAGAAGATAAGAGATGGTGAGAATTATGAAGAAACGATTTGCAGAGTGACTATGGTGAACTGCAGCCTAATTGCGTAAGTGAATTCTGAAAAGGAAACAAGTCGATTCTTTCAAAGAATCAGAATCATTTCTTTCAACATTTTCGGTATTGCGAAACTAATTTGGAAAGCTAGCGTTAGCTTTCCAAATCCTCCTTTGAGTTGAACACAGACTAGAGATACTACGGAGTTGAAGATATTTGCATTACACAATACCAATAGTGAAGTTTGATCTCGATTCTTCCGCTTTGATTCTTTCTCTTACAATCAATTCTACGTCAAAATATTGATAATGAATGGAGCACAACCTTTCCGTTTCAGAGTGTAATATGCAATACGAAAAGCCGTTTTTGGGAAGTGTAGTGGACTGTATTGGTGTTGTTTTGTTGGGTCTTGTTGGAGGAATGAAAATACTGTCTTGATTCGTATCTTCAATTTATTCCTTACTTGTTACCCCTTGTAGAGCAGGAGACCGACTGTGTCTCAACTCCCAAGCGGTCCGGCTTTTATACAAAAAAACCGTTAGCCGCAAACAATAGCGCCCTTCTCCCTCAACGGTATTCGGGCCCGGCATCGCAGAAATGCCGATTTTATTAAACTTATCTTACTTAAATCTACACAAATTATACATTTCCTTAATCTACATACTTAATTCTACCTAGGAAAAAATATAAAACGTGTAAAAGGTCAATACAAGAGTCTTAAACCTAACCTACTCTAAGTACTCTACTTATGAGCTATGAAAACATACATAATCTTGTCTAATTAGCTACCTTTTCTCTAGCTCTTATATATATTACAAGTGTAGTCTTAATCTAAAACTCACATGGCACCTATGTCAATCCTATTTTAAATATCCACGTGGTATTTTTAGAAGAGAAATCTACGAGACAATGCAAACGGGATTTTATCCTTTTTCTCACGCCGCGTTAATGTCTTTGGGATCGTTCAAGGCGGCCCGCTAGCCATTAGATTAATGAGGGTTCGTTTACAGTTCCGAAGACAATAAGCATTGAATTTAACTTATTTTTATAACACTGTAAAATGCCGACAACAGACCTTAATGTTCGCGTAATTCATATACCGTTGGAAGGTCCAAACATGTGGCAGGCCTTAAATAACTGTTTACAGAATTACCGTGAGAAATGTCCCTATGCTAAAATAATATGCGAGACGTTCTGTCGTTTATAGTTCTCCCCCCGGCGCAGCTCGCGTAGCCTCCTTCGTTGACACGACGACGAGCTTGCTCACGGGGCGTCGGAAGGTGCCGGTCCTGGTGCGCACCTCGACGACTCTAACGCCGCCATCCGGTCCGCGATGCGTGCGCTCGACGATTCCCATCGGTTTCGTGTTCCGTGGCTCGCCGCGAGATACCCGTGTGAGCAGGTACTCGCGTAGCCACCGTCGCCAGCTTGCATCGGTCGCTCGTCCTCATACTTCGAGAAGCGGGCCGGGTTCGGTAGCCAGCTGTCTCGCTCCGTTTCTTCACTCGTGTGAAGGACCTCCTCGTCCTCTGGTTCATCCGTCGACGTCGTGGGCCACTGCTCTTCTGGCAGTAGCAAGAAGTCCGGCCCGTGAAACCATCTATCCGTGGCGCAGATGGGCATGTTGACAAGTCGAGTGGCGTCGTCCGCTACGTTGTACTCAGTAGGCAGCCAACGCCACTCTTCTTTCTGGGTCAATTCAGCGATCTCTCCCAGCCGATGCGCGACGAATGGCGTGTAGCGTCGCACGTCGTGATGGATCCAGTGCACCACGGTAGATGAATCGGTCCAGTAGGTCGTCTGGCCGATGTCGACTCGGTGCTCCTTCCTTATCGTCTCGGCGAGTCTCGCCCCGATCACTGCGGCTTGTAGCTCCAGGCGCGGTATAATTTGCGCCCGACGAGGCGCCTCCTTAGCTTTGGCGGCCACCAACACGACTTTCAGGCTCCCATCGACGATTCTTATTCGCCAATAGGCCACGGCTGCGTAGGCTTGCTCGCTGGCGTCGCACAGTACGTGTAAGTCGACGCGTTCATACTTTTGCGTCACGTAACAGCGCGGTAGTCGCAGGTGAGCGAGTTCGGTCAGGCGAGCGAGCCAGGAGGAGAAGAGCTCGTTCTCTTCCTCGGGGATTTGTTCGTCCCACGTCGTCTGAAGGCGCCACAAGCTCTGCAGTATGATCTTCGATCGTATTGTGTAGTGGCTCAGCAACCCAAGCGGGTCGTATATGGACATCACGGCGCTGAGGGCTTCACGCTTAGTTGGGGCGCGCGTTCTCGATCGTACTTCAGCCGGGACTCGGTTCATAGATGTGTTGAACCCCAGCTCATCGCGCTCCGCGTCCCAATGCAGCCCCAGGATCTTGCTCTCAGGCTGCTCACCCCCTAATTGGGTAGGAGAGGTGGCGTGTAGCTCGGTGGGCACGTCACATAGCACCGTCTTGTCGCTGGAGCTCCAACCTCTCAGCGTGAACCCTGCGTGCGCGTGCACTGCCCTCATTTCCTCGACTGCCTTCCGTGCTTCTTCGGCGTCTTCATAGCTGGCCACCAAATCGTCCATGTAATGACTTCCTTTGATGGCCTCCAGCGCCCGCGGGTACTCCTGCCCATGTACATCTGCGTTGTAGTTGCGTACGTAATGGGCCATGTACGGGGAGCTCGCGGCGCCGAATATCATACTGGTCATCTTGTATTTCCTCGGAGGCTCTTGTCGGTCGTCACCTCTCCACAGGAACTGTTGCGCTGGTTGGTCCTCCGGCCTTATCCTGATCCTCAGGAACATCTCCTGCACGTCTGCTGTAATCGCTACCGCCTTCTCTCGGAACCTAAACAGGATTCCTGGTAGCGACAGCAGTAGGTCGGGTCCCTCCAACAGTTTGTTGTTTAGGCAGACGCCGTTGCTCTTCGCTGCTGCGTCGAACACTAGCCTATGTTTGCCCGCCTTGTTCGGGTTCTGCACGGCGAAATGTGGCAGATACCAACAGATGGCACTCGCTCGCTCCGACCCGTCGCATGGCGTCGCGTACCCCTTGTCCAATAGGTTGTTAACCTGCTTGGAGTACTCAGCCGCGAACTGTGGGTCGGCGTCCATCTTCTGCTCGATCTTCTTCAGCCGGCGGAACGCTTGATTGTAGCTGGGCGGCATAGTGACCTCGTCTCGCCGCCATGGCAGCCCAACCTCGTACCCGGTGTCAATCTTCCTGATTGTCCTCCCGACTATGTCGATGGCTCGTTGATCGCTCGCCTTGACTCTCGGCTTTCCTTGTATGCCGAGCGCGTCGATCCTGAAGTGGGCTTCGACTAAGTCGTGGAGATCCTGGCTGCATGCACCCGTGGTTCGGTCGGGTTCATACACATGCAACACGTTCCCTTCTTTTATGATGGTCCTGCGTGGTGCGGTTCCGTGCACCACCCATCCTAGTTGCGTTCTTGATGCGGCCGGTTGGTTAGGGCCGCCGATTCGGAGCTCGCGGGACACTATGCACTCCCAGTGGTCTGTACCCACTAGAAGCCCGGGGCGCGCCAGTTCGTAGCACACCTCTTCTGGTGTCAGGTCCCTCAGGTGCTCGTAGTCCAGCAGCGTGTCGGGAACAGACTGTTGGTGAAGCCGGAGATCCTTCATGGTCCTCGCTCGTACCTTGTAGCTCTCTTCACTCTTCAGTCCCTTCACGTCGATGTTCACTACTTGGCTGCCCATATCTCGCTGCGACATGTTAACCCCGCTCAGGTGGAGCGGCCGTGATGGCCCTTCTGCCCCGACGCTTGCCGCCAGTGCTTCGTCCACTAGGGTGATCGTGGCCCCTTCGTCTAGGAGCGCGTAGGTCTTGACCTCCCCCCGTGGTCCGGACACGATGACAGGGCACATCTTGAGCAAGACTGCTCGTGGCCCGGTAGCGGGTCGGGTAGCCACGGACAGGACCACTTCCTCCTTCGGTGGGTCAGCCTTCCCCGTGTCTTCAGTCTGCGCTTCGCGTACCGCTTGATGGAGCGTCGCATGATGCGGGCGGCGACATTGATCGACGCCGCACAGGTGCGCCTTGCAACTTATGCGCCTGTGTTGCTTCTGGGCGCATTTGAAGCAAATCTTATTAGATTTCAGGAAGCTCCATCGCTGCTCTACCGTGAGCGCCTTGTACTGCGGACACCGCGTCAACACGTGGGTTTGCTCGCACTTGGGGCACTTGTCCTTTTCTTCTTCCCTTTCCTCTGTCGTAGCGAACACGCTCGCCTTCTTCTTGAGTATCACGAGGGGCCTAGTTTCCTTTCTCGGTGCGGCGGCGCTTGTAGACGGAGCGTACGTATATCGTAACGCTCGGTCCGCCTCTCGCATTAGAAACCGTGACATCACGACGATTTCCGGATCCGCTGTCCCTTCTTGATCGTAGGCGTAGTCACACCAGCGGGATCGGAGATGCGGGCTGAGCTTGTCCAGTACTTCCCGGGTCATAAAAGGGTTGAACAAGTAACCTCTTCGATCGATTGTTTGCAGCACGCAAATGATGTTCTGTAGCTTGACAGCGAAACTGTTGAGTTCTATGGCCGATGTACCAGGTTTCGGAAGCTTCTTGAGGTCGTCCAGTGCCCGGTCGATGATGACTTCCGGTCGTCCGAAGCACTGCTCAAGGGTCTTCATAATGACGCCTGGATCAGTGGCCGTATGTAGAAGGGCGGCCACGGCGTCTCTTGCCTCTCCTTTGAGGCAGCTTCTCAGCCTTTGTACGTTCTCGGCTGCTGTTACCTGGTACATGTCTGTCGAATCTCGTACAGCCGCCTTGAATGGCAGCCACTCGTTGGCCACTCCGGAGAATGTAGGTAGCTCCGTGTGCCTAGGCCTAGGTCGGGCCATCTTTTCTAGCGTTGCTGCCAAGTGCTCGATGCTATCCTTCGCTCTTGTGGGGGTCGGCGATCTCGTTCTAGATGTGAAGCGTAGCTGTTTGGATTCTCTTGGTCCCACCTCCCCCCGTGAGTTGAGGGGATTCGTCCTCAGCCATTCATCCACCATTCGATGAGGCTCTTCGCGAGGACGAGAGGGCTCTTGTTCCTCTTGTACGCTATCTTCATCGTTGATCGCTGACACCTCCACTGCTAGTCTCTTCTTGACTAGCTCTTCTTCCAGTGCCAGTTGCTGGGTCCGGATGGCTGCTAGCTTCTCTGCAGCCTCCAGTTCCGCCATCCGTAGCCTTGTTGTGACGCTTGTCGTTGACCGTTGCGACCTCATTGTCCTGGTCGGTGACGTCATTCGCTGTGGGATCGCGGTGTTTGTCGTCTGAGCACTGGAAGGCCCCGCTGCGCTGTTGTGTGCTGTTCTTGAGAATAGTGATGCTGGTGGGTCCGGTGAGAGTCTTCTTCTTCGCTCCCGTTCGATCAGCTCCGCTTCCTGGCGGCGCGCCTCCTGTTCTTGGACGCGTCGCGCTTCCTGTTCTTGGATGCGTAGCTGTTCTTCCATCTCGGTTGCGTCTCCCTGGCTCCTTGTGAACACCATCTCGAGTATAGCCGCACGTTCGGTTTGGCACGGCGGGTTAGTACCTCTTCGGTTTGGTACTTCGGGTGAAACCGGTCGGCTCGGTTCGGTGAGCCGGTCGGGTTCGATTGGGTTTAAGCCGGTCAGGTTCAAGACCAGTTAGGTTCGAAACCGGTCCTGTTCCGTACAGCTTTGTTCTTGCCGCAGATCTTCCTACTTCGTCTGCAGCTCGTTGACAGCCGGGTACCTTTCTTCGCTCTTGCTGCAGGTCTTCGTACTTCGTCTGCAGCGCGGAGGTTCTGGTTGCAGCAGATCTGATGGACCAGACTGTATTGGGCCTGGTTGCCGCAGGTTCTTCTTTCTTGTATCCGTTGCTCGTAGAACCAGACTGTAGTGGACTGGTTGCCGCGGGTTCTCGTTCTTTATCCGGCTCGAAGGACCAGACTGTAGTGGACTGTATATTGGTGTTGTTTTGTTGGGGTCTTGTTGGAGGAATGAAAATACTATCTTGATTCGTATCTTCAATTTATTCCTTACTTGTTACCCCTTGTAGAGCAGGAGACCGACTGTGTCTCAACTCCCAAGCGGTCCGGCTTTTATACAAAAAAACCGTTAGCCGCAAACAATAGCGCCCTTCTCCCTCAACGGTATTCGGGCCCGGCATCGCAGAAATGCCGATTTTATTAAACTTATCTTACTTAAATCTACACAAATTATACATTTCCTTAATCTACATACTTAATTCTACCTAGGAAAAAATATAAAACGTGTAAAAGGTCAATACAAGAGTCTTAAACCTAACCTACTCTAAGTACTCTACTTATGAGCTATGAAAACATACATAATCTTGTCTAATTAGCTACCTTTTCTCTAGCTCTTATATATATTACAAGTGTAGTCTTAATCTAAAACTCACATGGCACCTATGTCAATCCTATTTTAAATATCCACGTGGTATTTTTAGAAGAGAAATCTACGAGACAATGCAAACGGGATTTTATCCTTTTTCTCACGCCGCGTTAATGTCTTTGGGATCGTTCAAGGCGGCCCGCTAGCCATTAGATTAATGAGGGTTCGTTTACAGTTCCGAAGACAATAAGCATTGAATTTAACTTATTTTTATAACACTGTAAAATGCCGACAACAGACCTTAATGTTCGCGTAATTCATATACCGTTGGAAGGTCCAAACATGTGGCAGGCCTTAAATAACTGTTTACAGAATTACCGTGAGAAATGTCCCTATGCTAAAATAATATGCGAGACGTTCTGTCGTTTATAGGAAGGTTCCAACTTGTTTGCTTTGCAGAATTCACTTACGCAATTAGGCTGCTGGAAATTTCCTACTTTCAAGTTTCGCTCTTAACATCACAGCATTTATTTTAACTAACTTTTACAATCATTTATGGTTGGCAATGTTTTTTCTACCTACAGACTTATAAAAAGGGTAGGTAGGTTTGGCAGAGACATTGTGTTACTACTCTATACTTCTAGAGTAAAGTTGGCAACCCTATTTACCGGCTTCTCTGAATTATTGTATTTGTAAGCCAGAAAGTTTATTATTTGTGCACATTCTACGTAGCAGAGGACGGTCGATTTTATTCCCACGCAATACACAGTTCCACTGTAAAATAGGTGGGCAGTCGAAACAATGGAGACCTACCTACACGGACAAAAATACTAACTAAGTATATCACCTATGTCTAAAGGACCTTTTTTTGTTTAATGGGGGAAACCTTCAAAAGGCAGGCGCCTTTTGAAGGTTGACTGACTGACTTTTGGAAAAAGACGAGGTAGTGCGGGCTTTTTATCTCACTAACACCACCCCGGTGATACCAACAGCACGTAGAAAGGGCCCCGTGACCTATCAAAAGCCCACACCCGAGCTCTGTGCATCGCCTGTTAGGGCACATCCCCGGGGAGACTAAAGAAACGATTACCCTGAGCCTCTCTGTGCCTTTTCACTGTCTCTCCTGGACAGTCCTGGAGTCACTTGGTAGGCGGACAGAGTCCCCAATCTGAGTGCCCGCAGCCCTTGAGTCCCGCCTGCTTATGATGCAGTGGGGTCTCGGCGTTTTAGGTATCGGGGTGATTGCCTCCCCGACGGCCGAAGCAACCGTGGTCGGTCAGTAGTCTTACAGTCCTGAGTGAGCCTGTAAGAGGTGCGCTCCTCTTTTATCAGCCAGGCTTCTAATTGCGGCAGGACAATCTAAAAAGCTTATGGTTGTCGTGTCAAATATACTTACTAGTACATCATAGATAGAATCTTACTATAGGGTCAAGCTAGTATATAGCACTGAGGTTTGCTGTTAAAGAACCCAATTATGGTTAACCTCGCCTCTGTACATAAGCTGTGTTGTCCTATTCATTATTGTATTCATATCTGTTTATTTTGTGTACAAAAATAACATGAATATACAGCCGAATCTACTAAGTACCTATATTTTACCATGGAACAACACAAAATACCCGACTGCTTAAAAGCAAACTAAAAAGACGTAAACAAGAAGAAAATCATGCTGTGCAGTCGGAGGATACATATTCGCGAGCTGGCGGACCAAAACCAGATGTATACCTACTACCTACTATGTAATACCTACACTTTTTATCACCCGAAATGAAAATCTCCTATATGTAATTGAAATTGCCTGGCAACCCTATATCCAGTAGCGTAACAATAGGGTGGCAGAGTGTGCAAAAAATCGCGGCCCAAGAGTACGTGAGCACAGGAGGAGGAGTAACATTTCATCTTCTTCTTCAGGCCGCCTTGTTCTGTTGCCCCCAAGTGAGGAGTAGTAGTATTGATAAAAAAATTAGAAAAACAAACAATGAAACAATGTCACGCTTTTTTAGGGTTCCGTACCCAAAGGGTAAAAACGGGACCCTATTACTGAGACTCCGCAGTTCGTCTGTCTGTCTGTCTGTCTGTCACCAGGCTGTATCTCATGAACCGCGATAGCTAGACAGTTGAATTTTTCACAGATGATGTATGTCTGTTGCCGCTATAACAACAAATACTAATAACAGAATAAAATAAATATTTAAGTGGGGCTCCCATACAACAAACGTGATTTTTGTGCCGTTTTTTGCGATAATGGTACGGAACCCTTAGTGCGCGAGTCCGACTCGCACTTGGCCGGTTTTTATATTAGGGGAAGTACCATCCGATGAATTCGCGACGGGCCTCAGATGTACTTATATTAGTTACGCCAGTGTCTATAGCCATATGCCCATAGCACAGTTTAGTATATGCAAAGTAATTCTACAATGTTTATCAGCAGGAAACTATAGGTACCTACTTATCTACCTAGATACATAATAAGTAGGTAAACAATTTAGTTTGGAGATAGTTATGTAGCTGCTATCATTATGCCTACATACCTACCGAACTACGGTTCAATGACATTAACTTCCGTTTATATAATGGATATTTATCATACGCATACCTACTTATTTGTTTAGTGGGACAAGCCCGCGACACTATTCCCAATCACTGCAACTCCTGAAAGCCAGAATTAATAGTGGTGACCACCAGTCAATGAATTACGACGAGTCCCGGAGCGAACGGATCCCACAACTATATAAGTCAGAAAATGACAGCGGAGGAGTAACAAACAAAGCTAGGCACAAAAGGATGTTTACAACTGGGGTAAGCCCAGTTGCCTAGCACCACGGATTAGGATTTAACAATAATTAATGAGTCTTGGATGCAAGACTCGTAGGAACTATGTCTATGTCACAGATAATAATAATATGTCTATGTCCAGCAGTGGGCGTCTTAAGGCTGAAATGATGATGATAACACAGGTCAACACGAATTTTGACTGTGATATGAGGGTATGAAATTCCGATAGATGTATCGACAGATAGACGAAAAACAATTATATGACCTGAAATAGTTTGCTTTTGTATCCAGGAGAATGGTTAATAAATATTTCAGAAAATCTAAAGTTATACATTTTTATTTATCCATAAATTGAAACAAATATATTTATATGTAAATTTTATCTACTTTTACTATCATATTACATTACAGAATAGTTGAAAAAGTTTAAAAGTTAACTTTGTTATTTTTTTTTTCATGTTTATAATCACTTTCTCTCACTGAGCTCCAAATGTAGCCTCCATCATATTTGCGTTGGCCCTGATAACGTTGTTCAAATCCATGATATCTTGATGAAAACGTTCTCTTTGTTTTTCTGAGTACGCTCCCATGTTGTTAGCAAATTTATCTAAATCAGCATGCAGCATATGTACTTTTAGAGACAATCTGCAACCCATATTTTTAAAGTCTTCTAACATATTACCAACTAGCACTCAGTATTTTTTTACAATTACTATGAGCGACAAGTGGAGCCTAGGGTTTGTCTACATTCTGAACAGGGTAGTTGAAATAAACTTCGTAGACTTCATAAAGGTTTTCACATGAATTTAAATAAAATTGTATATCTCATATACTTTAATAAATATACCGCATATATAAAAAATGCATCAGCATAATTTTTACACTATGGGCGACTTTTTAACCTCTTTGGGTCTTCTACAAAACAGTTAATTGTTTTCTTTATCACAATAGTGACATCTGTAGACAATGTGTAACAGTTACAACCTCTTTATTATATCGCGGCATTTAAAAAATACCGAAACTATTACATACTTCTTTTTAGGGTTCCGTACCCAAAGGGTAAAAACGGGACCCTATTACTAAGACTTCGCGATCCGTCTGTCTGTCTGTCTGTCTGTCAGTCTGTCTGTCTGTCTGCCTGTCTGTCCGTCTGTCTCCAGGCTGTAACTCATGAACCGTGATAGCTAGACAGTTGAAATTTTCACATAACTTAAAAATTTGGTACCTACCACAGACACCGACTTCCAAAAATAAAGTTATTTTTCACTTTCTAGTTTTCTTACTTGGAAGTCGGTAGTATTTTTTTTCAAAAAAGTTTTTTTCCTTTATTTTGGAGTCTAATGAATAGAAAAATCATAAAATAAATATTAAGACAAACAAGATTTTTTTTTGTTGAGTTGTGTAATTAATTAATGATAATATTTGATTCCAATAACAGACGCATTAGGCAAAAACGCTTGAACGCACGGTTTGCTCTAATTTCTACATTGTCAATTTGAACCTGAACACTATCCAAAATATCACAGCGTTCAGTTTGCCAAAGAATACACTCCCATAAGATATCATATGCAGATTGTATGTATTCAAGGCACGGTCACCTTGAAGAACATTGAAAGAAAGGCAAAGAAAAAAGCTTGAAGAATACGCATATCTACCTACTGTAAAACTGAATAAAGTTGCGACACAAATCCTACAGGCGCTACAACGCGATACCAGAAACAAGCCAAAAGTTTAAAAACTAACCCGACTACGGTTTATTATTTTACCTATGTTACCCTGGCCATAATAACGAATCGATTGACATATTCGCGAGCTGGCTGACCAAAACCAGATGTATCCTCCGACTGCACAGCATGATTTTCTTCTTGTTTACGTCTTTTTAGTTCGCTTTTTAAGCAGTCGGGTATTTTGATTTTTTTAATTAACTTTTTTATTTATAACTTTTTAGTTAACATTTTTTTCGAATTAGGTACATTTAAATATATAAGTGTTATATATTTTTGAAATCGCCTCTAAAACCCCTTTATTTTGATACCCCACACGATGGGTTTGGAAGAAAAAATAAAATTGGCCCCCCACAATATGGCGCCCAAAAGCCGCCATTTTTCTATGTTCCAATTTTAATGTAGCCTATGACACTCGCAAGGTTAAGACGAATCGATTGACGTATGAATCATCAAAATCGGTCAACGCGTTTGGTCTCTGGAACGCCATATAGGAACAAACATACATACATACATACATAGACTGATAAACACATTACCCTCCTTCGGCAGTCGGGTAAAAAAGAAACGGACTTTAGGCATCCATTACCTTTATCCGATAAAAAATTACCGGAAAACGGGCTAATTCAAATAAAAGTTGCAACAGTGAATATCGTGTTGTTGGAATAATAAAAAATGCTTTTCTGGGAACAGTAAGCTCAGCTCGGGTATCCATCTCCAATTAATTTGCGAATGATATTGAATAGAGAAAAACGCGCGAAACAGTACACTGGCTTTCTCATTACGCGATTCGTTTATAACTTTATACAGGGCGAGTAAATGATAGCTCGTTATGCTATAAAGACCTTATTCATTTCCGTTTTTTTCTTTCAAACTTTAGAATGATTATGAAACGGAAAACTAATGGTTTTACTTTGATTACCGTGAAATAGATAGGAAAGCACTCATTACGGTCAATGATCAGTTAGATTTCTCAAAGTATCAGTGGGGAATTATCAGTAGGCTGAGCCTAGAGCGGCAGATTACACCAAGGGGACCGATTTTTACCCGGCTGCAAGGAAAGGGTTATGTTGTATGTTTGTATGTATGTTTGTTCGTTTGTATGTACGCCATTTTGTGAGGGTTGCAATTTTTTTTTTATTCGAAACCCATCGAGTCGGGTATCAAAATGAAGGGTTTTTAGAGGTGATTACAAAAATATATACCACTTAGGTATATGTTTAAAAGTCATTCGAGAAAAAAAGTGAAACTAAAAAGTTGTAAATAAAAAAAGTTAATAAAATCAAAAAACCCGACTGCAATGATGTAAACAAGAAGAAAATCATGTTGTGCAGTCGGAGGATATTTATAATTTTGGAACTCGCACTAAGGCCTCTGAGGCCTTACTCCGAGTTTTTACTCACGCTCAATCGCGTTAACGTTAACGACAATTTGTATTGAAACTGGATAAGCGCCGTCTGGTGACGGTAAGGAGAAACCTCTTTTTTTGTGTACAGTTTGACATAAGAGATCGTTTATGTTATCACGAGTTAGCGTGAGTAAAAACTAACGCACTAAGGCCTCTGATAGTAGGGGCTGCTGCGAACAGGATGATTTTTTGTACTATTGGTATTGATTGGGTAAGTACTTTTTTACCCGACTACGGCGAAGCCAAAAGGAAGGGTTATGATTTTAGCAGTCGTGTATGTATGTTTGTATTTACGAATGTTCCTCCGTAGTGCCTAAACTATTCATCCGATTTATCACTAACTATTCATCCCGGTAACTTAGGCTAAAAAAACCGTAGTCAGGTTACAGTTTTAAAACTTTTTATTCAACCTATATTGTCCCAATGCTAGGCAAAGGTTTTGATTGGGTATATTCTGAATAAAAAATTTAAGTAGCATACATTCTTACCTACCTACATAATTGAGCTTTGATCGGCTCAGAAATATATCCATAGTCTTTTATGAACAATTTCAGCTAAATTGTTGGAGTTAGAAAATAATCTAAGTACTGACAATTGCAGAGGAAAAAGCTTCTACTAGGTAGGTAAGCACCTACCTAGTAGAAGCGAATCTGTAGGTACCTACCTTAGTGCCTTAACCTCATTGCAAAAAGAGGTTGGCCTAAAACAAAGAAATTAATACCAGTCCATAAACAAGCTGTAATGGTCTCTAATGTAATGGATTTACAAATAAATCCTACATACGAGATACCTACCTATTTATTACTGAAATTAAAATAAACATAATAGGTACAGACCTGCTCATCGACATTGCTATTTCTACTTTCTTAGCACTTAAGAGTTACCAACTAATTAAACTCCAAATGATTAAAGACTAAATTCCCAAGAAATATCTCAGTGGGAGAACTATTTCGTTCTAAATTGACGCGTGTGTTTAGCAGTCTATGTAACACTATATCGTAACGTTATACATTCCTAATCATCACAATTTAACCACAAAGTTCTACATTTTCACTTGCGGCACACTTACATAAGGTACCTGTTTATACTACGTACGTATTCGCGGGCGTTCATTAGGAATAGTAAACCGGCTTTGCGGTATCAAATTTGTAAATAATGTTCATTTGCTAACATCGATATATGTGCCTATATTACGTACAAAGCTTTCAGTATTCCGTCTATTTCTTACTCCGCGATCTTTATCGTATTTCGTGGTAGCGTTACTGGTAAAACTTATCGAAATAATATTCATATCACACCTCGTAAACATTAGTTCCGAGAAAATGAGTATATTAAACTCAAATAATGGAGGAATTAGATTATTATCTGTGGCATCACGCAGAGTTTCGTTTTGCCGCCATTTTTATCGTGAAAGCGCGCGAGGGTTGCGTTCGGAAACGCATCTATTCGTAGAACCACAGCTGCTACGGGAAGAGGGTTCCCGTTCTAAGAAATGTAATATGATTTTATTGGTATGATATTATAAACCGTAATAGAAACTGGGGGAACTGATAGTCTGTTGTGGTAGCTCAGTCAATTATTCTGATTTGGGAGCAATTAAGCGCGGTTTTCGTAGAAGTAGGGAAACTTTCGATGTGATTTATTCTCAACAGAGTACATTTATTGAGCGGTATGGGATGTAGGCAGAAGGACTGATTGATCAACTATAAAACTGTACTAGTAATCTAAGTATCATTTCATATCCTGATGTAAAACATAGTCCTCTTAGTTTGTAATACCTACCCAATAATAAAATCTAATTCATTGCCAAACGTTGCATTGCAAAATGTTAGCAGTGAAGTTGATAACATAGATAAACATAAAGTCTAGTTTTCACCGAACTGTTTGTCAGAGGAATACTTACACTTCGCTAGGGTCCCGAAAACAGCGACGACACGTTTTCATAGTTTTTATTCTATGAAAACCACTTGTATGAAACTATCTCTATGAAAAATCGTTGGCGCATTATCACGTCGTGTTTGCCGATCGATAGATACAGAAATAACTTCATTGCCTTTGTTCAACTATTATTCAAAACGAATGTCTTACATACCTTTATTTTTCTGTTCGCTAGTTTGCTCTGGACTGGAAGCGTCCCTGGCTCGTGATGCCGCCCACCTCCGTAGCTCCAGCCTTTCGTACCCGTACCAGCCTAGCAGCTCATTCATTGCTGTTTCTGCGAAATCCTGGAAAGATAATAAACTCGGTTGAGTCAGAGTTTCTGTAAGGTATACATACTGCATAAGGTATATACAGCACTGATAACAACATTTGTGCCACATGTTAAATTTAGTCTAATTGTTATATTTTAATTTTATTTTTTTAGTTTTTTTCCTTTGTTTAGATTCTTTTACCGATTGTTTTGTGAATGTGTGAACATGTAGGCCTTCTAGATTTCTAGATGCTTTGTTAACATTTTGTTAACTCTTTATCTCGTTTACACACACTTTTTTTTTAGTTTCTTACGACTTATTGTCGGGCCTACGCTGTCCCCCCATATCTAAGCACTAATGCTGTAACATGGAAATATTGTAAAAACAAACCAATTCTTTTAAAACAGTAACCGTGGTGTTTCTTGCCGGTTCTTCTCCATAGGAAACGACCAACCTGAACCGTGCGCCTTTTGTCGACGTTTTGTGTGACGTGCTCATGTAGGTATATGTGAAATAAAAACATTTGATTTGTATATAAGAGTGATTTGTGAAGAATACTACATCGCATAACAACACTGCTAGTTTCCAAGAAGCAGGCTAGATGCAGAAATATAATCACTCGTTAGGAGCCAAAGTTTTGGGCCAATTATTGTGGTGCCAGCCAATGCCAGTGAGACGCAGAAGAAGAAAGAGGCCCAAATTGATGTAACTGTCTAATAAATAACAAGAGAAGATAAAAATAAACAATTTATTATTATTGTTAATTATTACATCAGTGATACACCGACCACTATCAACGAATAAATTGCTACATTAAATCGTCCGAAACGGGAGCAAAACGTTTAATTTTATACGAACATCTGATGTAATTTTCGGAGCATAATGATAGCCCACGTATCTTCCACAAATACAGCGGCTATTTTTAATTTCAAATGTATAAAAAAACCAAGTTTTATATAAAATAAATGCTGTCGTTGATGACCTCCTTACAGTCAACGTTACTGCCAGCTATCGCGTTCATAAATTCTTATGGATATACAAAACGTCCACTTTTAACAACAACACGTAATTCAAGAGGTATCTGTGTCACAAAAAATATATTTATGAAAAAAAAACAAGTGGTTTTACATTGTTTTATGCCAGCATTGCTTATTTAGGCTGTGTGTAGACTGAATCAAGCAAGACTACTTTTTAGTTACGAGTAGTAGATTATCTCAATCATTAAAGACAATGGTAGCGCTCCTACTAGCAACAGTAGCAACCTGTGTTAGCACTAGCAGTTTTCAGTAGTAAAAAATCTACAGAAATACCGTTTTGAGCTTTGACTGCGGCTGATAAAACCGTTTTGACTCTAGCGTGTATGCTGTCTTAGGCCTTATTTCACCAATGAAACTAATCGCGATTAGTTCAACTAAACTCAGTTGAAGCAAACACAGCGTTCTGATTGGTAGATTCTTAGCGGTCTCAACCATTCAGAACGCTGTATTTGCAAAAACTGAGTTTAGTTGAACTAATCGCGTTCCGTTTCATTGGTGAAATCGGGCCTTAGTTCGCAAGATCCCATAATATTGAGTCCTGGCTATAACCTAACAAAAAGTGTGTAGTTAAAACAAGATGTTAGTAATTTATCAACTCTCATTATATTTGTAGTAAATTGGCAACATTACATCTTGTTAGTTGCAGTTTCATTTTTACTACGAACGGACGTTGAAGGAATGCTAAGGGCCTTTAGGGACCGAAATAGAAATGAAACATAAATTTTATTTAAGAAAAATATTATAGTCAGCAAAGACAGAATCTAACATAAAAACAGACGTTAATTTGCTCTTAATCTATTTAATTTCTTCTTCTTTTCTTTCTTTGTGCTGTGGGTCCCCCACGGCGCAGCTTTACGCTGAGTGGAACCTTCTTGCCACAATCACGACATGCATCTGCCTCACTGCCTGGCATCTATTTCACCCTGTTTATTTTCTGTTTTATACAAAATGTAATGTATGATATTATCGTTATGTAGTAATGATATTATCGTTTTATTTATTTCTTGTCTTTACTAACTTAAATTAAGTAGTACTAATACTATTGTTAAGGGTTTAGCATAAGCATGTACGAGTACTTATATATGTATATCGTTTTGTGACAAGTAAACACTTTTATTTCTTCTTTCTTTACGAACCTCTTCATGACCACGCAATTATTTTTGAAATAAAACTTCTTTATCGACGTATGGGAGAAAATTTTGTACGTAGAGTCCGTCCAACGAAAAAAGTCCCGCGGAAATACATGGAATTAACAAGATTTGTTAGAGGACAGCGTACAGTCGCATAGAAACTAGCGCCGCATCTACGGGACTTCTTTCGTTGGACGGACTCTATCGTCACGTTTTTCGGTTAAGCGCCATGTTGCTTTTTTTATCAAAGTTTAGTAAAAAGACTTATTCAAATTTAAGTGAATTTACAAGAAAAGTGAGTGATTATATATTTCGTTTTATAAATTCAACACGTATGAGCATGATTTTAATATTTATAAATTAATTAATTTATAAATATAAATTACTCATTAATTGTATGCATGTCTATAATAATAAAATAGCTTTAATTTAATACGGAAAAAAATGTTTTTCTTAAGGCTTAAGCCTTATCTACCCCATCTTCGTGAAGTTGCAAATAGTAGAAAAATGATATGTCGTAAAGAAGTTTCACTTCTTACCTGTGTACTCTGGTACACACACACATTTTTTTTTTTATTATGTATATTTTTTGAATATTATATGTAGCAGACGTAGTAATTTGCTAAGAATTTACTGCGAGCGTACAACGGGTGCTTGATTATATTAGATTCAAAAGTTTGATGTTTTTTTCAATATATCTTTATACGATAACGAAATTCATGAAGGTATATAAATGTCCGTTTTTCCTATCCCATCTATGGGAATTGTCCAATGGGAGAAGAAATTTTAATATTGCAAGAAAATCTGTGTTGTACTATAGAACTTGGCGGGCGACATGTATCACTTTTTCTACTACGTAAACTATCACCGAATGTGTGAAATACCTACCAAATTACTATCGAATATAGTTGCAACATCCCTCTTTCGGCACCGTCAAAGCCCCACAAAGTAGCCCACCAACAGGTCCACCCCGCAAACGATATCCTACAAAACCGAACCTCGTTAGCCACAACATATCGGCAACAGTCAAAGCTTACGAAGATGCCTTCATTACACTGAAACCATATCCCTTTGACACACGAGTATCAAAATAACCTGCTTTAATTAATCTGAGCTTGCAAACCCTAGTGACAGCGTAGCGCGTCCTGGGCAGGCGGCTAATATTTCAGAGGAGAAGATGACCACTCGCCAGCCAAGATAATTGGGCTCTGGTTACAGAAAGAAATCTAGGATGGATGGAAATGTGTGTGTTTATGCTCGGCTTGATGGGAATTATGACAATGGCATAAATACTCGTTTTCATATGATTGTATTTGAAAGCACTAGTGATCAAAATGAGTGTCTAACTACCAAACTTCAAAAATAAAACCTCGAGGTACATACTATACTTACATATATAAACTCACGCCTTATTCCCATGGGGGTAGGCAGAAACTACAGAACGCCACTTGCTACGATCAGAGTATCCTTACATAGTTATTAATTTAAGTCACCACTCTAGTAAAACATCGGGTACAGCTTGGCAAAGAAGAGTGTGGAATAAATGAGGTCGCCACTATCGCACCTGTATACCCCGAAATACTATGACTCAACAGTTTTTGATACTTGCTATTAATTTTTAGTTACTCTAACTACTCTTAGTACTAATAGGTAATAATAGGCAAGTAATAGGTAGGTTATTTTAGTTAACTAGTTAGTTTTATTTTTAGTTCCAACTGTCACCGCGTCAGACTCTTTTTTGCCAAGCTGTACATAATTGAACGTCGAAAATTAAGATACTTACGGATAAAAACCCCCGATTTAAAAACCTCTAAAAAGCAAAAAATAAGCCTCGTACTTGCGTCGGGGAAACGCCAACGTTTATAGTAGTTTATTTTATATACTTAGCGGTTCCCCGACGCAAGTACGAGGCTTATTTTTTGCTTTTTAGAGGTTCTAAATCGGGGGTTTTTACCCTGCAGACAGAAATAGGTAAACTAACATGAAGGAGATGACGGCAGCTGAGTTCGCTCACTTCAGCTCCCGTTATCTTCTTCAAACATAACCTATCCGTGTCGGGGTGCCCTAAGCTATTCTAATTATCCGGGTTTTTGCAGTATCCGAATGATCAAATTACCCTGTGACGTACATAATAAATAAATATCGATATCTAGGACATTCGATACTCTGTACTTCGATATTTGGGACATTCGATAGGTACTCTGTACTTTAGATATTTAGGTCTTTCGATGTCACTTTTGTAGATAATTATATTTTTCTTACATTGGTCATTTCATCATTCGACATTATAAACTTACGTTATTTTAATTTTCGGTTATATGGTCATCCGATATTTAAGTTTTCGATGTATTGAACATTGACATTTTACCCGTAGGTGTTTTAATTTTCGACGTTCAAATATGTACCCAAAACATCAAAAGAGAACCATATTATTTAAGATTTTCGTAGCCCTGCGTAGAGTCGTAGGTCATTTACATTTTTTCACGCTACCAAATTGCCATGCCTTCGCCCTGCAGTGGACAATACAGGCTAATTAGACTTTTTATCGAAAGTCAAAATTGACGGTAACAATTTTGACTTTCGATAAAAAGTCTAATTAGCTGTTGACTGACATATGACTCTCTTTCTGGAACGAAAATTAATGTAACAAATGACAAATTCGCTGTACTTTCCTTATTATTCTATGACTTTAAAAAAAAAAGCTTCAGATCAAAATGTAGATAATTAAATTGTCTTTGAGATAGTATCAATTTCATTGAAATACGCCCAACGGTTTTGGTGCGATTGTCGTGTTTTTGTCCGTTTTAGACATGACTTTAATAATTAATTACACTGTGTTATACGAATAAAATTCAAAATGTGCTTAGATCAAATTATTAAGAAAATGGTCTAATGTAACATAACACTTATATTTTTTTTTAAAAATTACGACTAGCCGTTTAGACGTGATTCTCATTTTAAAATCAGCAATCAATTGGTTGAATGAATTTTCAACAGCCAGTCGCAACAATTGCGTTTAATTTGTAACGTGTCGATGCCGCGATGATTCCTTTCCAGAAACCTTATAAATCTTATTGTATCTTCAATTGGCTTTATCAGCTTCAGAGCTATTTAATCAGAATAAATCACAACTTAAATCTCAATAGAAACCCACGTTTTATTCAGTACAAACCATTAAAGCACGATTGTGTAACCCCAGCAGTCGTCGCGTAATGAAACTATTTAACCAATTCCCACTGAGGTCCGGTTACATCTGATCTTACAAGATAACGCTTTACCTAATCGTTGAAGAGTTATGACCCGAGTAGCTGGGATACTTTCTGTTTCTATGGCGAGACAAGATACTAATCCTCAAGTTGAGTATTGGTCAAAATAATTGAGAAAAGTTATTACAAAATTGACGACTTAATGATGAATCGCTGATTGATTAACTTGTTTTATTATTGTTATAGCTGCTACTAAGTATCCTGATTGACGTGATTGACATACCTACTTATTATTTTGTTTTGACATCATTTTGATAATTTTTACTATACTTCTAAAAGATAGCTTGGTGTCTGTGACATGTCAAACTGACGTATACGTTATTGTTACGTTATTGTTAGCCTGTCAAGCGCTATTGTTACTGTATTGATACTGACAGCTGTCGCAGAGATCAAGCTATCTTTTAAGAAGTATAGCCTAACCAGTCCGATTTTTTATTTAACTAAATATGTCATTTATATTTTTTTTTAATTTGATTTTAATTTTAGAATTGAACATTATTTGCATGTTGAGTTTTGGCGGGAACGTGATGGCGTCTATGTTGCTTCTTTGTTATATTTTCCTAAAATTGTGTTAAATTAAATATGAATAGTGTAAAAATGGTGGTTTTTCATTCTAATAATATTAGTGTACGTGCACGAGTGTGGGCAAGTAAAACACAGCGGTAGAACATGAGTTTGTTCATGTTGTCAACAAAACTCCGTGGAAGCTTCCAATAAAGTTACTGCCATTTTACTGGCGCCTAACTACCAATAACTACCAATAACAGAGAAGATCTGTAAATGAGAGATGAACCAGATAAAACTTGACTCTGGCAAATGCACAAGGTGTGCGAAGTGTGTGCCCTAATGGGTAGTTTTTTGAGTCACCATAACCTAACTATAAGACCTACTGTATCACCAAAAAACACACTAATAAATACTTTGACTTTAAAGCCAAACTCCTTAGATGAGGAAAAAAAAGACGAGGTTTTCAGTTTGGTTTCTGCTGGAGTCTGTATTTCCTGATAGCTACAACCTAGGGGACTTTAATGTAAGAGTGAATAGGTTACTTCTAGGCAAGCGAGCTTCACCATCGACCACATCATCGCTTACCATCAGGCAAGATAGTGGTCAAGAGCGAGCCTACCAATAACAATTAAGAAAGGCAGGGCATGCTGTGCACTCCGAGAGGTGGACCATGGTCTGCAGGGAGATGCCGCATTGAAGACTAGAGCCATCCATGAACCCTCACCTGTGGAGGTTGTCTTTGATGTGGCAGATCCAATCCAACTGCGGATTCTATTTAGAGTTTTCCAAGTCGACCACGGCAGCGCGTGCCCAGGCGGAAGGCTCTTCGAACATTAACGTCTAATAGAAAAGATGAAGACAATTTTTACTGGCCCTAAATAAATTGGGATTGCAAGAGAATGATGATGATAGGTGACCAAACAGTGGTGTCACACAGAAGTCGGTTTCGTGATTTAGAGAAATAATAGTCGATTAGAATAAAATTGATTCTTATAGTCTAACTGTTTACTTAAAAATTGTAAATTAATTCTTTTTTTAGAATTGAAAGCATGATGAGAGTTTTTGGAGGAGAATTGGAGGTGGCTAAAGCTACATTTATCAATTTTATTTTCCGTATGCAGTAAATTATTTGTAACTAACTATTCTACTGTTTCCCAATTAAGGTTGGTAACTAATCTAGGTCTGCAAACTTATTCGCTAATGAGTTCACCATTATAGGTTTAAATACAAATCCTTTGTTATAAATCTAAACTTCAAACTAAACAGAATCAAATTTGTAATTAATCAATAATTCCCGCTTCTAATAATGATCCAACCGCACTCTCCCGTACGTGAGCTTTCACGTTTCGCCAGTGTTGCGTTGCGTAATAATTATCACCGCTGAAAATACGATACCCTGAACGCACCCAACGTGCAGCAAGGAACAAGTAAAACTGGACGGCCATTATTCAACATTTATGCTCCCGAAACTAGGAATATATCGTAGTATCGTAGTTATCTTTACTACAAAATATTAATTAGGTGCGGATACTTTACGGGCAGCTCGATTATAGGAAATTTAAATGCAATGCAATGCCAACGAGTTTCGGCAAAATGTTGAGTAAAAATTATTAATTGAATGTATTAAATATTTCGATGTTGTTTTCTTTGCTGGAGCTAGTAATTTCATCATCATATTAGCTGAAAGACATCCAGTGCTGGAAATAGGCCTCCCCCAAGCGTCGCCACATTGACCGGTCCCGTGCGCCCCGCATCCAGCGGATCCCCGCAACCTTCACCAAGTCATCGGTCCACCTGGGAGGCCTTCCAACGCAACGTCTTCCGCCGGTTTGCGGTCGCCACTCCAGAATTTTTCTGCCCCATCGGCCATCCGTTCTGCGAGCAATGTGCCCTGCCCACTGCCACTTAAGTTTGGCAATTCTTCGGGCTATTTCGGTAACCCTGGTTCTCTTGCGGATCTCTACATTTCTGATTCGATCACGCAACGACACTCCGAGCATGGCCCTCTCCATTGGACTGTGGGTGACTGTAAGCTTTCTGATGAGGCGCATTGTGAGCGACCACGTCTTAGAGCCCTAGCTTATAACTGGCAACACACACTGGTCATAGATTTTCATCTTGAGACACTGGTAATTTGGACGAGAAGATACCGCGCATCTTCCCGAACGCTGCCCAGCCGTGTCGGATTCGACAGTTGACCTCTTTCTCGAAGTTGAAGTATGTATTGCTATATTTTATAAGAAAAGAAAAAAGAAAAGAAAGAAAGAAAAAATATTTATTTGTGACCCGCACAGGAGACACGAGAAAAAGCATAAAAAAAACAATAATTAAAATAAAAACCCCTTGCGAGACCAAAAAGGCTAAAAAAGAAAAGGCAAAAAAAGCAAGAAGATAAGCCATTTTAATAAGTTAGGAAATTATTAAAATGGCAGGTTCAAAATCAGAATCAGAATTTTATTTGCTTTAAATGTAGGTACAGTATAAGATAAATAACATAAAAACAGCAGTGGAACTTTGTAAAAACTCAGGTCACTTAGATGTAATGTAGGATTTTATTCTTGAATATTGATGATCTTATGACCCAGGCTTCAAAACTACCTATGCTACTTTTGCAGTGACCAGCCGTTATATAGGGGTAAATACACGTAAAATAAAGCCCATGTTTGGCCAATATATTAGATACGGTGATTGGGGTTTTTGGAACACTGTAAATAGAGTTTGAAAATGTGGGATTGTAGTAACAGGCTACTAAAGGTGGATTTAAACCAAACGAACAAAGAGCTAGACCAAGAACAAGAGAATTCTATCTTGATCTTTTAGTGTAAACGAATGCTCGTTTTCAGCGTTTATACCAAAAGATCAACGAGCAAGAATGAGAATCAAGAACTAGAATTCTGCCAGCATTCGCTCGTCTGAGGTAAATTGGCCTTTAAAATTCGCTAGAACACGAGACACGCTTTGAAATCTTTCATAGATTTATTGTGAACGCAGACAGAACAACGAAAGAATGCTCTATGTCGGTTTACAGTAAAATAATTTAATAGATAGAATGAGCATTCGCTCGTCTGATGTAAATCGGCCTTTAGACGCCTAAGAAACCTGTTAATACAATCAAACAATATCGAAATTCAAATGCTTGCAATGGAACCTCAGCATAGATAGGAAGCCACAGTCAGCCGCCAGCTATAGTTTACAGTTTGACTTGGAACGCCTTTTTTGTCAGCTCAAATTTCAAGTGTATCGTGCGGTTGACCATACGAATCAATTCAATTATAATTAAATGTTTATTCAGGTCATTGAATCTCAATCTTTTTCATTGTTGTTCTATTTCGATTGATTTTGATTAATCGTTGAAGTGGACAGATCGTTGCCTGTCAACTCGGATTGTTGGCGAATCTATTATAGGTATTATATTCCTATTATTTTAACTATATGTAGCACGAGACAATTTAAGATAATTATGTACAGTTGAGTTACGATATGACATCTTGCAGTGCAATCCCTAATTTGTAGTTACTTTGCAGTAACTACAAATTAGGACGTAGCTACCGCCGTATCTGCCGTATCAATTATACGGGGCCCCCGGGTCCCCAGACCCGACGTGCGTAAGCAAAAATTTATAAAAACTGCCCAATTTTTTTTATATTTCAGAAGTGACCTAAGAAGAACTTCGATGAAACATGAACGCCTGTCAGACCTGTCACTATTGTCCATAAAGGCAGAAACTTTAGAAAAACTTAAGTCATTATCAGCTATAAATGATTTAATAAATCAGTTTGCCGAAAAAAAGGCAAGAAGAGTTTATATTTAATTTGAATTATTTGTAAAAAATTTGGAAAAAGTGACAGATAGATTGATGAAGAATAAATATTTCTTTTAATTTTATGCATAATCTTTATCCTTCATAAGGGCCCCCAAACAAATTTTTATACGGGGCCCCGCAAAGGCACGATACGCCACTGACTGCAAGCTCATGTTTTAACAAATAAACTTATTTTATTTTTTATCTTTCAGTTTGAGATGGGATTGAAAAAGTCAAGAAGTAAGGTCTCAAAAACTAAAAGCTGAAATTTAATTAGTTCCATTTCACTTCAAAGTAAAATTCGCTTCAAGTTTTACTAAGGTATCTACGGAGTTACGGATCTGCTGTTTTGTATTAGCTAGGTATCTACTGCAATATGAAACAACAAACTTCTAAGAAACTGTCTAGAAACACAAAACCCTACTTACTGGCAGAGACAACCTAGATTTTCGACCTTGTCTGTCACTACACAGGTTTACCCAGACAACTCACAAAAGGCAAGTAACAAAGCCATGAGCGGTCAAAGCGCGGCGGTAACTCAACTCCCGATAATATTGTGATATCCAATATAACATAAATGCTTTTAATGGCAGTAGCTTGGCTAAGGTAAATTTAGGAGCGTTCGTAATCCGACACGGGGCGACCTACGCACGGTGTTGCTAGAGCAGAAAACTTGACGCCGCTGTTTAAACTGTTGCAGTCTTTGAGCGTAGTACATTGCGATTGAAACTCAAAGTTGTGCACGTAAATTGTTTTTAAAGAGTATTTTGTAAAGTAGGACGTGTTTTTCCTAGAAAATATCGTAGGTTGTTCATATGTGGGGTGGGAGTCGGTAGAACTTCTTGGATATCTTGTTTCTTTATGAAACCGAAGCTTCTTTGCTACTTTTCAAGGATGTTGCGTTTTCTCTCGACTTAATTAACTTCTATTGATTATTTGCTTTTTTTTATTATAAGTATTTTTAACTGACTTCAAAAAAAGGAGGAGGTTCTCAATTCGTCGGAATCTTTTGTTTTTGAAGTGAAACTTCTTTATCGACGTATGGGAGAAATTTTGTACGTAAAGTCCGTCCAACGAAAAAAGTCCCGCGTAAATACATGGAACTAACAAGATTTGTTAGAGGACAGCGTACAGTCGCATAGAAACTAGCGCCGCGTCTACGGGACTGCTTTCGTTGGACGGACTTTATCGTCACGTTTTTCGGTTACGCGCCATGTTGCTTTTTTATCAAAGTTTAGTAAAAAGACTTATTCAAATTTAAGTGAATTTACAAGAAAAGTGAGAGTGATTATATATTTCGTTTTATAAATTCAACACGTATGAGCATGATTTTAATATTTATATATTAATTATTATTTTTTTTTTTTTCAGCAATATTAATAATGATGCTATCATTATTGATGAAATACAACAATAGCAATGATATTATAATAAGAACAATGATAAAATAAATTACTCATTAATTGTATGCATGTCTATAATAATAAAATAGCTTTAATTTAATACGGAAAAAAATTTTTTTCTTAAGGCTTAAGCCTTATCTACCCCATTTTCGTGAAGTTGCAAATAGTAGAAAAATGATATGTCGTAAAGAAGTTTCACTTCTTACCTGTGTACTCTGGTACACACAATTTTTTTTTTTTTTTTTATGTATCTTCCCCGATTACTGTAAGACGCCTGGACCGATTTGGAAAATTATTCTTTTATTTGAAAGGGTATACTTCCCAGTTGGTCCCATAGCCATCAGGTTAGGATCTGATGATGGGATCTTGGAGAAATCGAGGGAACTCCTCAAATATTATAGGCATACATATAGCGATTTTGGTATTTTTATCAACAACGCAATCATCTGCACTCAGAAATTTGGTGAAGTGGAACTGGTGAAGAAGACCACAGATGGCCAATAGAATTCCTTAATGCTGAGTATGTCATGGGTTATAAGATATCTCGAATAGTTTAACGACTATGATGAAGCAAATACTTATAAATATATAGTGCTAATGAAAATGGTACCATCGAACTGATCTGATGATGAAGCCGGCAGGTAAGCACTGGTACTCCGAAATAAAACAATGTATCCTAGTCGTGATTGGGCTTATTGGAATCGTCATGAGATGTACTTTGGCTATATAAGAATTTTATGGCAATTGGAAGTACCTATCAAAACTAAAAAGAGATAAATAAAAACTTTTTAAGAAAAAAACAAACCGACTTCCAAAAAAACACTGCAAAACGAAAAATTACTTTCTTTTCCGAAGTCGGTGTCGAAACACGGAAAACAATAGGTACCAAAGACACTGACTTCGGAAAAGAAAGTTATTTTTCGTATTGCAGTGTTTTTTTGGAAGTCGGTTTGTTTTTTTGTTAAAAAGCTTTTTTGTTCAATACGTTTTCTGATGTAGGTATTTAGTTGATCGTAGAGTCGTGCCAGCCCTAAATATAATTTATGTTGAAATAACATTGTTGTCTTACTTTAAGAACACTAAAGTCAGTAGCCGTATAAGAACCAGATAATCAAACGTTTGTTGAGCATTTGAAACTATATACTATTTTATAATGTTTGTTTTAATACAAGGTTTCATTTAAAATTACTGACCTAACATTCGACATAGTGTTGCGAGTTTATTTTTGTTAGTATAGGATTACAGGCGACTGGCGAGTATAACCTTTTGATAAGTTTACACTTCTACAAGCTTTTTAGGGTTCCGTACCCAAAGGGTCAAAATGGGACTTACTAAGACTCCACTATCCGTCTGTCATGAACCGTTATAAGAGCTAGACATTTGAAATTTTCAATGATGATGTATTTCTGTTGCCGCTATAACAACAAATACTAAAAACAGAATACAATAAATATCTAAGTGGGGCTCCCATACAATAAACGTGACCTTTTTACCCGGCTGCAAGGAAAGGGTTATGTTTTTCGCGCGTATCTTGTATGTTTGTATGTATGTAATATTCTTTATTACCTCATATCTTTCAAACTACTTGGCGGATTTTTATAATTAGCTAAGTGCCTTTAAAAAAAAAGAAAATGGCGGATTTTAGACGCCATATTGTGGGGAGTGCAATTTTTTTTCTTCCATACCCATCGAGTGGGGTATCAAAATCAAGGGTTTTTAGAGGCGATTTCAAAAATATATAACACTTTTATGTTTAAATGTACCTAATTCGAAAAAATTGTTAACTAAAAAGTTATAAATAAAAAAAAAAACAAAAAATCAAAAAACCCGCCTGCTTAAAAAGCGATCTAAAAAGTCGTAAACAAGAAGAAAATCATGCTGTGCAGTCGGAGGATACGTATTCGCGAGCTGGCTGACCAAAACAAGATGTATCCTCCGACTGCACATCATGATTTTCTTCTTGTTTACAACTTTTTAGATCGCTTTTTAAGCAGGCGGGATTTTGATTTTTTGAATGATTTTTTTTTGCCGTTTTTATGCGATAATGGTATGGAACCCTTCGTGCGCGAGTCCGACTCTCACTTGGCCGGGTTTTTATTTCACGTCTAATGAGTTTCACGATCTCAATACTTTGATACTGGCGTTATACTGGGCAGGTTGAGTAGTTGATAAATGTTTATATCTGAATTTGGTCTTGTCCAGCTTTTGCGACGAAAATGCGCGTAAACACTGATTGGACACCTAGGTAGGTACACAAATATTAAAATTTTGTACCAGAAACTGATGAAAAGGAAAAGCGGCTTCATATATTCTCGTAGTTATATTTTACTTAATACAACACATACCAAAGATCTGCATCAAAACGGCAGTCAAGAAAAAGATCGTTTTACTAGAAAGGCAGATACGTAATACTTCATTCCATGGAAAGTTCTGGGAATGTAAGGAAACCCATTGGTTTGTTGAGTATACACTAATGTTTTTCTACCAAGAATTCGTTTGGTTAGCGGTAAAGGTAACCCCGGTGAAGTATCTCACTCACAGAAATAATTAGCTGTGCACTTCGTGTTAATGTCTTAGAGCATTTAACTGCTCTAAGTGATAATAAAAAATAAACATTTATTTCTACAACTTAAATACATAGTTACAATATAATGATAGAAAGTACCTTTTAAGCAATAAACTGTTAATGTACAGGATATTTTTATAATAAATGCTGGATTTTTAGGGTTCCGTACCCGAAGGGTCTAAACGGAGCCCTATTGCTGTCACTCACGTGTCCGTATGTCCGTCGTCTGTCACACAATTTCGTTCCGAAGAATTTTATAAATCCCCGCTGTCCTATGAACTTGAAATTTGGTGATAATGGTTATTATTACGTATATTTTACTAACAAATACCAATATATTGATAAATCAGATTATTTCTTTGGTACGGAACCCTAAATTTGCGAAATAGACACGTATTTGGCTGATTTTATTAAACCAAAATTCATTTGTACAACAAATATTCGTAATCATCCGGCAATCATCCATGGCTAAGTCGAAGGCACAGGGGGGTGACCATAAGCTTTTAAAATAAGGTTATTTTGAGAGTGTGTAAGGGACAGATGTATTATGTATATGACTTGTATCCTTCTGTCCCTTACGCACACTCAAAATAACCTTACTCTAAGAGTTTTGGGTCACCCCCCTGATAGTGAATAGTTGCAAGTCCAATTACAATCTAGGTGGTCTCTACGCGGTTTCTACGGTATGTGGCCTCTACGCGGGCCCCTACGCAACAGCTACGCTGTTACCAATCACGGGTGCTACGCGGCTACCAATCTACGCAGGCCTCTACGCTACAGCTACGCAGCAGCTTCTACGCCGGTGCCACGCTGCTACCAAACTTCGCGGCAACTTCTACGCTACGTAATGCTGCTATGCGGTATTGCGGTCTCAATGCGATGTCAACGAGGTTTCCGCGCTGCCACCGTGCATAGTGCCCAGCAGTGCTGTCAACTCATCTAAGCAAAAACGCGCTAAATGGTTGCTGTCAAAAAAGTGCTGTATTCGGCGCCAAATTTAAACAAAACGGCCAATAATTTGAGATTAGGAATATATAAACGTTTGTAGTTGTTTTTTTATAAGGGCACATCCATTTTACAAGTTTTTATTTAACTTGCAATGTATGTATGTATTTTTCGTTCCGTATTACGCACATCACAGAATAAATAATAGTAGATGTGCTTATCATAATATGATTCCAAAAAGCGCTAGATTTAGCGCTAGGCGCTAGAACGCGCTATCGAACAAAAAAAGCTTCTAGATGGCGCTGAAAGCGCTAAGTTGGCAGCACTGGTGCCCAGTGTGAAGTCATGAAGACGCAAAATGCTATATCTAGTCTTGTTTGAGTGTATGTGTGTAGGTTTCTATTGTACAAATGAGTGTAGCATTTTTTACTAAATTACAACCGCCGACAAAGTACATGCAATAAGCTTGTTTAGCAATTTGCCTGTGAAGACGCCTGCTGACTATGACATACTCTGCAAATCAAGTAATTATGCCAATTTAAACAAATACAGTCGGCCTCCAATGCCGATTCATCCAACACCTCTCTATTTTCCCCACACCGATCACGTTAAACCCTAAATAAGAACAATACATGGAGTTATTTTCGTATTAAGCCATTAATTCCTTGACCCAGTGACCGGGGTGACAAAAGAACTAATCAAACCTACGCAGTCAGTGTCGTGGTAGCGGTTCTCTACGTCATTCATTAGGGCGGAGCGAGGGGGCGTCACAGACTAACTGTATACAGTACTCAAATGTCATTTTTGTTTTTTTTTTGAATATGACTTTTGCGCTGCAGTACTCAATTTTTTTTGTTGATTCGTTATATCTGGTTTTTTTGTTCTTTTTTAAGATACCAACAAAAAGAACAACTGTGAGTCTTCTGAAGGGGTAACGGGCACTGGGCAGGGGTGTGATACACCAAAGATAATTTTACTGGTAATGCTTAAGTCGTATGTGATAAGGAGCTAGCTTGTTAGAAGTTGAATGAAAATATCATTTCAATACCTACATTTTTTTATGCTTAGGTACTATCCAATAATATTTTAATAGACTAGAATTCGCTCCATGTTATGGTGCAGTTTTGTTATCAAAATATACAGATTTCTTGGAAATCTAAATTTCGCTGAATCCGACGAAACTCGCAATGATATCGGATATAACATCGTTTTATATTCAGAGTGCATTTACATTCAAAACAAATAAACTAAAAATTACCTTTATAAGTTAAGAAATCCGATATTTACGATCAAAATGAAAACGCTGATTTTAATAACGGTATAAGGTTTCGGTGCATATGAGACAAAATGTTTGATGTAATAAAAAACGAATATGATCACTGATGGACCATTCTCACATTAAGAGTAAGAAGTTCTCAAGACATTTGTGAGAAACAGTCTAAATACTGAATATTTTCTATGGGTTTTCTATACACATAGACAAACGTAGAAATCCTGATAGAAAATATTATTCTCGTTCCAAAACAAAGTTTCACACCGCGTCATCATTAAAAATATCTATTTATATTTTCTGTTCCATAAATACATAATTTGAAACGCAATTATTCGCTGGAAAGGGAAGCAAAAACGTATTAAAATAGAAAACGTAAACACGAAATCGAATAGCAATGTGTGTACAGTGTGTAGTCACCAAGGAACTTGAATGTGACATAAATAAATGTTCAGCATCATTTGCCGTCTAACAAATCAGGTAAAGTGGACTTGGATTCGTTTCAATATTCATACATACATAAACTCCGTTTCATCATCGGACTACCAGACGTACGGCGATGCGCCATCGGTACATGGTGGACATCCCACCCATACGCACTAAGCGTTTTGAGAATACTTTTATTGTGCGTACAGCTAAGGAGTGGAATTCCCTGCCGGAGTCTGTGTTTCCCGATAGCTACAATCTAGGGGTCTTTAAATCAAGAGTGATAGGTTACTTCTAGGCAAGCGTGCTCTATCGTGGACCACATCATCGCTTACCATCAGGTGAGATAGTGGTCAAGCGCAAACCTATAAAAGACAAAAAAAAAAAAAACTCACACGCCTTTTTCCCATGGGGGTAGGCAGAAACTACAGAACTACAGTTTCAATATTCAATGTTTGCGTAAATTACAGAATAATCATTAATATCAATATAGAGAGGACATCTGGTCATGTAAATTATACTGGCTGATATTATAATTATAGCATCCTCAAATTGTCCTCATGTATGTGTCAAGGCGGAAGGCGCAAGGAACGAGCAACGATGATCAGTCTTGCTTATATCAAAACCAGAAAAAACCGGTCAAGTGCGAGTCAGACTCGCGCACGAAGGGTTCCGTACCATTACCGCAAAAAACGGCGAAAATACACGTTTGTTGTTTGGGAGTCCCACTTAAATATTTATTTTATTCTGTTTTTAGTATTTGTTGTTATAGCGGGATCAGAAAATCTCTGTGAAAATTTCTACTGCCTAGCTATCACGGTTCATGAGATACAGCCTGGTGACAGACGGACATACGGACCGCGGAGTCTTAGTAATAGGGCCCCGTTTTTACCCTTTGGGTACGGAACACTAAAAAAACTGGCCAGATGCGAGTCGGACTCGGGCACGAAGGGTTCCGTACCATTATCGCAAAAAAATAACGTTTGTTGTATGGGAGCCCCACTTAAATATTTATTTTATTCTGTTTTTATTATTTGTTGTTATAGCGGCAACAGAAATACATCATCTGTGAAAATTTCAACTGTCTAGCTATCACGGTTCATGAGATACAGCCTGGTGACAGACAGACAGACAGACGGACCGCGGAGTCTTTTTTACCCTTTGGGTACGGAACCCTAAAAACAGTTAACATTTTTTTTTTATCGAATGCATTTGTTCACCTACATAATTTGTTGAGGGAGATAAAGATGCAGCAGATACCATAAATATTTAATAATAATAAAAAAGAATTGCATGAGAAGAGAGAAAAGCTTCGAGAATAAAATATTAAGTGTCAAACGAGCAAAACGGTCGTAAAAAGATACACTGTAAATAATTAATAAATAAAAAAGTAATGACTAATGTATCTGTAAATGACATTTAAGCAGTTAGTCGGTAGCTGATTATGCGTGAAACATGAGCACTCATTAATTATAAAAATGTGTTATGACATTTATATCTTAATGTTTGTTTTATGGTGTATAGATTACCGAAAATATCTATTGCCCTCAATAGATGTGAGCCGTAATGTAATTAATAGATATTGGGAAAATTTATAAGTCTGTATTCCCGGCAAGTTTAAGAGGTTATCAATTAACAAGATTTTTACCCGACTGCCGAAGGAGGGTAATGTGTTTATCAGTCTATGTATGTATGTATGTTTGTTCCTATGTGGCGTTCTAGAGACCAAACGCGTTGGCCGATTTTGATGATTCTTACGTCAATCGATTCGTCTTAATCTTGCGAGTGTCACTGGCTACATTAAAATTGGGAAAATACAAAAATGGCGGATTTTGGGCGCCATTTTGTGGGAGAAGAAATTTTTTTTTTCTTTCAACCCTATCGTGTGGGGTATCAAAATAAAGGATTATAAGAGGCGATTTCAAAAATATATAACAATTATATGTTTAAATGTACATAATTCTAAAAAAAAATAACTAAAAAGTAAATAAAAAATCTTTTTTTTACAGTTCGAGACGTCATGGAATATACACCATGGAATCGTAGCTTTGCTGCAAATCTCGCTACTAAAAATAAACTTGAGTGATGTTTACTACTCGTATAACATCTAAATCAATACTGTTGTCAGTGGACTCACTGCCACACTCAGAAAGGTTCATTAAATTAGCCCTAATGTGTACTTAACTAAGTATCATTAAATCCGTTAATTAACGATACATCCCAGAGACATAATTTAAGGGTTCATTAGTTAATGACAATTTTAAGTATCCGTAGGGTTATGTATACACATTGAAAGCATGTAAATAAGTAATATAAATGAAAATAAGTTCTTTTACTGATCGTTTTTAATAAATGACAAAGCGATACAGCTGTTTTCATATAAATAAAGCAACCGGACCCGTTTTACCCGACTGCCGAAGGAGGGTAATGTGTTTATCAGTCTATTCATATTTGTATGTTTGTTCCTATGTGGCGTTCTAGAGACCAAACGCGTTGGTCGATTTTGATCGTTCTTACGTCAATCGATTCGTCTTAACCCTGCGATTGTCACTGGCTACATAAAAATTTTAAAATAGGTAAATGGCCGATGTTCGGCGCCATATTGTAGCGGACCAAATTTTTTTTTCTTCCAATCCCGTCGTGTGGGGTATCAAAATAAAGGGTTTTAACAGGTGATTTAAAAAAGATATATCACTTATATGTTTAAAAGTACCTAAATCGAAAAAAACAATAACTAAAAAGATGTAAATAAAAAAAGTTAATTCAATAAATCCAAAAATCCGACTGGTTTTGGTCTGCCAGCTTGCGAATATGTATCCTCCGCATCCGACTGCACAGCATGATTTTCTCCTTGTTTACGTCTTTTTAGTTTGCTTTTCAAGCAGTCGGGTTTTTCGAGGTTTTGTTTTTCTGGTATCATTTATAGCTAACTATCAATGTTATAAAGTGTCAAGGTTATAAATTTATAGCTAACTATCAATGTTATAAAGTGTCAAGGTTATAAATTGTTTCACCCGGCAAAAATAAAATTTCGTGTTGTAAATTTTAATTAAATATTTATCATAATATATTATTAGAAATCTATTGTTTCTTTTAGTGGTTTAAAATAATAGTATTATAATTTGATTATTTTTGGATTTTCATTTATTACCTATATAATTCATCTTTCTGCCCTTGAGCCATGTTGCTTGGGGTCGGTTAAGAATTTCATATAAAGAAAAAACATTTCAACCAAAGATATTTTATTTTTATTTTATTTATAATAATTTTTATTTTATTTACTTTATAATAATTTTTATTTTTATTTTATTTAATTTATAATAATTTTTATTTTATTTTATTTATCAAGGAAAACCTTTCATCTAAAGATACGCACCATAAAAACGAATTCTCTATTAAAAATAAGAATATAATCTCAAACGTACATGTCAAAATCAATCGTTAAACAGTTAAGTAAGGGTTTTGCTATACTTAACTTTAATTGTCATTAAGGGACGTTAAGGAACCGTTAACTGTCTCTGAGAGTGTACTTTTTTAAATCTTCACTAAGGAACGACTTAAGTAAACGTTAAACGTCTCTGAGTGTGGCAGTCAGTGGGCTAGTGTGAGTTTTAAATATAGGTAGTACTCGATCGCGTTATCTGAAACTGCATTTTGTACCAAACCTGAATAAGAGAACAAACTGGTTCAACCACAGATAACAAATTATTATGGTAAGATAACATCTAAGGATTTGGTATAGTATGTAAGAATTGGTAAAGGAATTAAGACAAAAAAAAAACATTATACATGATAGCAAAAAGAACTAAATATGTACATTTTATAAGATTAAACCATAACAGTATAATGTACAAAGTAGAAGTTATGTACGTAAGGTGGTGCATTGTCATTTAATTTTGTGATGTAAAAGAGCCTCTCGCCATCAAACGTAAAAGTTTGGTGAGTCTAGAATTAAGTAACACCTCTGTATTAAAACATAATATAAAAACCCTTTTATAACAGATGACATTACATTAACGCGATCGAGCAAATATAAAAACTCTCACTAATGCCTCCATTATCTCACTAATGCTTCTATCACAACAGTGCGAAACAGTCCCATAACAACAGACCAATAATACCTATAATTAGCCAAGTTGTCCTACTGTATTCCGCTGCTCTATGACGAGGGTGAAGTCGAGACGGCACCGACTGCAAACATATCGAGTTGCAGCGACTAGTGGAGCTTATAATTTACCTAATGCCGCGTAAAACGATCGCCGTGCTAATGTACGTGGAAACAAATTGGACGACACATGAAAACAGCTATCATATTCATTTGGAATACGTAAGTATGTTTGGGATGAATTGTGGGAATAATTGAGATATTGGCATAAAGTTGTGAAATAGTTGTTTAATGTTCGATGATGCAGTTAGTCCAATAGAGTTGTTTTCTGGATGTTATTTTTTTTTCGGTTTACTCATTAAACATTGACAAAGTCTTTCGTTTAAGAAATAATACTTCGTTGTTCTTTTTTTTTTGATAATCTAACTGACGGACGGACCTACTAGAATTTTTCAGGAATCTGCCCAAATAATGTAATTCTAGTGATATGGAATATTTCCCTCTAATATACTTATATATCGCAACGCGAACTTGGTACCAACTTCAGGGACTTTTTGGCTACCTAACTGTTTAGTTCAATCAATGTTTAGTAACAATCCTTGATAGTCAGCATAATCAATAAGAGTCTAACAAAAAGGTGCCGTTTTTAGGGTTCCGTACCTAAAGGGTAAAAACCCTTTACTAAGACTTCGCGATCCGTCTGTCTGTCTGTCCGTCTGCCTGTCTGTCACCAGGCTGTATCTCATGAACCGTGATAGCTAGACTGTTGAATTTTTCACATAATTATGATGTATTTCTGTTGCCGCTATAACAACAAATACTAAAAACAGAATAAAATTAATATTTAAGGGCTTATGTTTAACTTACCACCAGATATAGTAACATATAACAGACAAAAATAGTAAATGATCACCAAAATTAAACCCGCATCTTATTGTAAAATTATAACCAAAGTTTTAACATCTCGCTATCCTGTTTAGGCAAAATGACTCCAAATAAATCATTGTTAACCCAAAAGTAGTAAATGATCACCAAAAGTAGTAAATGATCACCAAAAGTAGTAAATGATCACCAAAATTAAACCAATGACCAAAAAGATTATAAAATTTCTGGGAGCAACTTGGAAGTAGCGCTCGCCGGCCGCTGCCGCGGCACCGCTCGCTTTGCTCGCTCGGCTCGCGCGCGGTTGGTCACAGTTCTAACCTAACCTAACCTATTTTACAACATTAAATAGCGCAATAATTTGCTATTAAAATTTGGTGATCAATTTACTAAATTTGGTGATCAATTTACTAAATTTGGGTTTCATAGTACAATTTTAGGTAATAGAGGTTATGGTCACAAAGTAATTTTAGGTGGTCATTATATTTATCCCCATATTTAAGTGGGACTCCCATACTAAAAACGTGATTTTATGATCGTTTCTTGCGATCATGGTACGGAACGGTTTTTTTTTAAGTTACATAATTCTGACTTCCTTCCTTTTCTTCTAGATTACCTACCTACATGCTTGTTTCATGTTTCGAATCGCGGGAGTCCCATGATAAACATCTGACACAAATATTCATCAGCAGTTTGTGATTTGCCTCTTGCCCCTGTCCGCTGCCTAATTGCGTACCTAACGTATAATTTCTTGGAATCGATCGCAAAGTCTTTATTTTGACAATTCATCAGTATGAATTACGTGTTTTAAGCTGTCGAGTAGACCCATTTTTAAACATCATCATCATCGTCCTGTCCTTATCCCATGTTCCTTGGGGTCGTCGCAACACGTTTCTCCCTTTTCTTTCATATCACGCCACACACAGTCCATCCATCTTTCCTTTGGCCTTCCTATCCCTCTCCATCCATCCACATTTATATTCATTACAATTTTAGTAACATTGCGTTGCATTCCTCCTCATCACATGACCATACCAGGACAAAGGCTTCTCTTCAACTTTTCTGCCACTGGCGCCACTTTCAAACTGCCTCTAATATACTCATTTCTCACTTTATCCAATCTCGTCACGCCGCACATCCATCTCAACATTCTCAACTCTGCTACATGCAATCTCTTTTCATACATCTCAATTATTATTTCAGTTCATTACTGTCCCACCTATTTCAGTGCCGGCCCGGAAAGAGGTGGCGAGATGATTTGGACGTTTACCATGAGGGGTGGTTTGAGACGGCGCGGGAAAGGAATGTCTAGAACAACTTGGCGGAGGCGTTTGCCCAGCTGTGGGACACCAACGGCAAGTAAAAAGAAACTCTCTCACAAATAGGCGAAGGCCTTCCACTCCCACCACTCATTCTACCCCTCACGGCTGTACCGTGGTACGGCGATTCCAGCGTTGTGGCGCCGCGCTGCAACGCGTTTATGTGTTTCGACCCTAAGATAGATTTAAAAATACCTATTTGATTCCCTACCCTAACTCCTAAGGCTAGGGAAACAGAGAACCTCTGTGGAATTAGCTACGCCTCTGATACCCTTCATAAAAATTACAAGTAAATTGGTGACACTTCAATCTTCGGATTATGAACAGTACAAAATATACAATTTGTAAGGGTCACCGCTACATTCGCGCGTAACATAATCCGCCATGTTCTAGTATTGCGATAGACCTCCCCGCTACGGTTTCACGCAGTTGGTACTGTTGCCGTTTTGAACGGGAATAGAACGCGCCCGTATTCTAAAATTGACCATCTAAGTATGCGTAAGCACTGCAAGTAATTTATAGGATGTGAGAATTTGTTCTGGCTTTCAAAAGAAAGATTTTATGTAGTGTAACGTCTAATAATAACTAGCAAAGGCAAATTTAATTATCTAGTGAGTAAATTTAAGTTAATTCATTACTTTAGATTGTTTTATCGTCTTTAGATATTTTATCTGCGTAGTTTTTAATTGATTTAATTTGACCTTGTCATCATCATTATTTCAGCCGAAAGATGTCCACTGCTGGGCATAGGCCTCCCCCAAGTATCGCTGTCGCCATATTGATCGGTTCTGTGCTTTCGCATCCAGCGGATTTGATTCTGTCTATTAAATAAAAAAATTCAAAGTCGCTGGACGCAGATCATTCTTTTTAGGCTTGTTTGTCTGGTTGTAGTTCCATCTTAGTCTTTCCCAGGCTCGACCCCCTGTCTTTTGTAATAATAACATGATTATAAACAAACTTCCCCCCAACACGCGTTCAATCTTACGCGACAACAATGAAACCAGTCGTAAATGAGTTCCAATTTCAAAATACGTCGCTGAATGATTGCCCAGTCCGCGACGCCAAGACGTCATTTCATTACTCTCGCTGTGAATAGAAAGTTCTTACGTTACACGATTTATAATCCTTTACTCGATACATCGTCGCACTCGCTGACTCGCATGACTCGTATGCACCGAATAGTTTCCCACAGCGACTCAAAATAAAACCCTATCATCGCAATAGAGAACACAAAGCGCGAACACGAACGCGCTGAACAAAAGCAACGGCGTAGTATTACATCTCCAATATCCCTAGATCGATTATGTTTCACATGTTTCTCATTATAACGTCTGGGTACGAAACAAAGAGAGTGTCGGGTTGCTATGCAATGCTCTTCTGGCAACCCGAGAGTATGGCACCCGACTGTTTTGGTCATGCGAGAACGAAATGCCACACTTTCGGGGAAAACTCGTTTTAGCTGGCAACACAGGGTGTAGCGCGCGAGCCGCGCATTCTGAACGCTCCTTTGTAAAATAATGCTTCCAAATACAGAGTCCTAATTGTGACATAATTTGTTTAATTACTGTTACGAATAGTTTAGAGTTTCTTACTTTCTTATAGTTTTTATTAATTATCGTTTCATGTAGCCTTAATGCCCGCCATGTGGCTACTCGTTTCAACCCTTTGTAGTTGGTAAAGTGAAATAAATTAACGTACCTTATTATCATTCGGCAACTAAAACAAAACAAAAAACTTTTTTAATAAAAGGAAAAAATTAAAACAATTAATGGGCTGAAAAGAAAAGAGGAGATGAAAAGAGTGAATAAAAGAAGTCACGGTTAACCAGCTGAAGTTTTGGTTTGACCGTGCGGGTCTATACTTCATTTATGATAGCTTGATCTCTCGACATATGTCAAACTGACGTACTTATACGTTATTTTTAGCCTGTCAAGTGCTATTGTTACTGTATTGATACTGACAGCTGGCGCAGAGATCATGCTATCTTTTATGAAGTATAGTGATTTGCAATTTAGCATGCAATGCCACAACACAACACGCCAGGCAAACGCACCGATTTATCTATTAACTAATGGAGATATCGGTGACTTAATTAGGGTTAGTGGTAGTTGCCCATCGCTGGTGGTAAGTGTTAATTAGAGTGAAGGCCAGGGACCTTGCTAATACTAACATATTAAAAGGCATGCAATGATTGATGCCCTAACACAGAAGTCACCAATTACTTTCATTTGGGGTCCGTTTCTTAAAAATAATATGACCGTCGCGGTCTCTAAGGTCTAAAGCCAACTACCCCTCCCCCCTCCCATTTAGAGCGTCAAGAACTTTGTTAAAATTCAAACTCTTGAAAAGTAGTGCTTTCAAACTGTGTTTTCTTGAAAATAGATCATTTCATCTAGAGATTAGATTCATTATTCCCGACACCATTTGCAGTTTCATTGCTCCATTTACAAAGTTACAGAGAGTAGATGTTGCTGAGGATCACGTTCTCAAGTAACACAAGTAAATTATATAGTACTGTTTATTGAAGGTCCACACAAAATACGTCGGCGGTTCGAATCCGGACCGCGGTCCGCCATTTGGTGACTCCTGCCCTAACACGATACTTTTTTATTATCAAAACATGTTTTCTACAGTGTTTTCTTCTTGTCTTGTAAACATTAAGATAAATATAGAAATGCTTCTTCACTATCCTTATTTCTCCTCATATTTCCTTCCATTCGCTATTGATTGATACTTTGCAGTATTACGGAAAGTTCGGTTTGAAGATATTTAATCCCTCTAAGATAATAAATGTCATTTACAATACAAGTGAACGGAAACGGGGATCGAGGAGCGGATAAAAGAAATGACTCCGTATCCATTTCTATGGTCTCCCATGACAAAAAAAATGGGCGCGTGCTTTCGACGCGTGCGCATAGAGAACATCCTATTAGCCAAAAAAATATTTAGATGAGCTTGCATGCAACATGCATTTATAAGCGCATAGATTCCACTGAATGTAAACTGGGTCTAAATAAACAACCTAAGAATGTAATTTAATTTATTTCACGTTTTTGCTTGTTTAAATACCTATGAACAATAAAATATTTTATGCATAACAAAAAAAACCGGCCAAGTGCGAGTCGGATTCGCGCACGAAGGGTTCCGTACCATTATCGGCAAAAAAATCACGTTTGTTGTATGGGAAACATGTGGGAACCCCAGTATTTATTTAAGTCTGTTTTTAGTATTTGTTGTTATAGCGGCAACAGAAATACGTCATTTGTGAAAATTTCAACTGTCTAGCTATCACGGTTCATGAGATACAGCCTAGTGACAGACAAACAGATAGACGGATAGTGGAGTCTTAGTAATAGGGTCCCGTTTTCACCCTTTGGGTACGGAACCCTAAAAACTAGAAACAATGTCAGTAACTCTTAAACGTGGTTAGTAATCCGCCATTTATGCACATGTGCGTTCTGTCCTACATACTTAGGCATTATATTTTTGCAACCATGTAATAAATAGCCAAGAATGGTGTCAAATTGCAACTTAGTGTTCATTGGTAACATCATACGAGCATAATGATATGATGGGCTGTAGTAAAGCCGTTGAATAACAATAATTTTAGTGTTTAGAATTGTTGATGAAGGTAACTACGATTACCTACTTATACGTTTTTTACCACTGTAAAGAAATAGGCAGTTATGGGGACGCCCGACAGAAGTGAAGTCACATTTACATGTCGATGACGCTTTCTGATTACCATGTCTCTGACGCGAACCCATAATAAATATTGTCCCTACCAAAAATCGCTCAACGCGAAGAAGATTTCACTTCCAAAAAACTTTTTGTCTTGCATTGTTACAACTGCAAAGTCACAGGATCTCCTATTTTGGGAGTCAGGGTTTTCTCTATCTGTATGACCTTTCATCATGATCTTCTATTTAAGCATTGATGAAGGTATTTTTGTAAATCAAGATTTTTATTATATTATAATTAATTCATAAATGACATTTCTTGCGATTTCCCGCGGTTTCGCTCTGGTGGCCTATTCTACAGAAACCGTGCATATTTCGGAATGAAAAGCGGTGGTAAGTACCTACTACATATGTAGTATATCTAGCTATCAATATGCTCGTAGTATTATATTATCTGTGCTATCAAGCAGTGAAGAATTTTCCGAATCTGATCATTGCTTACAGAGATCCTTTACAAACAATTTTACTTCTTCGTAATATTATTTTAAATAATTAGAACTAGCAAATTTCAGTGATAGCTAGAAAACTACTTAGACACTTTTCTCTTTAAAAAATTCAGCTACCACAAAAAAACACGATGCCAAAACAAAACAGAATTACGTAATGTTGCCAACACCACCTCAAATTTTTCCTCCCCACCTCTCTCGCAACACGCGCGTTCGCTTTATTTTCATTTTCTTCACCACAATCACATGACGACTGATGACGAGTGCCTTCCGAAGAAGCTTACACGGTGTGACGTAAGCCTCAAGCTTCACAGAACGTGAATAACATATGGCAGTGTTCTGTGTTTATAATATCTGCGATGATTTCACTCATTACGACGTGGGGCGGTGAGACTATCCAAGGGCGAGGTGTGCCCGTTTTCAATGCTTGTCTTGAGTGATGTTTAAAAAATATATAAATGATAAAATTCTGGCTTTTCACCCGGTACGGTACCTACCTACTTGGAAACAATTATCGATGCATCAAAAAGTAAACGCCAGTTGTGTGATGCGATTAAAAGTTGAAAATTGATTTACCCTTAAATGTAAAGTATATTTTCTGGTAATTTTTTTTCATGACCTAGACCTAACTGGGCCTAGTGGCGTTAATACTCTTCCACAAAGTTCGGATTGACTGTTGTTTTGAAAATTCATTTGTACGAACTGTTTAAAAAAACTGGCCAAGTGCGAGTCGGACTCACGCACGAAGGGTTCCGTACCACCATCGCGAAAAACGGCAAAAAAATCACGTTTGTTATATGGGAGCCACTCTTAAATATTTATTTTATTCTGTTTTTAGGATTTGTTGTTATAGCGGCAACAGAAATAAATCATCTGTGAAAATTTCAACTATCTAACTATCACGGTTCACGAGATATAGCCTGGAGACAGACGGACAGAAAGGCAGGCAGACAGACAGACAGACTGATTGTGGAGTCTTAGTAATACGGTCCCGTTTTTACCCTTTGGGTACGGAACCCTAAAAAGTAATAAGGTTAGTACTTAGACGATATTTAGTGAGAGAATCAAGTACTTTGAAGAGGTATCTACCATAGACATTACATTCCCTAGTTAAGGAGCTTTAGTAATTCGCACGGGTATCAAACACAAATGCATAACTACCTATTTTATTTGTCATACAATATGGTGGAATGAAATGCCACTTGCCGTATGAATTAACTTGTAATTTCTTATGTTATGTGTGTAATGTTTGAGGATTATCATAGTTTAACTGAGAAATTTTGTAGACGGCGAAATAAACTTATTTATTGAGATTTATATTTATATTGTAGCATCCCGATACACCGATCAGCGCCACACTCCATCAGGTTGCTGATTGTAACAGATGGAGAAAAACCGTTGACAGTCTGAAACGGAGTCAGGATTCTCAACAGTGAGAAAAGTGATTAGTAGGAATAAGGAATAGCAACAAATCGAACGCGCCTCTCGCCCGCCTAAGGCACTTCTCCCGCCGCCGACGATCAGCGAGCCAGAACTAGAACCTAGATACGAGTTGGCGAGCAGCGAGAAGCGAGTGTGTAGTTCCGACAGATTTACCGCTCGGCTATGGGCGAGTGTCCCTGCACGCGTTGTTTGGTCTACCGCCAAGCAAGCATCGCCGAGCGAGTATCGCTAAGCGAGTATTATCTTTGATATCTCTTGTCGCTGCGACACGTGCCGTCAGTATGAACAGTCAGCGATCAACTATTAATATATTATTTGTCTCTTTTATTGACACGGGATCTGTAACATTTGTTCGTTTCTTCAGCGAGAAAATAGTCGATAGCTAATCGCTTCGTCGCCGGCGGTGGGACAAGTCCCCAATGTTTTTGAACGTTTACAAAAACTGCACTTGTACAATTAGAGTGACCATGATTGGCTTTAACAATGGGACAAACAACGCTAATGAACATTTTTTTTCTCAACTGTTTATTTTTTTAACACAATTATGGGGTCGTTGGAGATACTAAAATGTCAAAGTTAATATTTAGTTAACATCGGAAAAAAAAGTATTCATCTTTCTTTGACTTGCGTTAGACCGAGTATTGTGATTTGGTGTTTCGTTTATTTTACTGAGTAACTATAATTCAAAGTCCAATCCCAAATGTTCCAGTTAGTAACCCATAAATTACTCTATTACCCTGTATCTCCTGTACCCTGTGTCTTTCAAAGATCATCAATACCTATTTGCTTATACTAATGTGCGTACATGATTTCGGCTTCGAACATAATTAGAATGTAATACATCCACGTCAGTCTGGCAGACAACATTCACTATTGAACATAATATGCCTCCCTCATCGTTCGTTCGCAGCGAGGGGTCCGGCAGCAGACTGCATTAATCACTGCATAATACACGTAGGTACGTACCGAGATATGCGAGTAGTTTGCCGAATTTAGAGCTTGCGATGGGATTACACTGCACTGTTATATCAGGTATTGGAAATAATAGATGCTGCGGTAGTGATTATGCAGACATTATTGAAGTTCGATTTCAATGTGATATTGTGTACTTAAATTGCGATTATATTTAGGTGGTCGTCTATACAGGAGGTGAGTTGAGTGTTGCAGATTTAGAGTTGCAATACTGTAGAGGGTTTGGCAGAAAAATCGGAAGATAACAAAAATGTTTTATTAATAAGCTTTGGGTGTTAAATAGCATTGGATTGGTTGGGCTTAGTTGGGAATTCAAATGAACGACTAAAAGAAACGGACTCGCGCACGAAGGGTTCCGTACCATTATCGCAAAATACGGCAAAAAACATGTTTTTTGTATGGGAGCCCCACTTAAAGATTTATTTTATTCTGTTTTTAGTATTTGTTATTATAGCGGCAACAGAAATACATCATCTGTGAAAATTTCAACTGTCTAGCTATCACGGTTCATGAGATACAGCCTGGTGACAGACAGACAGACAAACAGACAGACGGACTGCGGCGTCTCAGTAATAGGGTTCCGTTTTTACCCTCTGGGTACGGAACCCTAAAAAGTAACGGTACAAAACAAATAAAACTTTTTGCAGCAGCGAAATACTATTAACGAAGTTAAACGAGATATGATGTTAAGGCATATAAAGTAAAGGGTAACTTTAAGTTTATTAAAAAAAAATTGCAAAGGATTTCAACAAACATTCTTGACGGGCGAGAAAAAAAAAAGCGGCCTGTCGGTGGTGTCTGATTACAAGATATTACTGCGATGCGACGGTATTAAGTGGCGGCGTTCGGTTTCATCTTACGATATGACAACATGCACGTCGACACTGTGTCTTTAAGTGGCCGAAAAAAAATGTAAACGATTTCGAACGAATCCTTTGTTGAGTTAATGTGGATTCGAGATAATATGATGTAAGTAACCGGGCGAGCACGGCCTCTGTGATTGGCTTGATGCTTGAGTCAGGCATTTTATCACGGTTTTTGCTCCCAAACTATGATAAAAATGTGTGAGTCAAGCCTGTCACGGTAGGCCGTGCTCGCCCATCAGGTAGGGTTGAGATGGAGTTTACGAATAACTGTTTAATTTTTATTATTTTGACCTTTTTCATTATTTCAAAATTGTTGATATCTCAATCAAATAATTTTATTATCTGTTCAGTTTTTATTTTTGCTTGTTTACCTTGAAGAATGACCATTGATATCGTACATTGATACAGTGTTTCAATTGCTGGGGATGTACCACAGGACGGTTACCATACAAATTATTTTTGTGTACTTTGTTTTATACCAATAAATAAAATAAAGAATACAAATATGTAATACTAACTGTTCTGTTGGTTAACTAACATTTGGTAACAAAGATTAGTATTTTTGTGTTTTTGTATGTAACGAATAAACTTAAAAACTGCTGGACCGATTTCAAAAATTCTTTCACTGTTGGGAAGCTACACTATCCCCGGGTGACATAGGCTGTATTCCCACGGAAACGGCAACAACGCGGGTTAAACCTCGAGGCGTCCGCTAGTCAAATGTAGAATACATAGCTGAAACTGAAACTGTTGTCTTAGATACACGTAAGTGAGTATATTCGTAAATGACGTAAGCTCAGATTTCCTTTGTGTTGAGCTGTCAAAACGAACCCTTTTATCTAGCCCATCTCCCCAAGGCTAGCTGCTGTTAGACACAAACAGAGTTAAACAGACAACAAATACACCATACACACATCATAGATTATAGATGTAAAAAGTAGTAAAGCCAGACGGTTCGTGTTTCACGAAAATTAACGTCAGCCTGACGGGCCGGGCTTGTGACGCAAAATGGAGTCAAATGACGCCAGGGCCGGTTTAGCTGAGACGAGCATTAATTATACGGGATCATGTTCAACACTGCGCTTAGGGTTCCGCTCACGCACTGTTTTGTGCCGCAAAACAGGATTTACTGGATTTTCAATGTTGTAGACTGGACTGACTGATTGAGTGTTTTATTGAATTCGTTTTGAGGTAGGTCGGTTCTGAAGCCTGAAGAATAAAAAGTATAGAAAATATTCAAATTCGATGAAACAACATTTTCCTTGAAATCTCGTTATGTCAGTTCAATAAAGGATAACTATCTTATCTCATATTACACGTATTTTTACAAAATACAAAAAACAAAATATCGAGGGTAAAAGCATTTTCTCGCATGTTCGTTTTAAATGAATGAAACAACAACATCAATACTGTATCAATTTCTTCAGATGAAAACTGATGAATTTATTTTCCCAGTATTTAAAAAACTGTTATTGTTATTTTTCGCGTAGCACAGCGCCGAACAGCGGAGGCACACGGCGTCTCATTTTACACTAAAATTAACGACGATACCGAGCGTCGGGTGTCGAGACGAGAACTTACAATAATTAAAACGAGCGATTGAAACCTTCGCCGATGTTCTCAAATTATATAATTAAAAATATTTTAATTATATCTCATCGATATTATAATAATATTTCGTTTTAATTTTGTGAAACTTAATAGTTATTGAAAAATGTTCACGGCCCTCTTGCTAAAGAAAATTATTTTGCTTTTCAGAGAATATTCTTTGTACTATTTTTAATGGCGTGTTGGGGCAATACGGGTATTTAATTAGTTTTTTTGTTTGCTATCGCGTTTCTAATTAGTTTTCCGGTTTGTACGAATTTGAAGTGAAGAAGCAGTAAAGTAGAGTAAGATTATATGCTCCCTCAGTTGGAGCATTCGCCTGTAATGTAACATTTTAGATTCAAATTTGAGCATTACAGTACTGCCTGCCTGACTTGAAGAGCATTCGCCTGTAATGTAACATTTCAGATTTGATTTTCTCAAAATGTAGCTGCATGATACATGTAAATGCTCGGTTCTCTTTCCTTACCAATGCAATGATCGAATATGTACAGGTTGCGCACTGTAATGCTCGGTTATCTGCCCCACAATGGTGAAATCAGAATGGTGAAAAAAAAAATGCTCGACTCTGTAACGTTACATTACAGGCGAATGCTGCAGGTGAGGGTGCACCTGAACATTGAGAGATTATTTGAATTTTTTATTTGTAGTTTCTCTTTATGAACGAATTAAAAGTACTTTAATGTTCTTTTTTAAATTCGTGTCGACAAGGTGTCGCTATAGTGTTGCCATCATTTTTTGGGTTGCCACCACAAAAATTGGCAAAATATATAGAGCGGAGGTAGCAAAAATGGAAAGAAGAAAGCAAATGATTATAATAAACATATTTGGTAAATTAGTATCTTCTGTGCTCTTCAAATCCAGTTTTCAGCAGTATTTTGTACTTAATCATTCATTAAATTAGTACTTTGCCGTCAAACACCTTTTGTTTAATTTGTCACCAACTATTACAATATTTGCCCAGAAACTATAAAACCGGTATCAAATTAGTGGCGCTTCGAAACTATCTTTGTAACAAACAAAACATAAGCTTGAGCATTTAAAAAATGTGCAGTGTGAACGTCACTAATGTACAGTAGTGTCCGGTCAAGTAGTAATTTGAGAAGCGGTTGTAAACCGACACTCAACTAAAAGCGACCCGTCCAAATTTAGTAGACACATCATTCAACTGTATTGTATTACATATTTCTATGTAAAGGGTGTTGAATGTATCGTTATTTAACAAAGATAAAAAATATACAAAATATTTTGCGAAAAATATACCTATCGAAACGTCTGTTCGGCGAAAATTTGCAATAATAATAATAATAATAATAAAAGTTTTTATTTACTTCAATTGTACATAATAAACACTTATCTAAACACGTAGCGTTACAACTAGGGAAGAAAAGAGTGTTTACGATGAACTCTGGCACCCAATGTAAGATTTAACTTGTGTTTAGGGTGCCAGCGTCCTCGACTATAATTTGAACATGTAACAGCAGTTTCAAGATGAACACAGTACAATTTATCATTATTAAATTATAATAAATTTGCTAGCTATTGCATCTATGATGTGTGTGTTTAACCTAATTATGTACCTGTGTATGAATGTGTGTGTGTGTGTGTGGGAGAGGTAAATGTTATGATGAAAACTTGTGTTTATGTAAGTCTGTATGAATACCTATCAATTATTTCCAAAGCTCAGATGGCAATTATATAATACCAATCTCAACGTTCATTAATTTCTTAAAAAATAATATTATCGTACTTAAATTTTATTTCATGTAAACAAATAAAGATTAAATGTTTTGAGAATTTCACATCCAATGCAAGCGACTCGAATATCTCAGTAACTTAATACGGCGCAGTTTTTATGTCACCCGATGTTTAAGTAAGCATCTATAACAACGTTTTACATGCTTTATTTATAATACAAATCGTGATTTATTAGCTTTTAGCCATTAAAAGTTGTAATGGTGAGTCTCGTAAACTGGGAAATCATGGTTACCCTAAAATAGAATGCCAAAACATTGTTCGTAATTTGAAAAATAGTTTTTAAAGATTGCAATAAAAAGTTATTAATACTAGAGAGTATTATGATGTATTTGTTTATGGGTTTGTTGCCTTTTTTACAGTCTGTTTAATTTAGGAAAAAGAATTAATGAAACTAGGAACTTAACAAAAATATCATGATTACCAAAAAAAAATTACAATCGGGGAAATTAATATCTAACATTAATGACACATGCACGTCAACAAACTACAAGATTCATTTGTGTGCCAGTTGGATATTGCCAACCATAGACTACTATTATATACTACAGAGTGCCAACCATAAAGAAGTTTCAATTTACTGGGAACTTGGGAAGTGTTAATGTCAATCAATCGTGAATATCTCTGCCATTGTAGGCACGGTAGTGTAAGCCTTCGTTTTTTTTCAGTTATTAATATTTCAAACCACGCATCCACAGTCCACACAGAATACATCACATAGTCTAAAACAGATAAGACCAACATCCAGAAATCCAAGCTCTGAGCTAGATTTATCGGACACCCCTCCAAAGTTATGAAGTATCGCTGTGGTGAAGGATTTTCGCCTTTATTGCTTGGCAGTTATGGTGTAGGGTGTAGAGATGGTGGTGGACCAACATTTGATACGCGCACGCACGCCTCCCGTGCCGCGAGGTGGTGTTTATTCACCCCCTTTTCACAAAGATTATGTATGGGATGCAGATGTGGCATTGATTTAGTTAGTTGATTAATAATTTCATGATTGATTGTCAGGTAAATACTTAGTAGGTACCTACGTGAGTTCGTGACCGTCATGCATGGCAAATTGGGTTTTGTATCTTCGTCTCTTCCTTCATACGCATCATCATAACTGCAATTTTTTATTGGTTTAGTAAATCATCCAATGACATCTCCCGCTCTGGGTGAAGCGGGAGGGCTTGTCAGACTTTTACTGACTAAAAGCCACCCGTGTTCCTTCAGTTGTTTGTGCCAGGGCCGCGGTAACCCCTACGCCCCTAACGCCCTAACGGACTCCGAAAGTTCTGCCTGGTCCTTATCGGACGGCGAGCTACCCATTTTGTAGTTTTGTGGTGTTTTGCTTTAGAAGTCGGCTTAATTTTTTTGCTAAAAAGTTTTTTATACTCAATAATATGTATCTAGTTTCGCCCAATCGTGGGCAATCGGCCCCGCTTTTATTGGCAGCTTAATATGATAACCAGGCAAGAGCTACTACCTTCGAACTACTAGAGCAGAAAAAGACTTCGATAAAGAACCAGTGTTACCGTCATAGCCCGAAGAATTGCCAAACTTAAGCGGCAGTGGGCAGGGCACATTACTCGCAGAACGGATGACCGATGGGCAGAAAAGTTCTAGAGTGGCGACTGGCGACCGAGAACCGGAAGACGTTGTGTTGGAAGGCCTCCCACCAGGTTGACCGATGACCTGGTGAAAGAGTGCGGGACGCACGGGACCGGTCAATGTGGCGACGCTTGGGGGAGGCTTATGTCTAGCAGTGGATGTCTTTCTCCTGATATGATGATGATGAAATAAAAGTTTTAAAAAAATCATCCCAAATGTTTTCGGCGGCCAAATTAATTGAGCCTAATCCTAACATAACATGACATAGGTATATCTGCCCCTATGTACGTCGCTCGAACCCTCTACAGCGCACGGCTCACATTATTCTATGAAAGATGTACAGTGCAGAGGCATCGCATCGCGGTGTCGGTTACAACAAGCTATCGTGTGTCACTCCCATCACACCCGTGTTGACTTTCCATGTTTGTTCGTTACTTTATGTTGTTGTAATTATTATATTATCGTGGTTGACGTCATATGCTCATGTGGAAGGATGATGGGGATATTAACTAAAACGGTAACGGTAGGCAGGTAGGTACCAAATGACCAGTTGCATTGCGGCGGTGGGTTTTTCTGATTCTCAACCACAATCATTTTCTAAGATGATTCAAAATCATTTTAAAATTATTTATGGCTTATAAAGTTACCTAACTTAATTATTTTCTAAAATGTTTACATAAATTAGTTTTCAAATTACGTCAACAAAATAAAAGAAAGGGACAATTAACTTCCCGATGAGGTTTCTTTGTGAAAAGTAAAAATAAAATGCAAGGGTATCCAAAAGTTTGTTTTTTCCCGGACAGTCCAATTCTTGTGTCATTTATTTTGCTATGCGACATTACTTAAAATATAAATACATTTTATTAAATGATCATGACTCAATCGTAAGTTAAGTAATCCTACTACTATATTACCCCGGGGGGGTAAGAATATCTATAACAAAACAATTAAGACAAAACAATTTCTGCCCCAAAGAGTTATTACGTATATACTATTACTAATTATAGCATATATACAGCACGTGTAAAAACAGCTTCACACACATTTAACATGTAATGCAATATATTTATACCCTCAATTAGGTTTATAGGTGGCCTACAGTCATCGTCTTTATAAATCGAGCTAACGCATCATCAAAAGCACTTCCTTGACCATGCAGCGACTGACCTCTCCGACTAAATGACCAGTATATCAAACGATACGTTACTAAATGCACATGCACTACATAAATAAGATGCGACACCGACAATGTTAGTTAGAAAATACACCAACTACTCAATTATAAACCTTATAGGCAAAGAAATAAGGTGTCAAATAAAATCCTACGCTCGCGACCTTGGCCCAATAATATGCGTACGCGCATTTGTTGCAAGTGCAATATTTATGATCTGACGTTTCGTAAGCGTTTTGCGGAAAAGATTCTAGGGCATCGTGTCATGACTGCGTGTCGGATTTAATGATTAATTTGTTTAATTTTCGTTTAGACATTGTTATTTTATTGTCTCAATTACATTGGTGCATCTGTTGTGTAGAAATGATTCACTTCTGAGACTTGTGTGATGCGCTGTCTGAAATTTATTTCAGACAAGTGCACATGAAACAGTCTTATGCTTTCACCAATGCAAACCCCATATTCCCTAAATAGGTTCCAGAAGACTTCGTCAAATAAAATGTTCTATACATAAAGAAACCGTGCCGACGTAACTAGCGTTTTCCGTCTGATTATACTGATTATTTTTTGTTAATCGATCGCGTTCGGCTCCGTTCCACGGATATAGATCACCATCTATATCCGTGAACCGAACCGAACGCGATCGATTTACAGAAAATAATTAGATGAAAAACGCTAGTTACGTCGGCACAGTTTCTTTATGTGTAGAAAATTTTATTTGATGAAGTCTTCTTATAAAATTATATTATCTTTGACATAAAGTCTTTTAGATTTAAGTGGCCCCGTCTTATGGAAAATGGCTAAAAACAGCTGATACTAGAAACCAGATGAGGTTAAAAGAAACCCACAACTGTTGCCCGTCTAAAAACTTTATAGTCTCGGTGCTACAGCACTGAGGTCAGCGGTTAAAAGCGAGGATTGAAAAATCATGCAATAATAAAATGTGAAAACTCCATTATGTTATTAAAAAATACCCAATGTGCTGAATATCACAGACGTGACAACTGCCTCTCTTTGTATGAGCATCAACACCTACACGCATGCTTTTAAAGAGTCGTGAAAGCTTCTTGAAATATATGAAATACAAACTCCTTAGAAGACCGTGCCTCAGATGAGAGAAGTGAACTGTGGAGGAATAAACTCTATACTTCATCACTCCGGTAAAACATTGGTGTCTGGCCTCCAACTTAATGACCAATGTAGACAGCTCTTTACCGATTACGGGCTCAGATTGACCACCGCGGCTGTACGGCGCGCCAAAAAAGTAAGATCGACCCATTCCGAACACAATAAAAGGGTAAAGCCTTTTCACAAGATATCCGAATCGAATCCAATGATCAGGTCAGGTGACTGTATGCTGTGGGACGTCGTCAAACCGACTTTAATAGAAGAATTAAAATAAGACTAAACATAGAAAAGAAAACACGTCCGACATTCAAAAGGATTCTACAATCTTAAGCTTCTGTTTAATCTGTTTGTAGGGCCTCAAGGCTTTTATTACTACTAAAGCTGATAGTTTGCTTAATCGATCGCGTGTTCCCTTTATTTTTCCAGAGGCATATCTGTCAATTTTCCATCGCATCCATTCACCCTGACATGACATGGTCGATTGCAGTGCAACGCACGATATAACGTAATGGGGCAATGCATTTTACATTTGCCATTTGCATTTAGATAGAAAACAGGATTCGATATCTGTGACATTTCGAATAAAAGGTTATAAATCACGATGTATGGACGGCATGATACTAACTGAAATGGCTTTCTAGAATACAATGAAAAACAAACCCAGATAACTACGGTGAGTTCATCTGTATTTAAAAACGTTAGATATTATTATGATATCTCGCTGAATTTTATTTTTGCTGTGAAGAACATGACCACAGTCAAACCCGCTTAAACATTTTTGACTAAGCGATGTTGTTGTTGTCCGGTTTTTTAAATATTTATTTTGTTATACAAATGGCATTTCAGAAGGTAATACCCGAAACGTCGTTAATGAGGTAAACAATACTTATATTTACCCATAATATCCTACACCGAATTGATGTGATATAGATAGGATGTCAGCATAGGTATGCTTACATCCTATCCACATCAATTCGGTCGGCATATTAGCTTATTAGCCATTACGGGATAGAAAATCTTTTATGACTGAAAATGTTTTGTAGCTTTGGAATATTTATTATTATGTTACGGTTGCTATATGTACATATTCGAATTTATGACGTGTAGATCTGTTTTACATCTGCAAAATAAGCATGCTTTAAAAGATGCAAACTAAAGTTTACAGTTAATTTTTTCTAAGTGCATAAATAACGATAAACGGCAGGTACTTGAACACCTAACAATGTGTACCTTGATTCATATTCACAAGTGAAATGCATTCTGCTATTTATGGTTCTATAATAACGGGTTGTGGGCACTTTCAACTTATCAGATCGTTATATTCAGTTTATTGCTACCGTTCAATGAGTTTATGCTACAAGACCTATCATTTGCTGTTCATCTAATTTATGACTGGTGGGATGTTCTTGTAATATCGCAACAAAGTACCAGTAAAAGTTTTAATGCCATTTGTTCTTGTATTGCGCTACTCAGACGATAGGTAGGTATTAAAATAATGCGCAAATGTTGTCTCCACTATTTTGATCTCTGTAATAAAACTAAAAATACAAAAAAAATATACCTTTGTAAGTAGGACGGGGAGGCGGCTAATGCAATAAATTAAATTGACCTCAAAATGTTTGTAACAAATCGCCGCGTGTGTCCTGTGACGTCACCGACGCGTGGACACCGCCAATGGGGTTATTGACATGTCAAACTATTTCCGTGGCGCCAAAATAAAAGCGCGCGAATCCACGGGGGCGGGCGACCATCGGCGACAATAACGCGCACAAGCGACGCTACCATACGTCCACAATTACGATAAACAGATGAAAACAATAAATTTAAGCGTCGGCTTGTGGCCTGGGACGGTCTCGAGTTACGTTTTGAGCAAAGGAACGTCTAAAATTACCCCGCACGCACACACCCACCGTGCTGCTGTCGGTACACACCAACACAGCAGCGCCGCCTATATCTATTATCAAAACATCCAGCGACTCTGGTTACAGCGATCCGAGCGCGCTTCGGATATCGCGTTACACACTTTAATGGCTGGAAAAGGCCTCGAAAACGTGATATTACACGCGTTTTATTGTGTATCGCAAAATGTAATTAATATTGAAATATAACACCGAATAATTTATTCAGCGTAACCCCGCGTCTCGAACATTTTTGTGGAGGTCCCCTCACAGATCAAGATGAATAAATATCGAATTTAAAAATACGATTCGGTCGTCTCCTATTACGAGACCGGCTGAAACAGGCCGCTTGCCAATAAGACGAAACCGTAACACGATGATGGTTTTCAAACGGAAACCCGCGTCAATGTCGGCGAAAATATTTGTAACTGAACCTTACCTTGATTTCTTCTTCATTTTCTTTTTTCACTTGAGCCCTTGGTGGTGACGAGGGATTGGTGGGTGTTTTACTGTCCATCTTAGATATACAAAGTCACTATACTTAATATGTAATAAGAAAAACACGAGAAAAATATTTACAGAATTTTTTAAAAGTTTTTCTTGTTGAAGTTTAGCGTTCGCGTAAACATTATATTATGCGCGTGGCAGCGTGAGGGTTAAAATACGTGCGCTCCGCGCGGCGATCGCAGCGCGACTGAGGCCGGCCATGATTGGTGGCTTTGTTGAGCGCCGTGAAAAAAGCTCGTTTTCCCGCGAACAGTGTGACCTAGGGCGGAGCTTACGGCTGGACGCAGCGCATGGGCGGTTAACTTTCGTCCAGTTTCAAGCTTCGTGTAAAGCGAACCCTCTCTTTTGTTAATGATATTGTTATGTTCCGTAATAAACATGGCTTTGATGAACAATTTCCGCAAAGTGAATTAACTGATTACCGATTACCGACCGGCTTTTTACTGATTGACCTTCAAAGTATGAACAGCTTACGGTAGATTATCCCAGGCAAGAAACTCAGGGCCAGCTTAATATAATTCTTTTAAAAGTTTATTAAATATCAAGAGTTTACAATCTTAATAAGATTGTAGTAATTTTATTTAAATAACTGCAAAATGAGAAATAGCCTGGAAAATATGGAACTAATGGAATGACAATCTATTAAAAGTTTACAAAAAGAATTAAGATAGAAGTCTTATTTAAAAAGCTTCAAAATGAGAAATGTCCTAGAATATTTGGAACTATTGGCCACCCTACCTTAGAGATAATTAAAAATAAAATTATAAGAAAAACAAAAGCTGTTGTTGATTTATTTATTTACTTGTTTATTTATCAAGTATTTTTAGGTAGTTACGGTCGGGTAAGATACTTACTTAAATAAATAATTAGGTATTATGATGAACCCTGACGAACTTCCAACCCAAGCGAGGTCTTTTGAGAGGCCACGGGGCCTTGCTGATGATGATCATTGGGGTGGTTTTATACTTTCGTTTCGGGGTAGTTTTAGTGAGATAAAAATCCCACACTCCCTGGTCTTTTCCCCAAAATTCCAGGCGCCTTTGAAGGTAGCCCCCGTTAAAAAAAATGGTATTTGGGATAAACCCACCGCAATATTCCCAAACCACTGCAACGCCTGAAAGCTAGAATCAACCGTGGAGATCACCAGAAAAGCGCCGAAGCATAAATTAAAAAACAATTGTCGGGGGTTTCGGAAATTTTTAATTTTTACTTGTTTGATAAGTATATGGGTACCTACTTATTACTTACCTATGCTTTTACAACAGACGGTACAAAATATTAAATTGGACTTTTTACACTACGCTTTGTGTTTCATAGTTTCTTTAAAAAAATATGAGCTTATTTTGGAGTCGATAAAATATATGTACTATACCTATATTGTGTAGGTATGTTCTTCAAGACTTATACCTATTAAAAAACTTTCTTGTCACGTCTTAAACTTTGAGTTTGTGAAAATTTTCTGTTCCGTCCGTGTGTCAGCGCATTGCTGCGATTGAATGACTGAATTAAAAAACTTTCCCACAAAAAAATTTACCGGCTTCAAAAGCAAAACACTAAAAAAAAGTTAATTAAAAAAATCAAAATACCCGACTGCTTAAAAAGCGAACTAAAAAGACGTAAACAAGAAGAAAATCATGCTGTGCAGTCGGAGGATACATATTCGCGAGCTGGCTGACCAAAACCAGATGTATCCTCCGACTGCACAGCATGATTTTCTTCTTGTTTACGTCTTTTTAGTTCGCTTTTTAAGCAGTCGGGTATTTTGATTTTTTTAATTAACTTTTTTATTTATAACTTTTTAGTTAACATTTTTTTCGAATTAGGTACATTTAAATATATAAGTGTTATATATTTTTGAAATCGCCTCTAAAAACCCTTTATTTTGATACCCCACACGATGGGTTTGGAAGAAAAAATAAAATTGGCCCCCCACAATATGGCGCCCAAAAGCCGCCATTTTTCTATTTTCCAATTTTAATGTAGCCTATGACACTCGCAAGGTTAAGACGAATCGATTGACGTATGAATCATCAAAATCGGTCAACGCGTTTGGTCTCTGGAACGCCATATAGGAACAAACATACATACATACATACATACATACATACATACATACATACATACATACATATATACATACATACATACATACATACATAGACTGATAAACACATTACCCTCCTTCGGCAGTCGGGTAAAAACTGCAAAATTACTTTCATTTCGGCAGTTTTTTTTTATGAAAATTTTTTATTTCTCTCTATTTAGTTTTAGTACACTATCACTAAAAACCGGCCAAGTGCGAGTCGGACTCGCGCACAAAGGGTTCCGTACCGTTATCGCAAAAAAAGGCAAAAATATCACGCTTGTTGTATGGGAACCCCACTTAAATATTTATTTTATACTGTTTTTAGTATTTGTTGTTATAGCGGCAACTGAAATACATCAACTGTGATAATTTCAACTGTCTAGCTATCACGGTTAATGAGATGCAGCCTGGTGACAGGCGGACAGACAGACAGACAGACGGACGGACCGCTGAGTCTTAGTAATAGGTTTCCGTTTTTACCCTTTGGGTACGGAACCCTAAAAAGTGACCAAGTTCTATAGTAAGGGACCTAAAGGATTGACAAAATACTCATAATAACTCAATTTACACATTCGTGATGTTTATCGCTAAGGACTGTTTGTTCGCTTGTATGTTCCATATCTTCAAAACTGCAGAACCGATTTTGATGAAACTTTTACTGTTCCTTAAGTTGAGAGATACCTAATCCAATAAAAATAATGGTTACGATCTGATAAGTAGTTTCGGAGAAATGCATGGACAAACATACAAACAAACATACATACATATACTTATGAAATTTGGCACACAATATGATTGGAAGCCCAATTAGAGTACCTAACATATGTGAATATTAGGGCATTCCAACAATATTACATACATACGTGTCGAATTCCACCCCCTTTTTAGGGTTCTTCTAGGGTTATTTTTAGGGTTTTTGCGATAATGGTACGGAACCCTTCGTGCGCGAGTCCAACTCGCACTTGGCCGGTTTTTTAGGGTTCCTTACCCAAAGAGTAAAAACGGGACCCTACTAAAACTCCGCGATCCGTCTGTCTGTATGTCTGTCCGTCTGTCACCAGGCTGTATCTCATGAACCGTGACAGCTAGACAGTTGAAATTTTCACAGATGATGTAGTTCTGTTCCCGCTATAACAACAAATACTAAAAACAGAATAAAATAAATATTTAAGTGGGGCTCCCATACCACACGTGATTTTTGGAACGAAGTTCCTTATCGCGCGTTGCGAAAGAGGGCTAGACGGAAAAAATTAAGAACCAAAAGTTGTAACGACACTTTTTGCTATAGTTGTATAGTTGTAAGCCGTGCGGCGTGCGCGTGTTTCTCTGTTTGTCTCTCTCTCTCTCATAGAAAGCAAGCCAGTTATTTTCGTTTCGTTATTTTCAACAACAACAACAACTCAACAACAACAACAACCAATAACAACAACAACTTTGCAAATCATCTCAATAGCAAAGGATATAATAACTGGATCTAAAAATCAAGAACAAGAAGCTTCTATTAGTAATCTAGTAATCTACTACACTAAAAATCTGTCATTGATACTGGGGGATTACCTTACCAAATCACTTTTGTAAAAGGAAAGTATTACCTTACCACAACAAACATCGATGTAAGTGATGGATTAGTTAATGGTGCCGTTGGTGACCATGAATATTTGTGTGTGTGTGTGTATGTATAATGCACAATTTTTTTATTTTTTTTTATTTCAATAGCGAATCAACTAAAGCATCGACTACTGAGGTACAAACTATAACATCAAGGAAAAAGACAAACGCACAAAGATGTAGAGAATATCGTGAGAGAAAGAAATTACAAAACACAATGGTACAAAACATAACTGCAGAGAGATCAGATGAATGTAGTGAGACTGATCAATTACTAGCTAAAAAACCTAAAACTAATGCAGAAACTAGAAAAAAACATTATGAAGCGCAGAAATTAAAGAAACAAGAAAGTAAAAATATACCTAAAACTCTTAAACATAAAAATAAAGAATATTACGATAGGAAACTTCGTCCCTTGACACCTCTCAAGTTTTTTTTTTTGCTGTTTTTTGCGATAATGGTACGGAACCCTCCGTGTGCGAGTCCGACTCGCACTTGACCGGTTTTTTGTCACGCGAAGTACATACAATCGCGTCATATGTACAGTACAGGAAAACGTGAGGTGGGAAATAGGACGCCCACGGGCTAGTTGGAGCGACGATCTTCGCAGGGTTGCTGGTAGCAGCTGGATGAGAGCTACTGAAAATTGAGACAAATGGCGTGCGATTGGAGAAGCCTAAGTCCAGTTGTGGACAGCTATAAGCTGATGATTATGACACAGTGATATAATTATCACGTCAGTATTGGGTGTAACTATTTCCCGAAAGGTTACTTAAGAAGTGGCAGTTGGTAAAGGTTTAGGTAAGTATAAGCCCGCACGTACACGTATTACAGAATAGGCACCTACACAATTACGCAGTAATATTAGGTTCCACCTCCCTGTAAATGGGGTGATTCTATAGTACCTAATAATACCGGTGGCCCAGTGGTATCGGCCGCGACTTACAAGTTGTAGGTCGTGGGTTCGCGCCCAGGCAGGCGCTTTATTTGTGTAAATTATTTTCATCACCACTACTCTCAAAACGGTGAAGGAAAACATCGTGAGGAAACCGGAATGTCCTAGAACCAAAAATTCGAAGACATGTGACATCCACCAAACCGCACTGGGCCCGCGTGGTGGATAACGGCCCATTCCCTCTCACAGAGAGGAGGCCTGTGTCCCAGCAGTGGGAACATTAATAGGCTGATGATGTGATGTGATGAACATTAATAAGCTTTAACTTTACAAACAGGCCGGTTATTTTATTGTCATTGTCAATAGGTATAGTTCTCGCCAAACTTCTTGGTCGCCCTGAAGTTGGCTACAATGGCTGCGCAGTAGTAAATCTCATACAAAAACAGCACCGTTTCGTGCCTCGCGCATGCGGTAAACCGACTTCAGGGCGGCCAAGAGGTTTGGCGAGGACTATACTATGGACGTTTTTGGTAGGTTTTCACGAGTGAATTTCAGCGACTGTTTTAATTATTCGCAAAGTGATTCCTAGTAGATACTATTGTTATATAAAACTGGTGGAGTTTTGTGTCATAACTACTTGTACTATTATTTATTCTGTGTCATAACTTCGTAAGTGTCAGCTGGCAAATATGTGGAATTATTCAAACATGACATGCGGGATCTCGGAAAAATTAAGCTAAGAATTTTACTGAAGCAATGACTACCTCAGAGAAGTTACCTCGATGTACTTGCTACTAAATACTCCAAAAATATTGGAATGCGTTACATCCACGTTCTAATGCAAAACAAAGTTTTTTGTTTAAAGTGACTATCAAAAGAACTAAAGACGTTTGACTTAAACTTACTAAGGCTAGTAGCCAGATCAATAAATTACAAAAAAAAAAACTATATTGACATGTCAATCGAGTTGCTACTTGCTGTCAAAAACAGCTGGGACGAGTTTTAGGTTATGTTATTTTTATGCAACAAAACTAATAAACTAAAAATAAGCTAACAATGAAAGCAACGTAAGATTTAGTTATTGTAGTATGTTCTTAATAATAAATTAGTTAAATAAAATTTGCGAAGAATGTCTTCCAAGCTACCGAAGACTGCTTTAAGTTTGAAACAGGTAATGTAAAACCGTAATTATTGTATTTATCAGCCATTTACTACTGGTTTTCCTGTAGGAATAAATAAAAATTCGATTACAAGCCGTCTTGCAGACTTCAATATTCCTTTCAAAGAATTCACGTTAAATACCAATTCATATACAAATATCTGTTCATCTAATCTTGCATGTAACCTTTGCCTTTCTCGGTTTCCAGTTTCTCCTACGCCAAGAAGTTCTAAAGCTCTATAGGGAGATCTTCCGGACTCTCAAACAAGTTAAAGACGAGAGCACAAAGGCGGATCTAAGAGAATGGGCCAGGGCAGACTTCAGAAACAATAAGCATCATACAGATGAAACCGCCATCAAAGCTATGCTTCATCATGGACAGAAATCATTGAGAGATTTGAGAAGGTCCTTGTCTATGAGTGAAAGTTGAATAATAATGAGTAGCGTTAGATATAGTTCATATTGAACAGTTTTGTGATTACCAACCTACCTAAGTAGTATTAGTGTAGATAACAATATTTGAGAAACTTACTAGTCATCAAACTACAAAATCAAGTGAAACATCTATGTATAAAATAAAAGTGATTACCTCATAAATAAAGTAAAAATGTATGACTATTTATTTTGTGAATATTTTCGCATTACCTACATGTTGTCGTTATACATAATACAAGAATATTTTATGAAAAAATAAAATGTGTTTACCATAAATACAAAACTTTTATTCAGTACACAATCATGTTTTTTATATCTAAAACATTTTGATAATATAACTAAATTATAAAGCTATGATTCTACTGAAGTTTATTTCATAATAATTTAGCTATTTACAAAACCAGGTTTTCTTTACTACCACAATAAGTCCAGTCAATATCTGTTTAGAATATGACTTAAAACTAATGGTCACTAAAGCTATGTTCGCCAGGTAACCATTTTTTTGCTGCCTGGCTTTCATTCAGGTCGGGCCAAGATAATACTGAGTCGGGAGTCCAGCTTTTCTATGCCTGGCATCCCAACTAGATTGCAAATAGAATTAAGTATTAATTAGTAAGAAAAACCTTATTACCCTCCTTTCAAGGCAGAAGGATAAAAAAAAAATGTCTGGCCATTTTCTTGCCCCTTGTATTTAAATACATACACTGGGGATATTTAAAAAACAGTAAATGCAATATCTATACACCTGTATATATAGCTTGGTAGAACAAATAAATCAAGATAGGCAATGTCACCCCTGTACCGACAACTAAAGTAAATACTGTAAAGAATGTCACAAAGTCGCCATTTTTGTTCAAATGCTTTGCTAACAATTGTACCAAACTTCTTGTTATGTGGTGACCATCCACACCATAACAAGGTAACACATTCAAAAATGCGATACCCATTGAAAATATGAATATGTATCTCAAAAGTTTCTCAAACTGTGAAGGTGAGAAGAACGAGAAAAGTATGAGTCTCGGAAAATACTGGTCAATGAACACTGTCTTGTGTAAATCATATGGCAAACCTAAATATAGAACAGCACTTCTATCCTTTCTTTCAATAATGATCAAATGTGTGTGATTGTTCAATGAAGGCTTCAAGCAGTGCATTCCTCTTGGACAAGAGTACCCACCAGGCTCTGTGCACTTTATGAATTTTTTCTCAACCATGTCTCTTGGTTTTAAACAGGAGAACTGGCCAGGCAGCAGGGAGTCAGCTACCACTTTGGGCTCCATGTATTCAAAGCAAAAACTGTACAAGTCATCTTTACGGCAACATTCAACTACATCATTCTCTTTTATAGTTTCCATCATGATCTCATCATTATTAGCTACAAATTCTGCACTGGCGCATATACCAAACCTATCATGGGCCATATGGAGGCAATAGATATAATCATTTGCAGTTTTCACATCACAACCAGTTATTGCTGTAATAACATCTCCTTTCACCAGTCCTCTGAGATCTTTCAAGGGAGAGTCCTCTGTGAAATCTGTTATTTTAACACCAACCCCAGTTTCATATGCTATGTTAAACAAAATGGGCGCTGAAAAGAACAGCAGTAAGGCAACAAATGCAGTGGCAACATTGTGCCAGATCCCTGCACAGAATATTCTCAATCTCTTCGGGATAGCTAAGTTATTTAATTGATCAGAATTCATCTGCACAAATGCTATTGGTATTATAGTGAACACATATACACCTACATTTATAAGTTGGACATCTTCTTGAGCTGCAGCCAGTGCATGACCCAATTCATGAAAAACAGTACTGAACCCTATTGCTAAGAAGTACACCCAGAAATCTGAAGCCGGAATGTTTACACCAGGGAGCATGGCCTTGACTTCAGGCACATTGCTGCTGATTTGAATGGTCTCATAGAAATGTTCAAATATAAATGTGAGGAGAGTCCATAGTGCAAACGGTAAGAATATCCAAATGGTGAATATATAGCCGCATGTATACCATTTCCGAAGAACACGAGTCAAGTTTTTACTCCATCGGTATAGAAACCTGTTGAAAGCGGTTGTTGTCCATGTGAAGTTTAGTATTCCTATCTTTAGTCCGGTCCCTTCCAAGAATGCAAAATAGGGATAGTGCATACAACTCTGAAATAAATAAATCATTTATCAATGAACACAATAACATACATTGCTTATTTCATAACAATTTCAAAAAATAATACCTTAAAAAGAGAGTCGAAGAACCATATGACGACATAAAATGTTAAAACGAATGAGCAAAGTATTGTAAAAGACATAACTGCATTCTTTCTAGGAATGTTTTGTACAATTCATGTTACATCTTACATTAATTTAGATGTAAGCAAAAGCCGGCACCACATCATTCACTTCACTAGGAAAATAAATTAGAAAATCGATTGATTGCGTCAAATTCAACTACAGATAAAATAAATGTCAAATGCGCGTAATATTTCTAAGATGAAGTACTCGGCCTTTTGCCTAACGAAGATAATATTTTGACAAATTTGGCTGAATGGCAATAATGCTTTGGTCAGAACAGCGAAGGTTTAAAAAAAATGCTTTGACATCTGTTGGTTTCGTCGTCGGTCGTGCTGTGTGTGTGTTGTTGATCGAAAATATTCCAAATAAAACAATATTGTGACAATTTATAAAACATTTTAACATGTGAGTGATGAGTTGTACGGAAAATGAAAGTGGGCCTTTTGTCGTGTTCTTCTTACCAGCGGTCGTTGGCTGCCTGACCATACTCCTGGCGAGACGCTGGGCGAACTCCCAAGTTAGCAATACTTCGTCTACAGCCGTCTCCAGGCGGCGAAAAATCATTAAAGACCCGCTTGTTAAGCGGCCCCTGCCGCCTCTAGCTTGTAAAATGATGCCACCGGGATCTAAAAAGGCTTCTGGTGTAAATAAGAAGGTAACATTGAAATCATCATGTACAATACAAGTCCTGTTAAATTAATTACTATCATGTGTTTTTGTAATAATAACAACTAGAAATTTGCATGCTGATAATGGTATCCGGTGTAATGCTACAATATGTTTTAATTAATCATTTAATTGCTCTGTAACTTTAATAATTTTTGACAGAAAACTACAATGAACTTCCTTGTTTAGTCACAGGAATTTCATTGTAGTTCATGGTAAATATGGAAGAAAAAAAAGTATGTATATCTTAAATTTTCAGGGATCATGTCCAGTTCCAGATGAAGAGATGAATGGTAATGGGAAGCGGTTGGGTCGCCCTGCACGCACCCCGCCTGCCACTGTCTCAAGTGTTGCTCTCACAGATATGAAGCTTGCCGATGGGCCCGTGGCCCCCAAACACATACCATTCCCCTACATACCGCAAGACGGGACTCTTCTCTTTGAAGCCATGACATTTGTTTTCACTCTGGTGGCAACTGGGCTACAGTTCCTAAATCTGTACAGGACAGCCTGGTGGCTGCCACATTCTTACACTAACCAGGCTATGGTAAGTTAAAGTTTGTCTTGTGAATTCATAATACTAGTATACTTTTCCTCCTTGGAATAGCTCCTTATGTTGTTTGGAGTTTTATTTCCTTTAGAATTTTATTTTTTATTTTAAACTAGCAGACGCCTCGTGGTTTCACCCAGGTAGTATCCGTTTCCATGGGAATACAGGTATAAAAAGTAGCCTATATCACCCAGGGCTAGTGTAGCTTCTCAACAGTGAAATAATTTTTGAAATCAGTAGTTTTTAAGTTTATTTGTTACATACAAAGATACAAATCTTTCCTCTTTATAATATTATATTTTCCTAGCTGTTCCCCGCGGCTTCGCTACACCACAGGACCCATTTTCGGGATAAAAAAATTGCCTATGTCACTCAGGAATAATGTAGCTTTCTATTAGTGGAAGAATTTTTTAAATCGGACCAGTAGTTTCGGAGCCTATTCGGTACAAACAAACAAACCTCTTTATAATAATAATATAGAAATATTAAACTTAGTCAGAGATTGCCCAAGACAGAGAACTTGCCCAAATGTGGGACACAACAGCCTATGTTGGATTAAGGTAATAGGATTCCTGGAATGTTTAAAAGAATATTTATTTATTTATATACCAAAGTCATCCTCCTATCACACTTCACACTAATATTATAAAGGTGAAGGTCTGTTAGTGTGTATGTTTGTTACTTCTTCACGCTCAAACGGCTGGACGGATCTGGATGAAATTTCTCACAGAGATAGATTATACTTTTTATCCCGGGAATATGTTTCCTCGGGATAAGTTTCGACATTCAGGCGGGCGAAGCCGCTGACAGAAGCTAGTAATATTATAAAGGCGAAAGTTTGTGGGTGTGTGTGTTTTGTATGTTTGTTACTGTTTCATGCAAAATCTACTAAACGGATCTGGATGAAATTTGGCACAGACTTAGATTATAGTCTGAAATAGCATATAGGATACTTTTATCTCATCATATATTTTCTTTCTCTCCTTATATTGTTTAAAAACCTGTGTAACCTTGATTTATGATAAAAAAAAAATCTAAATATATCCAACAAAAAATTTTTGGAAATATTTAGAATAGAATATCCTTTATTGACACCAAGAATAAATTTAAATATTGGTTTCAAAAGGTACTAGTCTTGAGTTTGAGTCTGAACCCTGCATTTTCCACGACTTAAACAAAGCCTTACTTAAATAAAGCTAACCAGGTGGCTACATACTGTACAAATCAATATGTAAGGTTTAAAAAACAAAGTTACTAGAAAAGGAAATGGTTTTATTAAATAATGTTATTCCACCAGTGATTGAGATGTTATGTAGAAATTAGTTGTCATGGTCACGGACACCCAATGTGAAGAAAGAAAATTTGGTTAAAAAAAATTGCACTAGATGGCGTGATAAGCTTCGCTTTGTTAATGAGTTTTGTGAAATATGATTTTCCAGAGACGATCTTAAAAAATTATGTTCTTGTTTAATTAACTCTTCTAAGCACAAAATTAAGGAATATTGATCTCTTAATTCACATTTCAAAGATTATTTCAATGGATAATTTAAAATTAATTCCAATAGATGGCGCGGTTTTAAATTTCTGAGGCATCCACTAGATTTTTTAATTTATGTAACTCATTTTGGTACAATGAAACTCTAAAAACGTGCAAAAAATACAATAAAACAAATCGTTGCTGTATTAAAAAAAAGTATTCACAAACTGAGTAAACCCTATTACTTGCAAGATGGAAGTAATAGGGTATATATATAAATACCATTTTTTTCACCATCTATATCCGTGGAACGGAACCAGAACAAAATCGATTCTGTTAGAAAAATAATCAGTTTAATCAGACGAAAAACGCTAGTTACGTCGGAACGGTTTCTTTGTATGGGATGAGGCATCTGTATGCTAGTATTATATTATCTGTGTCATGGTATAGGAATATGATGCAGATGGAATGAGGATCTTGTTGCGAGGAAAGTTTTGAGTATGAATGAGGGTTATAAGAATAGAAGAAGACCAAAGAAATGATGCATGTATTGTATGGTTTGAATACCACAGACAGTTGCGAACCAAAGTTTAATTAAGTCCCTAAAAGTGCTTACATTTCCGTCATTATAAAGAGTCTTTCAACAAGGACGGGTCGATGTTAAAATTGAATAAAACAGGATGTGTGTGAGATATTAACGAAATTTATTTTTTATTTAAAAGGCCCATTTATGCCATTATGGATGGAATATGACATTGTTCAAATGTCCGCCGCGGCTTCGTATGGTGGCACGAATCCGAGCGGTCCAATTTTTAATGACTCTGCTGCATAGATCCGGCTGAATCCGAGCGATGGCCTGCGTTATGTTGGCTTTCAGGGCAACGGTCGAATGTGGTTTATTGGCATAGACCTGCGACTTCAGAAAACCCCACAAGAAAAAGTCTAGCGGAACTCTAACTCTACCCTCAAACCGTTCATGCAGAATGTCGATTGTGTCGTTCGCTGTGTGGCAAGTAGCGCCATCTTGCTGGAACCACATGTCGTTCACGTCCATATTGTTCAATTCAAGCCAAAAGAAATTGTTTATCATTGATCTGTAGCGCTCGCTCGATCTATGCAGCAGAGTCATTAAAAATTGTACCTCTCGGATTCGTGCCACCATACGAAGCCGCGGCGGACATTTGAACAATGTCATATTCCATCCATAATGGCATAAATGGGCCTTTTAAATAAAAAAATAATTTCGTTAATATCTCACACACATCTTGTTTTATTCAATTTTAACATCGACCCGTCCTTGTTGAAAGACCCTTTATATTCAGAAAATAGCCATGTTTGTAAAGACCAATAAAAACCAATTTCCGATAGTATCAGATACTAGTAAACGACCCATTAGAAATCAATATAAAAATTTATTACAAATCGAATCCTGCAATACAGCGTTATTAAGAAAAAGCGTTATTTGTATGGGTCCTACCATCTACAATAAATTGCCAGAAGTAATGAAAAATTATACTATTAGACACTTTAAAAATATATTAGTGGCCTTCCTAACAGAAAAATGTTATTCTCTCTATTAATGATTTTTTAATCGACAAAACTTTTTAATCAGTAATGTGTATATTTTTATTCAGAAGGAATATCTTATTTTGACATTTTTCAATATTAATTAATCTAATAATTCTGTGATATTTTAATTTGTAATTTTAATTTTGACATTTTTCAATATTAATTAATGTATGTATAGTTGTAATAATTCTGTGACATTTTAATTTGTAATTTTATTCTTAGATACCTATAATTAATAATTTTTATGAAATTTTGCGTGTCTATTTCTAGGCAGAATGTACTTGGCTCACTACTAGCCTTTTTGGTCTCGCACGGGGTTTTTTATTTTTACTATTGTGTAATTTTTATGCTTATTTCTCGTGTCTCCTGTGCGGGTCACAAATAATTATTTTTTCTTTCTTTCTTTCTTTACTATTTACTCCACCTGTATTTTAATGTAACCTACATTCATTGCAAATAAATGATTTGATTGATTGATTGATTGATATGAAATGGTTCGAAAGATCTATGCCACCCCAAAAGGAATTAGACCCTTTGAGTGTCCATCGTGCCAAATCGGATAAAAAAAATGGTAATTTCTATTGTGTCTGCTAATTGACACTTGACAGAATAAAAAAAAGCTGATTGTATTTTGTTTTGTTTTCAGAACTTCTATTTGATTGACCCCCACTTAGTGGCATTTATAGTGACGATAATTTTCCGCAAACTACTTCTCAGCATCAGCTTGGCTGTTCTTCGAGGTTTACTCGCGCCCAAACTCATGCCGCATGCTACTGTCGCTGCTAGGTAAGAAAAAGATATCTTTGTTTTAAACTACACCATTTGAGATGATGATGAAAACTACTGTAATGCTGTTATCAAACCCCACTACATTATGACAAGGACTGATTTGTTTTATCTGTAAGAATATTTGCTGTAATTAATGGTTATCAGCCACACAATACTGTCATTATAAAATCCACATAAGAAGACTAGCAAATTACCTGGCTTTGTAACCAGTTCATAGTTGTGGAGCCCGTTTTTGGAATGCTATATATATTTTTTTTACTGTTTTTTTGCGATCCTTCAGTCTTGCAGATTTTCAGTAATATGTGTAAGATTTCCTCTTAGATAAGGTCTTGGGGGATTTTTCTTTTTAGTCTTCGAGCGATTGTTTGAGCGATTGTTCGAGCGATTGTTTGTGAGCGATTGATTAGAGAAAAAAAGGCTTGGGATTGAGCTGTTCCAATTAATTTAGTTTTATTATTAAGAGACTATGTGGATCATTATTTTTTTTAATTTTAATTTTAATTTATCTTAGTTAGTTTTTAATCATGGTCTGGCAGTTTGAGTATTTATGTATTGTGTATTGTTCGTCAATTCGTTGAGCTCCTTAAATTCTAAGTTGAGCTGCACGGTTATTGATAAATGCGTGCACTGACTGGACAGTTCCACTCATTCTGGCTGGTTTTTTCCTCAAAAGACCATTTCAGACATCAGTCTACATGGTCTTAACATGATCTAACCAAGATTTTGTCTGGACTTTAAAAGAGACTGTGACCTCTGAGTTTGTTTCGGCCTTTCTTCTCAGAGTAGTCAGACAGGAAACGCCGACCTAATCTAGTTTAAAAAAATATGATCAACATGTAAAAGTGTTTATACAAACCAACTTACAGAAATAAAATCATTTATCATTAACTGCCAGCATGTTGCATTGTTATTGTCTCATTTCATAAAGAACAATGGCAGGTGCCCATACATTGTTTTAGCTAAGATTAAATTCGAAAGTCTTTAAATGAAAAATATCTGGTTTAACTCAGGGTGATGTTCTGAATTAGTTTGTGCAATAATTTTTGTTCGAGAATGTAGAAAATAATATTTATTCAGTCATAAACTTTTGTAGGTTATGTCTGGGTAACTTTTAATAATGTGTTTAATACTTAGATAAAGTACCTATAGATTAAGCCTTAAAATGACCTTGATTGATAGAGCGAGATGGCTAATTGGCAGCGCCATGTAAATAATAAGGACAAAAGATTATTTTTTGTCTTTGTCACCGTGGCCGGTTTCTGTTGTTTGTCAAACTCTAATACAATGGCAGGTTTGACAAATAAACTCGGTTTTGTTTGATTTTCTATGATTTCGTGGTATTATGGGTTAATTGAGACAAGGAATTTGGGTTATTTATAGATAATAAGTGTCAATGCGATGGTGGGTTGTAGTGTTCTTGTTCTAACACCAGAACTAACTATTGCTGTCTCATGTGCGGCCACGCTAGTGCTTAATCTATAGGTACTTTATCTAAGGTTTAATAGGTAATATTATTCAATTTCGTGGAAGTAAAAGGGGAATATCGCATTAGTATTTCCCTTACCTAGTTATTTTAGCATGAAATGTGTAGTATACTCTATGTAAATAGTATATTTATTTGAACTAAGTGACTTTGACGTGTATCAAAAGGTTTTCGTCAACAACCAAGCTATATTTTTTTAGACTTGGGTACTAGTCTTTTTGCTAATCATTAATTGAAAGTAATTAATTTATTTCTACTACACTACAATATTCATACCTACCTGCAAGGAACATCTACACTAAGACATAAACTGTATTGTTAACTCATTTACTGCAATAAATACAATAATGATATTATTACTTAATATAGTTACTACTTGTCACTTAGCAGATAAAATATATAATGGCAACACTATGCTAAAGAAATGAACTAAAAAATCAAATAACTTTTTATTTATTATGTTTTTTTTTATCTATTTTGGACCAGGCCTAATTATACTTTAAAAAACATAGACAATTAATAGAATGTATTTCGTATATAAGTCACTTTCAGACGCTCAAATTTAAGTCAGCTAAAATTTCGCCATTGTTCTTTGTATCCTGTAGTCTCTAATTAACTTGGATATATTTCTTTTGCAGGATGTTCATATTGGGTGTTGTACTTGGTGCTCTCTCTTGGTGCACATACTTCATAGTGCTGAAGTATCCTCTAGTGAAAATATTCTACTTGTGCTATCCGTAAGTACTCCATCACTTTATCCTCATAACTACTACTTTTCAAAGAAAGCAAGATAATTATTATTTTGATAGTCCTTAATATATAGTATCAGTCTTCAGAAGGTCTAATGGTCGCAACTACTACTAAGACATCTTCGGTTTGGTTCCCTGGTTAGGCAAAGGGCTTGAGTATTTTTATTTTATGATTTTAATTTAATTTTAATACTAATTTATATTATTTCATTTTTATAGGTATTAATATTGTGATTAAAAGGAGATTGCCCATACACAGGCCCCTTAAGAAGTATCGTGTCTGTGATTTCAATATTATCCAAAAATTTGAATTATATTTTGTGTTTTTTTTCATCCGTGTCCTTTACTTTATATATACAGACAAAAACAGATCATGTGCCTTCACTTGGACATTTGTATGCACCTTATTGCATTGTAATAAGGGTTCATTTCAAGAACAGAAACATCGTTATATCTCGTGAACCCCGAAAAATAATTCCATTTTTTTTTCCAATTATGAATTTAACGTGTTTTTTCTACAATATACTACCAAATTCGTCAAGATACAACCATTTTTTCGAAGGTTCCCTTATAAAATGGGCAGTCTCCTTTGATTTCAATTTTAAATGTACAACATAATATTATGATTTTAAATTTTATAATTATGATTTTTTGTATTGAAATAAATGATTTTTGAATTTAAACGTCTCGACCCTGGGAGGCGAGATATATTGTTATTTTTGGAGTATGATGATTATTTGAACAATCATTCTCTTTCCAGTGCTGTCATATACTTCCTTCTCTTCGGCTTCCACGCCAGCCCGTTCCTGGAGCTGAGCAACGGCGAGCCGCCCCTCCACTGCTGCACACACGACGCGGCGCAGGTCCGCGCGGAGGTGGAGGCGCTGCGGCAAGACTTCAACGTGAGGATGAAGAAGATCATCTTCAACTCCGTCGTGGGAGCTTACTATTCCAGTTTTATACCGTGCTGTTTTGCGCAGGTGAGACAAATTCGCGTTATCTTTCTCATTTTCAGGTGTTATTTTTAATGTTTAATTACTCTAGTTAGCTAAGTAAGCACTAACATTAATCTAGCAATAAGAAGTGCTTGAATAAAAAAATAAAACTAAGTATCTTGTGAGAATAGACTACAATATAACGCAAGTGACAACTAAAAGCATTTTCAATAGATCGAGTTAAAGATAGCCTCACCCGCAGTCGAAATCGCGGCTTCTGAATTTGACGTGGGGTTCGTGGTACTCTCAGGTCGAAATAATTGACATCAGTAATTTTTCAGCGATACATCCTAGAAGACAACGGCATCCTTAGTGACCGCCACTATGGTTGAGTCATTGAGTGCTTGAACCTATCCTTGAAGGCTGTATTAATCTGTGGTCAGGTTTAATGCTGCTAAGACCCTGGCGTGTCTTTTGCCGTTAAAAAGAGCCAATTCCACCCCATCTCGAACTTCTTGGTGTTACGTTGATATTGACCCTTAATTTTGTTCCATTTATTGAGGCTAAAGTTGGGGATCCTTGCAAAGTTGAGACTATTCTTCAATTTTTGTAAAGCACAAGTTCGGTCATGCATGGAGTACCCAAGTAACACAAACGTGCTGAATAAAGATTGAGTAAGAGCAATCATCAAGAGCATAAGCTGAATAGTAAGCTGAATAACGTCTGAGTACCTGTCTATTCAGCTGTTATTCAAGCAAAAAGGGCCCCAATTTTGAATGCTTAACGCTGAATAACATCTGAGCAAGATCTGAGTAGGAGCTTAATAACGTTTCAATTAGCTTAATAACCTTTGAATAACAGCTCACATAGCTTTTATTAAGCTCTTACAACTGAGTTACTCAGCTTAATCGAATTGATTATTGTATTCAGAATTTATTAAGCATTTAAATTATTGTTCACACTTTTACAAACAATATTCATACAAATTGTGAAAATAATTCAATTGGATTAAATATTTTAATGTCGATGTCGAATTTAAATGTGATTTGACATGGTGAACTTATAAAATCGGTAAGTAAATTTTAATTTACAAGTTAGAGGTCTGCTATATGTTAATTGTTAGTGCGCAAGTAATTTTGTCGTGAATAGTATGTTTTTTTTTCATTATTTATTACGCGCCGCGTTAATAATCAAGATAATAGATAGTAAATAGTATTTTCATACATACACAATAGGTCTGACAAAAGTACTTGTGACGAAATAGCTAATACTAGCAATTTTAATCCAACAAAATAACTTGTATCGAGTTGAAAATGTTGTAGTTGTAAGATTAAGCATTTTGGTATCTCGTAAATTCCGTGAAAGTATAAAATACAAAGATTTTTAATGGCGATCGATTGTTTTGGTGCATAATGCTGAATAAAAGTGCACACATGCCTTGTTACTAAGCTATAACTTGAAAAAAGTAGTCTCAGTACACTAACTTCTGAATATCAATTATATAGTTGATCACATTTCTAAATTATTCCGATTTTTAGGGTTCTTTAATCGATCTAACAAAAACCTTTTCTATTGTGGAATTTCACGCCCGGCTTTCACTGAATTCATTACATTTAAAATTATAGCGTCTTTGCTTGCATTTTTTTTTTCGAGAAAATCTCATTTATGATTAAAAATGTAGTGCACACCACACACACGAAATCTGCTATAGATTTCGCGTGTGTGGTGTGGACTGGGCCCTTGTTTAATCCGTGTTTTGTTATTTGTTTTATGTACAAACGCCAGTACATCAAGCCACCCGAAACTGTCAAATTGAAAACTGAACTGAACCTCAAGGCAAATTGAAAACGTAGCCGTGCAGCTGTCACTTGGCACTGATGGACACCAGACGTACAGACTCTAGAAGGAATCAAGAATATATACGCGAAACCACAACATATTATGGAGAGTCAAGACAAAATCATGAAAAATCTTGAAGAAATTTATGTGCATGTTGGAGAATTAAGAGTCGCAAATAAAATATCTTATCACAACGTAAATTTTATTTTCTTGTACTGTAATACCTTCTGCTAATAAAATAATCATTTCTTTTTCTATTAAAATTGGCCGAAATTCTTTCTAAGGGACTATTTAAAATTGGATGACCTTCCATGTTTATATTCAGTGATATGTTTTCTGGCAAAATGTTTGTGTTAATCAATATTTTTTAAGTGTCTCAATGACGCCATTGTGCCAGTATTCACCTTGCTCAATAGACTTTATGTGGACTTGTCTCGGTGTATTTAAAATTGTCCTTGGATCATTAGGTAAAATGTCTGGGAATCTTTGATTTAATATTTCTGCCAAATCCTTTAGTGCTACTTGTGTGATCTTTTTTCGAAAGCCCATTTTCAAATTTTTCTCGAAATATCAAATTTTTCATGTATGTACATTGTTCTTCTTCGATATCTGTACACTGCCATCAGATGCATTCTCATCTTGTGTGAATCGCAATGCTGTTTGACTTTTTGGGGGACGGAACCCTCTTCATTGCACGGCAACCATGCATGCTGGCTGGGACCGGGTTCAGTTTTGTTCAAACTATTTTCATAAATCTTTTGATGACCAGAAACACTTGGACAATTACTATTGCTGATATTTAAATATTCTTTAAACAATTTTCTTTTGATGTAACCAGTTCTGTTACGTTTTTTCCACGATTTTCGATTCATATTAAATAACGCAAAAAATAAATACGGTAAATAATATTTTAATTAAGCTGGTATTAAGCTATGGGCGCTATAACAACATAAATATGGTCTTTAATTTGAATAAGTTAGTTTCAAACTCTCTATTAAACAGGAAAAAGCTTAATAAAAACATAAATAATATTATTTATTCAGCAGCTGAATAATTAGTAAAACATAGAATCTTATCCAGTTTGAAGATAAAATAAAAGCAATTATTCAGTATCAAGCTGTTTAATATAATTATGTAACAATATTATTCAGAAGGTGATACTTTATTCAGCATTGAGCTGTTTCAAGCGCTAATAGCTTAGTAATGCTTTTATAATAGCAATACAGATTATGGATATTCAGACAAATGCTACCGACGGGGCTGTTTTTCAGCTTTAAGCAACCTGAAACGCGTAATGCTAAATAACGTCTGTATAATAATCCTACGGTGATTGGTTATTAAGCGTTAAGAAGGTAAAGACAGAAATACAGAATTTATTAAGCGTTAAGAATTTTATGGGTCCGAACTCAACCTAATCCAGCATTTGGCTATTCCCAAAGCTCTTATACAAACTATATTCATCTTTGAACTGTATAATATGCAAAATGTGTACTTTTATCTTGCTTATGTGTTACTTGGGTACTGCTCTCACCTCTGGGTCGGATCTGCCAAATACCAGCTTGATACACTTCAGTCGATTGACAGACGGGCCAAGAGGCTTATCGGCAACGATGCACTGGTAGCGTCAAAACTTCAGAGCCTTGAACTTCGACGCCGAGTGCCGATTGTTTATCGGTTACATTTCGAGAAGTGTGCGATGGAACTGCACAATTTTATGCCGCCTGGCCCTTTCCACCATCGGAATACAAGACGTACGGCAATTCGCCATAGTACATGATGGGCACCCCCCACATACGCACAAAGCGTTTTGCAAATACTTTCATTACGCGTACAGCTAAAGAGTGGAATTCCCTGCCGGAGTGTTTTTTGCCTGATAGCTACGACTTTAAGTCAAGAGTGAATAGGTTACTTCTAGGCAAGCGTGCTTTACCGTCGACCACATCATCTCTTACCATCAGGCGAGAAAGTGGCCAAACGTGAGCCTAACGTGAGTTAAATAAAAAAATAATACGACAGTGGCACAGAATAAATAATAGTACAAGTACAGAAGAGTCACTTCGTGCAACAATTCATTAAAATAGAGACTCCTGCTAGTAAGCAACAAAGTGCAATTCAGCTCGCATAAGCGCTCAGTGCCTAACGTGATATTCACCTAAACGTTGCCGCTCTCTTCTAACGCATATCTCCGTCGCTGTCTGGCGCGGTTTGACTCGGCTCGTAAGGGTTGTCGACTTGCCGCTTTCGCTTACATCCACTATCTACCTACTTGACCTCGTAATCTTTCTTATGTTTGATGCCTATGATTACAATGAATAGACAATGAATATTATAGACCGTCATTTTGTTAGGTACATAACAAATGAAAACTAGGTTACCTAAACTTCATTTACTATATAAAATTAGACATTTAAATAAGCCCATTTTACAGCCCCGCAATCGATTTTGACTTCTATTGCGTTGGTTAAACGACAAATGGAAGCTGTAGTAAACAGTTGGTTTTGGTAACAGATTTTTGCTTTTTATATCATTCTTATGTGTACGAGATAGAACACAAAATCGGTTGAACGGACTGTAAAACGAGTTGTAAAGACGTTTATGTTATTTCAAATTGAGTATAGGTACCTACCTCTTTGTTTACTCTTTAGTGATCTTTTTTGTTAGTTTATTTAAAGTTGGCTTGAAGAACTCTTAGGAAATATTTTTTGTTTGTTCGTTAGGTATAAGTAAGTAACTAGTTTTATATACAAACGTTAACGTTAACAAGTGCGTACACTTACTCAGGCTATTGTTAAATTCTTAGGCTAAGTAGGTAACTACTTAGGCAATTATAATTTATTTTAAACTGGATCTAAAGCGTTTATGTTAACAAAACGGTAACTATTCAATAACAACAGAAATCAAATTATATTTGTGAACAACACGAAAATCTAAAATATCTAAGTAGGTAGGTACCTAATTATTAGTATTTCACACACCTATTCATTCTTTTAGGAACACCAAAATGCTTAAATTTTTATACAAAACTCGTACTCATTATGCACCTACTACCGATAGTTACAGAGTATTTATGTTATGATTTAAATAGGTACAACAAAATAGTTTACCTTTCAAAATCTTTCGGTACTTTAAAAAAACTTAATATCTATTCATTGTTCTTTGCTTTATTTAAACACCCGTAAACACAACAATAACTTTCAAAGGCCTTAGAAGTACGTTTAGAAGTCATCATTCTTTGCTGCATAAATCATAGAATTAATAACGTGGCTAACGTGCGAGCCGAGCGGTAAGCGGCAACCTAATGCGTGATTCCCTCTAGAAGGTACCGCCGGCCGATCGTACCTAAACTGTGGAGTGACACCCCCCTGACAGTGGTGGCAGTGTGCACGCCACTTATTGCTCATCTGACGATGTGTTGCCCTCTATAAAACCGTTTTGATTTCTTATCTCACCTCACATGTCCTCTTTTGCAGTCCTATCTCTACTACGAGGTATACGCCGCATCCCAACAGACCGCCTTCGTGTGGGCGGGCCTGTTCGCGCGCTACGTCAGTCAGCTGGTGAGCGCGACGTACTGCGACGTGCCGCACCGCGCGGCGCTGCACCTCGGCCGGTGGAAGGCGGACACTAACACTTGTACAGGTAACTAACATAGTACACACGTTCGTATGGGCGTACTGTTCGCGCGCTACGTCAGTCAGCTGGTGAGCGCGACGTACTGCGACGTGCCGCACCGCGCGGCGCTGCACCTCGGCCGGTGGAAGGCGGACACTAACACTTGTACAGGTAACTAACATAGTACACACGTTCGTATGGGCGTACTGTTCGCGCGCTACGTCAGTCAGCTGGTGAGCGCGACGTACTGCGACGTGCCGCACCGCGCGGCGCTGCACCTCGGCCGGTGGAAGGCGGACACTAACACTTGTACAGGTAACTAACATAGTACACACGTTCGTATGGGCGTACTGTTCGCGCGCTACGTCAGTCAGCTGGTGAGCGCGACGTACTGCGACGTGCCGCACCGCGCGGCGCTGCACCTCGGCCGGTGGAAGGCGGACACTAACACTTGTACAGGTAACTAACATAGTACACACGTTCGTATGGGCGTACTGTTCGCGCGCTACGTCAGTCAGCTGGTGAGCGCGACGTACTGCGACGTGCCGCACCGCGCGGCGCTGCACCTCGGCCGGTGGAAGGCGGACACTAACACTTGTACAGGTAACTAACATAGTACACACGTTCGTATGGGCGTACTGTTCGCGCGCTACGTCAGTCAGCTGGTGAGCGCGACGTACTGCGACGTGCCGCACCGCGCGGCGCTGCACCTCGGCCGGTGGAAGGCGGACACTAACACTTGTACAGGTAACTAACATAGTACACACGTTCGTATGGGCGTACTGTTCGCGCGCTACGTCAGTCAGCTGGTGAGCGCGACGTACTGCGACGTGCCGCACCGCGCGGCGCTGCACCTCGGCCGGTGGAAGGCGGACACTAACACTTGTACAGGTAACTAACATAGTACACACGTTCGTATGGGCGTACTGTTCGCGCGCTACGTCAGTCAGCTGGTGAGCGCGACGTACTGCGACGTGCCGCACCGCGCGGCGCTGCACCTCGGCCGGTGGAAGGCGGACACTAACACTTGTACAGGTAACTAACATAGTACACACGTTCGTATGGGCGTACTGTTCGCGCGCTACGTCAGTCAGCTGGTGAGCGCGACGTACTGCGACGTGCCGCACTGCGCGGCGCTGCACCTCGGCCGGTGGAAGGCGGACACTAACACTTGTACAGGTAACTAACATAGTACACACGTTCGTATTGGCGTACTGTTCGCGCGCTACGTCAGTCAGCTGGTGAGCGCGACGTACTGCGACGTGCCGCACCGCGCGGCGCTGCACCTCGGCCGGTGGAAGGCGGACACTAACACTTGTACAGGTAACTAACATAGTACACACGTTCGTATGGGCGTACTGTTCGCGCGCTACGTCAGTCAGCTGGTGAGCGCGACGTACTGCGACGTGCCGCACCGCGCGGCGCTGCACCTCGGCCGGTGGAAGGCGGACACTAACACTTGTACAGGTAACTAACATAGTACACACGTTCGTATGGGCGTACTGTTCGCGCGCTACGTCAGTCAGCTGGTGAGCACGACGTACTGCGACGTGCCGCACCGCGCGGCGCTGCACCTCGGCCGGTGGAAGGCGGACACTAACACTTGTACAGGTAACTAACATAGTACACACGTTCGTATGGGCGTACTGTTCGCGCGCTACGTCAGTCAGCTGGTGAGCGCGACGTACTGCGACGTGCCGCACCGCGCGGCGCTGCACCTCGGCCGGTGGAAGGCGGACACTAACACTTGTACAGGTAACTAACATAGTACACACGTTCGTATGGGCGTACTGTTCGCGCGCTACGTCAGTCAGCTGGTGAGCGCGACGTACTGCGACGTGCCGCACCGCACGGCTTTTTTGTGTGATCATAATTCTATATAAAAAACCACCGAATTGATGGGTTTTGATATGAAATTGTAATGTGAAGTTATATCAACTACAACGTGAAATTTCACCAGATTTTTAATTTCAACCTTTGTTTTATAATTCACAGAAGGTAGTGAAGTACTACCATGGTGCGCCAACCGCATGTGGTCACGGGGCGCGCGCGTCACACGCAACGGTCGCGTGTTCATCGCCAACACACCGACCGTCGCAGCCGACCCGGACTTGGTCGTGCACTGCAGATTCCATGTGAGTATACATTTACAGATAGAAGAACACTTTTGCACGTAATATTATCAGAAGACTGTTGCACACATAGACAGACGACTGTTTGTACACATAGACAGACGACTGTTTGCACACATAGACTAATGACTATTTGTACACATAGACAGACGACTGTTGCACACATAGACAGACGACTGTTGCACACATAGACTAATGACTATTTGTACACATAGACAGACGACTGTTGCACACATAGACAGACGACAGTTCGCACACATAGACTAATGACTATTTGTACACATAGACAGACGACTGTTGCACACATAGACAGACGACTTTTTGCACACATAGACTAACGACTACTTGTACACATAGACAGACGACTGTTGCACACATAGACAGACGAATGTTTGTACAAATAGACAGACGACTGTTTGCACACATAGACTAATGACTATTTGTACACATAGACAGACGACTGTTGCACACATAGACAGACGACTGTTTGCACACATAGACTAATGACTATTTGTACACATAGACAGACGACTGTTGCACACATAGACAGACGACTGTTTGCACACATAGACTAATGACTATTTGTACACATAGACAGACGACTGTTGCACACATAGACAGACGACTGTTTGCACACATAGACTAATGACTATTTGTACACATAGACAGACGACTGTTGCACACATAGACAGACTTTTTGCACACATAGACTAATGACTATTTGTACACATAGACAGACGACTGTTGCACACATAGACAGACGACTGTTTGCACACATAGACTAATGACTATTTGTACACATAGACAGACGACTATTTGCACACATAGACAGAAGACTGTTGCACACATAGACAGACGACTGTTTGCACACATAGACTAATGACTATTTGTACACATAGACAGACGACTGTTGCACACATAGACAGACGACTGTTTGCACACATAGACTAATGACTATTTGTACACATAGACAGACGACTATTTGCACACATAGACAGAAGACTGTTGCACACATAGACAGACGACTGTTTGCACACATAGACAGACGACTGTTGGTACACATAGACAGCCGACTGTTGCACACATAGACAGAAGACTGTTGTCTGTTGACTGTTGCTGCTGTTGTTGTTGACAGGAGGCAGTAATAGCCCAGTCCGGAACGAACACGTAGCACAAACACAGACTCTAGAGTCTGTGTTTGTGCTACGTGTTCGTTCCGGACATAACAGGCAAAGATATATAAAAAAAAAACGAAGATAGTGAAAAATAACTGGATTGTTGCTGTCACATTATCCTGGTGATATTTCACCAGTGGGCAGCGACATTTGACTTTTTCTTACTAAAAGTCATCTTTTCTCTCCCACAGACGGTGTTCGCGAACCCATCGCTCCTACTATGCGGGATGCTGTGTCTACAACTCTCCCTCATAGTACTCCAACTGTGCCTATTGTTCAGTTCAATACAATGGCACAACTTCCTAGCGATAGTAATACTACTATTCATCAACTACTACACACTCTTCAAAATGGTACGCGACTATTTAGTGGCCTGGAAGGTTTATAAAGCGGAAAATATGATACAAGATAAAAACGGCACGTTGCATCCTGTTCCGAACTAAGATAAGCCCTTTTACTCCTAAGGTGAACGACTCCCGCGCACAAAATTTGTTTCAAAAACTCTTGTGTGACAAGCTTCGTTTTCTTGCGTTCGTTGTAGTAATAAAAAAATGTGTTGAAATTATTGTTTCTTTTTTGTTAAAATTTTAGAAATGTTGTGTTTTATTGGTGTGTTAGATACTGAATAGTGTTGTAGCCAAAGTAGAATTAGTCAGTAGATTTGTTAAATTGTTTCATCATTTGTTTTGTAAATGACTGCCCGATTCCTAATGACTTATTAATCGTGATTTTATTGACCCTGTATATGTGTTGACCAATATTATTTCAAAGAAGTCTTCCATTCGTTAAAGTAATCTGTTGATAAATAAAAATACTTCCAGAGCACTGTTTAAAGATTAAACGTTTCTGTAATAGTTGGTAAATTAAGCGATTTTTTTTTAGGAACTGGGTTTAAGTCAGTCAAACATGTTATACATTCCATAATAAACTACTCCGGACTCAACATAACGAAGCTTATCGCACAAAAAGCTGTATTTTGTTGAATATCTCGTTGTTGTGTCAATTGTACTTAAATATTTGTTTAGAACTGCGCTCATTAAGATAAGGATTCGGTTTTTGAACAAAGTAACACTGTTACATGGCATTGAATGTAAAATTATAATAAGACTGATGGTTTGTACGCCATAACTATGTTTAGACCTTTTAACCCGTGTCTTAAGGTTCAATATACATTGCCGCGGCATGGAATGGAAGCGAACGGAATTGTACATAGCATAATGAACTTTATGTCAATTGTGAACGAAATAGGGTATTTTACTCTGTATTAGAAAAAAATATAAATAATTTATTCAGATAGTTCACAAAAAAACAAAATAAATTTTAAAATTCAATTTAATGTTTTCAGTTTTTTTAAATCTGTTTTATAACACCATGAAATATGAAATAGTAGCCGCCATGTTAATACGTCATAAGGCTGTGTAAACTAAAAACTGTCAGCTAATCGGCCTATAGACGCATTTGTTTACATAGCCGACTGACGTCATGACCACAGAGCAGTATGGCGTCTACTGCGTCCAGTGTTTTCGTCAAACTACGCGCGAAATTAGAAAATGTAATTTTTAAATGCATTTTATGGCACTTACCGATTGAATAAAAAAAAAATTGTTTTTTTTAGTGGCATATTAGCACTATAGAATTAAATTGAGATACTTTTCAAAAATGGGTGTAAAACCCTATTGTACATAGCATAATTAACTTTATGTTAATTTAGATTGTACGTTACACAGTTGGCATAAAGTTCATTATGCTATGTACCATTTCGTTCGCTTCCATTCCATTCTGCAACAATGTAAATTGAGCTTAAGCGACCTCTCTGATTGCTCGACGCGATACGATTTATATCACACTGATAGGCAATTTAAATTGCAAGTATGTTCACATAGGCTAAATGTGATACAATTTGGTCAATTTGCACTAAAATTTTTAAAATACGTGTACCTACGCGATATCTGATATCGCGATTACTATTGCGTCGCGCGATCAGTCAGGTCTCTGAGTGAGCGATGAAAATGGACATAAAATATATTCGCTTTGCATATCATATTAGAAACAGTTACTCTCTGTATTTTTGCATTTGCGTTATGTCTGCGTTCGTTCACTTAAGACGATCGGTTACTATACAGTGATGCTGACGTGTATGCTCGTTTTAAACGCATTTGCAATGTGTTAAAACGACAAAATTATCGACTCGCAATACAACAAGATATATGACACAAAATGTTAACCCTGAACAATTATAATATCATACTTGCCATAAAGGAAAGTTTTATTTTTAGTTTATTATATTCTTATGACTTTTATAGACCCCAGAAATCTCAACTCATAGTCTAGTCAATGGACTTGAATGTAAGTAAATTATGAAAATAAAAACTTGAATGAACAGTGTGCATATATTTTTATTTGAATATTAGTATGTAACATAAAATATTAGGTAGTACAGGTTGATTCAAACTTAATGACGTGTGTGAAGTTTGCATCCGCTGCGCAGTTACTCACCCCAGCTTTCACATGAATTTGCTACTGCACAGCGACTTGCAGAGAGTTTCGAGTCGCCATTAGGTTTGATTCTACCTGTATTTATCTTTGTTATTTACACAATATACAGATTGGGTCATTTTTACATAGAAACAGTTACAAAGTTATTGATTTCGTGATAAATTAAAGCGAGTAATAAAATCACTTGATTGATATGAATATTATCAAGGGTTTTTATTATTGTTTTCTTTACAGTTTATCACAATGTTATTTTATAGCTAACAGTTCTAAATAAAACGTTTGGAAGGAATTGATACCAGTGATAAAGTTACAAAATATTAATAGGAAATCCTTTAAACAAGCAATTCTTGTATATATATAATCTGAATCACGGAAACGGCTCCAACGATTTTCATCAAATTTAGTATGCAGGGGGTTTAGAGGGCGATAAATCGATCTAGCTAGTTTAAATTTTAGAAAACGTCGTTTTCTCTATTCTCACCCTAGCAGAGCTCGGTCGCCCAGATACTAGGAATTAATTGTGATACATAAACAGTATTCATCCACCATACTAGCAAAGAATGGGTGGGATGTGAGTGAAGAGAAATTTTAAGAACTAGTGATTTATTGCTCAATCTATTCATAATAGTATTAAAAACTTATAAATAATAGTGTCCAAATAGCCTAATATTTAGAGAAAGCCTATTGTGTGGACACCCAAGAAGATGTCTTATCGCTATCATTAATTTGAACTTTTATATTCTTCATTTTATCCCTAACAATATCACATGCTTGCAGTACCTGCTTATCTTTTCTAGATAAAGCATTCAATCTCACTGTGTGCCTAAATTCTACCAGTGTATCTATTAAAGAGTTTGATAGTACACTGTCTTGAGCTGAATCTTGCAGCTTCAGTCCAAATGTAGTCAGCATATCAGTAATATACTCTGCTATTAACACAATAGGTACAGGATAATATTCTTTAGTATCTAACCTTATAAGTTTATTTGCATTACTGACTAAAATTAGCAGATTGTTGATGCAAACTGCAGTGTTAAAGTCATTCTTCAAAGCCTCAATATTAGCCTCCTCTATTTTTTGTAAATCATTTAATATCTTATCTTTGTAATCTCCATTACTGACTGCATTATTATTGACATAAACAAATGCATCTTTGAGGAAGAATTTGAACTTGTTTAGAACCTCTTCAGCTGTCTTCATTACTTCATGACTGTATTCCATTGGATAGCGATAGCTTGATGTCAGGCAAGCCATTCTGAACACATCTGCACTGTGTTTCTTCAGTAGGTCTGGTATTGATATGGTGTTCTTGAGGGATTTGGACATTTTGGCGTCTCCTTTGACATGTAGGTGACCAACATGGATCCAATAGTTGGCCCATTGTCTTGTGTTGTGGTAAGCGCATGACTGAGCCTCCTCATTCTCATGATGAGGGAACTGAAGATCAATACCTCCTGCATGGAAATCTATTTGAGATCCAAATACTTTACTGACCATGGCTGAGCACTCTATGTGCCACCCTGGCCTACCTTTACCCCAAGCTACGTCCCATGAAGGTTCACCAGGTTTGTAACCTTTCCAGAGAGCAAAATCTGTTTTGTTTCTTTTCTCTTCATTTGATGCTTCACCTTCAAGTTGAGGTTTCTGTAGCTTTCCATACGAAGGAAACTTTGTGGTGTCAAAATAAACCGACCCATCTATTGTTGCATAAGCCATCTCAGTATCAATCAGTTTCTGTATGAAACATTCAATAGAGTGGATATGGTCTGATACTCTGGTTATTATTAAAGGTTTCTCAATGTTCAAGGAAGCCATGTCAAGCCAAAACTCATGTTCATATTGCTTAGCCACATTTTGAAAGTGCGTTTTAGTTTCAATACCTTTTCTAATGATTTTGTCATCGATATCCGTGATGCCCATAGCCGTCACGAGTTTTATGTTCAAAAATGATTTTATAATTCGTTGTATAATGTCTAGCTTGACGTAGCAACTCGCATGGCCTACGTGAGCGGAGTCGTACACTGTCGGTCCACAAGAATACCAGGTAGCAATGTGAGGGTCATTCAGTATTACCGGAACTTTCTGATCTGCGACACAGTTGTAAATATATGCACCAGTCGGATTTCCATTCGGCATCAACCATCTTGTCTCTTTGTACGGTTTTAAACTGCAAACGTGCGATAGTCTTCTTGAGATTACAGGGAACAGTTTCCTCATGTTTGTTTATTGAACTTAGAAGTTCATTGACAATAGGGACTCTACTGGGGGCGATGGGCACTGAACTCGCAATCACACACAACAGCTGATAATGGTATCAATGAATGAACTGACGTCTGACACTGACAAAACTTGACAAAAGAGATTGAACATTAGAGAGAGAACGTTCCGTATTTGGTTCTATATTCCTGTATATTTATTTTGACCTAAATATCATTTATTGAATAATTCAGTGCCAAAACTGAAATTGAATTGGATTTTTTACCTTTATGAAGTAGAACGAATATATACTTTTTATTAATAAAACGAGTATAAGTAAACATCCATCGTTTTTACTGGACACCTTAATATATTAAAGACTATTTAACGGAAAAACATTTATGTAATCCTCCTAACCTGTCAGTGTCAATGTCACTGTGTTTTCAAAAAATGTCAACACGGTATTGATAAACTTGGGAAAAATCTTGTAGTATTTTTCAGTGAAATAATCCGCGATTTGAAATAAAAATGGTTACGTTTGCTCCTGATGAAATTGGGCTAGCGGACAAGTCGCCATGTGCCGGTATCAGAGCTGATCTGAAGATGTGTTTACTTGCAAGTGACTGCTGCAAAAAGGTTAGTTTTTATACATTATTTATTACATTTAGTTTTTTTTTGGCATTACTTAATTATTCTAAAATAATATCTTAGTTTAATAATAAGATGCTTCTTCCTCTGTTTTTCATACTTTTATAATATTAATATAGTAACGAAAACCCTAGTTAAGTACTTGATGACTTCCATATCTTTATTCTTTATTATTGCACACAAAAAACGCACAAATACAGTGGACAGCTTATGTAGAAAAGCAAATTAACCCACGGGGTCTCTAAAGAAAACCTCCTTGTGATTTAGTTGACCCAAACATTTAGTTGAACACAAAGATTAATCTCTGGTTCCAAGTGAGTGGAAGAGAAGTGTAATTTGTTAAAGTATTGACAGTTTGAATTTTTTTTCATCATTTGTGATCCAGAATCAAAAATTAACTAGGAACCATATAATGAAAAATATTTACAATGAGACATTTGTTTTGTTTCAGGAAAAGAAAACACCCAGAGAATGTCTACGTGATGGAGTGGTACCGGATGAGTGTGCTCAACTTAGGCAAAGTTTCTTTGAATGTAAGAGATCACTTGTAAGTAGTCATTATTTTACTAAATGTAAACATACTATACACACCTGCCTTCTCTTTGACACATGGTCATATAACCAACTTGACAATCTCCAATCGATAAATGCTAGTAGAAAACAAATCAATGTATGGGAATGACCACTCCTTGCCACACCCTAACTGTATGAAGTAGATTTTTTATTCTGTTCACAACCTTCCTGGGCACTGGCTCTGACACAGTCACCAGAACTGTCTGGAGACTGACATTTGCAATGAGTTTTCTTTCACCTCCTTTGAAAATGAGCACTTAAAATACCTCACTTTGCAGTGGAGTTACAGAATAACCTCTTATCCATACTCATCATCATCATCTTCCTGCCCTTGTCCTATATTACTTGGGGTCGGCACAACACATTTTCTTCTTCCATACCGTCCTGTCCCCCGTCACGCTATCACTGACTCCCTTTTCTTTCATACCACTCGTCACACAGTCCATCCCGCTTTTCTTTGGTCGTCCCCTCCCTCTCCATCCATCCACATTTATATTCATAACTCTTTTAGTAACACGTGTTTCATCCCTCCTCATCAACATGACCATAGCAGGACAAACGGTTTCCTTTCAACTTTTCTGTCACTAGCGCCACTTTCAAACTTCCTCTAATATACTCATTTCTCACTTTATCTATTCTCGTCACTCCGCACATCCATCTAAACATTCTCATCTCTGCTACATGCAATCTCTTTTCATCCATCTTTTTCACAGCCCAACATTCTGCTCCATACAGTGCGACAGGTCTAATCACGGACTTGTAAATTTTCCCCTTTAACTTGAGGGGCATCCGTGGGTCGCAAGTTGTTCCAGTGACCTGTCGCCATTTCATCCATCCCGAGTTGATCCGGTGCGTTATGTCTCGGTCTTCTTCAATCCCCTGGTACTGGAAGTCGAAGCACATCGGTATGGGTGTTCCAGCGAGAGCTATAGGCACGGAACTATTGTTTGTTTGTTACCTTTTCACAACTAAATGGCTGAATCAATTTAGATAAAATTTGTATGGAGTACTTTGAGACCCTGGGAAGGACATAGGATAGCTTTTTATCTCAGTAGTAGGGATGCCAAAGCACTTTTTATGCAGGCGAAGCCGCGGTTAGAAGCTAGTATCATAATGATATCGTTGTTTCTTATCATATATGTTGTTCTTTCTCTTTCCAGCTGGACAACAGAAGAAGGTTTCGCGGTCACAAGGGTTACTGATATATGTACATTAGCATTTTAATTATTTAGGACGAAATAGTATGTTTTAATTTTATTGAATGTATAAAGTATTAAGTACATTGTTTGTTAAATAAAACTTGAAAGTTATGACGTTTTTATTTCATTAACTATTTTGATTCTATAATATTTTCCTACTGAACTACAAGAAACAATATGACAGTCTGTTTACATTTTTTACACGAATTGTATTCCCAATAGCTATAAAGCAGTAGTATAACTGTGAAAAGACTGTACACTTTTCTCTATGATTCAGACTTCTAGAGAGTCTAGATGATATGAATCAAAAGCCAAAACCAAGAGAATATTGGTTTTTATTCACTTATTTTCCAAGTAATTTTCCTGACACAAGATATGACATTTTGATAGTTATTATTTTTAAATCGGACAACCACAGACAAACACCACATTCACCCCCCGTTAGATTATGTTGTGTAGTCAGACATTTTAGCTGGGGGTCGTCTGTCTCTCGTAGATCTTCGAAGAGTGGGAAGCGAGGGCAGTGCTTCGTTATAACCATTCTCAGGTGGTTGGGATTCACGAAGAGTTTGCTGGGTTGACTGGACTTCCTCTTCACCCTCAGCATCCTCAAATAGATCTTGATCTTCTTGTTGAGGACGTGGATCACTGTGCTGTAGTAGCGGTGGGAGAGGAGCGAGTTGTCTGTTTGAAACGGTGGCTTCACGACCGTCAGCTAACCTTACATAAGAATAAGATGGATTAGCTTCTAATAGTTCCACTTCTTCCACCTCTGAGTCGTATTTAGAACGTCTTAGATTATTTTTCATTAGTATGGGACCAGGCTCCAAAAGCCATGTTGGCATAGATTCCCCATTCACCGTCCGACGAGGATAATTGAAAAATCTCTCATGGGGTGTAGCGTTAGTAGACGTACACAATAAGGAACGTATTGAATGCAGAGCAGCTGGCAGAACTTGCTCCCAACAAGATGTTTCTAGTTCCTTGGATCTGAGTATAAGCTTGATGGTCTTCCATAGCGTACCATTAAGACGCTCCACTTGACCGTTCCCTTGTGGATTATACGGTGTAGTTCGACTACAAGCAACGCCATGTGCTACCAAGAAACGCCGTAATTCTTCAGACATGAAGGCTGTTCCCCGGTCAGAATGTATGTATTGCGGGGCGCCATAAGTGCAGAACAAGTCTCTAAGGCATTTTACAACACTGCTGGCGGACACATCTTTGCAAGGGTAAGCAAATGGGAACCTTGAATACTCGTCTATAATGGTCAAAATGTACCGATTCCGAGTGTTAGTAGGTAGGGGACCTTTAAAATCGATGTTAAGTCTCTCAAATGGTGTAACTGCTTTGATGAGGTTACCTTTAATTTTCAAGAATCGGGGTTTGATTTCTGCACAAATACGACACTGTGAGGTCATCTTCTTAATATCATCTACAGTGTATGTTAAGTTTTTCGATCGTACCCAGTGCGCCATACGCACGATTCCAGGGTGACCCATGATATCATGTAATTCAATCAGTCTTGTATTGCTGTTCATGGTTGAGCAGACGCGTGACAGAGTATCAGCAGTAACGTTTTCTTTACCTGGACGGTAAATTATATCATATTTGAAATTTGATAGTTCAAGACGCCATCTTTCAATCTTTTCGTTTTTAATCTTACTATTGTGGCATTGATTAAACATAAATGACACAGATCGTTGGTCGGTTATAAGGAGAAAACGTCTTCCAATAAGATAATGTCGCCATTTTCTCAATGCTTCCACCGCAGCACATGCCTCCTTTTCAATCGAGGATTGACGACGTTCCGATTCGTTAAGAGAGCGGGAGAAGAAGGCAACAGGTCGGTCATTTTGGGAGAGGGAAGCCGCTATGGAGTGTTCCGAGGCATCTGTTTCTACAGTAAATGTCTCGTTTTGATCGATGACAGTTAGGGCGGATTTCTTGATATCCATCTTCATCTCTTGAAAAGCTTTGATTGCATCTTCCTTTAATGGGAATTCAAATACTTTTGTGAGAGGGTGGACTTTTTCAGAAAAGTTTCTGATCCATTTAGCATAGTGAGCGAACATACCTAGAGCCCTTTTAAGGGATTGTGAGTCAGTTGGGACAGGTAGATTCATTAGAGGACTAAGGCGTTCTTCATCTGGTTGAATGGAGCTGTTCCCTATCATGTATCCTAGTAGGCTGATAGATTTTTGTCTGTATACACACTTGTCTTCATTCAATGTAAGGTTATACTTAGTCACAGCTTCTTTGAATCGTTTTAGGTTCTGATCATGTTCTTCCTCTGTTTTGCCACAAACTGTTACGTCATCAAGATATGCGTAAGTACCTGTCAGTTTCTCTTTAGATATGACATAGTGTAGAGTCCTTTGGAAAGCAGCAACTCCATTGGTTACACCAAATGGGATGCGAGTAAATTGATAAAGATTTCCACACGCTTCAAACGCCGTATATTTCTTCTCACTCTCCAAAATAGGCACTTGATGATAGGCACTTCTAAGGTCAATTTGGCTGAAGACGTTGTTTTCTGCTACCTTTGAAACAATCGATTCAATGTTCGGCAATGGGTATGCATCCAGTTCAGTAAATCTGTTGATTGTCAATGAATAGTCAATAACAAGACGTTTTCGATGCGTTGTGCCTCCAGTAATAAGAACTTGTGCTCGCCAAGGTGAGTTACTGGGCTCAATGACTTTATCCTTCAGAAGTTTTATTATCTCTTCTTGTATAAACTGACTGTCAGTTTCAGAGTGTTTTCTTGATTTAATAGCAACTGGTCGCAAGTTGGTAGACAAGTTTGTAAAGAGTGATACCGCAGGAACCGTTGCTTCCATTACATTACATACCTTAAGAGGTTTGTTAGGGCCTCCAAAATAAATTTCTACTTTCGAATGATCGCTTAGAATATCATGACCTACAATAACATCAGCGCAAAGGTCATCCAGTATATAGAGAGGTTTTCGTGTATATGTGTGCTCGTTTATGCTTAGATTTGCGTAGCAATATCCATTTACTGATGACGTATTTTTCCGGGAAGCCAATGTCACAGTTTCATGCCAAGGGAAACGTTTTAGGTTCAACATCTGAGCAAAATTTCTGTCAATGAAACTAGTTGAGCTTCCACTATCAATCAAAGCATCAGCTTTGTAGTTATTTATCAGAATAGTAACCGTGGTTTTACGTAAACTTTTAGGGGATGCTGCTGAGATTGCTCCCATGTGCTTCTCTGGTCCCGAATCAAACAAAGCATTGTTCGTTGACTTGGTCGTTGGACTTCTACAAACTTTAGCAAAATGACCTTTCTTTTCGCAATTTTGACACGTAGCGTGGAAAGCTGGGCATTTAATCCTTTGGTGCACACTGCCACCACAAAAAAAACAGCGTCTGCGTGATGAGGCTGCTACAAGATTATTAGGATTTTCGAGTTGAGGTTCCGAAATCTGAATCTGATTGAAATCCAACGGCGAAAGTTTGCTGTCGAAATCCTTAGAGTTCTTCTCTGCCATTTCCAGCGACAATGCTTGATTGCGTGCCTCTTCTAAAGTTATCTTTTGATTCTCAAGGAGACGTTGCCGTATTTTCTGAGAATGTATTCCACTAATAAATGCGTCACGGAGATATTCCTCTCTATATTTTCCAGCCGATACTGCTTCGAATGTGCAATTGTATGCGAGCTGCTGAAGTGTTCGCATATAATCGGCAACAGTCTCGTCTGGTCTCTGTTTGGTTGTTGTCAACATATATCTTGCATGCACGTCATTCTTAGATTTAATATAAAGGCCATCTAATAGGCTTATAGCTATCGAGTAAGAGTTAGTATCCCGTATGTGGGAGTATACATTTGGAGAGACGTTATTAAGGAGTACCTTCAGTTTGACACCATCCGAAATTTTCGATAGTTCTGTCTCCGCCGTGAGGAAGTTATTGAACGTCTCTTTCCAGTAACGGTACTTGATTTCGGCATCTGGAGACCCCGGGTCAGTGTCGAATTTGTCTGGGCGTAAAAGCCGTGTAAGATATTCCATTTTTTTTTACTCCCACAGAATTATTAAGTGAATAAAATTGATATGAATCAAAAGCCAAAACCAAGAGAATATTGGTTTTTATTCACTTATTTTCCAAGTAATTTTCCTGACACAAGATATGACATTTTGATAGTTATTATTTTTAAATCGGACAACCACAGACAAACACCACACTAGAGTAGACTGAAACTCCAACTTTGACTGTAGATCAAAGTTGGAATATTCTATCTATTAGCCTTCCGGTTAACTGATGGGTATGGTACCTGAGTAAGGGCTTGTGTTGTGCCCTTCACCACGTAATGACTTGGAAAAAATAAATAAAAAAAAACGGTGCGGTATCGCGGCACGGCGCGTTTTCATGACGTGCAAATTTACGTAACCAAATTTAAAAACACACATCGCGATTCCGCAACGAAACGCGTTGTCGTGCCTTGAAAAATTGCGGTACACAATTCAGCATTTCTGACGGAATGAAATAACATTTCGTTTCTAGTAGTTTCTGACAGTTACCTACAGCATTTCTGACATCTTTTTTGCACAACTAATCGCTAAGACATTTAAACATCAACTGTAGTAATCTTTGATCAACTGAGCGAGCGCCTCGCCACGTATCGCTTCCGAAGACGTACGACGCGTCGTGCCGCGTGGCCGCGACGACATTACCGTGCCGTGTACCGCACCGTTCTACGTTGACGACGTCGTGACGTGATGAAGTGGACAAGCCCTTACTCAGGTATCATACCTAACAGTTAACTGGAAGGCTTGTAGAATAAATTTATGGGAACATTTGCATCTCAGGCGCAGCCTGTCAGAAACAACATTATGGTAAGGTTTTGACATTGGTTGTCATCATCATCATCATTTATTGCCAATAATGTAGGTATACATATAAGATGGTAATTTTTTGTAGACATTCCCGGTACATTTTACCTTACGGCATGCAATTTTTTTTCAGTTGAATATAATAATTTAAAAAAATCAGCAATTGATACAAAACTAATTAAAACATTCGGAAGTAAATAACATTATGTCACGAAAATTATTTGATATAAACAATGGGTAATCAAAACAGTCTAGATTAAACATAATAATTTCAAGAAAATAATTAATTAAATGCAATCATAGTCAAAAAAAAATTAGTAATGAAAAGAATAGTCAGCAGAATAATAAATTAAATACAAACATAGTCAAAATCATTAGTAATAAAATATAATCATGTCCGCAAACTAATACATTAAAAACATTAGGAATAAAAATAATCATGTCAACAAAATAATTAATTAAATGCAACCATAGTCAAAATCATTAGGAATTAGAAATTATCATTTCAACAAAATAATTAATTAAATGAATGTCGCCGAGATGATATGCAACAAATAGGCACGAGGATTGGCCTTCTGTTATTGGGCCAAAGATTGAGCTCTCGCTTCACATCACCACATCCCGCACCGCGCATACACCTAAGGCATCGACTGTTAAGTGGTAGGCCTTAATGGCATTATCAGTGTATAATTTTTCAATTACTGGGACGTAGGCCACCTCTTATGTGTTAGGGACTGGGCCATTATTCACCACGCGGGCCCAGTGAGGGCTGGTGGATGGAGACTTACTTTTTTTGACTTAATGTCCTATAACTCCTAGGTGGGGCAGAGGGCGTCCACAGATGTCCTCCATCGCGATCGATCTTGAGCTTCACGCTTCACCTCGCTCCATGTCATTCCGATGCTCGTCGCTTCTGCCAACACGGTGCGACGCCAGGTTTGACGGGGACGGCCACGCTTTCTTTTCCCTTGGGGATTCCAGTCCAAAGCTTACTTGGGTATGTGATCGGGACCCCTTCGGAGCGTGTGGCCAATCCATCTCCACTTGCGACGCTTGATCTGACGGTCGATCGGGCTCTCGTAGCATTTCTCCAACAGCTCTACGTTGGAGATGGTCTCGGGCCAGTAAATTCCGAGAATGCGACGGAGACAGCGGTTGACGAAGACTTGTATTTGGCGTGAGATGTCCTTTGTGACCTTCCACGTTTCGCACCCGTAGAGCAGCACGGATTTGACATCGGACCCAAAGATTTTGAGTTTAATCCTTCGGGTCAGTTGCCGCGATTGCCAAACAGGTCTCAGCTGCGCAAAGGTAGTTCGGGCTTATAGTACTTAACCAGTCGTAATTTTCGGAGTATAAAGAGCAAAAGAAACACAACCTTTAATTTCAACTTTTATTATAAAAATAATTGAAATATTAATTAAATTCTCTATACATTCTACAGAGCTTAGCCTGCACTCTCATAACTAGCTTTTCAAGCCAAACAGTAAGTATTTTAAATTGCTTTTATACAATAATACAATCGTTTTAAACATAATTATTTGAATTTGAACGTTTCTTAGAGATAGTGATGCCAATTTATGAATTGGATTGATTCACCTTTAAAAACAATGATTTTTTTAGAACAGGATATTTTTTCGGTACCATAAAAATCATACTAAGAACCTTGTACCTTTTATATTTAAATAAGTAAGTGTGCTCTAAAATTCAAAAAATCCATTGGGGAGGTAGGTATTTATCAACTAAACAAGATATCATAGAACATATTGTTAATTTCGAAGTTTAAATGGATGTTTTTTGAGAAGCTCCTACTGGGTATTTTCTAAGCAATACCACGGTAAAAATATAACAAACAGTATGGAAACTACCTACAAAACGCTTGAAACGGCACACTCATACAAACATACGCACCGACGCGAAGAGACCATTAAGGCTCTTCTGCAGTGCTGTCAGTAATGCGAGCCGCTTAGGCTGGACCAGGGCGTTTAATCTTAGTACAAAAAACTGGGGACAGCAATGGGTACAATGATACAAAATCACGAAGCATATGTAGTCACTGTACAAAATAACTCATAATGTGTTTTTTAATTTTGTTGGATTACAATCGTGATTTTTTTACCAACTTGTTAAACTAGATGGCGCTAAACAAAATCATAATTTGTCAATATTGCCTAGTAGGTAGCATATTACTACTAAAATAGTATATTTTTAACCAACTTCTGTGATATAAAAAATATTTTATGTTATGAATAATTTTTACTGGTTTTAATTACATTTATCGCACAGTGTGACATTTTATTATTTTTTGATTAATTAAAACATATAGCAATAACTTTTACAATCATTTTGCAAATTTTCATTAGGGTGGTAAATTTCCCTTGGTGGTTTTATGAACCATAAACTGGTTACCCCAATTTACAAATGTCTGCTGATATCTGACGCTTGCGCCCGGTATTTTGCGATATTTTGTTTATTTTTGTGATCTTTCTGTGTTATTATCACAGGTTATGATCACAGACGACTTAGAGATACTACGTATGTTATGATGTGCATTACAGTTCACGAACATTACAGTTCTATAGAATAAAATTAAACCCTTACATACACACACACACACCTACGCACACTCGCACACGCACACACACAGCTATATCAAAGGTTTAGTTCTAACTATATATGTCAGATGGCGCTAGTTTCTTCAAGAACGCAAATGACGCGTTCCACGGAACGAGATTGGTCTCTATTTCAGTATATTGAAATGTACTCTGTGGGCTGGACTCACACATTCTGAAATTCCTGTCTGAAGTCAGAATCGGAATTCATCAATTCAATCTGAATCTGCAAGTGTAAATCTTATTCTGAAAGAATCAGAATGTATGTGTTGCCGGGCTTTCTTAATTAATAATATTAATTCCGAGTCTGGATTCAGAGAGGAATTCAGAATGTGTGTGAGAGGCCTTAGTGGTCTCGTCGATGCGCATGCTTGTGTGAGTGGGCGTGTGAGTGGGCGTGTGGAGCGTTTGTAGGTAGTTTCCATACTGTTTTTATATTTATTCTGTGGCAATACATACATAAAATAAGCTTAGATAGAATAGCTAAGGTAAATAGTGAAAAATATTTTTGAACAGGGATGTAGTTGGTTCAATAATTTATGAATTGGCCTTTTATTAAGAACAATTTATTAATTGCAAAAGTTAGAGTTTTGGTACCACACAACCCGAACATTTCAACTCCTTATAATAACTATTAATTCTTATTATTATAACTTTATTAAGCCTTATAAAATTGCATTAAACACTAACTATAATACGCTAAAATGAGATACTTCTAATGATTTGGTGTTATCGAAATGTTTAAACATTTAGGGCCTTACTTATAAAAACTTTTAAATCAAATAATTAGTTTAAATACTGTTTAGAAGGTGCTTCAATAAATTATTTCAAATTTTCTATGGAGATTTTGAATTAAGAATCTTAAAAAGTTTTTATAAATAAGCCTGTTTGTTTAAAAATATATATTTGCGTAATTATTAAGTTGGCAAAATCTACAGGTAGTAAGGGTATTTGGTTTAAAACTTTAATAAACTTAATTCTAAAGCAACAAACTGGTTATTTTTAAGTGTTATTATATTGGTTATTCAAGACCAAACTTGCAAGCTTTGTTTAATTGCTAACTACAAATGGACTAGACTTAGCACCCTTGCAAAATAATTAAGGTGTGTGTGGTCAACAAAAAAAAATGGTAACAATTTGCTGGAACTGGTAACACATTTTTATTTATCGTCTTATAAAATAACATTACAAAATAATCAAGGTATTGAGTAGAAAAAAAAATACAAAAAAATGGTAACAATTTGCTATAACTGGTAACACATTTTTATTTATTCTCTTATAAAATAACATTGCAAAATAATCAAGGTATTGAGTAGAAAAAATACAAAAAAATAGTAACAATTTGCTTGAATTGGTAACACATTTTTATTTATTCTCTTATAAAATAACATTGCAAAATAATCAAGGTATTGAGTAGAAAAAATACAAAAAAAAGGTAACAATTTGCTTGAACTGGTAACACATTTTTATTTATTCTCTTATAAAAAAACATTGCATAATAATCCAGGTATTAAGTAGAAAAAAGTACAAAAAAACCGGCCAAGTACGAGTCGGACTCGCACACGAAGGGTTCCGTACCATTATCGCAAAACACTGCATAAAAATCACGTTTGTTGTATGGGAGCCTCCCTTAATTTATTTAATTTTAATTAAATAATTATTATTTTTTGAAGTAAATATACAACTGAATATTCTGTGAATATTTCAAGCGTCTACCTGTTGCCGTTATTAATATCGAGCAAAAAACGGCAAAAATATCACGTTTGTTGTATGGGAGCCCCCCTTAAATATTAATTTTATACTTTTTTTAGTATTTGTTGTTATAGCGGCAACAGGAATACATCATCTGTGAAAATTTCAACTGTTTAACTATCACGGTTCATGAGATACAGCCTGGTGACAGACAGACAGACAGACAGACAGACAGACAGACGGACAGCGAAGTCTCAGTAATAGGGTCCCGTTTTTACCCTTTGGGTACGGAACCCTAAAAATGGTAACAATTTGCTTGAACATTTTTATATATTCTTAAACTAATTTACATTCAGGTTTTAGTACCGATATTTATTAGAACTTAACATAAATCATTCTATAGATAATAAAAAGCAAAAATGTATTACAAGATATTATTTTCTATTATAACCTTATGATACATATTGATGCTTCTCAAGCCAATAACTATGCATATACTCTGTGCTCATGTACTCTTAATTTATTATTTTAATGAATCACAATATCAGGTAGGCTTTTTGGTCTTTAAATTATGGTAATTACAAATATATATATTCTGATATAGAGAAAGTGTTGCTCTATGTAAAGTCACCGCCAGATAACAAAAAAAATTAAAGTCGTTGACACCTGTCTACCAATGTATTGCAATATTTCAAAACGATACGAAAAAAATATAAAAGCCGTGTCGCTAACACGATCAAACATACGTATCGCGGTAAGGGGCGTTCTTGAACCTTTTACTTGGCATTCAGTAATTAGTTATTATCTCATAAACGCGTGGACCGACTTACATGATTTAAACGGATAAAATGGTTCTACGTTTATACCTTTCATTTAAGACCAAAATGTCTAAATAATTATCTCTATAAACAAAAAATACCGATTTCAAGTTACGTAATTATACTTTTTGGTACAAGTCGGATAAATGACTTATTTTTTTGTTATCTGGCGGAAAGTATAGTAAAATAATTTAGAAGATATTGCATAGTATGGAATAAAGTCAATTTAGGCATGGTTTATACAATGACACGATGGCATGAACTCCGAAAATGACTGAATACCATTTGTTTCCTCGTGGTGCCCCAGTGACTAAGACCTCGACTCTCTTGCTTGAGGTCGTAATTTAGAAAGGGTACGTCCTCTACCCTATGAGTTGAATTCACATATCCTTTCCATGACCTATCCCCTTTTGTGTGTATTACGCCATACAGAAGTCGTTATTTTAAAGGTGTGGTCAATCTTACTTTTGTGTTCTGTGCCGAATTCATTTACGCAATTAGGCTGCTGGACTTGTAGTTAATATAAGTTTGAAAGCCCAACCCGCATTGAGCAACTGTGCTGATTATTGCTCGTGTCTTCTCTATATGAAGGGTACAGACAAAAAACAGGGAATATCGTAGATTTTGAGAAAAACGCAGCTAAAATTTTAGAAGCACAGAGAAAATAAAACTGTTGTATGTAATTTTCATCCTTCTTCTTTACCGCGGTATGTCATGGACATTCCCGGTTCTTTTCATTTCGACCATAAACAAAAACGTCTTTTTGGCGCCTTACGTTTACTTTTAGAAAAAGTTAGTGATTGAGAATAAAACTACCATAGATAAAGATTTGCTTGCCAATAAAAAATAGAAAAATTAAAACTTGTGACATTCCCTGTTCTTTGCCTGTACCCACAGCCTGTACCCGTCGCCTTACCTACATCTTTGGGGATTACACAGGCTTCATAATTATTATGTATGGTACCATGATTTTTTATGAAATTGTGTCATGGTCTAAACCTAGCTTAAATGGTGCACCAAGCTAATGTTATTAATAATAAATATCTAATATTATTTTCATAAAGTTTTAGAACAATGAACTACAATATTTTTTTGACGCGAAATTGGCCACTCGTCTTTAGATCTTCGTTTAAGTCGACTATTTTAAACTATGTTGATGAGAATACAATAGTTACTTACGTTTTTTGGGTCCAAAATTATAATAAATTGCCAGTGAAAAGGTTTTTTTTTTGCCGTGTGATCATAAAAAAGCAGAAACATTAAAATAAAACCTTACTGTATATACGTATCTGTATTGTTAATTCCATTATGAGATTTTATTATTATAATATTATTGTGCGTATCTAATTTTAGCAACATGTTTATGTAAGGCGATCTATTTTACGTTTTGTGAACTTCACAACGATTTTCATTTCTAATTTAGTAAGAATTATGAAACAGTGAGTCGGAGCAGGCAATGACTAAACATATTGTCGACTGAACATCTTGTGAGAGTAATGATATGTATCTCGCGATATGTTAGAAAAATTGGGAACTCGAAAAATAATTATTTCTTTTAAATTTTTTAGGCAAAAATAGAAAAGTGGAATTTATTGAGCTAGACCTCGGTATCAATCGAACATGTAATCTTTGGGCACGTACCTTATATGGAAGACTTCTCCCAAATGTAATAAAATATTGTCAAGTCATGTAGGTACAATTTATCATATTTTTTTTATCTAGACGACTGTCAGGGTGATGTGATTTGTCTCGTAGAAGATCATATCAAAAGTATAGTGAAAGGTTGAGAAAAATGGCGACTACAGAAGAAAATCACTCGTTTATATTAAAATTTTCTTACATCTAGATCAAGAACACTTCGGCTCGACTCGCCTGTACCCAGTCAAACATTGTACACCATTTAAGATAATCTCAAATGTAATATTAATACTTTGGTCCGTTTTTGTTCACAACGTGTGCTGTTAGTGACCAATTTTGTCAAGACATCTGTAGACTGACTTATATAGAGATCCAATCTTTAGTTGGGTGATGAATTTGGGAAGTTTACCAAATGGGGCCCTAGTACCTCTCCTAGGCCTTGGTACTCGTATAACGTCTTTAAACCACCATGATTCCGGTGTGAGACAGATGTAGGCAAGACAAATAGTAGGTACTATCCCCTTTTCACAACGGAATTATGATGGCAATGACACTTCGTAGTACCTGCGGCCGTAGTTAGTACCTATGAAATCTTTCTTATTCTTCGAAAATTTCTTTTAATCATCCTGTACCAGGCGATTCGCTAATATATTTCTTGGTCTAACCAAACTCATTACCCAGCACTCTTAACCTAACCTATCGATGTCCGCAAAATTAAAGTACAACACACTCAAGGCCATCTAGGCCCACGTCCCTCTACTAGAAAGTCTGTATCGGCCTGTAAAGCCCCGTGTACCCGCACAGCCGGGCCCTGAGCGCCGTCACAAGCATGGCGGCTCCGGACAGGTCGTCCATGAGGTTGGCACACTCGCACACCAGCAGGTACATCTTGTCTCCGTGGGAGGCCACAGACTTGTGCAGGGCTATCTTCCGCATCCCCACCGTGTGAGGTAGGTGTCGGTATATCATTCTCGCTCCTGTCCAGTATAGCCAGTTTCTTTCGAAGCGTTCGCCGTCGTCACCCTCGAATACCTGCGGATGAGAGTTTTTCTTTTGAGTTATTGGTAAATTTGTTCGAAAAACTCCCCCGATTTCTGAATTAGGAATTTGATGTTTTGTATTTGTCAATCTCTACTTTTATGAAAACTTGAAAATTAGGTTAGACATGTTCTTAACTCAAAATATTCACTTAGTTAGTTATTTTGTATTTTCTTTTTCATACAAGATTTTTTAGTATTCTTCTTAGCAAACCCTTTCATTTGATACCCCATATCATGGTAGTGCACAAAAAACAACTAGTCCACCATCTTGGGCCGTCCGCCATATTGGATTTAGAATGACGTCACTTATCTAACCATGTATTGTCATCCAAACTAAACGTGTATGCAAATTTTCATCTTGCCCGTACACACTTACATACATACATTGCAAGTTAATTAGAAGCTTGTATAAAACGCTACACTTCGCGTTGCTGGCTAACTGGAAAAAAGTTCTGTAGGTATCCATAATGTAGAGTAAGCTAACTATTCTTTGGAAAGTTCTAAAGAACAGAATTACGTTAAAATGGTGAATGAAACGCGGTCGTTCATGTCTACGACATGAATGTAATTTGTCCCTCTCAGCAAATATGTATATCTAACACTGTAAGCGACAATACATACCTTATAAACACTAATGATATATCCAGTAGAGGACGTGTGCGATTTCTTCGGTCCACCAGCCAAGTCATTGAACGGAGGTCTGCAAATCATGGCCACCTCACTATACAGGTCCAGTGTGTGCGCCGCCGAGTAACGTATCGTCTTCGGGTCGAACTTGTTCAAGGACGCACACCTCATGTTATTGTAGAACAGCAAAGGATCCGTTTGCGTAGTATTTATCACATAGTACGATATAAAGGGAAACTCAGCATTCTTCTCCATATTCGCCAATAACATCCCTCCAACTGCAGTATTCGCCACCGCCACTTCATTCAGCAGCTCAGCAGCTGCAGCCTTCTGTCTTATCAAAGGTTTGGCAAGCGGGGATTCCAATATTGGCTCTATTGGTTCCAAGGGGCTCATGAGATGGGCCAATATACAAAGTTTGGGGTCGGCTATTTCGAGGATGCTAAGGGAGTTTTGTGCAGTCTTTGTAGTCATTCCTTTTTCTGGCGTTGGAGGCGGTACTGGGAGCTGAAAGGAGTAAAGGTCACCGTTATTACTTCGTAAAACTTTTTTAATTAAATCAGAATTGGTTTGAATAGACGTGCCACAGAAATTCTTAACTTCGTTGAGACAATACAAAAAATTGACCACAATTTGTCGCTGTCCACAAGAGGCATTTTCTCGTCTAGGTCGCCTCTAATTCTTGGGCGTTTAAGCGAAGCTATCAACTATGTAAATGGCGGTCGCTGTATCAGCGCTAATTATGATAAATTATTCTGTCTTAAGCGTTGTAGTTGCAGAAAGTTAGCAGTTTTTTGGATAGGCGGTTTTGTTTTTGAAAATATTTTTACGCAAAAATCCTAGCTCTATAAGATGTTTTTTGTGAACTTCATATTTGGAATAAATTGTGTATCTTGCTCTTTTTAACCGAATTCAGAAAAGGAGGAGGTTCTCAATTCGTCAGAACTTTTTTTTGTGTTGCCTGATTACTCAAAGACGCCTGAATCGATTTGGAAAATTATTCTTTTATTTATTTATTAAAACTTTATGCACAAGTACAAAGGCGGACTTAAAGTCTTAGGCATTTTCTACCAGTCGACCTTAGGGTGGTGCAGAGATAAAAAAAGGCAGGTGCAACTAAATGAAAGGATAAATAGAGAAAAATATACATAAAAAGAATATGTATTCTTTTGTTTGAGTGAAGTGTATACTTTCCATCGTCATCAGGTCAGGATCTGATGATGGGATCCTGTATATCTAGAGAACTCCTCAAATATTATAGGCATACTTATAGAGATTTTGGTATTTCCATCAACAATACAATCATTTGCACTCAGAAAGTATCATTTGGTGAAATGGAACTGATGAAGAAGACCACAGACGGCCAGTGGAACTTCTTAATGCTAAGTAAGTAACGGGTATAAGATATCTGAAATAGTTAAACGACTATGATGAAGCTTATGGCTTATAAATAAATGGTACTGATGAAAATGGTACCATCGGACTGATCTGATGATGTAGCTGGAAGGTAGGCACTGGAATTGTATTCTAGTCGTGTTTGGGCTTATTGGAATCGTCCTGAAATTAAATATATCTTTAAATGTTTTGCATGGCAATTGGAGGTACGTAACTACCTACTAAAACTAAAAACAGATAAATAAAAACCATTTTAATAAAAAAATCTAACCGTCTTCCCAAAAGAAAACACTACAAAGCGAAAAATCAACACCAACTTCGGAAAAGAAAGTAATTTTTCGCTTTGTAGTGTTTTGTTTTGGAGACTTCCAGAGGTTTGATTTTTATGTTAAAATGTTTTTTATATTTAAGAGGCCACCAAGTTGGTGAAAACCTCTCAACACTAGGAAGAACCGCAGGCAGCTTATGGCGGCGACTTAGTGTATTTACTAAGAATCATAAAATCATTCAGCATGACCCATCGAGTTCTTCAACATCAAGTTATTGGCTTGGTATTGCAAGGTACTTCCACAGCCGGCGGTAACCATCACAGAGAGGCAATTCCCATATTTTTAATGAACGTTCTAATCTCTAATTAAGATCATCTATTCTCTAGACTAATTTGTCAAAAACACCTCTAATGTTTTGTCAAGTTTTCGACATCGTTTGTTGCTGAGATGAAATTGCGACTTGATTTTTTAAGTATGGCAATTGGCCTTCAGATCGACTTGTTTGCTATCAAATCACTTAAAAGAAAACGGAAAACCTGGTACTAACCGGCACTCCATCCGGCAGGAACCGATCAAGCGCGTGCGCAGGAATAACGAAGCAGTCTTTCTGTAGCGTGGCCAGCGAGACAGGCTCGGTGCGGCGCCGGTGGTCCGTGGTGGTGGGCACGGTGGGGGTGGTGGCAGGCCCGCGGTCCCAGCGCAGGAGCGAGACCGAAGGCTCCCGAGTCACCAGCGGCTGCGGCGGCTCGGGCTCCGGCCCCGTGCCACCGCCTAGTACAGGTCCGCATCGTTCTGGAGAGAGGGAAGATGATAATGTCAGTTTTTAAGATCTAGATGTGTTTGATGGTTTGTCTACACTGATGGTCTGGAGCTCTTTCGTGTCATTTTCGTAAAAATCTCTCAGTGAAAACTAAGGTTGCAGTGGGTCAAGCTGCCATCACCTATAATTTTTCATGGAGAGACTTTTACAGAATTAACCGGTTGGACCTCGTGGTAGAAAGTAATCTTTCTTTAAAGGATATTCGGGCGTCGAAAATTTGTATCCAAAATTAAAAGAGCTGGCCAGAAAAAAGGAGCTGTCTTCTCTTTTTTATGAGGATCTACCTCCTGAACTTATTCACTATCACAGCGAAAGTCAACGCATAATCATAGAGTTTCGGTATAGCAGTGAAAAAACTCAGGAGTGCCCACCAGGAAATGATCTCTGGTGTGTTTGTGGTGGTTGAGTTTGAGGGTACCAGACTGGAGGTCAGGGCCATTAATGATGGATGTAGAGATCCACTGTGTCTTAGTTCAGCGGTCTGTAAATCCTTTGGCTTGTATATTGCAGCTAGTAGCTAACTCACGTAAACAGTATGCCTTGAAATTTTTAATATTTACTGTGTTCGTGTTTATAATTAACAGGTGCGAAAAAAGAAAAAGAACCCTTACTTATGCAATTCTAATTATGCAAGACCACATCCTGTTTGCGCGAGCTATTACAAAGTACCTAACAGAAAAAACATAAACAGTAAAAACATAAAAAACACAGTTTATTTAATTCGCAAGCTTGCTGTTAAACTCATAACTTACAAAAAGGTGTTATTTACAAAAATAAAAACTCAATTTCTAGGCTTATCCTAGAATTTTGGTTGAGTAAACTTAGCTATTAGGTACGCCTTCGAAAATAATTTAATAATCACCTAGTAGAAGTTTGACTAATATACAGTTGCAATATCCAATCTATTTCTAATATCTAAGAAGAAATACTACAAGGTTTAGACACGAATCAAGTTAGACACAAAACAATAATTTGTACCTTTACGTTTGGACATTTATCGCATGAACTTCGAACAGATATTGAAATGATATATTCCTCAGAAGGTTAGTATTAAACATAGTCGATTAAATCGTGCCAATTATAAATATTGTATAATCTGTGCTGTGTCATACTCATAACACTTACGCGGGAAGTAACCTCGGGATGTTTGGTGATTAGCGCCAAAACTGAACAAGTTTCAACCGCCATACACTAGTTCCGTCCGACTGGAGAAACACAGTTGGAACACTAAAGCTTACCGAACTGCGGGCAGCTTTGTTTACATCTAAAGCACTTGTTACGATGTTAACTGCTGTTAATAGTAAGCATGTGTAAAGAACTCGTGTCTAAACACTGCGTCACCTGTCAAATAATTTATTTATAGTTGCGACAGTGTTTCATGTCGTATGTTTTTTAACAGAAACTAACGAGGTCACTGTAAGCTCCACAAAACTTTAGGACTCGTTTTTGAAAAGATCGGCACTTGAAACTTTGAGGGGTTGTAAAGAAAGTTTAGAGACAAACACAATAAAAGTTTCTGGTTGTTTCACTGTCACTGATCACGTACGTCGTTTACCTGTGAGGTCGTTGTATTGCGCACTGGCCCGAGGTGCCGCGGAGAAGAATATGTGGGTTTTGTAGTGGTGTTCCTCCATGCAGGAGTATCGCTCGCGGTCGCGCCGCTTCGCGTTCCGCCCTGCACCGAGCGCTCCCCGCGCCTTGCCCCCACCCCCGCTCGACGAGAGGGTCTTCTCCCCGCTGAAGTTCTTCCGAAACATCAAATTCATCTTGGAAAACTGCCCACTTCCGTCCCTGTCGCACTAATGGGTGGTGGTATGCGTGCACACCGCTCTCACGCTGAGTCTCTCACAGTAATTAGTTCACTGTACCACGCCAAGATTAAACCCGGCTATATTCAAATGTCTCCTGTTTGGCTCGCCTAGTTTTAGTTTGTTTTATTTCCGCTTTAAAATGAACGGCCGCATGGTAGGATTAACTAATGCGAGGTGAATAGAGTTCTGGAGAACCGTTGTTAAAGTTTTCGAGATTCTTTTAAAAGTTACTGGAGTACAACAGCCCGTTATGTTCAAAACATTGTTAAAAACTAAATCTTTGTTGTTGAAGAGTTAACTATCATCGTTAGTTTCCATCGTTTGAGTTTATTTACTACCATTGGAGTTAGGCCAATTGCAAGGCACGCGTAACCCCGGTAACAAAATATGTGGGCCAAACATAATATCAAACAAAATTTTGTTTCACGTATCGTTTGAAAGCTTAGAAACAATTCCGGTTTCCTGTTGACTAGTTACAAAAGAACTTATTAGAATAGAAAAGGTAATCAATTTCTTTGTTTTCGGTTCACAAAAGAACTCATTAACATGCTGTTTGGCTTGGCAGGAACTTGATGAATACTTTTCGATTGAGATTGAATGAATAACAGATCAATTGAGATCAAAAGAACTGTACAAACAAACAAAAACGAAGTAATACTTGGATGTTTGTTGCCTCACTCTAGTTTATCATTTAATGATGAATCACATGATATTGGACTAAAAGAAGGAAACACAAAAAGCACAACTTTAAGAGAGCGTAAGGATCTGGATTCGATTCCTAGGTGGATGAAGTGAAGTGTTGTTGAATTTTTTTTGGTATTAATTCTGCATAGCTGCTTCTAGGAGGTTTGATGTTAGGGAGGTTGATGACAATAGGTTCGCATCATAGAGGCATTAACAGAAGCCGGGAACCATTAAAATATGTATTAAGTACATCGTTGTTACCTATATACCTGTGTAGGTAAAGTTTGTTTTCGTATGTGTAACAATAAAAACCTATAGTCGTTTGCTAACCGCTGAATGTTTACTCATTTCTATGATAATGTCACTTCAATTTACTACGAATCGTATTATAATAATGAACGGCGGTTGATCGAAGGCTTAATGTAACAATTTCTTGGTAACCCTCAATGAGGTAAGGCTAATACAGTCAGGTATTGTTTTGAAGTATTGTTGGACCTGCTGAAGACTGTATGAATATATTTGTATTGTGTAAAATTTATTTTAGTATTATATAACTGCACAACACATGTGCGAGTACCAACTGTAAATTTACCATTTACTGCACCTATATGTCGTTTTTGCCTTATGTGTGCCCTGGCAGTTGAGGATGTGTCATGCTCTCTTTAATGTCTCTCTGATGGTGGCACATGTGTCATTAATGACATGGATCATTCGGTTCCCTTCATGATGGTTGAGCTGAGTGGTGCCATTCCATGCGTCATGTTCGTGAACGGGCGCCATCAGTTGGGATATTGGTCATAACTTAGCTGCCTCGGCCTGCTTTTAATTGTGCACTTATTGTTTTTTTGAATTGTTTGTTACGTGCACGTCTTTTTACGTCGATCTCACATATACATATACTTTTGACATCAACATTTTTGTTGATAAATTAAAGTCGACAGGCGATACTTTGTATCTGCCTCTTAGGGTAAGACAGAAAATAGCTCGGCTATTATCATATACAATAAACTCAGACATAAGTAGTATGTCGAAGTATCCAGTTATTATTGATATTAGTAATAGTACTAATTTAAAGGGGGTGTATACCTTGAGTAACGTTAGCAAAAATGCTAATAATATTTATTCTTTAAACTAGTTGATAGGACAAGGGAGGGTACCAATAACGGAATAGATAAGAGTATATCCACCATCAAAAAGGTACCTTCTTGCTCACAAAAATATAATTTAAAAAAAATGTCTGAGCAGAATTCTCTGAAATTATTCCACCAGAATATTCAGGGTTTTTCTTCGAAGGAATTGGAAATCGAACTGTTTTTAGAAAAATCAATGTTCGAAATTATTTGTTTTACGGAGCATTGGCTGAAAGATTATGCAATGCTAATCAATTATGAAAATTATACTGTGGGCAGTTGTTTTAACAGAAAGATTATGTTGCGTGGGGGTTCACTTGTATTAATTAAAAAGGGTATTAAATCAAAACCTCGTAAAGATATAGTAGACCTATCAGTTGAACAAAGTGTTGAACTGTCCTGTGTTGAGCTGGATAAGCATGTCATAGTGTGCGTCTACAGACCCCCTAATTATAAGAACTACTCTATATTCGAGTCAGTGATGGAAGATGTTTTGGCAAAACTTGCAATAGGTAATAAACTAGTAATTGTCTGTGGTGACTTTAATATTAATATTTTAGAAGATAATTCAGATAGCAGTAGGTTATTAAATCTCTTTAAATCATTTAATTTGTCACATGTGTTTATGGAACCAACCCGAACTACACTGACTTCTGCTACATGTATTGATAATGTTTTTTGTTGCTGCAACTACTTGGACAAGGCCATTATAAATTATCTGCCTTCGGATCATAGTGGGCAACTGGTGACATTTGAGTACATTATGCGAATAAAACAAGTGCAGATCCAATCCAGACCAATAACAGCCGGTAAATTAAATAAGTTTAACAGTACTTTAATCTGTAAGTTAAGCGATCAGGACCTCACAGTGAATAATGGTAATATTTTGTATGATAAAGTTTTCTCAGTGGTTCAAAAAGAGTTCAATAACACTTTTAAGAAGAAAACTAAAACTATATGCCCTAAGTTTTTATTCAGTGACTGGGCGACTACAGGACTTAGGAAAAGTAGGGAAAGACTTTACGAGCTATATGGCCTTAAGCCTTGTATTAACACTGAAACTTTTAATAAGTATGTTGCTACTTACTCAAGAATTTTTTAAAATACATGCAAGGCAGCTAAGGCTTTGTACATTAGCAATAAGGTTAAATTAGCAGAAAATAAAATGAAGACGGTTTGGAAAATTATAAATAATGAAACGAATAGGAATAAAAGAAATAATACTGATTACACGCTTGAGACCACACACGGACTTATTAGAGATAACAAAAAAGTTGCGCAAGAATTTGTAAATTTCTTTACCAACATCCCAATTAAAACGACTGAAACCTTAAATTCTTCGCCCTCGATTGCTTTTGGATTATTAAACGCGAACGTTTCAGCCTGCCCGAATGTATTTAACTTTTCACATATAAATCCCGTAACAGTAATAAAAACTTTTAAGCAAATCAAGGTTAAACCGACTGAAGATCTGTGGGGAATGTCCATCAAAGCTTGTACCTCCATTATTCAGACTATAGCGCCATACTTGGCTTTGATTTTCAATTTGTGTGTGGATCAAGGAGTTTTTCCGGATCTAATGAAATATAGTAAAGTTATACCACTTTTTAAATCTGGGGACAGTAAAGACACAAATAATTATAGACCAGTATCCGTGTTGCCGGTTTTCAGCAAGGTATTTGAGAAGATAATGCTAAATCAAATGCTCATTCATTTTAATACGAATAACATCTTGCATGATAAACAGTATGGTTTCACCAGAGGACGTTGTACAACTGACGCTGGTGTCACCCTATTGAAACACATCTTTAATGCGTGGGAAGAGTCGCGGGATGCCATAGGTATCTTCTGCGACCTGTCGAAGGCGTTTGATTGCGTTAATCATGAAACATTACTTCTGAAACTTGAGCATTACGGGCTAGGTCAAGCAGCGTTAGGTTTGGTTAAATCTTATTTGAATGATAGACAGCAATTAGTTCAGATAAACGGTGTGAATTCGTCAGGGTTAAACGTAAAAATGGGGGTACCCCAGGGCTCAATTTTAGGTCCTTTCTTATTTTTAATATACATAAACGATTTACCCCGTTTATTGGAAAACAAACTAAACATGGTGTTATTTGCTGATGACACATCTTTAATTTTTAAAATAAATAGACGTACTTGTCGGGTTGACGACGTAAATAACGCGCTTCGGCAGGTTCAGGATTGGTTCACTGCCAATAATTTAGTTTTAAATGGTAATAAAACCAAGTGCGTAAAATTTTCCTTGCCGAATGTCAAAAGTACTGATTGTGACATTATATTAAACAAGGAGAAGCTAGAATTCGTCGATAAAACGGTTTTCCTGGGGATCACGCTGGACTCGGGGTTGCAATGGGGTCCTCATTTGGTATCCCTTGCAGGGAGGCTGAGTTCGGCAGCGTATGCTGTTGCAAAGATTCGTAGGTTAACCGATGTGGATACCGCGAGACTAGTCTATTTTAGTTATTTTCATAGTATAATGTCTTACGGTATCCTACTATGGGGAAGGGCTGCAGACATTGAGTCAATTTTTATTCTGCAAAAACGAGCCGTCAGAGCAATATATAATCTTCGCCGGCGCGATTCTCTAAGGGAACTGTTTAAGGACATTAACATTATGACGGTTCCTTGTCAATATATTTATGAAAACATCATGTACGTGAGAAAAAATTTACATCTTTTTAGTAAAAACGGCGACAGACATAATTACGTTACTAGAAATAGGGACCAATTAGTTCAACCAGGTTTCAGACTGGCTAAAGTAGCCTCATCTTTCATGGGGTACTGTACAAAATGTTACAATAAAATTCCTCCCCACATTCTTGAACTGAATGAGACGAAGTTTAAAACCTGTATAAAACGCACACTATGTAGGCTGGCATATTATAAGTTGGGGGATTACATCACTGATAAAAATGCTTGGCTCAATGCTAGTCCTGCTCCACAATCCACAACCACTAGGGCGCAATAACAAGTGATATGCAGAACATTATTGTTTTGAGGTATTGTTGGACCTGCTGAAGACTGTATGAATTATTAATATTTGCATTGTATAGACTCAATTTCTTTAGTATTGTATAACTGCACAGCACGTGTGTGAGTACTATGTACCCAACTGTAAATCTACCATTTACTGTACCTATGCGTCGTTCGTTGACTTGTGTGTGCCCTGGCCGTTGAGTGTGTCATGCTCTCTCAAATGTCTCTCTGATGGTGGCGCGTGTGTTGGATCATCCGGTTCCCTTCATGATGGTTGAGCTGGGTGGTGCCAATTCATGCGTCATGTTCGTGAACGGACGCCGTCAGTTGGGATTGGTCATAACTTGACTGCTTCGGATGTTAATTTTTTTCTAGTATCTATTATATAACTGCGCAGTACATGTGTGAGTACTTCTAATACTTTGTCTGTAGGTGGTATAGTGGGTAGTGCTATTCTGGGTGCATTGTCCTCACATGTATGAATTTAATAATGTATGTTCCTAAATATTGTAAAAAAACATTTTTTTTTAAAAGAGTAAGTATGGAGTTTCTTGTGCATTCTTCTCCATAACAAGCTACTTTCCGAATGCACGGTAGAATCATTTTAATGTAACGTTCAAAAGTGCCGCTTGGTGGCCTAGTTGAAATAAAATATCTTTGTCTTTGTCTTTGTCTATATGTATTTTTCCAACAAGAATGATGTAATTGTAATTAAAACTGATGGAAAAGAGTGTCCGTGGAGATTCTTGCACGTTCTTCTCCATAGATACCTACTGACGCTTGCGAATGTGCAACTAGATTCATTTATTGTTTGACAATTTTAAAGTAAGTTATATAAGGTTTAGTTTAAATAAAAATATTTTGATTTTGGGGTGCGATGCGACAATGCGTATTTTTGCATCCTTCAGCTAGAACAATTGACCCGTGGATCCAAATCCAGGGCCACTTGGGATCAGATCAGTCTTTAAAAGACTGGATTAAACTAGATTAGAGCGAGGTGGAAGGAGAGCAGCTGCCTATTAAAAGTAAGTGAATTCGGCAAGGCAAAGCGTTTAACCCCATGAAGATTATGAACAATTGATCAATCAGATGCGAGACGAAAGACGCGATGTGTATTTCCGTCTAAGTGTTTACGCGATGTGTATTCCGTCTCTTTCATGGGACAAACCCTTTGCCTTGCCACCTACACAATTAGGTTTTAGGAAGGCCTTTGTTGTAGCATGACATAGAGTGCCTTTAAAGATTCTACTGCTGGGACACACGCCTCCTTTCTATGATAGGGAGTGGGCTGTAATTGTGAATTGGTAGATTTCACATGACTTTAAAATTTTGGTTCTAGGGCATGCCAATTTCCTCATGATGTTTCTTTTCAGCGTTTTGCCTTTGCTATGCAGTGAAAAAATCCAGGCTTGGAACAGCTATAACAATATCTATAAAAGGTAAAAACTTGTTGAGTTGGTCTGTTTCTATAAAATATTCAGCACATTTCATCGATTTCACTAAACCTTTCGCCGAGCTATTGTTACGTTTTTGTTTACTTCGCTATATTTGATCATTGTGTTCTATTTCGTGCCTGGTAAGCCGATTACGGCAAGCGGATTATCCAAAGGTATTATGAATATGATACATATATATCCCTTATGTATTTTTGTTCGAGCGTTCTGATTTGAGTCTTTGTTAAAATGTTTTATTTTTATACCGAAGATTCGTATTTTGTTTTAACAACCTTTTAGTAAACAAGACTTGCATTAAATTTGTTGTTATCTGTACGGATTCAATCTTGATTTTAAAACAGTTATCCCCAACCGATTGATCTGCAATTTGCATAACCTACACATTTTCTTTGATTGACAATGCACGGAGCTAAGTGAGATTATTTTTAATCCAATATGGCGGACTCATTTATATTCAACACTTATTATTGAATTGAATATTCTAAATAGTAGCAGTTAAATTCATTTTAGCAACCACAAAATGATGTGCTCAATCTTACTATCACACTAATGTTATAAATGGGCGCACGGTGGGCGCAGTGGTTGGGCGATTCACTGCTGCGCTGCGTGTCGCGGGTTTCATTCCCTCATGGAACAAATATTTGTATGACCTACAGATAGTAGGCTTTTCGGCTCAGGGTGTTGTGTATGTGAGTTTATGTGTTTGTAAACGCACCCACGATACAGGAAGAAATTCTTAGTGTGGGGCAACGTTTTTTATAAAAATAAAATAATATACCGAATGTTTGTGTGTGTGTTTGAATGTTTGTTACTTCTTCTCAAACTGTGTGTGTGTGCGCTCAAACGGCTGGTCGGATCTGGATGAAATTTGGCACAGAGATAGATTATAGTCAGGATAGCACATAGGATACTTTTTATCCCGGGAATAAATGTTCCCTTCTGATAATTTTATCCTTCACGCGGGCGAAGCCGCTGGCAGAAGCTAGTAGATAATATTATAAATGCGAATGTTTGGATGGACGGATGTATGTTTGTTACTCAATCACGTCAGAACGGCTGGACGGATATGGATGAAATTTGGCACAGAGATAGATTTTAGTCTGGAATAGCACAAACGCTACTTTTCGTCCCGGTAGGTGAAAAAAAAAACACTTTTCACGGTGGCGAAGTCGCGGGAAAGAAGCTAGTTTAATCTAAAAGCAACCCACTAAAGGAATGATCTAATTTCTTTCCTAAGTTTATTGCTGAAGTATTGGATCAAATATATATCATGTTAGATGATATGAGTTTCTAAGATGAATTCCTGTGCTATTATACAAACGACTGCCTATCAATCTTCGGGAGTACGTAAACCAATAAAATTGTGCGGTGACAGCGGAGGCACGTAAAGGACAAATATTTTTATGATCTTCAGAAATTTGATAAAGTATTAATATATTAGATGTAGACAGGTATTTATTTGGTTGTATCTGAGAAATTCGTGATGTTTCCTGTAAGATAATAACAATAATGTGTTGGTTAGTTCACAAGTTCTGATTTAAACATGTTGAACAGAAGTGCCCTTATTTGCTGTTCATAAAATGATAAACCCATACTATATTTTTGCAAACCTGAATTTTAGCAAGAAGAAAACTTGTGGTGCCAATATCAAATAACATGGGACACGGACAGGAAGGTGATGAGTTTGATAATAACCCTTAATCATTTTGGTCCTTGAGTTGGCCCAAATTCAGTAAAATTATTGCACTGATTTCATTAGACTGGATCACTGGAACATCACCCGAAAAGTACCTTTTGGACGCTAGATAGTCAATAAGTCCAGATTATTTTAACATCTGTCTGATGGTCACTCCAGCCAGACGTATTTGGCTTCTCTGTTCCAATAGTTCCTGCATTTCGTCACAAAGATCAAAGTATTGAAATAGTTGCAAAACATTCGCGCTCTCAAATATTTCTTTATATTCGTCATCGTGCCAAATCGACAGCATGTTTAGCACGAAATGTACCTGAACAAGAACTTTAGAATCTTGGAGTTTATGGCTAAGCGATGATGGGTATTCGCATAAACAAGGCGACGCTCTGTCTATTTATATACTATCTACAACATATGGTGCCATGACGTAGGTACGGTGTGGTCGTGGTTGTGACGTGACGAATGAATGTGGTTACAAGAAGAAAGCCCAGCTTTACTATCTCTTTATCAAAAGATTAATTATGGCATCACAGTACACACATTTGTGACGATGCGCATCATACCCTAATCTAAGTACAAAACGCCTAGATAATACTTTCACATTGTGTGTGTGTGAACAGAATATCTAGCCTTCCGGAGACTTTTCCAGATAGCTAGGTATAACCTGGATCTCTTTACATCTAGAGTCAGCAGATCTAGGAAAGCGTGGCCGGAGAGCTGTGTTGGCCCAGTGGTAAAGGCCGCGACTTACAAGTTGTAGCAGGTCCTGGGTTCCAACCCAGGCAGGCGCTTACTTTGTAAATTATTTCATTACCACTGCTCAGTGATCTCAAAACGGTGAAGGAAAACATCGTGAGGAAACCGGCATGTCTTAGAACCAAAAATTCGAAGACATGTGACATCCACCAACCCGCTTACCATCAGGTGAGACAGTAGGCAACCGCGAGCCTATCAAAAGAACAATAAAGTAAGTATAGATTCAGCGTAGTAGTGGCTTGGTAATTATTCAAAGTAAAGATGTCCTGGTTGAGGATCAGTCGCGAGCGGATCAGGGTATCACCCCTACATCAGTCACGAGTACTCCTGAGCTTATACTACTTCGCAAAGGACAGGAAATAAGATTCCGGAGTCCTAAGTATAAAACTTTTTGATCGGAACATTTTTCTATAGTCAATCAATACTCTCCCGACATAATATTAGTATTCTTAAGGCGCCAACAAAGTTACCAACATAATTTACTCGCGCCATATTTGGTCCCAGTAAATATCAAGTTGTCCCTTACCGCAAGAAAGTTACTTACGTGTGACAAGGATAAGGTAACATTTAGTCATGTAGACCAAAAGGACCATTCCTAACTGAAGATAGGTCAGACGCTACTGGCATTATAAATAGTTGACATTAAAATAGTAAGCTAGGTCTTGCTGATAATCTCAGGAGAGGTGATTTTTCAGTCTCCCCAGGGAAGTTCCCTAACAGGCATTGCACAAAAAGTCACGGGCCCCTTCCACGTGATCATCGTGGTGGTTTTAGTGACTTTTGAAGGTATCTCTACGTTAACAAAAAAAGGTGATAAGCTTTTTGAGGTCTATTTGCTGGATTAAAGCCATCCTTAACTTGTACCGTTCGCTTTTGATAGTTTTACAATACTAACTTGCCTCCTACTGAAGCAATTTATAACTTTGATCATTACCTCCGACCCTTACCCCATGTTTTGCCGTTAAAGAAGACACGACTTCAATGCGAAACGATATCTTCTTAAATGTTGTGTGTCCCTTCCGTCCGTGTGTGCGAGGTGCCAACTGGAAACCAGCGCTGGGTATCTGACGCCCATAAATGCTGAGTTGGTAACTCTTTCGGTATTGGTACGCTCAGTGCAATTGTGTTGTATTATTTTTAACAATATTCTGTTTCTTTACTTTGTGTTTGTTGCTGTTGTGTTGTGTCTGTATCGAATAAATGTTTTCTGATCTATTTTGTAGTAGTAGTGTAGTATGTACCTGTCCTTAATAACAAAGGCTGGCCTTGCAATCAGTTTCCTTTGTGCTCATAAATGCTGGTATGCAATTGAAATAAACTGGATTTTCTGCATAGCTCTTTAGTTGCGGTAAGTTTATGGGTCAATTTGGTGGGCCAGTAAAGATTACGGTCGGCTTGCTCGGGATGTCGTAAAGGCCGCTTTTATGATTCTTATATCTGCTCATTTTTGTCGTTAATTGCTTTACACTTGTTTATCTGGGTTATGTATTGAGACACAAACATTACTTATTAATCTGTAACTCATTTATGATTATAGTAGTCCTAGAATTAAAAATTCGAAGTCGTATAACATCTACTAACCCGCACTGGCCCGCATGGTAGGTTTATGGCCTATTCCCTTTCACAAAAAAGAGTCTGTGTCGTAGCAGTTGGAACACTACCAATAGGCTGATTATATATGTATGTAGGTATGTTCAGCTATTCCTCGTCCCAAATATGTGTACACTGATTTTCAGAAAGCTTCTGACAAGGTGGATCACATAATTATTTTGGAAAAGCTAGCCTTCAACGGAATCCGAGGCAACTTATTTAGTTGGTTTGCATCATGCATTTATAACAGGACACAAAAGGTCGCTGTTATGGTTTTGAATCTGACATTGTGGCTGATAAGTCCGGTGTTTCTCAAGGGTCCATTTTGGGGCTCTTGCTTTTTATTTTGTTTATAAATGATATAAAACATTGTTTTGTTAATTCGAATTTCTTACTGCACGCGGATGATATGAAAATTTATAAAGATTACCAAAAAATTGATGACTGCCTACTGCTTCAAGAAGATCTTCACAGACTTAATACCTACAGTATAGACAAACTTTTTCTTAATCAACAAAATATATTTTACTAAAAACAAAAATAAAAATAAAATATTTAATTGACTATTCAAAATCATAGTCAATTAAATAAAAGTAGAATCCGTTCGCGACCTTGGTGCAACTATTGATTCATGTCTGCACTTTGACTTGCATATTGAAAACATAATAAATAAAGCCTTACAGATGTATGGTTTTGTCTCGAAAGCCTCTAAAGACTTTGTGCGATCCTCTACCTTTTTGGTATTATAGAAAATTTTAGTAAGGTCTCAATTAGAATACGCCATTCCTATCTGGAAACCGTTTTAGCTCAAATATAACATTAAATCGGAACACGATAAAAAATAAAACTACGCACAATGAACTATAGGTGTTATCATTCGAGGATTCCATACACACAGTTATTACAGTGATAAAATATTTTAAGTTTAGAGTCTCGGCGGTTAGTTTTGGTGGCCATGACGCTCCATGGTTTGTGTGACAATAGATTATATTGTATTGAATCACAAATAAGTTACGCTATACAGTGCCCCGAAATGTTATCAGAACGGCGGCCCACGTGCCCCGGGTGTTCCATGTGGATTCATGTAGGACCAACGCTGTGGCACGGGTGCCTCTTTGTCAACGACGACCGACGACTGGCGACCTATATCACACACTTCATGGACATAGACATCTTCTCCCTTTCTAAACTAAAATTTAAATGCTATAAATACTACAAATACTATATATACTTTGGCTATAAATACTTTATGTCCATAATCTAAAATAAATTAACGCGATGAACACTACTCTTCCGTTTCCTATTGGTTCATATATTAATCCGTGGACAATGGTCTGGGTTATCTGTTTGCCAATTTATTATTGAACTCATAGTTTTATTTAAACTTTAACATGTAACTGTTATTTTGTCGCTAATAAATAAATAATAAGAGGGCATTTATACACACAGGTGCTCACGCGACAAGCTCTCGATCCATAAAGTAGTTACCTGTCATTATGTCAGTGCTCCATCATTTTGGCTCTCGAAATAAGAGGCATGATGATGTATCTATGTATGTAACTTCCTATAAGTCGTAGCATAATGATTCCTTCAGAGCTTTGAGCTACAAAAATGAAACAGCTTCACTATAAAACTACAAATAAACTACTGTAAGTTTCATTGGCAATAAATCTACACAGAAACCAAACAGATGGCTCTATCTTAATTGATTTCTGAGTGTCGGCCATTTAACTGCTTGCGAGCGCCAATAAGGCTAAGTGCATCGTTCAGGCTACCGATCGTTTTCTATGAAATTGAGCACTAACTGCTTTTTGACGGAAGAGAGAAATATGGCGAGAAGTATGGCCTGGATTTCAAATAAATTGTTGCAGATATTTTGCTTGGAAACCGCAATTCTTTTTATGACCAGTTGTTTGGTAAATCGTGAATATAATTTCCGCGAAAAGTTACAGAGGTATGTTGAACAGAGTGTAAATTACCGCAATCTTCATAAAAAAAAAGTTGATTCGAAAAATCATAAAACCCGACAGATTAAGAAGCGAACTTTTTTTTTTGTTTTCGTCTTTTTAGTTCGCTTCTTAAGCAGTCGGGTTTTTGATTTTTCTAATTAACTTTTTTTATTTATAACTTTTAAGTTAACATTTTTTTTTCGAGTTAGGTACATTTAAACATAATAAGTGTTATATATTTTTAAATTAACGTCTTAATGCCCTTTATTTTCCTCTTAAAGTCCCACAAGATGGGTGTCGAACAAAAAAAAATTGGACCCAACAATATGGCTATGACACCCAAAAGCCGCCATTTTTCTATTTTACAATTTTAATTATGTAGCCAGTGACACTCGCAAGGTTAAGACGAATCGATTGACGTTAAAATCTTCAAAATCGGCCAACGCGTTTAGTCTCTAGAACGCCACATAGGAACAAACATACATACATCATACACTGATAAACACATTACCCTCCTTCGGCAGTCGGGTAAAAATCCTTCGGCCAGGCGGGTGTTTTGCCTGGTGGTAGCAGCCTGATGGTTTTTAACGGACTATTGTATGTATTTTTTCAAATAGAGCGGAAAACTTATCAGTACAGCGCGATATAGGTAAGACTTATGTGACGTCAGCAAGTCTTTTTCGTAGTAAATATACGGTGGTATAAATATGCCGCTACAAAGTGACCGCACTTAAGAATTTTACCATAAAATGGGCTACAAAAATAACCATGGTATATGCCAGCAGTTTTAAGCATCAATTTTGCCAAAGTCATCTTCAAAGCGTTGAAATAGTATCGTTAAACAGCTGATAAATTCTGACACCTTTTATAAGGAACTAGGATTTGTAAAAAGCTCACCTTGGCAACAATGAAAATATTTATAAACAAATCGCATTAATGAAGGAGATGTCTTGTAAACTGAAAGGCTAGAATGTTAGAGCATTTAAATGGTAGAATATTAAAGCATTTAAATTAATTTTGTTCTAAATACTAGTACGTATCTACCTTCCTACTAATGAAAGATTAAAGATAGAGAGTAAGTAACTGGCAACTTTGATTGTCTTTCTAGATCTTTCGATTCCAATAAAACATAAATCCATATTTAAATTCGGCGACATGTGTGAAAAAATAGGAAGCGTCACGATCTAAGAAGCCCGTTGACGTTTCTCATTTTACATGCCGCGACAACTTTGTACGTAAGAAATTGAAAAATCTAATTCATAATTAAATATTACGTTACCAATACACAAATAATAAATAATAAAATAAATAAATAAATAATAATTTATGACTATAATAACGAGTATCATTCGTAAGCGTCAAGTTTAATTATTATTAAGTACTAGCTGACCCGGCAAACTTTGTTTTGCCATAAAAACACCAAACATTGATCTACCCTTTTTCTTTTTTTTTTTTTTTTGCGTGGAGAAATGCTCATGCATACTGCACTACCACGGGGAGATAGTGCAGTTATGTGGGACTCTAACCCACTAAAACTCCACGGTGTCCTCCTGTGCCGCTTATGGCGGGAGCACGGGTACGCGTTAGCACTCACCGCGAACCCGCCGCGGCTGTCCGTCACCGGACCCTCCTCGGGGGAGTACCCCCATCACCGGCGCACCAGAACACACTGCACGCCGTGACCACCCTAGGAACCAATCAGCACATGGGCGCCAGACGACCCCGTGTTTGGCACCCTTGGTCCCCCTGTGACGGGTCAAGGTCAATGGCCCCGCCACCTACCATTGTTCGGCCGCAGGGGATAGGGAGAGCGGCTAACGCAATACCGACACTCCTCCTCCCCTGCGGCCCCACCGCGTCCGCCATCAGACGGTGGCGTCCCCGTCCGGGCCGCGGAAGGTAGGGAGAGCGGCTCACCGCAATACCGGCACTCCTCTCCCACCGCGGCCTCCAACCCTCAGCCGCGACATCGTATGGGACCTGGGAATCTCCATAAGACATCGCGGCCCGCCTCAGTTGCGATGTCGCCTGTTACCAAGCGGCACCGCAACCTACTAGTTGGCCGCTACGTCGTCGGCTTAATCGGCAAAAGCCCTGACGAGCGGCCCCTCCTCGGGTTCCTCTTCGCTTCACCGTGGGTGACCAAGCCACGGTTACTAAGCCCCCCCGCATCGACAAAGCGGGAACCCACCGGGGGGGTGATCTACCCTACCTACCCTACCCTACCTTACCCTACCCTACCATACCTACCTGTCTGTATCTCATTACCTACCACAGGCACCAGAGCTGCATGATCATTTGTTTTGTGTAATTTGTTTTATGGCAATAAATTACAAATATTATATAAAAAACTTGCGTACTATTTACCAAGGTTAGAGGTACGGCTGAACTCTCGGTACGCGAGTCTGATTTCTGATTCGCTCATTGCCGGTATGTTTATCTAGCGCCTCATATTTCCGTTTATACGGGATATGTCAAAACAGAATAATTTAATTTTTAACTACTTACTATTTCAATACTTATCTATTTCCTGTTACAACTTAGTTTCGTTCTAGTTCCAAAGTCAATTATTGTGTCACACACAGCCGAGGCAGCAGGTTCTGTTGAATTAAAAATGGATTACAATCATCCGAATAAAGCGTTTGCAGTGGACGGAGCTGGCGTCGCACGCGAAACTATAATTTCCCTAAGAGAAGACACACTTCCTACCCGTACTCAAGAAGAAGAGGAAGGTTGTGCCGAGTGTTGTGGCGAATTAATTGGTGAACTTATTGCGCGTATTATTATCAGAGTTTGTGCACTTTTGGTTGTAATAGTCATATTAGGAATTATAGCTGCAGCTTCAGGTTCCAAGTAAACGAAGCACTAATTCACAACCTTTGTTAACGTTACAATGTGACAGCAAATTATTAATTCAGAATCAGATTTTCGTTTTGTTGCCGTAAATGAAAAAAGTGTAGAGTCAACATAATATAATATGCCGAGTGATCTCTTTTTCATAATCAACATCATTATCATACGTTGCGTCCTCCGGTTTGCGGTCACCACTCCAGAACTTGTCGGCCCCATCAACCATCCGATTTGCGAGCAATGCCCTGCCCACAATAATCAACGTAGTTTGAATCAATTGGACCCGGCCGAAGCTGGAGTGATAACTCCTCAGAACTCTATGGATTGTAGCTGCCCAGTAGATAAAACTACTAAACCACTTGAAGAGATCCAGCTGTGATGAGTTGGAGCCTGCAGTCGAAGCTGGGGTCGCTCTGACGGACTCGCGAGAAGATGAAAATACCTGTTCATAGTGTCGGAGTTTCGGTTTTAACTGGAAATGTCTGTGTCGTTGTCGCATCAAGATTTGTGTATCAGTTTTGCTTGTTATGGTGACTTCCTACGGTGCGTGATTATGTGGACGGACTTGGACCAACCCTCAACGACGCAATATGGGTAGAGTGCCATCTGTGGAAGCGTAGGCAAGTACGATGCGGTGCACCATATCCACCGCGAGTCGACAACTTCAAAAGTGCGGTGAATGCAAATTTTTGTTCTCTTCCACTTTGCATTTTGGAAAGTCAAAATGGCTTCGAATATCAAAATCGTGTCGATCTGTGTGGGACAGATCGACACGCCCCTTTGGAGGAGCCTCACTATGCGGTGCGATAATCCGCAGGATCACGCACTGTGGGAAACCAGCTAGCTTTAGGTTACATGTAGATACATTTAGTATTTGTATTTTTTTGCTCAGTGCTATCTTAAAGTTTCTGTCAATAATATTATTCAGATTTTTTTTATCTTAAATTTGATCACCTACCTATTAAGCGGCAATGTGTGTATTATTACTATGTTTATGAATTTTTCGCTCTTGTTATGATTTAGTATGTTAATGTTTCACGAATCTTAAAAATATTTTGTATGTCTATAATCGGAATTAGGTTTTCAGGGTTCCATGTCAATCAGTAATGTATAGAATAATTAAAGTGCTTGTTTACATCATTTAGCGTTTTACTAATATAACACCTATTTATCAACATTTTGTAGGCCTACTTTGGGCGCCGATAATATTTAATAGTAATATGTATGAGATTATATATAATTATATTTCCAGTAATTGTTTTCCCAAAAAGAGGAAACCTGTTACGTTGCGAGCAAGATTATTTTTTTTCTAAGTTTGTTTGTAATGGATAAACTCAAAAACTACTTAACCGTTTTTGAAAATTCTATATCTTTAACTAGAAGAAAGCTACATTATTCCTGAGTTACATAGGCTATTGTTTTATCTCAAAAACGTGTCCTGTGGGGTGGGCCACGGGAGCGAAGCCGCGGGGAAAAGCTAGTAACCTAATAATATTCATCATCAAATCTCTCCACTAAACCACCATAGCTTATTATCTTTTATCTCCATGTTCTGTAATACTCCGCCGGGAGTTGTCAGTGGGTGCTGTTGGAGAGTCCGTACAGGGATACTCGTCTGTTGATGCTTCAATTAATAAAAAGTGTCTAGGGGGCCTCTGCGAGTTGATCCGGTCCTCGTACGCGTTCCAGACGTACGGTTTGCGACAAATGCCTCATAACATTCACAATATGGCACAGTCAAAGTCAAAGGCACCCGTTTCAAACTACGAGGAATGACGCTGGAATGATAACTAGGTAAGACGTACGATCATGGCCCTACGTACAAGGTGGACATCCCACTCGTACGCATTAAACGATTGTGAGTACAGCTAAGAAATCCCTGTCGAATTCGCGTGTGTTTCCTGATAGTTACAACCTGGTCTTATTTAAGTCAAGAGTGAATAGGTTACTTCCAGGCAAGCCTTCTTCACCTTCGACCACATCATCGCATTCATCGCTTACCATAGGGTAAGAAATTCTAATGTTATGATACTCTTTAATGCTACGAAAAGACGAATTCGCCGAAAAAAATCGTCTAACAAACATAAAACCAACTTTGGTGAAGGTTATCAGTCAGTTCTTAAATTGTCATCATTTCGTATCATAGTGTCATGGACATTAAAATTGTTGCAACATTTACAAGTCTCTGAGGTAAATCCTAAGATTTACCGTTTGATTCCAGATAAAAGCCGGATATTAGCAATTATCATAGATCATTTCGGGCTTTTACCAGTATGACTTGGTAAATCCTAGGTTTTACCGGGCTTTTACAATCTATACTAATTAGCAATACTTATACTTTACTTATCTTTATACTATAACTAGCTGTTGCCCCCGGCTTCGCTCCCGTGGACCACCCCACAGGACCCGTTTTCGGGATAAGAAAAAAAGGCCTATGTTACTCAGGAATAACGTAGCTTTCTATTGGTGAAAGATTTTTTTAAATCGGTCCAGTAATTTCTGAGCCTATTCGGTACAAACAAATAAACAAACAAAAAAATACCTCCACCACTACACCCACCTACCACCAATAGAAAGCTACATTATTCCTGAGTGACATAGGCTATTTTTTTATCCCGATAACGGGCCCTGTGGTGTGGCACACGGGAGCGAAGCCGCGAGGAACAGCTATAAAATATATAAATCTCTGCTTTTCCCCTCGGTGTTAGGCGAGATGTTATATTACACTCCATAGCAGTGGCTACTTTACTCCTTACTATCACCTAAAAGTATTCTCATAAAGATGAGAGGAAGTCCCATAAACCAGAAGAAGTAGCTTGTAGGATCAGCCATAAAAACTAAATTGATAGCGGTACATAAACGTCGGGTTGTTTTACCGCGAGTCTTGACAGTGTATGGGAGGATGTATCGGCAGTAATCACTGATTTGTTAGGCTTTACAGTAACTGCTAGTAGGTTTGTTGCGAACAAGTGGTTGCGATTAACTGTTTGCGGAATCTTGTAATGGGTTAAGTGCTTTTTTTATCTTCTTACAGCTTCTTGCTTCTTACAGAATTATTTATAAAAACTTTACACCGTATGGTTATTTTGAACACAGATCATTCACACAATCAGACATTTAAATAATCCCGTTTTACAGCCCGTACCGATTTTGACTTCTATTTTGTTGGTGATATGACAAACAGCAGCTGTATTAAACAGTTAGTTTTGGTAACAGGTTTATGCTTTTTATGCCATCCTTACATTTACGGGATAGAACTCAAAATCGGGCGAATGGACTGTGAAAAGGTGTTGTAAAAATTTCTAATGTCATTTCAGATGGAGTTTAGTAGATTCTTAATTCTCTATGGAGAATTTAAATTAGGAACCTGGTAGTTAGTTTTTCAACTAATTATAGGGTTATTTTTTTATAACAAGCAATAAGTTCAAAAACTTTAACCCGACTAAGGATTTTTTTTTGCCTTTGGTACCCGGGCCATTATAACGAATCGATTGACAATCGGTTGAATAGTTTAGGCGCTTCGGAGGAATATACGTAAATACAAACATACATACATAAATAGACTGCTAAAATCATAAGTATTCCTTTTGGCTTCGCCTCAGTCGGGTAAAAAAGGTCTTTATTCTCTTGCGTGCTTATATTAATTAGATTATTGTATCTGTAAATCATATTGTATCCGCGAACAGCAGCAGTATCTGCTACCTATTAAAGCACCTGCCGGGTGTGAGATCCAAACCTTTATTTCCTGGGTATTGTAATTTGCAGTTATATTTTCATAGCCTAGAGTTGAAATTTCCGCTCGGTAAATAGCAATAGGCTCCATCGATCGTGCAATAGGATCGGGTTGTTTAGCAGTGATTGATTAGTTCTCGACACCTTTACCAATATATTAGCGGTGAAAAAATAAACGACACAATAACGACATAATAACAACTTAATTTTAAAGCAATTTGTAAAGTATGTAAGAACTTTTTGAATGACTTAATCTACATCAGAAAACTTGTTACAAGCGACTGGAATTATAAAGATAAACATCAGAATGGATTGCTCAATCCACGTTACACGTTCTTATTTGATGGTTATTTACAAAAGAAGAGAGAATTTTCTTTAAATGTAAATAGAACATATAGTCATAGATAATGTAATAGGTACTAGCATACAGATACCTCATCCCATACAAAGAAACCGTGCCGACGTAACTGGCGTTTTTCATTTGATCATACCGATTATTTTTTGTAAATCGATCGCGTTCGGTTCCGTTCCACGGCGATAGATAGATCACCATCTATATCTGTGGAACGGAACCGAAAGCGATCGATGTACAAAAAATAATCAGTGTAATCAGTACAGTACGTCGGCACGGTTTCTTTGTAAGGGATTAGACACCACTGATATAGTTGATATTATTTGGCCAATCAGTTTCAAGGGCGTCGCCAAGGGAGGGCAGGGGGGGGCAGCTGCCCCCCCCTAGAGATTCTAAAATAGTTGCCAAATGTAAAGCAACCACAGTACTAAGTCTTTGACTTGACTTGCTTGATTGATCATTCCCTTACGTCGCGAATGAATATATATAAACCAAACCCAACAGATCGAACCGTTGTTGATATCTTAAAATAGGCAAAACCTTCTTTCCCGACACGGAAAAGCGTTGAAAATTTTGATCGCTCTTCCTTGCACAACGTGTACGGTAGAGTTGCGTAGCTTTACATGATGGACTCTGAATAGTGCTCGCCAAACTTCTGGGCCGCCCTGAAGTTGGCTTTCCGATGCGCAAGGCACGGATCGGTACTGTTTTTGTATGATTTATTACTGCGCAGACATTGCAGCCAACTTCGGGACGGCCAAGAAGTTTGGCGAGAACTGTACCGATATTATTACAAATACTGTAGATGTAAGGCTCAAACTTCATGCAGGTGAAAATCTTCATGTGCTCTCGACTTTACCTACAATTCATACTTTTTCTCATTCTCCATATCAACTTGCCCCCCCCTAGGCCATCGGCTGGCGACGCCCTTGATCAGTTTGGTAATTGCGGCATTGGAGTACCAACCTAGACAGAGGAATTGAAAAATAAATGGCCGGATCATCATCACCGAAAAACATCAACTGCTGGACATAGGCCTTTCAAGAAGACTAATGCCGCGGTCACACGGCCCGATTTATCACAGGCCAGATCGCGTTAGGACAGGCTGACAGGCCGTGGGAACCGATGCTTCCGATGAAGCCCGTGCTGGCCTGTCGTCGCCCGTCCGATCCTGCGGCAGTTCAAAGGCGCAGCGCGGCGCGGCACGATGGCTCCTGTCGGTGCCTGTCGCGACCTACAAGGGCTCGTGCGCGCGTCTCTATTCACTCCACTGATTAGCGAATATCTCTTAGACGCGTGGACCGATTTACATTATTTAAATTGATAAAATGGTTCTACGTCTATACCTTTTATTTTAAACAATATCATCAAAATATCTCCATACACAAAAAACATGTTTTTAAGTTACGTATAAATGTTTAAACTGGGATATTGGAATGGTGGCCAGCAGTCCGCACCAGGACGACTCACGCCGTGGGGACACTGGGCACGAGCCGCGGCAGGCCGCGCCACTCGTTGCCACGTCTGGCGCGGCATGTCGATTAACGGGCCGTGGGGCTGGGGCCCCAGTTTAAGGAGGCCCTCGCCATGACACATCGGTTTACCTTGTGATATATTTCATTTATAGCAAACGTGTTAAAGAACCTCTACCTACACAAAAGTCAAATTAAGCATGAACGTTAAGACTAAAAGTGAAACTCGAATTAAAAGTAGACAGATAAATAGGCCTTCTTATATTCAGAATACAGCTAGATGTTAAGTTAACCTAAGTACTTAATCTACAAATAGCTCGTAAATTACTTAATAATTACCCAAATAGGCATCATCAATCATATATGCCTCATTATTGCAGCGGTCGAGTGAACTTAGATGATAGCATTGTATGTTATTGCCATTTGATCACGTAGGTAATCTGAATAAAACTCAACTCTGAAACGATTACCTACCTTCCATAAACCAACGAAGCAGTAGCGAGGATTCTATTTTCATAACATTTTCTTAAGTTTGCTGATGCTAAATTTTTAAGGATTCGTCAACAACAACATACACAGACAAACACAGGCACAGATTCGTCATTTCAAAGAGATGGTAATCAATGGTATCGAATTTTATGGAGCCTTCAGCGCTGCAATTTAGTCAGGTAACGCTAATCTTACTTAATAAATGCGAAAGATTGGATGGATGTGTGTATGTTTATTATTCAATCACGCTAAAACGGCTGAACGGATCTGGATGAAATTTGGTACAGAGATAGATTATAGCCTGCAATAGCACATAGGCATAGGCTTTTCATCCTGGTATAATGTTTCCTTGAGGTAAGAAATCAATTTTCATGCGGGCGAAGCCGCTGGGAGAGATATACAGTATAGCTTTGATGCGCTTTGAGTGCAGTGGTGACCTAGTGCTATCAGCCGCGACTTATAAGTTGTAGATCGTGGGTTCAAACCCAGGCAGGCGCTTTACTTTGTGTAAATTATTTTACCACCACTGCTCTCAAAATAGTAAAGGAAAACATCGTGAGGAAACCGACATGTCCAAGAAACCAAAATTCGAATATATGTGACATCCACCAACCCGCACTGGGCAGGCGTGGTGGATTTCGACCCATTCCCTCTCACAGAGAGGATGCCTGTGTCCCAGCAGTGGGAAAATTAAAAAGGCTGATGATGACGATGAATATAATTTTGTAAAATAATACGTTTTAAATAAATTTATAATAATTTAAAACAAAGGTACTTAAAACTTGTATTACGCTACGTTAGTTGAAAATTTTAAAATACTTTTAGATAGCTTCAAAGGATAAGAACATTAAAGTTTTAGGAAAGTTAGTGCCGAGTTCATAAGGACTCTTAAAACTTTTAAAAGGTTCACAAATGATCTGATTAGAAGTTAAGATTAAATCAATAAGGTTAAAATCATTTTGTAAATGAAGGGTTAAACGTAGAAGGAATAGCTGATAAAAGATTTGTAATAACGGTTGCTCCTCAAAATGATATTTGTCCTCAAGGTAAAACATATCCTATAAATGCTGTTGCTATTAGTAAAAATAAAATAATTACACCAATTATTCAAGTATATTTTAAATTAAAAGATTCATAATAAATACCTCGTCCAATGTGTAAATAAATACAAATGAAAAAAAAATAAGCGCCATTAGCGTGTAAAGTTCGAATTAATCATCCGGAAAAGTTTTGAAATGCTGTTTGTTATGTAAGTAATACAATTGAAAAGACTGCATAAATACTGAAAGGTTCAGGCCACTTTTCATAGAAATTGCTACGGATAATATAACCGTGAATTAATAAAATACAAAAGCCCGACTGCTTAAGGTTACTAAAAAGATGTATTCAAGAAGAAAATCATGATGTGCAGTCGGAAAATATTTATAGTTTTGGTCAGCCAGCTCGCGAATATGTATCATAAATCATTTATTTATTTGCAAACATGGGTACAAATTTACATTGATGTTTTCTGTTTATATAAGTAATAAAGTTCTCCATGTTTTACCATCACATGGGTATGCAAATAATGAAAAGTAAGTAAGTACAAGAAAAAATTAAATTAAATATGTCAGCCTTATGAAATACTTATAATAATATTTAAATGTCAGTATAAAAAAAAATAAAAAAAAACAATAGAAATTTAAATTACACACAAATATAAATTAAGTTCGAAACAATTGAAATACCTATTCAATAACACATTACAGTCAGATTTAAAACCAATACAAACCAAATTAAAATTTAAAATTGATTATTCATAAGACTAGTGTTGATTTTTCTCTAACATAATAAATCGGATGTAGTAGGCCTAGCATTTTTCATTTAAATAGTCATTAATATGATTAATATCCTCCGATTGCACATCTTTTAGTTCGCTTAATCAGACGGGTTTTTTGATTTTAAGAACTTTTTTATTAACAACTTCTTGGTTATTTTTTTTTTAATCACTTTTAAACGTATAATGGTATATTTGTAATCACGGTCACGGTGGTTTGGTTTGTTTGTTTGTGTGTTTGTGGTTTTGTAATGGTGTATATGTAAAATGAAGGGCATTTTATACCCCATTTGATGGAATATGGTGCATAAAAAAATCCCCGCACAATATGGCGCCCCAAATCCGCCATATTTCTTATTTTTTAACGTCACTTAACTAAGAACACTTGGGCGGTCAAGACCTATCTAACGATGTCTTAATTATAAAAAATCGTATAGCGGGTTGCATTGTAGTCGCAATGTGGCCTCGCGACTGTCCGGAGGGACCTTAACTTAGCTTACTTTTTCAGTCGATAGCAATTTATTTTCTCACAAAATAAGTAAATAACATCCAAGGTACTTATTTATAACCTTCGGTTATTTAAATTTCGTCCTGGTTTCATATTTTTGTCCTCGATTCTCGTACAATTGACCTATATTTTGAAGTCTGACTCAACAAACAGCTTTTATAAGAATACACAGAGATATTATAACGAACTAGCTATCAAAGAAACTTTAACCTATATGTTAGTAAAGGATAAACGAAACTAAACACATTATGTAAATTGTCGTCTGTCTGTCTGTACCTACATTGAACAAATACGAGGATAATGTCAAAGTTTTTGTTTAAGTGTTGGGGTATAAGTGTCGGGACCTATTATTCGTTGATGTAGCTAAGCACCATGTGTTCGTACGAATATTAAAACTTTTCATATATTTCAGGGAACGGACTGATGGTTTAAAAGGATTAAATTAAGATAGCTCATAATTAGAAACTTTAACAGATTTTTCATTTGCTTATTAGGTATGGTATAGATAGTTCAACTCATCTTTGCGCGCGGCGCTATGTGTGCGGCGCCCGCCGCTTACTTACTTTGTGGTGTGGGTAAGCATGTGTGGGTGGTTGTTTGCTCGAACGACGACTGCCGCGTCACTGCCACACAAATGCATAATGTATAATTACAAGCGTAACAATGCAAATGCAAAAATACAAAAGCACAGCGCACGCACACATGAGCTGAACTATCTATAAGGCAGGCACGCACTGCGGTTTTTATTCACACGTTTTTATGCCGCAGAATGTGCGAAATTGATATGGAATTGTATGAAACTGCACGCATTGCGGTAAAAAGAATCGCGCGGAAATAATACCGCAAGAAATCCGTGTTTTGCCACAGAATCCACTGCACCGCGACGCGGTCTAAATTCGGAAATAAGCAAAAATCGCGCGGTATTTTATCCGCAGTGCGTGTTAATACGAGTGTGTTAGTTACGATTCCGTACGCGATAAAAATTCGCGCGAATAAAATCCGCGCGGCTAAAATCGCAATGCGTGCTAAGCTTTGCGACATTTTGTAATGTTTTAGTTAGAGCTGTTCAAAAAGATTTTGTAACTTGTTATTTTCTGAATTCAGTGGATGACATAAAAATCCCATAAGTATTCGTTTTTGGAATGAAGTGTAGGCAAGGCGAGTTGATGTATAGTCAAATTGGTTTGTTAGTTGTATGGCTAGCAGCCATCAGCAGGTTTTTAAATACGAACCCGTTTGCAATAATGAGAGCTTATACTTTTTAACCGACTTCAAAAAAAGGAGGAGGTTTTTATGTATGTTCCCCGATTACTGTAAGACGCCTGGACCGATTTGGAAAATTCTTCTTTTGTTTGATCTTGGAGAAATCGAGGGAACTCCTCAAATATTATAGGCGATTTTGGTATTTTTATTAACAATACAATCATCTGCACTCAGAAAGTAACATTTCGTGAAGTGGAACTGGTGAAGAAGACCACAGATGGCCAATAGAATTCCTTAATGCACACGCAAGTATGTCATAGGTTTATAAGATATCTCGCATAGAATAACGACTATGATGAAGCAAATACTTATAAATACATAGTGCTGATGAAAATGGTACCATCGAACTGATCTGATGATGAAGCTCTGCCAGCTTAGCTAGGCACTGGTACTCCGAAATAAAACAACGTATCCTAGTCGTGTATGGGCTTATTGGAATCGTCATGAGATGTACTTTGGCTATATATGAATTATATGGCAATTGGAAGTACCTATCAAAACTAAAAAGAGATAAATAAAAATATTTTTTTTGGTAACAAGTTTTTTTATCAGTCTTGGTATTAGTAAAACTTTTGCAAGAATGCCTCCATAAGTGAGTTAGGTAAGCTCATTTATATGCAACCTATTAAAACTAGATGTGTGTCTGCAAAAGCCCGTACTCAGCAGCATTTTGTGGCGTCGCGTCGTTCTGCAGAAATTAGACGCCCTCATTTAGCGCAACTATTCCTAGATTGCTGTTAATGAGGAAAAGTTTCGCTGCAATTCATAATTCAGCTTCTAAAGGTTTAATGACGTTGGTTTTAAACGTTAAATACCATGATTTTAATAGCAATTCTGAGCAAATAAAAAAATAATTATAGTTTTCTTGAGAGTTTATACATGATAGATTAAATATCATACATTGAATAATAAGATAAATATTGTAATCTTATGGAATCAAACGGTATTTAAAGATAAAGAATTAGTAAACCAGTGGTTTACCACTTTTTTACTTGCAATATGCAATTCCCATCCATCCATCATTCATATTGCATCATTATTACATCATATTGCATGCAGTCCATTATTAATAATGGACTTCAAAACACGACTTTTAAATTAAGGATTTGAAGTTGATTATTTGTCTCCACTTCTTCTTCTTCGTGTCAATGAATCCTTCACTAAATTGAAATCTCCACTTAAGCCTGAATACAATGCCAAACTTGAGAGGGATTTAAACGATCTTGACTTCAAATGATTCAGAGACGGGCCCAATGTTCCAAAACCACGAACCATACGTCTACCAATTTGTGCCACATGACCGTTAGTCTCAACAACGATGCCCCACAAAAAGTCGAGTACAAAATGTCATCAAACTTTCCAGACAAGCCTACAAACAACTGTGATACGACACGGTGACTTGTAGTGGTAATAGTTAACGTTACACCAGAACGCGTATCAGTGTCGACAAGAGCTGGCTGGCTGCCAATCTGATGACGATAGCCCAGAGGATAATGTGTGAGGATATCAGGTTTGAATCCATGTTAAAGATATATTAAAATTATAATATGGTTAAAAGTAGTAAATAAACAAGATTCGTTGTTGATATATGCAGAACAGCGGGGTTGCCTGGAAGAGATCGCAGAACGCGATAAGGCCGCCTGTTGTATGTTTGTTTTTCACCGACTTTCCAAAAAGGAGGAGGTTCTATGTTCGACTTCATGTATGTTTTTTTCACCGATATCTCCGTCAATTGTGAACCGATATTGAAAATTCTTTGTTTGAAAGAGTATGTTCCGAAATTGTTTCCATTTTAATTTGGTGAAGATCTGATGAAGAACTTCGGAGATATACAACAGAACTCTTAATAATAAACGAATAAATAAAGGCAAATCTCTCGGGATTGCTGCAATCGCATATCTGTTTATTGGTTATACCATTTCATAACATAACATAACGCCAGTATTCTGGTAATCTATTCTGGCATTATAAGTACCTTACTAAAGGCAAGTTGCCTATTAGGTAGGTACAACTAAAAAGTGAAAAAGAAATAAACCTTTTCTAGTTTAGTTAAGTTATTTTTCAATTTGCAGTTTTTATATCTGGAAGTCGGTAGTATTTTTTTAAAATTAAGGTTTCCGTATGTATTATTGGTTTCATCTTGGTTTACAATAAAGTATATATAGATAGATAAATAAACAGTTTTTAGGATCTTTTTGAACTTTCATCTTTTTAGGGTTCCGTACCCAAAGGGTAAAAACGGGACCCTATTACTAAGACTCCGCGATCCGTCTGTCTGTCTGTCCGTCTGTCACCAGGCTGTATCTCATAAACCGTGATAGCTAGACAGCTGAAATTTTCACAGATGATGTATTTCTTTTGCCGCTATAACAACAAATACTAAAAACTGATTAAAATAAATATTTAAGTGGGGCTCCCATACAACAAACGTGATTATTTTTTGTGTTTTTTGCGATAATGATACGGAACCCCTTGTGCGCGAGTCCGACTCGCACTTGGCCAGTTTTTTTTTCTGTCCTTACATTTCTAACATAAAATGGGGAATGCACGCATAGTTAAAACACTGGACAGTTTCAATGTTATGACATGACTCATGAGCAATAATAATGAAGTTGTTTATGGAATACATAAAACAAATAGTGCTTTTTATTGGCGCATATAAGTTCGAGTTTGTATGCTTATTTCAATATAACATAAAAAGGTGGTTATTGTTGCGATAAACCACTTACAGAAAGAAAGTATCGGGCAATACGGCTTAGGGGGCACTAACCCTACTAAATAAACTCTATTGACCAGCAGACTTATTGCGTAATGAATTCGGAAAGAGCAAAGGGCAAAGAGTATGAAAAATCGACCAATCACATGCGAGATGAAAGATGCGATGTCGCTTTCCGTCTATGTGATTGGTCGCCGTCCACTGCTGTACAAAAGCCTACATCGGACTTTATACATTCTTTTATTTTATTTTTTTACTAGCACTTCGCCCGCGACTTCGTTCGCGTGATCCGTGTTTTATCCTACAGATGACTTTTTAATAAAAAGTTTCATACAAACTTTTATCCCCTATTTTACCTTAGGGGTTGATTTTTATAAATCCTTCCTTAGTGGATGCTTACGTCATAAAAGGAATACGTGTGCGAAACGTGTGGTTTGGCTTGTGCGTTGATACATCAGTCAATCACTTTTGTCTTTTATATACTCGATATATACCTAGATTAAACGACTTCCAAAAAAGGAGGATGTTATCAATTCGACTGTATTTTTTTTTGCTTTTTATTTGATGATATATCTGATATACTCTGTGTCTTTTAGTATGTGCTAAGTAAATGTATTATCTTTCTTTTCTTTCATCGTACGCCATTCATCTCATCTGTCGACAAATGGACGTTAAAAAACCGGCCAAGTGCGAGTCGGACTCGCGCACTAAGGGTTCCGTACCATTATCGCAAAAAACGGCACAAAAATCACGTTTGTTGTATGAGAGCCCCACTAAAATATTTATTTTATTATGTTTTTAGTATTTGTTGTTTCAGCTGTCTAGCTATCACGGTTTATGAGATACAGCCTGGTGACAGACGGACAGACAGACAGACGGACCGCGGAGTCTCAGTAATAGGGTCCCGTTTTTACCCTTTGGGTACACTAAAAAGACACCTCAAAGAATACATCTACCTCCCACTACATCACAACATCATAGCTGCAGGTACAGTGCTTGATATTCATCACAAGTTCATCAGGTCCATCAAACTACAATCCCCAGCAGTCTAGTTAACCGTCGTCACAAACTGTATGGTTACTGTATTGGCGAGTACTGGCGCGCTGCCAAACACGCATGCCGCTAATTTACTCGACGTGACTGGCATTCCGCTGTATCGTAAGTATTTTGTACTAGCTGGGCCATACTGGGTAGTACAGTAGTACTGGACATGTTGGCTCGACCGGCGGGAAAACTAGCGATAATTCCTGTATTAGCATAAACTTGATATTACCCAAAGGGACACAGGCACCCACATGTCGCCAGTAATTAGAAATGGTACGAGTGTTATATCGTGTTGTGCATTGCCAATAATTTTGATATCAGAGCTATTTGGAGGTCAGACAGGTAGTCGTGGTTCGCTCCATGTATAATACTCGTGTTTAACACTTAATGGTGGTTGAGATCTTTGATTTGTTACTCTTTCGTGTGCTCTCGTGTGACTGCTAGTATACACAATACAATTAAAACCGTTTTTTCATCGCCATTATTCATGATGCCCAGACAATTTGAAAAATGCCCAATATGTAGGTACTCATATGAGCTTATAGGCAAGAAGCCAATAACATTGTCCGGGCTTTCTGAATAATGCCCATCACTTATTGGGCAAGGTAATAAAGAGACGCGTATTTATTTAATTGTTTTCAAATGTTGATATTGATTTTAATATAGAATAGGTAAGTACGTTTAGTATTTACGCAACAAAGTTGACGGAGAAAAACAACTTTCTTTTCGGAAGTTGTTGTCACAAACGAAAAAAATTGGTACCAAAGACACCGTCTTCCGAAAAGAAAGTTATTTTTCGCTTTGTAGTGTTTTGTTTTGGAAATCGGTTTATTTTTTTTTTGGTAAAATGGTGTTGTAAATAGTTTTTGTGTGGTTTTTTTGTCTTATATATGGTTCCTACTTGCTACACAATTTTTCTTTATTTCTTTTTTTTCTTAGCAGTGCTACGATCCGTAAAAAGAAATTACACAAAGTAAAGCGCCTTCTCGAGTTCGAACCCACGACTAATAGATAGACGAATTATAGATTCGTAAGTCGAGGCCCTAACCACGACCCTAGCCGCTCCATCGAAACATACAAACTCACAAAACCTTAATAAAAAATTCAACCCCACAATAAATATTCTCTGTAATATATTCATCGAAATGAAATACCAATATTTTATTCAACTCTCATAATCCAAGGTTACGCCTACCTTCATAAATTAAAAAAAAATACATGAGCTTTCTAAAAATATAATTATTACAATTGAAAATACTGCTGAATTCGGGTGTGGTCACATTTGTTCCGTGATATGTTAATATATAAGTCGCATGTGGAACTGCTATTAATTACATAGTATGCTCAGTTGTAAAATGTATGGATACTTAGTGTAGTTAGCCCACTTTTATAGCACTGTATTTTAGGGTAGTTAAAAATTATGACAGTTTCTATGGGGGTTTTGCGAAATTTTAGTGAATGATAAATGATTTTATTTCTGTAAGTTGGTTTGTACAAACACTTTTACTTGTCGATCACATTTTTTAACACTACATGAGGTCGGTGTTTCCTATCTGACTACTCTGAGAAGAAAGGCCGAAACAAACTCAGAGGTCACAGTCTCTTTTAAAGTCCAGACAAAATCTTGGTTAGATCACGTGAAGACCATGTAGACTGATGTCTGAAATGGTCTTTTGAGGAAATATCAGCCAGATTGAGTGGACCTGTCCAGTCAGTGCACGCATTTGTCAATAACCGTGCAGCTCAAATCAGAAGTTAAGGAGCTCAACGAATTGACGAACAATACCAAAGAAAGGACATTCGGGAAGGCCGCATAAATACTCAAACTGCCAGACCATGATTAAAAACTAATTAAGATAAATTAAAATAAAATTTAAAAAAAAAGAATGATCCACATAGTCTTCACATTCAAAATAATTAAAATAAAATAATATAATACTTTAAAAAGCAAATATTCTTGTCATTGCAAGAAAACCAAAAACACAAAAAGAAACAAGATTTACGGTGCAAAATATAAAAATCTGAATTAATTGGAGCAGCTCTATCCCAAGCCTTTTTGTCTTCAACGTAATCTTTAATGTTATAAAACGCTTTCTGGCACAACCGTATTATACCACCATATTTTAAAGGTATTAACCGTTTAAGAGCTCGTTGTTAAATAATAACAGGCGCACGGGTCGATGTTCAGGTTGAGCAACGCTAGTCAAGGTCAGTCCGTGGATGGGTGGCTATATCCATAACATATCAAGATACCAGCCTCCGTGCCTCGAATACCATATTAAGACCAGGTTTCAGCTGTCATTAGTGGATCTTTTGACTGTCATTACGGGTAGTCAGAAAATCTGTCACAAGTTGTGCCAAGGGTATCGTGTTTCCCAGTTACTGGGTTGTGGAGGCCGGGTAGATAAATTTTCTGACGTACTGTAACTTTTATAGCACTGTATTTAGGGTAGTTCGAAATTATGAGAGTTGTTATACGAGGGTACTGCGAAGTTTTATTGAAGGTGTAAACCGCTTTGTACCTTTGCTACGTGTGTTGCTACGTCGTAGGCGCGTAGCCGTGGAGCCTTCTACGGGGCGTAGCACTGCTACGAAAATTTATCTTTTGCATCTGCAAATTACTACTTTGTATATCGAGTATTTTTTCGTGTGTCAATATTGAAATTTTAAAATATTGCCTAAAAGGGAAGAAGAATTATGTACTATTGTATGTATGTTTTTTATGTTTTTATGTATATTTATTATTGTTTAAGATATATTGTACACTGACAACCCTAAATTTCTCTCCTCTCTTTCAGTCCATCCAAAGGTTGTCTGTAAGAGATTGCCCTGTGCGATAAGACCGACCATTGTACACTTGCATTTATGTTTTTTTTGTCCTGTGTATATATTTTTGAGGTGTACAATAAATAATATAATAAATAAATAAATAAAAATGACTCTTATTCTTCCAAGTAAAATGGGATTTTCATTCATCTATCTAATTATTTTAATTTTGTTTCGTTTGTTTGACCTGAGATAACAATACTGTTGTGTGCCGTTTTTGCCAAATAAACGTATTTTTTCTTTTTTCACCAATCAATTCTTTATTCATGTATTTTGCAGAAAATGTCTAATGTGATTCAAACTACGCTTAATTATTATTATTGTTTCCTTGAAGGTATATATTAAATCATAACATTGTAACTACCGTCAATTTCATCATACAAATGCAAATGTACAGGGTAAACAAAATGCGATCAGAAACATCAACACACTTTATTTCTGTTACGTCATCTTTTTGATTGATAGTAATCAACCTCACCCTCTTTACCATTGCAATTTCAACCTTAAACCTTCACATCAGAACTCAAAATTTCATCATCCAGGTGTCTTTAAGAAAGTAGACTAGTCCATCAGATTTTTGGTGCTGAATTTTGAACTTTGGCGGGCCGTGATAAGGTTAAATTTTGGGTAGGGGGTTGGTTCGCCAAGTAATCTAAAGTGTGTAACCTTGGGGTAGCCCTAAAGGGAGGGGTCGACCTTGGTGCGAGTCCTACTAACCGTAAAATCGAGAGTGCTACAACCTTGCGGAGTTGACCATACGGTTCTAAAAATAGGAGACAGGTTTTGGGAAACCTTGTATCTAAGGGGATTTGGTATCATTCTTACATACGGTATGGTGATAGAATGCCGATACAGTGTATGTTTTGGATGGGCTCTAGAAAAAGTGACATTTGATTGGCGATAACGGTTATTTAAAGGCCAAAATGTTTGTGATTGATTTTATTGACCTCCTGATAATTCGGTTGTACATATCAATCTTTACGGATATTTGTTAATGTGTCTAGTTAAATCTTATTCATATTCATATATTAATATTTTTTATTGTATACAAGACAAACATATACAAATACAAAAGGAAAACTTAAGTACAAGAGCCGAGCTTAACCCATAATTGGGTTCTCTGACAACAAATCTCAGTGTTATAGAGAAATTTACAAAATTAGGATAGTTAACAAAAGCGTACAACAAATACTTAAAAACATTTGAATGTGTCAATTATTACGGGGGCTGCCTCAGGGATCTTTTTCAACTCAGCTTTTTTTATTTTCTTTAGGTCTGTTCTGGTATCTGAAGAATTTGTTTAGGAACCGCTTTTAATCAGTTAAAGTAAACCGTTTTACTGTGTAAATAAGTAGCATCAAAACGAGAAATTCTTAACATAACAAAATTGTAATTTAATTTTTTAGTTAGAAAGAACTTCGAGGCGTTCCTTTTCAGATTCAGACATTCTTCATAAATAATTTGGTAAGTTTAACCGACCTTTTTAACTGACTTTTCATAAAGGAGGAGGTTCTATGTTCGACATTATGTTTGTTTTTTTTGTTTATGTTCATAGATTTCTCCGTCAATTGTGGACCGATTTTAAGAGTTTCTTCCCATATCGGTCCCGAGAACTCTTCAATAAATGACAGCAAATCTCTCGGGATTGCTGCCGTAGCATTTCTGTTTATTGTTTATACCATTTCATAACATAACATCAGGATAGTACGCTGTGAAGGGGTACGCAGGTGTGTACAGTTTAGCTTGATACACTCCCATTTCACCGGTTATGTCCAAGTTACATTATATTCGGGTAGTGTATTCTGGCATTATAGGTACCTTACTATAGAACTTGCCTATTAAGTACCACAGCAAAATGTGAAAACTAAAAAACATTTTTATAAAAAAATACAACCGACTTCCAAATAAAAACACTACAAAGCGAAAAAATTATTTGTTTTTCGGAAGTCGGTTTCAAAAAACGACGAAAAGAAAATAGGAACACCGACTTCCGAAAAAGAAGTTACTTTTCACTTTGTAGTTATTTTATTTGGAAGTCGGTATTATCTTAAATCACAAAATCTTCCCTACCTAGCTTTTTCCCTTTTCTTGGGCGGTTTTTCAGTTTAGCAGGTTGCAGTTAAATATCTACCGGTAGGTATATTACATGAAACCAATGCCTGTCTGACCTTTACAACCCAATAATTATTGTTTTTTTTTTAAATGAAGACATTTATATTGTGATTAGTTTAACATAAGGTAGGTAAACAATATTTTTCTGAAGTACCTAAGTGACTTTTGAGTATTTAATATCTTTAAACATAAACTACCACTACTAACGCAACTTTTTCGGTGTACCAACTCGTACTATAAAGTATATTGTATTCTATTCTACATTATTTTATCTTCTGTCGTATCAGGAAACAGCTCTACAAAAACACATAAACCTGTCCCATAAAATAAAGAGTTGTCATACGCTTAGAGTTGCTACGTCGGATGTCCGGTAGGGAAGCCCCTGGGGAGGCGAAGTTAACGCTTTGCAGTGAACACCGGTGTCTAACTCGTTTAATAATACCTGTGTAAACTGCTTTACATTGTAAGTAATAATGTACATAGTTAGTATTGTTAAACCCCTGACAACCCCATGTCATGTCCAGGCAATCACTGTCCATTCCAGGTCGCCTGGAAGAGATCGCGGAATGCGATAAGGCCGCCCGTTGTATATTTTTAGTTTTAAGTTTCTTTTGTTACTGTATTTTCTGGTGTACAATAAAGAATACATAAATAAATAAGTAAATAGTAATACTGGCACGTAATTAAGCAATAGACTAACACCTTTTTTTCTAACTTCTTTTAAACTTACTCCACTCCGTAATACAGGATAAAACCCTCGATCCTCAATAAAAAAAAACGTAATAAAAAAAAAAACAACAGGAAGGGCAGGCAGGGCAGGTATAGTGCGGCGGGTTCGAAGTGAGTGCTAACACGTGCCCGTGTACCCGCCATAAGCGGCACAGGAGGACACCGTGGAGTTTTATTGGGTTAAAGTCCCACATAACTGCACTATATCCCCGTGGTAGTGCAGTATGCATGAGCATTTCCCCACGATAAAAAAGGGCTGGTATGATGGTGTTTATAAATTTTTCGTAAAACAATATAATAAGTTATTATTATTATTAAATAAATAACAAGCTATATAACTGTCAATTTGATTCGTGGTTGAGTTGAGTGGAGGAAATAATTTAGAATATAGGGGTAACTTCTCCTATGAGCCAATGATTTTAACGTTTTAGACATTTGGGACCAGTAAATGGTCAAGCGCGAGCCTATTAATAATAAAAATAAAATAAAAATAATTAAATAAGTGATCGTTAGTAACAGGCAGTGGAGTTCATTCGCTCCTAAAAAGTGCAGATATATGGGGGCTTGGGGTATTCCAGAGTCAGGGTCATGTTGTAAACAAGGGCACTGTTGAATGAAGAAATAGAAGAATGTTTGAAGGGCAGACATTCTATCTACTTGCTAGAATGCCAGATGGAAAAATACTGTATTTTTAAGGAATGTTTGCGTTTGCTTCTCAATTGTAATTTGTCAGAAAAAAACACGCTACATTTTGACTAATGTTTGACACTGATTGTCGACGTGATGATATTGCAATTTGAGTTTGACAAGAGGCAAGACAATAATGAGAAAATATTCAATTCTATTATTAGACTGTTTTGATCATCATTTATGTTGGGGTCATAAAAGCCGAAATCAGGGACCAATCGCCATCTATTCTTGGGCGTAAATCTGTCAGAAGCAGAGATAATATCCTTTATTATTCATGCTCTATGGTCAGGGTGGAAGACAAACAAACACACTAATCAGCATCTATTGCCATTTTTGTCTAAATAACTAACGTGATTGCTTTTCCTAGAAAACAGTTACCTCTGCTTTTTCATCAGTAGGTATGTGAAAACTGTTTACCCGCTGACCAGAAAAAGGAGTGGGTTTGTTTTCTCCACTTTTCTTTATTAGTTTATGCCAACGGCATTGCCCGCGTAAAAATATCCTATGTCTTTTTCCAATTTCCTATCTCTATACAAAAAAATCATCATAATTGGTTCAGCGGTTTAGGCGTGACAAACAGACAGAGTTAATGTCGAAAATTTTCCCAAAGGAACATTATACCGGGATAAAAAAACCTATGTGCTATTCCAGACTATAATCTATTTCTGCAAAAAATATCATCCAGACCCGTTCAGGCGTTCTAGCATAATGGAGTAACAAACATACATCCATCCATCCATCCATCCAAACTTTCGCATTTATAATATTAGTATAATATTAAATTGAATTAGTATGAATGGTATGGATTCGCATGTTTTTCCACTGATTGCGGTAGTTATATGCCTATCAGAGTTGGAGTCATCGTGCTGTAAGGAATTATGAAAAGGTCAAGTCGATTATCACCCTACTAAAACGTGGCAAATTACGCGGAAATGGATAAGGCTGATAAATAAAGCATGGACTTTTAGAAAAACCTTGATATTTAGGTATAACGAAAGAAATAGCGCCGTTATTTTAGAGTTCCGTAGTCAAAAAGGAACCCTTAAGGTCTATCCACTCATATCAGGGCCGTGCCCGGGACGTGACAGGGCCGGGCCCAGGTATTGAAGCTTTGTCACTGGCCCGTGCATGGACGTGTGTGAACTAGTTCATATAAAATGTACACACCGATATTTTCTTGAGCCCCTGACGGGGCACGGTCCGTCCACGTCCCGGTCACGGCCCTGATATGTGTGGATAGACCTTTATAGTTTTGCCATGTCCATACGTCCGCAGCTTAGCTCAGATACTCATAGTACTAGAAAGCTATAATTTGGCATGGATATACATTAATCACGCCGACAAAATATTAAAATAAAACCATAAAACAAAGAACGATTTATGGTACCTCCTGTACACATAAAGCGGGGCTGCTTTTTTTTTCTAGTCTATCTCATGGTGTGGGGTATCAAAAATATTACGGGTCTGTAAAAACCATTTTTGATTCAGGGATCCGTTTGCGTAAAATTAAGCTTTAAATGGCTAATTTGTATATATTTATTTAACCATTTATGTACACAGACAAGCAGAAGGAACAGAAAAATAGGTACATAGGTGATGCTTATTTCTATAAAAATCTCTTCCAGCATACCTGCGTTAGGAAAGATGAAAAAAAGAGATGTAGACATAGTGTGTATAGTGCAAAAATAATAAAAACAAAACGATTCATAAATAAGTAATGTACAATAGTGATTACAAATAAAATACATTTATGTTAGAGTCAAGTGTCCCCCCCCCCGTGCCAGCTAAATGGTTGCTTTTGGATATGTGAAAAATTCACGGCAGTAGTAAATACGAAACGAAATTAAAACAAAACCTATCACAGCTAAGTAGGCTTTACAAGTTTACGAGTAATAGTCGACCAACTTATAAAAGACTATGAAAATATATACTTAAAAAAGTAAAAAGAAATGTATATTGATGTATGGGGACAACAGTTTTCGAACGAAAAAGTTAATTTTGTCCCTTCGTTAGAGTAATTTTCGGTACTATCATTGTTTTTATTGTATTGTTTTGCACGTTTTTACAGTTTCATTGTACCAAAATGAGTTTCTTTTTTTAAAGTCGATTGGATACCTCAGAAATTTAAAATCTATTGGAATCAATTTTAAATGATCCATTCTAATAATCTTTGAAATGTGAATTAAGAGCCCAAAATGTCTTAATTTTGAGCTTAGGAGAGTTAATTAAACAAGAACATACATTTTTTGTGATCGTCTCTAGAAAATCTTAATATTTTACAAGACTCAATAACAAATCGAAGCTTATCACGCCATCTAGTGCAATTTATTTGAACCAAATTTTATTTCTTGGCGTTGGGTGCCCGTGCCAGTGTTACATGAAGCGACAGCTTATCTCACCTTCACAACCCAGTAACTAGGTAACTAGATTTACCTTGGCAAGACTTATCATCATATCAGCCGAAAGATTTCCACTGCTGGACATATGCCTCCCCCAAGCGTCGCCACATTGACCGGTCTCGTGCGTCTCGCATCCAGTGGATCTCCGCAACCTTCACCAGGTTATCGATCCACCTGTTGGGAGGCCTTCCAACGCAACGTCTTCTGGTTCGCGGTCGCCACTCCAGAACTTTACTACAGACGTGTCTCAAGACGAAAGTCTGACCTGTGTGTGTTTCCAGTGGCTCTGAGACGTGGTCGCTCACAATGGGCCTCATTAGAAAGCTTACAGTCACCCAAAGGGCAATGGAGAGTACTATACTCGGAGTATCCTTGCGTGATCGAATCAGAAATATAGAGATCCGTAAGAGAACCAGGGTTAGCGACCTAGCCCGAAGAATTGCCAAATTTAAGTGACCATGGGCAGGGCACATTGCTCGCAGAACGGATGTTCGATGAGGCCGAAAAGCTGTATGATGTGTGTTGGCAAGTCTGGTGACAGATTATGGCTTTTGACTATACCCGTAATGACTGCCAAATATCTACAAATGTCAGGCAGACTTAACTGCTTACCGTGCTTTCCGAGGTACAGAAAAATCTCGATATGTAATTGATTGTCAGGGTCACCAGGGTCACCCATCCGCGGCAAAGGAAGAAAAAAAGGTCATTAAGTAAAGTTTTATTTTATGCCGTTAATAGTCTGTAGAAATCTAGATGGTTACGGTAATAAATAATTCAGGCAGTGTAAACGACGTGCTTGAGCCTTCGAGCTTTGGCTAATCACTCACTATTCAAACTTCACGTTTTTATTGCTGTTGACATTGTTTGTCTGTGAATTAATTGTTTTAAATAACGAATATTTACAACTTTTATAAAAATTTGTCCACTAAGCTTTCTGGAGAGAAAATCATCGTCAAAACCAGGTGTTAATTTGTGTACATCATCAATTATTCAGCCTAAAGACATCCACTGCTATATAGCGGAGTCCTATGGGCTATGGCAGGACTATCCCGTGCGTCACGCATCCAGCGCATAATAATTAATAATATAATAATAATAATGAATAAATTATAATAAAATATTTATTTTATTATTAATAATAATTTATATATGCTTAATTTAATTTTGTCACCTCTATTTGTAACCGTTTCCCAAAACTGTACAATGTTTTAAAGTTAAACTCTGCTAAAAAAAAAAACTTCTGAATGTTCTTTTAAAATAGTCTCTTTCAATTTTAAAGCCGGTTTAAGTACGTGCTCAATATAGATATAATCTATGGTAGACAAGAACTCGATTACTTGATCCCAGTCCTGTAACACCGTAACAAAGTAAAAAGCAAAGTTCCCCTTAATCTTCCAAACTTATAATGAAATCGTGAGTTACCGGCAAAAAATTTAGATAGAATTTAATTTGGGGGGTCGATAGAAGAAGTTGCAAAGTAGGAATTTGAAGAAGCAAAGACGATAGACACCAGATGACGCCATGTTATTTAAATCACCATTAAAATTGTCACAGAATCTCGACCAACACCTGAAGAGGTATATAAAATATATGTATATAATTTAGTTAACTAGGGTTAAATAACTCAATAACACTTTCTCGACCCGGGAATAGAACCCAGGTGTTACCGCGGCCCTGGCACAAGCAACTGAAGGAACACGGTTTCGAGTTTTAGTCAGTAAAAGTCTGACACGCCCTCCCGCTTCACCCAGAGCGGATCGTGAATGATCGGAAGTGATTGGATGACTTCCCAACCAAAAAAAAAAAAAAAAAAATTGTACGACGAAGGTCTATACACTTGGTTCAAGTGCACGATGATAGTTCTGTACACTTGAGATGCTGAAAATCCGGGGATAATGAAATAAACCGCCCGTGTTGAGTGTGGTAAAATCACTGATTTATTTTACTTAGCAAGTGGACTAAATGATGGCGCGTATGCAAACGCTGATGTAGCTTAACCTACTTAATATTACTAAATGTGCGAGTTCACCGTACACCAGGCCTCATTCATGCTTAGCAGTAGCCACCATTAGACAAAAGAGGCAAACATTTTAATCTACAGTTTATATTTCTATTGAAATAATACTTTATGTTGATATCAACACAAAGTTATTTTATTTCTATACGGGAGTTTTTGGCGGGATTTTTTCGAGTGATGTTCAGCGGCTGTTAATATTATTTGCAAAATGATTTCTAGTAGATAGTGTGATATAAAATTGGTTTAGTTTTGTGTCTCAACTGTCTACGCAACTGGACAATATGTGAAATCATTGACAGAAGCGATCTCGGGATAGTGGAGCGGAGAATTTTATTGTAGTATTGACTACCTCTGCAAAGCTTACTGGGAAGGCTGACTCGATACAATTTGCTGCCAAATACTCCAAAAAACATTAGAATCTGTTACATCCGCATTCTAATGCATATACTAAAGAAAGTTAAAACCCATATTTATGTATGCGACTGAAAGACTTGTATGAACGTGAAGGTCATGAACAAAAAATAAAAAAAAATAAAAAATTCAATACTTCATAAAAGATAGCTTGATATCTGTGACAGCTGTCAGTATCAATACAGTAACAATAGCGCTTGACAGGCTAACAATAATGTAACAATAAAGTATACGTCAGTTTGACATATGTCGCAGAGATCAAGCTATCTTTTATGAAGTATAGTTTAATCTGTAATAATATGTTATTTGTGTAAGGAACTGACATACGTTCCCTTCTCTATATCCTGTGTTGTCTTACCAACACGTTTTCATGTGAGTTATAGTAAATTATTAATAAAACAAGCAAATTGTATCAATTTACCAGCCTATATACAAACTACAGTCCGCTTACCCCTGCACCACATAAATAGCATGGATTTACCTAGGTCAAAGTGAACGAAGCTTCAAACACTATTAATTTAAACACAGATAATGAGATAAAAACATATTACTAGACAAAATTAGCATCACAAAGTAAATAAACAATTAATTTTACAGCTGTCAAAAGAAAAATTGGGCTGGGCTGGGTTACAAATAATCTTAAATCGAAATAGTTTAGCCCACTCATTGTTGTTTCTGTCCATGAACGCGGCTTTACTGTTCAAACAGGCCCACTGGCCCAGGCTTCGGGAGCTATCGTATCTATTGTAATGATGATCGCTTACCAAGTGATTTGGCCACAAAGACACTCAGAAATCGTTTTATTCAAAGCCTGCTAAACTACAAAATAATACAGAAGGCCTGCTACATACAACGAGTGAATTTTTTAACTTCCCATTGACCTATGAACTTCAAATTTGGTGATAATGTTTATTATTCCATATATTTTACTAACAAATACTATTCCAAATATTAATATTGAACAATCAGATTTTTTATATATCTAGTGGCGAGAGCGGATCCCAGTGACAGCGGCTCCAAATGAGGCCTTAGTCCTTCCAACCCAGGACCCCAAACAGGAACTTTGTTTCGTGTAATTTATTTCATCACGAACACTCTTGTAACGGTGAAGGAAAACATCGTGGGAAAACCAGGCAACAATGCCTGCCCTAGAACGAAAAAGTTGAAGAAATTAGACATTACCACGGGCACACGTGGCAGAGAGGAGGCCTGTGGCCCCACTTTGGCATTGAAGCTTTTACCCTTCTATGTGTGCGTGCGCCTGTTATCGCTGGTTGTATGGACTCACCCTTCTGAACAATCTGTGATATCACATTATCATTAGAGGTATGATTGTATAAAGAGAATTCTAAATCTGTTGGAATCTTAATCTCTTTATCATTGGAATCTGTTTTATGAATTGTTGCCGTTATCTCATTCAGATTTCTGAATACGACTTTGCGAATTCTATTCTTGTCTACGGTTTTGCTGACTTAAGTGATTTTTTTTTAATATTCTATCTATTTTTATTAAGATTCTTCTGCAGATTTCGGCTATTGCCTAAGTCCTATTTACATCTTTATTATAATTTGTTTTGTTCTCTATAACATAAAAAACTTCATAAATAATACATTTCTTCTTCGATATCATATTAATGTAACTTAGTTATCAAAAGAAAGATACTTACAATAAATTGATGTCTACTTATTTTCAATTTCGCTCACGTTTTGCGTCAAGTTCGAAAGAGAATAATAACTTTTACAGAAATCTATGTGAATTGAATAATAATTACTGACATTATACTGTTTCGTAATCTAATATTTTTAGATACACAGTATTTTATATTGAGCAACTACCACAACCCAGTAACTGAGAATAATTGGTGTCAGATTTAAGAAAAAAGACAAAGATTGGTAAAGACTGTCAATGATCTAGATATGAAATCTGAGTTCATATGCGTATGCTTAACGTGCTTTTCGAGGTAAGGAGAAATCTCTGTATGTAATGTATGGTCACCCATTCACGAAACAATCTTCGAGAATCTAACCGTGCTGCTGTTATTATGTAGATGCAAGCTCGTCCCAATCACACTTACACATGTACATTCTATACTTAATATTATAAAGCTGAAGAGTTTGTTTGTTTGAACGCGCTAATCTCAGGAACTACTGGTTGGAATTGAAAAATTATTTTTGTGTTGGGTAGTCCATCTATCGAGGAAGGCTATATAACATCACGCTACGACCAATAGGGGCGGAGCATAAACGTAAAATGTTGCAAAAACGGGCAAAATTATTCCTTTTTGTGAGCTGCCGTTGCGTGCGCTGCGTAAGCGTTTATAGTTACGCAACATTCATGTATGTAGGGTAGGTTATGTGGGGTTGGGTAGATAGGTAGCCAGTTAGTGGGAGCGAATCCGCGTGGGACAGCTAGTTTAAATGTATATCACACTGATGTTATAAAGGTGAAAGTTTGTGAGTGTGTGTGTGTGTTTGTATGTTTGTTACTTCTTCACGCTCAAACGGCTGGACGGATCTAGATGAAATTTTACACAGGTATAGATTATAGTCTGAAATAGCACATAGATAGATATTTTTTATCCGGGGAATATGTTCCCATGGGATAATTTTCTACATACACGCGGACGAAGCTGCTTGCAGAAGCTAGTCACTTATAAAAATACAGAGAAAGAGATTCAATGAGACCATTATTTCAAGAAACTTGGAACTGTTGTTTTATCTTCTTACGCGTTTCTCGATCATAATATTTTATACATGTCATTGTTTTCACTATGCAAATTCCCCACATTCGGATTGTCTTCTGGTTTACGAGTCGTAGCTTGGATGGCATCCAACATACTACAAACTGACGCCTCGTTACTGCCCACGACACTCATATCGACCTGTCGCTTAGCAATATCACTTACAGAATTTACCACACCTTGCCAAATACTTGATACTAACTTTTGATAGCGGCTTCACCCGTTTATAAATCGGTAATTATGCGAGGATACTTCAGGGATAAAAATAGTAGCCTTTGTTCTTCCTCAAGGTCCAATCTCTCTATAATAAAACTCTCCAACATTGGTTAAGCGGTTTAGGCGTGTTAATAGTCGCTCATAAGGTCAACATTTTTTTTTAAAGTTTCACTGTGACGCAACTAGATGGCTTTGGCGTCGAAATAGAAGTCGCAAGGGAGATTGTTTGCTGATTTGGTAAAGGGTCTTGTGAGGTTTAGCCAAGACTTAGATCAGTATATAGTTTGGTTGTTTTATTTATACGTTCAACCCTGCTAACACATTAGTTCAAATTCAAACTTAAGTACTGAGTACCATTTGAGTGTTCGGTATTTAAGACGACGACTAACGCCAACGACCTTGCGGGGAACTAAACGCGCACTCGTTTCACACCCGCGCGACCCAAAATTTAGTAGTTTTTTGTACTTTCCTTATTATTCTATGTCTTTAAAAAAAAAGCTTCATATCAAAATGTAGATAGCTAAATTGTCTTTGAGATGGTGGATCAATTTCATTCAAATACGCCCAGCGGTTTTGGTGCGATTGTCGTGTTTTGTCCGTTTTAGACATAACTTTACAAATTAATTACACCATGGTATACGAATAAAACTAAAAATTTTCTCAGATCAAATTGTTAAGTAAATGGTCTTATGTAACATATATTTTTTCCAAAAAATTACGACTAGCCATTTCGACAACATTCTCATTTTAAAATTAGCTACTCAAGGGTATCTGCGCCTTAACTAGGCGTGAAAACGTAAAACAGACAAGACAGGAGTTATTTTTGCATTTATAAAAATTATGGATTTTATCTGGGTGAGTGTTTGGATCTTCTGTTTTTGGCTAAAGTCTTCCCAGAACATTAACCTGATTCGGAACTACTTGGATTGAGATGAAAATATTGATAATAGTGGAAATAATACTGAATTAAAGATATCAATTCATTTTTAGAGAAATTCGTTCCAAAATATATTGAGGTCATTTAAGTTTCTTAGTTCGAAACCAGACCTCCAGACAGCACGACTATTTTAAAACTATTGATTTCTTTGATAACCTGAACACGTTCAGCTCTGCATTGCTTGATAACTAAATAAATTGTCATTTTCTGTGAATAACACCGTCAATAGAAATTATTAACAGTTCCGTGAATCGATTCATTAAATATTTTAACTGGAAATGCGACATTTGTTGCAATTACCTACAATTACCCTGTAAATGTACGTTCAATGAATAGTTTATATATGTGACGTTTAACTTAGGGTTGAGCCATTTCGAAAATTTCCGAGTATAGCTTTTGCCCGCGGCTTCGACCACGCGAAAAGTGTTTTAATATCTCAAGAAAACATTATACTGGGATAAAAAAGTAATCCTATGTCCTAATCCAGGTTCTGGTCTATCCATATGCCAAGTTTCATCTAAATCCGTTTAGCGGTTAAGGCGTGATAAAGCGTAACAAATAAACATTCTGACATTTGGATTTATATTAGAAATAAGTAAGGTTAACAAACGTTGTTGCAGTTATAACAATCAAGTTGTATCATGTCAAACAAATAGCACATTAAGAATCAGGCAAATCGAGCCCAGAAAATAAAAATTATGGTGTAAAAGTAATAAAGTCATCCGCAAGAGAGCCAGGGTAACCGACATAGCACGAAGAATTGCCAAACTTAAGTGGCAGTGGGCAGGGCACATTGCTCGCAGAACGGATGGCCGATGGGACCGAAAAGTTCTGGAGTGGCGACCGCGAACCGGAAGACGCACAGCGTTGGAAGGCTGCCCTCTAGGTGGACGCAATGACATGGTGAAGGCTTTGTGAATTCGGTGGATGCGACTCGCACAGGACCAAACAATGTGGCGACGCTTGGGGTAGGCCTATGTCCCGCAGTGGACGTCTTTTGGTTGAAATGATGATGATGATGATGAAAAGTGAAAAGTGGTGGTAAATCCAAACTCCAAACTAATCTATACTATATAATATAAAAAATATAAAGAAGAAACATTTTTTTGTTTGTTTGTACCGAATAGGCTCCGAAACTACTGAACCGATTTGAAAAATTCTTTCACCAATAGAAAGCTACATTATTCCTGAGTGACATAGGCTATTTTTTATCCCAAAAAATGGGTCCTGTGGGGTGGTCCACGGGAGCGATGCCGCGGGCAACAGCTAGTCTAATATGTAACTGGATTCAAGGTTGAAATAAACCAGGAAGAGAATATGAGCTGCATTAGGGCAGTAAAGGCTTATAACAAACATCTAGGGAACGGTTATAATAGACCTAATTAATGTAGTAATAAAACTGCCCTACCCTAGTATTCCTAAGCCTAATAGTGCTAGAACACGACGCTAAATTATAAATGCTAAAGTTTGTTGGCGAAACTACTGAAATGGAGTTGGAATTTTGGGGATGAGGGAATTTTAATCCTTCAGAGTAGTAAAATAATGTTATTTATTTAACCTGGGACCTCGGACCATCTAGTACCGCTCTCTGGCGCAGACGCACAAGGAGATGCAAGAGACGCAAGACGGACAGCTCTCTTCTCAGGTGAACTGGGTAGGGAAGGTTGGACAAAGAAGAAGAGAAAAAGTCATGTCAGCCTATCGACCAATGTTCTGCTGCCACTACAAGGTAACTCATCTTCCCACAAGAAGTAGGTAGGTAACGAGCATAGGCCTCCAAGTTTTTTGGATGTGTATGATTTTGAATAATCTTGTTGATTTCAGACGTTACCTCAAGCTGTTTTAGACAGAAAACAACAGTTATTCTCTATCATTCTTCACTGAATCACGTTAGTCGTTTGCGCTCCCTTAGCATTCATAACATCCTTTACAAATCCATCTACATTTTCTTTGATTTCCTTCTTCCACCAACATTTTAACGCATCACCCTTTCAGACACATGCGTTTCATCCGTTCAGTCCGTTGGTAGTAAGTATCAATAAATAATGACCATATTTCCACGTGATAGCGGCAACCTTGGGCGTGTTTACGGCAGCGGCACAGTGTCCCGCGTTGGGCGCCACTCAATGAATTGCATGGCTATCGAAGTGACGGGGCTGTCACGCGATCTTTGCCGTGTCAGTGGTTTTACGGAGCACGTGCTATAAATTGTAATTTTTATTTACAATGTATTTAATCAGTGTTTTAATGCATTTTACAATCGCAGGGTAGGGCTTATTATTAACATTGTGTTTGATTTAAATTTGTTAAAAAAAATATGCTATAAGTAAGGATAGTAGCAGGTGGCGTTCTCTAGTTTCTGTCTACCCACATGGAAAAAGGGTGTGAGTTTATTAATGTATATTGTGGGTACATAGGCGGAAATAATGCAACAAGGCATCCTCTACCTTTGGGTTAAAACTTGGGTTAATTTTAAGGAAAAGCTGTTAGGCTGATTTTAGTCTTATTTAAACTTAAATATATTGGTATCAAAACCAAATCCCAAAACCAAATTGAATTGACCAACTAAATTGTAAAATAATCACAACTCGTTTTCATAGTCCTCTAAAAATATTCCTTTAGACCTATTTGCCCATTTTACATAAAATCGAAACATTTTTCAATTTCTTTAAGTGACAGCGACAAATTGAAAATCTGCATTTTGTTTGTTATTCTTGTCCAGTTCTTACGCCAAAAGATCATCAACAAGAGCAATGAATATAAAATAATTCCTGAATAAATAAGTCTGTTTATTTTCCACTTTCATTTCATAAAATTAAATGCTGTTATTACAACGGTATTCTCATACAGCCGCGAGCATTAGCCATCTGGACTGCTTTCATCAATTCAGACTCGTTGTCGACATGTTGTACATGTATTACATTCCCGCGAATATGAGTATAACATCCCCTCTTTGTCTAACAATAGGGAAATGAAAGGGACAGGGGATAAGAGGTAATAATTGTTCATTGGTTTAACGTAGTTTCGTTGGACGGATGCCAGCAGCAGTAGACAAGGTAAAAAGTGATATGCCCCTTATGAAGGCTGACGCTGGTTAATTTGTGAAATTGTTGGATGTAGAACAGGTTGACTTCAATGAGTGTATTTTTACCGAGTGTGATGGAGTTATACTAGAAATGTTATTTTAAGGATCTCATAACGATATTTTCTGTTTTGCAATAAGAGATATTGTGTACCTAATCAAGCGCGTAGAGAAAGGCACAGAAAAGTTACGGCATTTTCTTGCCTCACATAGTGTCAAAAAGTCATAAACTATATTTACTTCTCCATTAAAGTAGTTCCCAAAATACATTAAAAACACTTAGTACAATAACTTCTCATTATAACAAGGTAATTATCGTTACAAAAAGCAACTGAAACAGATTGCCGCTCTTGCATTATGATTAATTTTGGCGCCATTATGACGGCCATGTTTTAGTTTCCCACGTGTGTCAAGCGGTAACAAACGTGGCTGAGTATTGGCCGAAGAAAATTTGAATTTAGAAAAAGGAATTATCGACATGAAAAAAATAAAATATGAATATTATTCGCTTGTTGAAGTACGCTACTTTTTTATTCCAGTTAAACGCCCGGTTCCCGTAGATTAGCACATACCTAAAATGAGCAAAGCCTCGAAATAAGCTAGTACATATTTAAATATTCGATTGGACTCTAGTTTATTGGACCTACTAACTAGATGTAATAAAGATAAGCATAAATCATTTGACTGACAATACTCGTAAAAGACTAAATTGAATGAATGTTAAAATAATTTGGATTAACTGTCACGATGACTGATTTATTTATAGAACAAAATTATGAAGTTAAGTGAATGATTTATTAGAAATAATAAAATAGTTATTAGTGATTCATTTACATAGCTTTTTAAACGTTCAAGTGTAAATTCTACAATATTTATTTATTCTACTAATTTAGGTAAGTATGTTTGCTTATCATTCAAGCTTCAACAGCTGATTGGATTTGGTTGAAGTTTGCAACGCACACTGGTAGGATATGGGATATGGAATAATTTTTGACTTACACGCGAACAGAGCCGCTGGCAATAGTCTCACAATAAATAAATCACGGTGTAGTAACTCAGCACAACCAAACTAAACCTTACAAGGAAATATTACAACAAATATCTATTGATATAACTTACGTAAAACATTATAAATCAAAACGAAAGCCAAAACATACGTCATCATTAGATCCTTAGACTAATCCGGCCCAGATAGACGAACCATAAACTAGAGTTTAGGAAATTGTGCCTACTTTATGCCAAGGGCGAACGTTTTATGAGACGAAGAAGCCAAGATGTCTGTTCGTCTTTATTGGCGAAGTCTAGTCACCCAGTGCCGACTAGTGTATTACCATTTCTAGTATTGTTTAGGACTTGAATAAATTGTGTTGGTATTGATTTTCAAAGTTACATATTTGATATTAGAATTTTTTTAAGTAATTGGATACAATCGGTCTAAAACGCTGTAGGAATTGATTGGAAATGGTGAATCTACAATGAGTTATAGTTTTTATAGGTAAAAATTATATTACTTAGAAACTTTATTAACAAATATACCTATATAGTTACGCCTTTTTTCCTTGGGCTAAGCAGAAATTAGACAACGCCACCTGCTACGTTCCTTACATAATCCTTCTGCTTCATTTACGTTTATATAACTGTAAATAAAAAGCAGAAGAAGTAAAGGAAGACAGCCAAAGCGATGGGAAGACGAATTGAAGCAAGTAGCTGGGCCAGAATGATTACGTACAGCAAAGGACAGAAACAAGTGGAAATCCTTAGAGGGGAGATAAGCCGAATGCCGAGAATATGTTTTAGTTTAATTTATAGTTTTCTCACCTCTATTGTTATATATTTTTTTACGTAATGTTTGGTCAAATAAGTTAAAATCTAAAAGCAATAAAGGCTTATTTTATTTTATTTATTTTAACTGTAAATACATGCACGCTGGTTGTGTGAGCTAGGATCCTGGCCCAAAGAACATAATGATAATAGTACATAGTGTAGAATAGTATATGATCTGTGTACCTTAAAGATTACATGTTTTTTTTATAACATTGCCCCACACTAGGAATTGCTTCCTGTATCGTAGGTGCGTTTACAAACATATAAACTCACATACACAACACCCAGAGCCTGCACAACTATCTGTAGGTCATGTAGGGTATATTTAGTTTTGTATTGAATATTAGTGTCCCTGTTTTTCCATGATCCTTTAGAAGCCTTGATTTTCCTTGTATATCAATAAGATGTAAACTATATGCCCCGGCGACAGTCTGTCTAAGCTAAGCTATGGTATAGAAATTGGCACACAACTTCTCAACAATTTCTATTACGAAAACAAAATAGGGCGATATTCCCCTTATTGTTTATAGTAGTAGGGTAGTTACACGTTTATGTAAACATATAGTAACTTTAATTTCTCTTGTTTGGCTACACACTTCCGAACAATTCTGTAAAATATTTTTCAACTATTCTATACTTACGGATTTTTTTCATGAATGTAAAAAAGTGGTATTACTTAATCCATATAAAAGCGGAATATCTTTTCTAATATAAAAGTGGACATAACGAAAAATAAAATAAGTCGTATAAAGCCCACACTACTAAAACTTTCGAACTTATGATGTCTCTTTTAATTCGAGTTTACAAAAATTAAAAGATTCTATGTCCGACTTTATGTTTTTCTTATATGGCAACACTGGAAATATTTCACAATAAGATGTGTCAATAATCCAGAGCAATAATCAAATTAACATTTTCTGCCAAAGGTGGCTATCGAAACAATACTTATAAATACAAAACTTTTCAATCTCTTCTACCGACTGCAGTTTATTTTTCTTTCATGTTTTCTATTTTTTCAAATAAAAGCAAGGTAACAATAGTTTCCTTGAAATCCCAGTTATTTATAGTCTATGGATTAGTTCAGTACAAACAGGATGCACTGAGCACATATCGAGGTAAATGGCCCCCGGCTTCCGTCGCAAATAACTTCGCAGCACACATTAAATATTTATCATAATGTCAATGCTCAGCCATAGTATTAAACAATAAATAAGAGTAAAACTGTATAAAATTATTTAAAGAACTACTTAAAACATTTTTGAAGTACAAACTTCTTTAGCTGCGTTGAGCGGTTTTTAGTAAACTTATGGTTCGCGTCAGCGACATTCTAATGTGACACCGTCATCGACATGCTTATGTGACGTGTGGAGGAATAATATTCTAAAGTGTATTTTTTTTTACTTCTATCGGTATCCTCCATGAGTATCTATTTTTTATTTTAACTTACACAACTTACAAAACTTTTAATTTACTAATTTCAATGTTCTAAAAATGTATGTCCGCGTTACGCTTGTTAGTACCAAAAAAGCCATCTCTGGTGTATAACTAGAACTAGCTGCCGCCCGCGGCTCCGCTTGCAGGGTATTAGTAATTCTCCTAATATCTTTGTAAATTATAGCATATGTGTTATTCTGAGCTAAATTTCTTTAAAGTTTCATCAAAATCTGTTTAGTAGTTTTTGTGTGAAAGAGTAACCAACATACACCCATCTATCCAAACTTTCGTTTTTATATTATTACTACTATCCCCGGGATAAAAATTATCCTATGTACTATTCCAGACTATAATCTTTATCTGTGCCAAATTTCATCCAGATCACACACACACACACACACACTCACAAACTTTCGCCTTTATAATATTATAGTGTGATGACAAAAAACGTGTCAAAACTAAACGTTTGTCTATTCAAGTGAATCTCTCTGTTGATAAATCAATCAACTAACGAAGCAGACGCTTGACAATTTGTTAGCAAACTTTTGTATTACGTTAGGAATTCATTATCAAACAAGACCAAAGTCTCTCGTCCTATATCTATCAGCGAATAACGATTGGCAAAATGTACGGGATTGTCAAACGCTAACTAAATGTCAAATGATCGATCCCTTATATTTTTACATTTCGATAACCACCATCGATGAAATAATGGTACTTCTAGACTGTCTCGATATATATGTACTACATTTGGCGATCCGAACACTCATTCTATTCGACGGAACTGTACTGCAATCCGTACACCTTACTTTGAACTATATTGAATGAATTACGTTTCGATCGCGAGTAAACTAAACTCTCTAAGCAATCTAGCGCTGCATGTTTTAATATTTTGATTGGACAACATCAATATGTTAGCGCTGCAGCGACCTTTAGTTCTAACTCACTAGCATTTGTATTTTTTTTTTTCATGAATGTTCTTGTCTATCGGTAGAACGTCATGTCAATGACTCAAGATCCTCATGTCATTCATTCTTCAGGCTTTAGTCATATTAAAGAATGTAAACGATAGATAATAATTTATCAGACAGTCACTTAAAACTCACAAAAGAATAATAAATTCTTTCCGCCATAAGTAGATCTCCCTTTCACTGATTCCTATAGGCTATGGCCATTACCATAGGGCCCACTTTGGGCCGTGTGAGGCATAGCAAGGCCATTAGCCAAGGGTCAGGGCCGAGGCCACGGACACGACTTTATTCGTTCCAAACATGCGTAACTATTGCTGTAATTTCACTTTTGTAAGTCCGTGAAATTATTAAAGTTGGAATGTTTGAGTCATGGATTTTATTATTGTTCTGAGGCAGAAGTGCGATGTTTTGTGAAATGTTGTAATGAGAAGCTTATTTTTATCATGATATGAGCCCGTTTTAAAACCATATTTTTTCCTAGGAAGCAACAAATATGTCCCTTTTCCCGGAAAATTTTTGATTCTAACAAGTATTTTTACCTACCTTCGGGACTGGTCAATGTGGCAACGCTTGGGGAAGGCATATGTCCTGATTGGACGTCTTTCTGCTGATATGATGATGATGATGAAGGGAAAATAACAGGATTGGGATTTGTTTAAGTCAAGAGCGAATAGGTTACTTTTGGTCAACCGCAGCCTTATTGCGTAATGTTTTCGAAAAGAGCAAAGGGCAAAGAGTATGAAAAATCGACCAAACACTTGCGAGATGAAAGACGCGATATGGCATTCAGTCTATGTGATTGGTCGATTTGAACTTTGCTCTTTCCGAATTCATTACGCAATAAGGCTGCTGTGCTCCATCATAGACTATATCGCTTCCCATTACGTAAAATAGTGGTCAAACTCGATCCCGTAAAAACTTACCCATTCAAGAAACGGGATAATTGCCGTATTCTCGAGGACATTTTTTTATTATTATTTATAGGCTCGCCTTTGACCACAATCTCACTTGATGGTAAGCGATGGCACGTTTGCCTAGAAGAAATCTATTCACTCTTGACTTAAAGACTATATACTGGAAAACTGACATACCTTATATGTGGATATACGGCCTAATGCTCCATTAACATTATCGCATCACGTCGTTTCTTCGCGTTTATAGTCCACGTAAGACTATGGGTCAGTGCTCGCATAACTGGCATAAAATGAAACCGCCAGCAATATCAATTTCACGCAACGGAGGATCTGTTTAGTCGCTGCAATATAACTTAGTACGTAATAAGTTTGAGGATTTCGTAAATGGTTGAAGAGCTTTTATTGTTACTCTTGTAAGTTTCCTTAAAATATTGATAGCTTTTTTTTTTTGTGTGTTTGTAGGGATATGGTGGAGAGATTAATCTATCCGCACCTCAGTCGAGTCGAGTTTAAAATGTTTGTTAGCTGAATGAGAATCATTTAACGCGTATATATTCCCCAACGTAGTACTTGCCGTGCGCCCGCTCGTAGCAAGAATATCAAAATTGAACCTCCTTTTGGACAGTTTTGTTTTCAAAATATTCTTTGATTTACAAATGCTATTTCAGTTATGAAGAAATTCTAGCTAAAATTTTTTCTGTGTAAAAATATTTTTAAACATCCATGTCGTTTTGAAGAAGTATCCAAAAGTAGCGATAAAACATCGTGTTGTTAATTATTTTTTTAAAGAAAAACTATTAGTTTATTTGTGAAACGTGGTTGAATCAATAATGAATCAATAATAAACATTTTTTTTAATTTTTTTAATTTAGCCGTTACTAAGGAGTATGTTTTAGAAAGTAATCGTTTTACGGCACTAAAGCGGTGGCAGGCCCTTAAGCTGTTTGCTTTACAAATAAATCTTCGTAAGAAAACACACAGCTAGAAACTGCAAATGCTTAGCAATAACATAGTTGCTTGTTGATATTTATAAATACCACTAATTATCTTTAAACAAAAGTCAACGAAAACAAATTACAAGTCAAGCAGACATCAATCCTCCCTGACCCATTTAAATTTAAAGAAACACAGCGTACCAACAAACATCACCGTTGAATTTATAAAACGTATTTTGAGCTCATTCCATGACAATATAAAATACTGAAGAACGGATTTCAACGTTCCGCTTTTAACCCTGCTGCTGTATTATTGTTATTTTTGCATGTGACATTGTTATTTTCGTTTCCAAACGAATAGCCAGCTTTAGTGACGTCAATTCTTAATTGACCAACTGTGAAATGTATAAAGATTTCGTGAAAATGTAAAAATACAATATTTCTTCCAATGTTTAAGGTTACGCGTCAAAACATTTTAAAATACGGCTTCGAAATAATTAGTGTTGGTCAAATGGGAGTCGTAAAGTATTTAGTTAAATACAGTACAGTAATGAAAATTACACTGTAGGTAATTATAAAAGATGGAAAACTGTCTCTACCTAAACCTATAGATAGAAAATAATTGTAGATTCCGAAGACGAGAATACAAAAGACTCTCGGTTCTCTTAAAGCTTATTTTTTTTTTTAATTTTTATTTAAAGGTGATATAAGCTTCTGTTAACGGCAATCATCATAACCATTTTTTAGGGTTCCGTACCCAAAGGGTAAAAACGGGACCCTATTACTAAGACTTCGCGATCCGTCTGTCTATCTGTCTGTCCGTCTGTCACCAGGCTGTATCTCATGAACCGTGATAGCTAGACAGTTGAAATTTTCACAGATGATGTATTTCTGTTGCCGCTATAACAACAAATACTAAAAACAGTATAAAATAAATATTTAAGCAGGGCTCCCATACAACAAACGTGATATTTTTGCCGTTCTTTGCTCGATATTAATAACGGCAACAGGTAGAAGCTTGAAATATTCACAGAATGTTTAGTTGTATATTCACTTCAAAAAATAATAATGATTAAATTAAAATAAAATAAATTAAGGGGGACTCCCATACAACAAACGTGATTTCCTGCAGTGTTTTGCGATAATGGTACGGAAACCTTCGTGTGCGAGTCCGACTCGCACTTGGCCAGTTTTCAGAATAAACTCGGCTAATCGCTCTCAAATCAAGTCTAAAAGCACAATTACCAACTCAACTAAATAACAAACAAAATAAACGTCAAATACAATAAATACTGCCGTACATATACAAAACCGGCCTGACTATAATACTCTGCTCATACCTTTATTGACGTTGATTGATCGTCATGCCGGTAACAATCAACATTTATTTTTCTCAAAGACCCTCGGGAAACGCTCACAGAGTATAAATACATGCTGGAAATGGCTGATGCTAGGTACTACAAAAAATATTAAAAAAAAATTCAATCATACTTAGTTGGACGGAGATCATGAAGAGAATGGAAGTTATAAACAAGCTTCTGCCCGCGGCTTCACCCGCGTAAAAAGTGTTTTATCATCCCAAGGGAATACAAACCTATGTCCTTCCCAGGGTCTCAAACTATCTCCATGCCAAATTTCATCTAAATCGGTTGAGTAGATCCAGAGTTTACCCCCTACAAACTCACAAACTTAACCGAAATAAATAAAAAAATAAAAAAAAATTGTATAGAAGATTGATTGATTGATTGTGCTTACGATTAGGGTTATGGGGACTAGGATTTCGAAAATGGAAAAGTCTAGACATAAAGTAGGACTTTAAAAAAAAAGTCCGGACAGTTTATTTAGAAAATGAAATAATAAATTAGTTAATTCATTTCTAGGTAAATAAACGCCTTTGTTAAACTTAAAAAGAAAATTTTAAGAGCCGGACAAAGTCCGGACAGAACGCCAAATTCTTCGTCGTCCAATCCGGACGCAGGCATGCAGGTTTAATCAAACAAAGCGTTTGTTTGTTGTAGGTGTTGACGAGATTTTCTTGTGAATTGCAAGATATTTAGTAATGAAATTACCTCAGCACTAGACACCTATCTACGGGTTGGGAAAAGTAACATTGGTTTTTCCAAATGCAATTACTCAGAAGCAGTCTTGAGTCTGGCTTTGCGCACGATTGAAGACAACTGAGTCGCACTAGGGTAAAAGCTGGGTAGCTGCCACACTTTTTGAAATCATTCTATATCTCTTAGTACAAAAAGCACAATACTTTATATGTATTACTGGCCGGTACTTTGGTATTTTATCTACAAATTTATGAAAATTATAATATTTGCTTAAATATTTCCAGAGTATTAGCGATTTTTGCGGACCTCTATATTTTGGGACATCTATACCACACAGGATAGCTGCCTAATCCATGTAAATTACATTTAGGATAGATTACCCGCCGAGAAACAGGGCATCCATCCTGAAAATCTTTGATCGCATTTTGCCTTCCCATGCATTCGTGTCAACTTAGTGATAGTTGGAGAATCTTTCGATTGTTTAATATGAAATAGTATGCGATTCATCCGCCAAAATAAGAATTATTACGATCGGGGCAACTATACCCCGGGACAACTATCCTGGTTTACCCTATATCACGGAGAAAATCACAACTGTCGATATGTAGGTTTAACTAGATTCTGGCTGCGGCTTCGCCCGCGTGAAAGTGGAAAATTTGCCCGAGGGAACATATTCCCGGGATAAAAAGTATCCTTAGTGCTATTCCAGACTATAATCTATCTCTGTGCCAAATTTCATCCAGATCCGTCCAGCCGTTTGAGCTTGAAGAAGTAATAAACACACACACTTACAAACTTTCACCTATATAATATTAGAGTGATATATACATATACTAGCTTCTGCCAGCGGCTTCGCCCGTGTCAATGTCGAAAATTATTCCGAGGAAACATATTCCCGGGATAAAAAGTATCCTAAGTGCTATTCCAGACTATAATCTATCTCTGTGCCAAATTTCATCCAGATTCGTCCAGTCGTTTAAGCGTGAAGAAGTAACAAACATACACACTCACAGACTTTAGCCTTTGTAATATTAGTGTGATAAACTATAAAATACAGTCACCTCAGCCAATCAATTTAGTTGTTAAGAAATTAGTACTAATCTAGGAAATAATGGAGAACGTTATTCTGAAAGTTTCTAGATGGATGTAGTTATCCAAGCCAAGTATACCATGAGCCAATGCCTTGTTCTAAACTTTTGTTGTTAGTTATGGTAAAACAATTACAAGCGTGTCTATATAACTAAATATAAATAGGCACAAAATAAATCAATCTTTTTTCAAAGCCCCGAACATAAATTAAAGTCAGAGCACCCTTACAAGTTATGGAGTTTTTCTATTAATATTTTCCTGATTTAGAAAAAACGGAATCGTTCGAAGCCTTGACAACAACAAGCGGAAAAGTAATCGTTAAAAATTAATTAACATTCCTACTTGTTTAAAAATCGGGGGGAGAGAGAGGTTTTTTTATGTAACGGCACGTGACATGACATGAGGGTTTACTCAATCAGTTTGATTTGGCATATCACGTGTGTTCCTCATGAACGATGACGACGTGGTGATGAAAGTTCTGATTTTCTTCTGATACGGTTTATTCCCATCGGTTACCCTCAGTTTGAGACAACGAATGATTACACATTAAATAAAATTTGAGTACGAAGAAAAACAAATGTGCAGTCAGCTACATATTCCACATAATATAATAGTACATTATGGTACAAGTGTGTAATGTTGGTGATTACCGCTGAGGCGCCATTAGGACCCGAGGCGTTAAGTGAGGACCCTCAAGAGAGCCGAGGACGGTAATCATCAATACACACGTGTATCATACGACGTTTTTCAACACACTTGTGATGCAAATAATACTAAAAAATCATTTTCAACAGTGAAAACGAGTTGTGAATTTTTTTTCGCATCTAACAATGGCGAGCGGCCATAAACTTTAAGTATGAGGTTTATTTTTTTGGCTTTTCGCGTTTTAGCCACGTACAAAATGGTGAATTTCAAGTTTTCTTTATTACAGAGAAACAAAAGTTATATTTGAGTGAAAGTTTTATTTATTAAACACGTACAACTTGAAATTATCTATTTAAATAAGAAGTTGTATGAAATGAGCAAGCAATAGGCACATTAATTTATTTGTACTTTCTGAGCACGATCTTTTTTGTATCGAAACTTTTTTAAGAACAAAGCAACTCAAACAATAAAATATTAAAAAATATTCTATAACACACTTGTTAATAATAGCAATGAAAAAGTCACAGTTTGATTACAGGTGTCATTATGTGCCTAGTTGCGGTGAAATTAGAACCACTTTAGTAGCAAGTGTTGTAATATCATTTTACAAAATTGATACGACGAGCGCTTCCAAAATTACCATGGACGCACTGTCCTCATACGCAAATTTCCTTTAACAACTGAGGTTTGCCGATAGAGAACCTAATTATGGGTAAAGCTGGCCTTTGTACATAAGCTCTCCATTGTATTTGTATTTACATTTTATGTTCTGGGTGCAAAAATTTAAAAAAAGTATTAGTTATTGATTTAAATAAAACTATACAGACATGCAAAGAAAGAAGAAAAGAAACGAAGTTATATAAAAATAAATTAAATTATCATTATAGAATAATTAAAATTGTAATTTTTTTATTTAATTATTACAAAAAAAAAGGAAAAGAAGGTATAGGTAAAATAAAGCGCTTTTCATTCACATTCATTATGCGCACAGCCAAAGTGTGGAAATCTCGGCTGGTCTATGGTTATAAGGCTAGAGTGGAAAGGCATTTGGCTGACTCATACCATCGTAGACTTCATCCATTGCTTTCCATCAGACGAGATCGATCTACTTCATTACGAAATAAAAACATCATATTATTGGTTGAACAAAATGCAAATGGGTAGGTAAGTTTAAATATGCACAACATGTCGAACTTGAAGTTTTGAACATGTTGAAAGTAGTCACCTCACTTTCGACATGTTCAAGACTTCAAATTTCAATTGCCAAACGAATTGCCGATCGCATTATGTTCTTACTAGCTGTTGCAAGTGAATTCGTTCGCGTGGATATAAAAAAAACCGGCCAAGTGCGAGTCGGACTCGCGCACGAAGGGTTCCGTACCATTATCGCAAAAAACGGCAAAAAAATCACGTTTGTTGTATGGGAGCCCCTCTTAAATATTTATTTTTATTCTGTTTTTAGTATTTGTTGTTATAGCGGCAACAGAAATATCATCATCATCTGTGAAAATTTCAACTGCCTAACTATCACGGTTCATGAGATACAGCCTGGTGACAGACAGACAGACAGACAGACAGACGGACCGCGAAGTCTCAGTAATAGGGTCCCGTTTTTACCCTTTGGGTACGGAACCCTAAAAAGGAGGCTATGTGCTATTCCAGAGTATAATCTATCTCTGTGCTAAGTTTCATCCAGATCCGATCAGCCATTCTGGCGTGATTGAGTAACAAACATCCATCCATCCATCAATCCTCACAAACTTTCACAATTATAATTAGTAGTAGGAGTACCAAGTTCGACATGCAGTTTACCTAATACTTACATAATCTAATCGTGATGGACACTAACTGGGTTAAGCAGTTTACAACCGGAGCCAAATCACTGGCGAAACTACATTTGGCATAAGATATTACACAAAAGTAGATAGAATTGCACTTGGTTGTGGCAGGTTACCAGGCACGGTATTGCTTGTAGGTACATAATAGGTATGGCAATAAAAGAGTTATTATATAGCCTTGGTTTCAATGTCCAGCCGAGCAGTTAATGTATTGAGCAGAGGTAGTAATTACAGAATCGTAAAAGTTCATAACTCTTTCCGTAAACTTATAGCCTAAATGCACGTGCACATTCTCTCTCACAACGTAATTCGATTTATGACCTCTATTTGTTTGTAAGCTCTTTTTTATTATTGATAGGATCGCGCTTGACCACTAACATACCTGATGGTGAGTGATGATATGGTCGACGATGTAGCTCGCTTGCCTACAAGAAATCTATTCACTCTTGACTTAAAGACTCCCAGGTTGTAGCTATCAGGAAATACAGACTCTGGCAGGGAATTCCACTCCTTAGCTGTACGCATATTAAAAGTATTCCCAAAAAGTTTGGTGCGTATGGGTGGGATGTCCGCCATGTACCGATGATGCATCGCCATACGTCTTGTAGTCCGATGATGGAACGGGCTAGGAGGAATAGTTCATGCAATTCTATCGCAATCTCCCCGAAATGTAACAGATAAAAAACCGATAGGCTGACGACTCGGCGCCGATGAGCCACTTGGCCCGTTTTTCGATCGATTTTATTTACATAGTTTTACCTGTCCAGTAGTTTGTGTGAATTTAATTAAATATTGCAAGTTAAATTTGATCCACCTCCAGGTGTTCAATTGAGAATTATACCTCCTCCAAGCGACGCCAACTCGACCGTTTCTGTGCTTTTCGCATCCTGTAGATTTCCGCAGCCGAGAATAGCTCGTCTTGCCCAAAAGTCTAATCAGCAAAGTTGTTAAAATGGCTAAGTTATCACCGTAAAAGACTTACTTTTATGGACATACTTTTCGTCTACGTTTTCAAACCATCCAAATAATTTATAATAGGTACACAGCCAATTTTCGGTGAGAGTCTTCCAAAGTCAACATTTCAAAACGTCAGTTTCTCAACTAGTAATGGGGTTGTTATTGTAAACACGGCGAAGGATGGGGTCGATTAGGGTTGTCAAATAGACTACATAGCATAGTTTCCTGATAACTACAATCTAGGTATCTTTGAGTCAAGAATAGGTTAATTTTAGGCAAGCGACGACCACATCATCGCAAATTCAATTTCATTCCATTGCCTTTCGGAAACAGATAATTTAATTACTTGACAAGAGTCTTTCGGTCTCATATTTTAACCCCCGACGGAAAAAGAGGGTTGTTATAAGTTTGACGTGTGTACCTGTGTTTTTATGTATATGTGTATTTGCAAATCATCGCAAACTTAATTCCATGCGTTTGCCTTTCGGAAACAGATAATTTAATTACTTGACAAGTCTTTCGGTCTCATATTTTAAACCCCGACGGAAAAAGAGGGTTGTTATAAGTTTGACGTGTGTACCTGTGTTTTTATGTATATGTGTATTTGTGTATCTGTCTGTGGCATCATAACTCCTTAGCGGATGAACCGACTTTGATTTGGTTTTTTTTGTTTGAAAGATGACTTTATCGAGAGTGTTCATTGATGTATAAAAATATATCAATGAGAGTGTTCTTAGCTATGTTTGATGAAAATCGGTTCAGCCGTTCTAAAGTCCGTTTTACTGTTTGAATCGGGGTGTTTCCGCAAGATATCGTGTCATAATTACGTGTTCAATAGATTGTCGATCGAGGCGTGTCTACTACTAGACAAAATTGTAGCAGGAAATAAAAATGAGTCGGGCTTATTTTGCATTTTTAAATTTTACTTATGGAAATACACAATGGGCTGCACTGTGTCCTATGTGTGAATTACTTGATTCCGAACCTTGGATCAAATAAATACACTTTTTTAGAAATAAATACAATTTTTTTTTATACATACCTACCATTTTCTTTTTTGGCATTCGTAATGTAAATCTTAAAAATGTTTGGCAACCCTAGAGTCGGGCTATCCGTTATAAATGGCGTCTCTCTTAGGAAAACAACCAGATTTACATAAGTACCTCTGTAATGAATTCCTCCACAGGCTTCACTAAGCTATTACACGATATCAAGCTTGTATTCCCAGAAGGGTAGACAGAGATCTTGGATTCTTAGAAGCCCGTTTAAGATTGTTTTAGATGAGTTAGGTAATTAGGTTCCAATTAAGTAAATAGACGAAAATTGTTGTGTAACAGGACTCATACCAAAAATTACCTAGGAAATTTATTTATTTGAACTGAAATGAATTAACACCTTGATATTAAAGCGATACAGTAAAGATTTTACTTGTGACGGCTTGTTGACTAACCTCCATGGATATTTGTTATGAATATTTTAGGTACACAAACAGCCTTTGGCTAACAAACGGCTTTGAGCGTTTAATAAGTAGTTTATACCAAAAATAATAGTAGTTTAAGCAATGGACGTATAAAAGGGGTTATTAAAACACGAGCGTAGGTTTATCACATGAGGCGAAGCCGAATGTGATAATAATATTACGCGAGTGTTTTAATACCTAATTAAATGCTATTGCATACACTACTTTATCTTCACTCATACAGTTGCAATAAAACAAAAGTGGAAACGGAAAAATATTTGGTATGGCGGGCAATTTAGATTCTAATTGCACATGACTGCGCAGCGCGTGCCTCCTTAGATAATGACAGTTCAATGAGCCCAAAAGCGTCAGTCAATAAATTAAAAAGTAAAAATGTGCTATAAAAATTAAAAAGTTATTTTATGATGCAGATGTTTATAAATCGAAGGAAAATGTTGCACTGTAATGGTTTTTTTTTAAATTTTACCTATCCACGAATATAAAGTACGTGTTTATACAATATTTTTTGAATTCATATTTGGAACATTACGTTGTGAGTGTAGATAAATCCTATTATTTAACAGGATTTATTAATGTCAGGGTCCTCTAGTACCCACGTTTATGAAGTACCAAAGTAAGTAGGTATAAAAACCTTTTTTTTAATATATTAATTGTATATCCCATATTACTTAGGTCTACCCATTAACCGCGTTGCAGCTGAACAAAACTTGCGGACGCTTTATCCGCTTAGTGGAAAATAGTTCACACAGAAAATATGAAAGAAAAGTGGGGCGCTAGTTATTAAGTTGTCGTCAAGATAACTTTGTGTGCGCCTGTACCGGTGATTACGTCGCCATGGCACACCGGGACCATATAAGAACGTGAGTTATGACGGTACAGATTGTGAGTCGCGTTTAGAGACTTTTCTTGAGAAAAGGGTAGTGTCATGAATGAAATGAATGTTTCGACATCATAGAGATAAACTCAGAAATAAAGAAATTTTGGTATCAAAACTGATTGAAAAATTAACAAAAATATAGTATTAACAATTTTATACATCGTCTACACAACAATCACAAAACTCAAGAGACACAACACGAAAAAAATGCAGCCATACTTACATGTACTGTAACCTACTTTGGAAATCGATTAGGCATAAACAAAAATCTCATTACTGAACGACAGTTGTCATATTCAAATCAGTTGCGTTCTCTACTATCAAAATAATAATTATATCTTCTATACCAGAGCCGCTTCTCCTTTGACGCGTCAACTCAACGGAACACTACCAAACCATCCTAGCTAACGGGTACATTAACATATGAAAATAGTTCTCACAGAAAATATGAAAGAAAAGTGGGGAGCTAGTTATTAAGTTATCGTCAAGATAACTTTGTGTGCGCCTGTACCGGTGATTACCTCGCCATTGCACACCGGGACCATAAGAACGTGAGTTATGAGGATACAGATTGTGAGTAGCGTTTCGGGACGTTTCTTAGGAAAAGGGTAGAGTCGAGCATCCCTACGTAATGAATGTGTCAACAACATGTCGTGTCGTGTGGGATTTCGTTGACTTTTAGGTCACAACTATTAAAATAACGAAAAAAATAACATATTTCAAATAAGTCTAATATGGCTCTAATACAGATTGTAAGTAGCGTCTAGGTAGTTATTTAGGGATTTTTCTTAATAAAAGGGTAGTGTCTAGAAAGTGATGGATGTATGAACGTTGTATAAGGATTTCAGAAAAGAGTTTTTGACCAGAACTATTGAAATAGAGACAAGAAAAAACAAAATTTAGTAATGGCGATACAGATTGTGAGTAGCATCATAGCAGGGACTTTTTCCCTAAACGCCTACCTATGGTGCTACTGCACTTTTAGGAAACGGGTAGTGTGGAGTATCTTTAGGTAGATAATGTATGTATCATCGACTACTCAATTTACTGAAAGGTAATAAAGAATTGGTATGTTATAGAACTGAAACTAGCGCGAATCGAGAAAATGAAAAAGAAAACAATTTGCAAGAAATCAATTATTGAGTTATTTTTTCCCGTATTTGTTGGGCTGAATGTTGGTATCAAACAAAACTGATAAAAAAATTACAGGGGCTTATAAGTATTTGATTGTTTTCTCTGCCTGTAATACCAATAGTCTGACCTCGAAGTTCAATTAACATTATCATAAAACAAATGTTATTTACACGAAAAAAATAAAAAGACGAACCTCTCTTTTTGAAGTCGGTTGGACATAAACAAAAATCTAATTATCAACGGACAGTTCTCATATTTAAACCAGAGACAAAACCTGACAAGGTTGGCCGTATGCTGACCGTACCGTAGCCGCGGTATTTGGCGGCAGATCAACATCAAAGGGAACCTTGACAAATAGCGGCAACCTTTCTGTCGTGCAGGGGGCCGCTAAATGGTTAAGTATTAAAACCGCACCTTTGCCGCGGCCTGCTTTATGTTGCCGAGCCTTTGTTTTTATTCATTAAGGAAATTATATCGTGTCGGTAAGCTGAGATTTTTAGCAGATTTTAAAGGTTTTCGAGGGAATCGGAAAACTGTTAACAGACCAGCAACTAGGGTTGATAAAAATTACGATTTAAAAAAACAAACAAAAAAATCGGATTTATTTGATTTAAATCGGCTTTTTTTTTATATTCTGATCTTTTGTAATTTGGAAGTCAGTTATTTATTTAAAAAAACACACCATATATTTGTTATTTTAATTATATATAATTATGATAGATATTATATAATTATCGTTTATTTTAATTATTAATAAAATTATCAAAAAACATAAGTATTGCTTTAAAAAAATATTATGTAATTATCAAAAAGTTCTTCTCAAATCCAATATTTTTTTTAATCACAATATCATATTTATCAAATATGAACAAGGAAAACAAAATAGACTTTAACTTAATAAGGACATACAGCCATTTGGGTTTTACCGCAGTCGCAGTCACTTATTTTATTTATATTCATAGATGTTTTAATTGACCTTGTATTTTTTTCGAATTTAGTTTTTATTAAAGGAAGACTAATTAGGCTGCTTTCTCGGTGCCGAATCTATTTCTTATTTTGCTGTGCACCAAAGTCATCATTTTTGGCTGATTCGCAGTAAAAAAGTATTGATTTAAATCATTGTTTTTTTTTAATCATTTGATTAAAAAAAAAAAAAAAAAAAATGTGAATTTGTACTAAAGACATGTAGGTACCAACAGTTTACTTGTACGGGTTGTTCTCTCTCTAAGGGCCGATTTCACCAATGAAACTAATCGCGATGAGTTCAACTAAACTCAGTTTACGCAAATACAGCGTTCTGATTGGTTGAGACCGCTGAAAAACTACCAATCAGAATGCTGTATTTGCAAAAACTGAGCTTAGTTGAATTGATCGCGATTGGTTTCATTGTTGAAATCGGCCCTAAGACGACAACAAAGCCGGAAAGCATTCCGAAAACTCTTTGGATACATCTAGGTATTTTAGGTTTATACCCATCGGCCACCCTAGAGTTAAAATAAATTAAAATTATATAAATAATTAAAATACCTAGGAACACTTAGAACGCAAAGATATAAACTGTACAAGTAGTTCAATAATAATAATGACTTATTTATTCTTAAAGAACAACAAACCTAACATAAACCTTAATAATACTACCTAATTACTTTCAAGGTTTCCAAAACAAAGGACTGTGGGAAGATAAAAAGAAAATACAAAGGCCCCTAAAGCCATCATAACCTAAGGATAGATACCTAAATAATTAAAAAGAAACATATCTCTCATTTCAATTAACTACAGTACCTTTGTACAAATCATAATAAAAAATACGGTCCAATTGCGTGTCAGATTTCGCACAATAGGTTCCGTACCAAACCGCAAAATTAGGATAAAATAGAAAGAAATATAAATTATTATATTGGTATTTGTTAGTAAAATATACGCAATAATAAATATTATCACCAAATTTCAAGTTCATAGGTCAGTGGGAAGTAAAAACAATTATTCGGTATTTTTTGTAAATAATGCTTTCCTTGGAAGGCTTCTCTTTCCTTTGTTTTCTAATATTTTTAAAAACTATAATACAATATTTATCTTCTTCATGAGCTCTAAAAACTGGCCAAGTGTGAGTCGGACTCGCGCACAAAGGGTTCCGTACCATTTATCGCAAAAAACGGCAAAATATCACGTTTGTTGTATGGGAGACCCCCTTAAATATTTATTTTATTCTGTTTTAGTATTTGTTGTTATAGCGGCAATAAATACATCACCTATGAAAATTTCAACTATCTAGCTATCACGGTTCATGAGATACAGCCTGGTAATATACGGACAGACAGATGGACAGACAGACAGACAGACAGACGGACCGCGGAGTCTTAGTAATAGGGCCCCGTTTTTAGGGACCCTTTGGGTACGGAACCTTAAAAACGATACCCCACTCGATGGGGTGGATTAACGCACCGCTTTTGTCTGTATGGGAGCCCTTGAAAACATTTTTTTTTTTTTTTTGTAATTTGTATGATCTGTAAAAATTTTAACACTGTAGCTTCAACCGTTTGCCTGTAAAATCTGTGAGACAGACAGACGGACATGTGAGCGAAAGCAATAGCGTTCCGTTTGGACCCTCGGGTATGGAACCCTAAATAATAAAATGTCTTAATTCTTACAAATGAATTAAATTGTTGTTAAGGTCGGTTTGACCCAATCTCAACGATTGGTGGTACACGATGATGTGGACGATTTGGCCAACGATACGGCAAGCTTGACGTAAAAACCCACAGGTTATATTTATCAGAAAACACAGAATCCTGCAGGGAATTCCTTTCCATAGCAGAACGCAAATTGAAAGTATTTCGAATTTGGAAAAAGAAAGTGAAAATGGTTTTTCTAACCGGTCATATAAATGTCAAACGCGGTGAAGCATGACTCCTAATCTGATCCTAATTGCAAGTGTAGGCAATCTTTCAGGACGTTTCAGGAGTCACCTCCATCAATCATCATCAACTCATATCGCTGCCCGCTGTCGTGAACGTTATTTATGTTTATTTATCCTCGTAAAAAAGGTTGACCAAATATCACAGGGTAAAAAATAAGGATTTTCTGTAAAGATAATTTTCAGGGTAAGGCCAGGTAAGGAACAATCTAAAAGTCATTTCATCTCTTTCTATCTCACTTACAATATTTATGACACTAACGACTGATTTTTTATCAAGATTTTAAGTTGAATATTTGTGTAAAATTCTATATTATTATCATCACTATTATTATATTTTTTTATTCAGGACCTCCAACGAAAGAAGTACACAAAAAAAAGTTAATTCAAAAAATCAAAAACCCGACTGCTTAAAAAGCGAACTAAAAAGACATAAACAAGAAGAAAAAACAATGACAATGACGCATGTCATTCGCGGGGACGCGAAATTTATCAGGATGGACGAATGTTAGCTTTATGAAAATTCATGTGCTAATTTATAATAAATATTGCACACACATGTTTAGTTATTTTGCGTTGTTTAAATAAAATAAGTCTTGAATTCTATTGAAATGTTTTGGTTGTTTCGGAAGTTTGTATTAAAACTAATATTAATTATTGTTAAACCTATACCATAAAACATGTTGATTTTTATGAGGATTTACTGAATATGATTCCATTTTAAGTTTGTTATAATTTTTGATATTTTTCATTGTAAGTAGCTCAATGCTGACTTCCGGACAAAATGTCGTGTTTATTTACCATTGGCTGATACTGGTCTTTTCCTCGGTGTCAACGAGGAAAGGACAGCCAATCTCAATCAATCATCATTGAGCTATGAAAGAGTCTGGATCATGAGAGTCAGATAAAATGGAGATGTTCTGTAAAGCCGATAACAAAGTATTACAATTATTTGATGAAGATTATTAGATATATATATTATTATTATCTGATTATATTATTATTAGATTATTATTGTCTTTGAATTATTATATCCCAAAGTTTTTAACAAATCAGAATCATTTCATCAATGACATGCTGTGATCTTGCTGTGCAGTCGGAGGATACAAATTCGCAAGCTGGCTGACCAAAACCAGTTGTATCCTCCGACTGCACAGCATGATTTTCTTCTTGTTTACGTCTTTTTAGTTCGCTTGAAATCACCTCTTAAAACCCTTTATTTTGATACCCCACATGATGGAATCAGAAAATAAAAAAATATTGGCGCCAATTTTCTATTTTCCAATTTTAATGTAGCCAGTGACACTCACAAGGTTAAGACGAATCGATTGACGTAAGAATCATCAAAATCGGCCTACGCGTTTGGTCTCTAGAGCGCACAAACATACATACATACTTACATAAATACATACAGAGACTGATAAATACATTACCCTCCTTCGGCAATCGGGTAAAAACACAATGAATCATCAATATGAAGTAATGATAAGTGCACTCCCTCAATTATAGGAGGCCACAGCATGCATTTTAGATTATCAACTAAATAGAAACTAAAATATAAACTCTTATTACAAGGTAATAGTAAAACATATAAAAATAAAAAACAAATCAAAACATGACATATTATAAAAAAAACTCTCCTTATTATTAATTAACCTTAGAATCTCCTTATATATAATTAACCTTAGGACTTTAGTAGTCTCTAGCAGTGGGTAACGAGACGTCACGATTCTCAGTGGTTTACCTACTTTCAGAAAACACAGCTTATTGATTCTAACAAGTTCTTAAAAACTTTTTCTTACCCGAAAACGAACGCAACTTTTGTTTACGAAGTAACATTTCCCAGCACATCTGTAAAACAGCTTGGTAATACTAATAAAACAGTTATCGTATTTTTGTATCGTATTTATGAGTCGTATAGTTTCCCTTGCTGCGCGATACGTGTCGATACCGCGGGTAAAGTACGCAATCAGGATATCCGAACGCTGTCGTATTGTGGGGGAAGGGGTGCTAGGTTGTGCAGAGGCAACTTTTTAGAAAAAGTATGTATTTTAAGGATATATTTTCGGAAGATAACAAGTCAAATTTAAAAAAACCCCGACATATTTTTATTTCATTCTACCTAATTTATCCAGTAGTAGACACGCAGCGATCGAAAATCTATTGAACAAGTAATTATGACATGATATCTTGCCAAAACACCCCGATTATAACAGTAAAACGCCCATAACTTTTAAACGGCTTAACCAATTCTTATCAAAAATAGATAAGAAACCCTCTCGATAAAGTCACCTTTCAAACAAAAAAACTAAATCAAAATCGGTAAATCCGTTTAGGAGCTATAATGTCACAGACAGATACACAAATACAGAGGTCCACACGTCAAACTTATAACACCTCTTTTTCCGACGGGGGTTAAACAATTGCTAATACAAGAGGTCAGGTAGAAACTTAAGGAAAGCCTAATGATGATTCCGACAATTATTACAATGTCCGTGACATTTATCTTTCATTTAAGTAAACTGTATAAAACCGTAAATACGTGTACGTAAATATTCGTGGGCAGGGATAAGTGCTTTTAAAAGAACTTAATTATAACAACTTTCTTAATTAAAACAAAGTCTTGTAGGCTAACAGTTAATTTACACTTTTATACTTATATCTGACAAACATAAATAAGCTTTTTTTCTTTATTTAATATTTTTACTCACAGTCCAGTAGAAAATTCCGCTACGACTTAAGTTGCACGTGTGTAGTCTCCCTTACAGTTTTCCGATCACGACAGTCACGTCTCAGTGCTTTGTGCGACTGCGGCGCTCTTTGCGTCCTGATGGTAGACTTTAGAACGAGGTTTATGTTGCTTTTACTTCTGATGAAAGGTGCAATATTGATAGGAAGGTTATATTAGTTATTTTTTATATCCATTCACCTTATTTTAAATACCATGCCTGTAGCCTGTCTCTGAATTTAGACAGTGGAGTATATAAAATACTGTCACAGTAATGTTTAACCCCGAGTTTCTCAGCTCTAAATTATCGCAGAATTAATGTGACAAATTGTCAAGCACGCGTTATCTGCTGTGATTGGTTGAATGAATTTTCAACAGCCAATCACAGCAGATAAGGCGTGCTTGACAAATTCATGACAAGTCTTTTTTTGAGTCGGATACATTGATGAGTTTTGAGACAACGACAGTCGCCAAAGACGCGCACTCGTTTCACACCCACGCGACCCAAAATTCTGTAGCTTTTTGTACTTTCCTGGTTATTGAAATGACTTGAAAAAAGGCCTTTTATTAAAACATAGATAATTAAATTTTCTTTGAGATGGTGATAATTTCATTCAAATACGCCTAGGAGTTTTGGTGCTATTGACGTGTTTTTTTGTCCGTGTTAGACTTAACTTTACATTTTAATTACACTATGTTATACGAATAAAACTCAAAATTTTCTTTTATCAAATTATTAATAAAATGGTCTAATGTAATAGTACATCATGGTACAAGTGCGTAATGTTGGTGATTACCGTTGAGGCGCCATTGAGACCCGAGCCGTTAGGTGAGGATCTTAAGAGAGCCGAGGACGGTAATCATCAATACACACGTGTATCATACGACGTTTTTCAACACACTTGTGAATAAAATTACACTAATAAATCATTTTATTTTGTAGATATTAGATATATTTCCTTGGAGTTTTCAGGTAGTAAACTTTTCATAAAGTTAAGGGCTTCACATCTTATATCGGGCGGTGTACAACATTTTTTTTTTCTTCATATATCTAGTACGTAGACATTTTAAGTATTAATAACTATAATTTCAACAGTGAAAACGAGTTGAGAAAATTTTTTCGCAATGGCGGGAAAAACTTATCAGTTTTCCTATGCGCGCGCATCTAACAATGGCGATCGGCCATAGACTAAAATAATGAGGTTTCTTTTTTTTTGGCTTTTCGCGGATAGCGTTTTAGCCACGTACAAAATGGAGAATTTCAAGTTTTCTTTATTACAGAGAAAACTAAAGTTCTATTTGAATGAAAGTTTTATTTAGTAAATAAGTACAAGTTGAAATTTTCTATTTAAATACGAAATTGCATGAAATGAGCAAGCAATTGGTAGGTACATTAATTTATTTGTAATATTGAGCACGAATTTTTTGTATCGAAACTTTTTTAAGAACAAAGCAACTCAAGAAATAAAATAAAAAACTATAACTCACTTGTGAATAATGGCAATGAAAAAGTCACAGTTTGATTATAGGTATCATTATGTGCCTAATTGCGGTGAAATTAGAGCCACTTTATGAGCAAGTGTTTTGAAAAATATTTTTTTACCAAAAAATTACGAATGGCCGTTTAGACGTGATTCTCATTTTAAAATCAGCTACTGAGGGATATCTGCGCCTTAACATTCTTTAGTATGGATTATACTGCGGATGTAAAAGATTCTAATGTGTTTGGAGTATTTGGCATCAAATTGTATCGAGTCAGCCTTCCCAGTAAGCTTTGCAGAGGCAGTCAATACTACAATAAAATTCTCCGCTCCACTATCCCGAGATCACTTCTGTCAATGATTTCACATATTGTCCAGTTGCGTAGACAGTTGAGACACAAAACTACACCAATTTTAAATCACAATATCCACTAGGTCATAATCAATTAGCAAATAATAATAACAGTCGCTGAACTTCACTCGAAAAAAGCCCGCCAAAAACTCCACAAAAGTCTATGACCAGTGTGTGTTGCCAGTACCAGTACCTATGGGACCGAGACGTGGTCGCTCACAATGGGCCTCATCAGAAAGTTTAAAGTCACCCAAAGGGCAATGGCTATAATCGAAGTTTCCTTGCGTGATTGCATAAAAAATGAGAATATTCGCAGGAAAACCAAAGTAACCGACATAGCCCGAAGAATTGTGAAACTTATGTGGCAGTGGTGACATTGCTCGCAGAATGGATGGCCGATGAGGCCGTAAAAGTTAGTAAAGGAAGGCCTCCCACTTGGTGGACCTGGTGAAGGTTGTGGGGATCCACTGGATCGCACGGGGCCGGTCAATGTGGCGACGCTTGGGCCTATGTCCAGCAGTGGACGTATTTCGGCTGAAATGATGATGATGATGAGAATGAAGCAAAACAGAGATTATCCCAATAATCATCTGCATATATGTAAGTATATACTTGTGTAGCAGATGAGAAGAGAACAGAGAAACAGATGTTTTTCTAATTATATTTAACAAAATAAAATTAATTGAACCTTGATGGCACACATTCCGCGCACGCTGTAAATTACTTTTTGTTTCGCGTAAGGTACTAATTGTAATTTTCTTCATTTGTGTACCTATGTATTTTCCCTAAATCTGATTATCTGAATGCTTGAGCGTGTATATTTGCGTTGGCACAGATGCGCACCCACGATACAGGATCAACCGAAGTAGAGCAACGTAAAAGAAAACGCGAGTCATCTGTCAACTGAGATAAATCTTATAAAAGTAGGCAATGAGTGTAAATCCATTTCTCACACGATGTATTAAAATGTTATCATGTTTTACTCGACATAATTTATTAGGGAGATAAAATTCGTATAAAATAATTAGCTAATATTCGCATCGGTGTACTGTGTCACGATGAATATAGTTTGCTACGATATATTTGTAATCATTATAATAAATAGCTTTGGGACCTAGGTTAAATTCTCAGTTCGAAAAAAATGCTATTGCGTTGTTTTGTTTTGTAACAGCCCAAAGCCTGGCTTTAAGTTCGTTTTACATGGAGTGACAGTCTATCTGACCTCCACAATCCAGTAACTGGGTAACACGAAATCTTTTGGCAAGACTGGTGTCAGATCTCAGGCTTCCGACTACCCGTAACGACAGTCAAAGATCTTCAAATGACAGCCGGGACCAACGGTTTAACATGCTTGCCGAGGCACGGAGGAAACTCGGTATGTTGAAATGGTCACCCATCCACGGACCGACCTCGTCAAGCGTTGCATAACCTTGTAGATCGACCCGTGCGGCTGTTATTATTTAGCCACGAGCTCCTCACTTAAGCGTAACTGAAGAAATAAATTCGCCGACTGCACATTATAACTGCATAAACTCTTTTTTTTAAAGTCGAATTATAAAGTTTTTCTACAAAGGAATATTAGTGAAACATAATTTCCAGTTTATGTAAAAAGAAACAATTAATACACTCGTCTCTTAAGTTGTCAAAAATAAAAGGAGCGCTTTGACAGCTAAAAAGTCTATACATACATACATACAAATAAATAAAATTGAAGTGTCTGTATGTAATGTCAAAATAACAACGTTTTATTGAATGCACGTGAAAGTATATACGGTACTAACAACAAATAAGCAATTTTTAAGATTTTTGTCTGTCTGTCTATCTGTCTGTCTGTTTGTACCGGGTAATCTCCGAAACGGCTGGACCGATTTTGATGGGACTTTCACTGGTAGATAGCTGATGTAATAACGAGTAATATAGGCTATAGGGTTTGATCACGAGAAAATTCATAGTACCGGCGGGAAACTAAAAAAATATAAATATATTTTTTACGAGTTTGACGCGGACGAAGTCGCGGGCAACAGCTAGTACTTAATAATAATCAACCTTGATGCTTGCGAATGATACTCGTTGTCGTAGTGTATCGGTAACATAGTATAATTAGGATTATGAATTTGATTTTCAATTTCTTACGTAGAAAGTTATCGCGGCATGTCAAATGAGAAACGTCAACGGGCTTCTTAGATTGTGACGACTATAATATTAAAAAACTGACCAAGTGCGAGTCGGACTCGCGCACGAATGGTTCCGTACCACTATAGCAAAAAACGGAAAAAAAAAACATGTTTGTTGTATGGGAGCCCCACTTAAATAATTATTTTATTCTGTTTTTAGTATTCGTTGTTGAAGCGGCAATTTCAGCTGTCTAGCTATCACGGTTCATGAGATACAGCCTGGTGACAGACGGACAGACAAACAGACGGAACGTGGAGTCTTAGTAATAGGGTCCCGTTTTTACCCTTTGGTTACGGAACCCTAAAAATGTCTTTGTTTGGTATCCACCCTTTAAGTCCGTATATACCTTCAAGCCTACCCCTTTAGGGAACAGAGCCGTGAGATGTTTACAGAAGTGTACACATTAGCTTGTCAGTATACATAATGACCGTTTCGCAGATACGCCATTATACATAGCTAGGACATTTCTGAAATGAGAGCATTAGTAGACAAAAGCTTACTTGAATAACTTGAATCGTCCTTGTGCTGAGAAAAACAACGTATTTTATCTGAGACAATAATTCTTATTAGTTTGGTAGTTTTGTGTGACCTAGGAGCTAATATTATCTATGTAAACGGTGATAAAGCTGATGAAGTGGAAGTTCTGAGTTCACATGATATTTATTTTTCAATACAGGCTATAATTATGATTCGATAATTAAATCTTATGCATAGGCATCTTTCTGTTACGCGGTCGTGACTTTTGTTTATGAGCTCGATCATTACTTTTGCAGTTGAGTTTTAAATTTAAAAGTCAATTTAAAAAGTTTAGTAGCAAAGAGTTTTCATACATAAAATAAAATGGGATGGATTTTATACGAGGAAAAATGAATGATTCCGTACGTTTTAGCATTGAACTCTCAAAAGTCTTTTAAATGGTTGTTTAATATATTTAATTACCAGTTTTAATTTAATTATTTTCACATCAACATTTGTCTAAAATCGAATAGGCTGTATAGGCTGTTTTCGTTGTAAAAAATGTCCAGTTGCAAAAACGCGCCTTTAGTTATAAGTCAATTTAAAAAAGTTTAGTAGCAAGGAGTTTTCCTAAATAGAATAAAATGGAATAGATTTTATACAAGGAAAAATGAATGATTCCGTACGTTTTAGCATTGAATTCTCAAAAGTCTATTAAATGTTTGTTTAATATTTTTAATTACCAGTTTCAATTAAATTATTTTCACATCAACATTTGTCAAAAATCGAATAGGCTGTGTAGGCTGTTTTCGTTGTAAAAAAAAATATGTCTAGTTGCAAAAACGCGCGAAAATTTTATTTTTTTGTGAATAAACAAATCTAATTCTTTGATTTGTTTTTACTATTTCCCACAACTGTATTGAAAAATGTCGTGTGATACACGGGTGTGTAGGTTATTGCAAACTCGTGTCATTAAAAAGCCTCGCCTTCGGCTCGGGCTTGTTAATGACAGCTCGTTTGCAATAACCTACTTTCCACCCTTGTATCACAATGTACTATATTTATATAAAGGTACTTTATAGTACACCAGATTATACAAAAAACAAAAGAAACTAAAAAACATACAAACACTATAACGCATTCCGCGATCTATTTCAGGCAAATGATATAATGTCAAAAGAAGAAGCAATGCAAAAAGAAATGTTGGCACTTAGCTTATTAAATGACACAAAATATAAAACCAAAAGACTAAAAAACACTTATGAAAAAGTCAAAAAATTTATATTGGGCATGGTATTTTTTTGTTCTGGTGTCCGCATTAAAAATGAAAAGCTCTGTAATTTTGTGATGAAACACGATTTCCATAAAATTCTGTTGAGATTCCCAAACATGTTTTAAAATTAAATTCACATCGAAGTCACAGATAATATAATACTAGCATACAGATGCCTCATCCCATACAAAGAAACCGTGCCGACGTAACTAACGTTTTTCATCTGATTAATCTTGTTATTTTTGTAAGTACATCAATCGCGTTCGATCCCGTTTCACGGCAATAGATGGTGTTAGCAGCGACTTGCAAGTAAAAAGGTTTACTAGGTTCGTGAATATTTTTTTCTTTAAACATAGTGACGATTCGTTTTATAGTATTTTTTTGCACGTTTTTACAGTTTTGCACCAAAATGTGTTACAATGCAAATTTTAACAATCGAGTGGAATGCCTCAGAAATTTAAAAATGCGCCATCTATTGGCATCAATTTTAAATGATCCGTTAACATAATCTTTGAAATGTGAATTAAGAGCCTAATATACCATAATTTTGTACTTAGGAAAGTTGATTAAACAAGAAAATACAATTTTTATGTTCAATTCCATAAAATGTCAGTCGGAGGATATATCTGGTCGACTTAACAGTATGATTTTCTTCTTGTTTATGTCTTGATAGTCCGCTTTTTAAGCAGCCGGGTTTTCTTATAGTAAAAAAACCGGCCAAGTGCGAGTTGGACTCGCACAGGAAGGGTTCCGTACCATTATCGCAAAACACTGCAAAGAAATGCCCCCCTTAATTTATTTTATTTTAATTTAATTATTATTGTTTTTTGAAGAGAATATACAACTAAATATTCTGTGAATATTTCAAGCGTCTACCTGTTGCCGTTATTAAAATCGAGCAAAAAACGGCAAAAATATCACGTTTGTTGTATGGGAGCCCCCCTTAAATATTAATTTTATACTGTTTTTAGTATTTGTTGTTATAGCGGCAACAGGAATACATCATCTGTGAAAATTTCAACTGTCTTACTATCACGGTTCATGAGATACAGCCTGGTGACAGACAGACAGACAGACAGACAGACAGACAGACAGACAGACGGACAGCGAAGTCTCAGTAATAGGGTCCCTTTTTTACCCTTTGGGTACGGAACCCTAAAAATACGTTTTTGTTCACTTTACATGCCCGTGTCCCAGTAAACGACAATCAAAGAAACACTAAACAAACAGGTGTGCGAGTAGATTCAGCCTTTGTTGAGTCGTCAAGTGAACATGGGTCTGTTTTCTTTCCCTTTAGAACGGCAGGTAACAACAATGGCCGACGGTAGTGAATGAAGGACAATGACGGATAGTAATAACCGTACTTGACAGGCACTGCATTTGTAGTTAGTAGTATTGTTTTCGAAATACCGATAGTAAACCATGTCATAATCAGCCTGCAATGTTGCCACTTCTGGGGATACATTGCAGTCTCCTCTCCGTGAAAGGAACTACTTGACAGGCACTGCATTTGTAGTTAGTAGATAGTATTGTTTTCGAAATACCGATAGTAAACCATGTCATAATCAGCCTGCAATGTTGCCACTTCTGGGGAAACATTGCAGTCTCCTCTCCGTGAAAGGAACATACATGCAACAAACATTGAGCGTCAGCTAATTTCAATGTTTGAAGAAGACACTTTACTCACAATATTATGGTAAGCTTTTTACTATTATTTTATTACTAGCTGTCCCCTGCGGCTTCGCTTTCGTCAACTGGCTACCTACCATCCTACCTACCATACCCTACATACGTACCTAGCCTACCTATCCTATCCGACTCTACTCTACCCTATCTACCCAAACCTACTCGAAGATTTATTTTTGCTTCTTTACGTAGCCTATGTCCTTGCTCAGGATGCTATCTATCTCCTTGCCAAATTTCATTGAATTCCATTCAGTGGTTTAGGCGTGAAAAAGTAACATACAGACAGATCTACTTTCGAATTTATAATATAAGTATGAGTTATTTCATATAAACATTTTCAAGATAATACCAGATATTTGAAAATAAATTATCGACGAGTTATAATTGAACGCAACTCAAGTGATGTGTGAATTCATTCAAACAACAACTAACGCCAGTTTGACAAGTTGTCACATTAATTTCGCAATAATTTACGTTTCAACAACTGGCTTAAGTATTTGAAATTTTCAAGACACCTGAGATACACTAAACAAAATATTACAGCGGTTTGTACCAGTATTATTAGTCCCAACCTTTATCAACAACGAACTGCCAAACACCACTATTGACAAGATCTTCGGCAACTAAATTTGACAGTCGTCAAAGATTCAATTGTTTCTTGAGTTTCAATGACATGACGCGAGTACCCCGCAGCCAATTAACAAGTTTCCCGAATCAATCGATGTCCTAACCACAATCGTCAGTAGAGTTGCTCCTCTAATGACGACTGGCTGGTTCTTGACATATTCGAAGTTCCAATTTCAAATTTCGGATTTTCAGATTTTAATGGCCGCCCACGTTTGGCGGGTATAGAAATGGATGCGGTCTAATGAGAACTAAGTTTTGAATCTAAATTAGTTTCTGTAAGTTCTGATATTAATTGTAGGTACCATTATTGATAGATTTGAGTCCAGTGTAATAGTGGAGACATTTTATAACTTAAGGGAATTATTTTATTGTAATAGTTTAGTTTATGAAATTGTTACTTATCAAGGGTTATTAAAACAAAGGTTTAGCTGAGACGAAGTTTATAATGGTCGCTTTTACGTGAGTGTTTAAATGCCTAATTACGTGTTTAGAACTCATTACTCAAGTTTTATTTTAATATTGGTAATAAGAGAAATAATAAACATTACCATAATTATCAAATATTCATATATTTTTTTTTATTTCATGAAAATTGGCACTAGCCCTCTAACAAGATCTAAAATGCAATTTTTCGTGTTAGACACAATAATATTCCTAAGTATTTTGCCAGTATATCAAAGGAAGACGGTCCATAATTATAATTACCAGGATGGGCCGCAAAAGCACTTTGGGGATCACTAATTCACTAAGAACATATTATATTATTATATCATTTAGGCGTAAATGGAGAATGTGGCTTTGCTAAGAGTCCGTGGGCAGAACAACTTATTAATTAATAACTGCCTAGAGAACATACTTTTGTAAAGGTCATGATGATAAATGAACATAATTTCAAAGTATGTAAAGGGCAACACACTCTGAATCTGAAATTGGATCTGCAAAATGCATAGATTCTTAAAAAAAAATCTTGCTTTGTCTTTTTTTTCTGTAAAGAGTTTGTATAAACATGCTTTTAGTATGTCATGATAAAATAAATTATTGTAGTTGATAAATGAATAAGTACCAAGCGCAGTAATTTTAATAAAAAAAAAAAAATATTTTTTATGTATGTTAAAGTTTGGAATAAAAGATTTTTAAATAAAGACCACATTTATTTTCTTTTTTTGGTAAGCGTGAATCTCTCGGGTCGCCTAAGTATCTCTCTCTCTTAGTCGGTCCCTCATGTCTGAGGATCGTGGTCAGAATCAGGGTTGAATCTGGAGCGGGTGATCTGCCTCCACCGGTTTCTGTCCAGCACTTTCCTTACGACCGTGTAGAATTTGGAGGACGACGAGTATTTCACTTGATCGGTCCATCTCATTGGTGAACGACCACGCGACCTTTTGCCTTTGCATAAAGGGCCATATTTTGCCTTTGCCTAAGTATAAAGGGACTTATACATAACTGACGTAATATAGGTGTACATAGGTTCCCACTTAAATCTTCGGGCAATACAGGTGTGTTAATTTGTGTTAAAGTTAAAAGACACTAAGAAAACGTTTTAATTAAATTTATTATTCAGTCATTAGTAGTAAAACGCTTATACAAACACTCAACTTTCAATCTTTCAAAGATTTTTAATTGCTCTGCCTCTATGTAATCAAAGTGTAAAGTAATTAAAATTAAAGTAATTAATTAAACTTTGAGACTAAATTTCATAAATATTTAATAACGTAGTTTATTAAACATTGAAGAGAAAATCAAGCTTTTGCTTTTAAATTAATGTCACGGCTAGGTGAAGAAAGTCACCGAAAATGTCACCTTAGTTAGGCACTTGACTAAATAAAATTAAATCAGCAATAACGTAATGCTCGTCACAAGTAGAAAATGTTTGGGATTGAGACATCGTGACATTTCGATAGCGCATGCATTTTGTAATTTTTATCCCTCCACGGAAAAAGTAAGTTTGACGTGTGTTGCTGTGAACAGGAACAGATAAAGAAACCTTACCGACGTAACTAGCGTTTTTCGTCTGATTAAACTGATTACTTTTACCCGACTGCCGAAGGAGGGTAATGTGTTTATCAGTCTATGTATGTATGTTTATTCCTATGTGGCGTTCTAGAGACCAAACGCGTTGGCCGATTTTGATGGTTCTTACATCAATAGATTCGTCTTAACCCTGCGAGTGTCACTGGCTACATTAAAATTGGCTTTTGGGCGCCATATTGTGGGGTACCAATTTTTTTTTTCTTCCAAACCCATCATGTGGGGTGGGGGACGATTTCAAAAATATATAACACTTATATGTTTAAATGTATATAATTCTAAAAAAAAGGTGCAAAAAAGTTATAAATAAAAAAAGTTAAGAGAGGATACATCTGGTTTTGGTCAGCCAGCTCGCGAACATGTATCCTCCGACTGCACAGCATGATTTTCTTCTTGTTTACATCTTTTTAGTTCGGTTTTTAAAGCAGTCGGGTTTTTGATTTTTTTAATTAACTTTTTTTATTGTACATCGATCGCGTTCGGTTCCGTTCCACGGCGATAGATAGATGGTGTTAGCAGCGACTTGAAAGTAAATGGGTTTACTCGCATGTCCCCTACTGAGTTAATAAGCCTCGGTGGTTTTTAAATTTTAATTTATACTTTTTGACACTATTAATCGTTCGTCCCACTGTCCTTAAAAATTTTCGAAATTTTAATCGAGCGTTTTTTCTCCAGAGAACTGGTATGAAAAGAGATTCCTAATCAATCACACTGTATAAGTTAGCTATGGTCATCTTGACCATTGATTTCTATAAGAAACACATGCGAATTACCTACCTATTTGTATTTGAAAGGTACTTTGAATTACTAGATATTTACCTTATGTATGTAGTATATTCTTGAAGAAAATAAGCGAGCACTAATTTTGTCTAAGACAAGATAAGGAAAATACAGTAGGTATAGTTCTCGCTAAACTTCTTGGCCGCCCTGAAATTGGCTACAAATGGCTGCGCAGTAGTAAATATCATACAAAAACAGCACCGTTTCGTGCCTTGCGCATCGGAAAGCCAACTTCAGGGCTCTGGGCCGCCCTGAAGTTGGCTTGAATATGTCGAGCACTATACACTTAACACAATCTACTAAAGAACATCAACTGTCTCGAATTATCGCCATCTGAAGCCAACAGCCGACGGTGCCGCCGGTGGCGATAATTCCTAGCAGCCTTCTTCAGGATAAGCATTTATGTTATCTACTGTACTTATTTACTACTGAGGAGATCTAATCAGCACCGGCGTAGCTTCGCATGCCACACGCTTGTTTTCGTTTTACAGTTGGGCTACCATTTAATTTATCAGGCCTCTTAATGGTTAACATCCTGTTGGAGGTTATCTGTCACGTTTTTTTTTAATAATTTACGTTTTTTTTTTAATCTTTGACTATCACATCAGGTTGACTTTTAATTAGATGGCAATCTTTTAAGGGTCAGAAAATTGCGAAGAAAACGATATATTTATTGTATCTATTGAGAAGTTGTTTTTAGGGTCCCGTACCCGAAGGATTCCAAACGGAACCCTATTTATTGCTGTCACTCACGTGTCCATCTGTCTGGCCGTCTGTCCGTCTGTCACACGGGTTTTACGTCCAAACGGTTGGAGTTTTCAACCCCAATCTTGTTAACCCAAAGCAATGCAAATTGTCAAAAAGTATTTTTTTTTAACATTTTAAGGGGGGCTCCCATATAGCTAAAGGAGTTGCGTAATAAACATTTTTGACCTACCCCATTGAGTGGGGTATTTTTATTTAGAACTCTTTGAGTAGATAAATACTGAACTTTTTGTTTAAAAAAATATTGGAAAACAAAGGAATGAGAAGTCACCAAAGTCAGCAGTAAAATTTGGTGATAATGTATGTTGTGTGTATTACGCATTTTTTACTAACAAATAACAATATATAGATAAACCAGAATTTTTTCTTTCAAATGCCCTCATTTTTCCTATAACAACAAACATAATTTTGCGGTTTGGTACGGAACCCTAATTGTGTGAAGTCCGACACGCACTTGGCCGGTTTTTTTAATCAAGTGGTTCATTTGGTACTTTCACCATCTAAAGAAGAAAAGAAAGAAAGAAAAAAAAAGAAAAATATTTCTATTTTTATCTGAAGCCTATGAGTTAACAGTAATTCTGTATATGCAAACAAGTGTTTATTTTAATTGTGATATCGCTGTACATTGGACTAGCGGAGGCACAACGTATAATCCACCTCCGCTGCGTTATACATTCCGATCAAGAGACCGAAATTCTACAGGGACTTTGTTATTTATTTGCTATTTCCAGTTTACAAGAATAAAAGTGGTTCTTCCAGATACGGGTCCTTTTAGTAAGATACGCAAGCCAATAAAAAAAAAATACTGAATGTAGTCCTGCAAAATTAACTCGAAACAGGAGGGTTCAAGAACGTAAGGAACATAAATAAAAACTATTTTCCTTTACACCCCCTAATGTTTCACGGAGAAAATGTTTCTATTTCTATATTAGGATCAACAAAATACATTTATTTCGATCGCCATTAAAGTTATACAACAAAGTTTAAGTTGGAATCCTTTTGCTGAAACAAAGTTTCGTGTTCGCTTCATTGAGGATCTGGAATTCTGTGTAGAGGTTTCATCAACAGCATACCAAGCGAAACAGGGATAAGTACCTACTCTTTTTGTGTACCGGCCAAAACATGTTCCTGAAGTTTCTGACCATCTGGCCAAACACTTTAGGAACTTGACCATCTGGTCATGGAATTAATTCCTGGCGTTCTGTATTGATTGATGAATTGGTATACTTTTAATCGCCTACCAAAAGTTTCTTTACGGATATTTCTTTCTTTGGATTGGATATCAAGAATATTCCCATTAGAAATACCTGAACAATTCAAATGTTTATCTGAAAATGGACATTCCGTTTAATAGAAAAAGTTCAGCAAACAATGGAATCAAATGAGTCAATTGTAAACTTCTGTATTTGTCTTTTAACTATGTTACAAGAAACAATTAATATCAGAAGGCACTTCTATAAAGTCGGAAATGTAGTTTACACGAAACAGATATTTCGAGTGTAGCACCGGAACAGACAATATGTCTGTTTGTCCATCCTTTTGTTACAGAAAGAAAGTGCCACGAATAGTTTCACCCTTTGTTACATTTACGTATCTTGAATATTTGATAGAGAAACTGTATTTTTATATATTTATGCTACAAAGGGCTTCATTGTTTGGTATTGTGACCGCTTGCGATGTCATTCAGGCCGGGTCAAGGGGTTTGATAGGAATCTCGGAGTAAATTACAAAGGTTTTCAGTTTGGTAGCTTATTATGGTGAAAATATTTGATGACATTATGCGTTTTTAATAAGCTTCGCTTGCCTTAAGACTCAAAGGTTCTAGGGGTTCAAGGTTAAGCACCTATTCTTTTGTGATTTTAATAAACTTCCATACTTAATTAACACGAAATACCAACGGGCTTGTCTCTTTTCATTCAGAGGTTTCCACGTTGAAGGTTAGATAACCTCACCAATGGCGGTCAAACTTTTCCTAGTATTTATTGATTTATTAAACGTGACTCTTTTAAGAATTCGTGGACCTAGTACCCAGTATGTTGCCTATTTAAATGACAAAAGTTGCTAATTCTTTGAGAGAAAAGAAGATTAAATATTATAATGTTGTATGTAATTAGTTATATTATATAATTAGTTATGTTATAATAGTATTTTAAGTTTCCTTATTTCTCTCTACACACTGTGTCTTCGTCTATCATCCAAGTTTTCTGTCGCAGGTCTGCTGGAAGAAATTCCTATTGATATAAGCAGTACCTTTGTGCTCTTCTATCCGTATTCTTTCTTGTCTCTGTTAAGTGTTTTGTGTGTACATAAACAAAAAAAAAAAAAAAATGGCAAGTAATTTCGGGTTGGGTTGCCAATGTTCTTTGTCCTTATCATCATCAGCCTAAATCAGTCCATTGCTAGACATAGCTCTATCTAACAACACTTAATCATACTTAATCCACAGCTATTCACATCCATCTGCTCCTGTAATGCTCCAATTGTACACAGAACAAAAATAATAAATAGGTTCTAGAGTAGCAACCGCGTACCGGAAGATGCAGCATTAGAATGCCCCCTACAAGTTGTACCTAGTGAGTCCGAGCCCACACGATATGGATAATAATAAGGTACCACGTACATTAATTTGATTTAAAACACCTCATCTCTTTCGTCCGTGGAGTTATAAAGTTTTAATGAAATGGTTATGGCCGCCAAACGATTGTCAGTGAGCGTTTGTTTCCGAATTTATTCGCGTATTGCTACAGGAATAGCCCCCCGTTGGCTGAAACCAACAAAATAGATCGCAAGATATGAGAACGTGTGTGAAACCGCGCAACCAATTACAGGTGTTAGAAATATATTCTCTCAATTTATATTTTGAGCGCTGAAAAGCGTTTGGAACAAGTTTTTAGTGGCATGGCTTTTCTTTTGGCAGTTTAATTTTCTAAGACGTCATTTGAATTTAATTGGACTTTTTGATTGATGGTAACTAGGAGAATAATTTTAAATAAAAAACCTACTAGAGTGTTTTTATCTTATAAAATATATTTTCATTTATGTAGGTATGTATTAACAAAAGTAATATAAGTCGTTTGCTATGTATGCAATAAAGTAGAGCAATATAAATGCAAAATTAATAAAGGTCCTTTCGGTATTTTCAAAGATAATAAAAATGAGTTATGTTTAAGTAGATGTAGTTTTTAGGGTTCCGTACCCAAAGGGTAAAAACGGGACCCTATTACTGAGACTTCGCTGTCCGTCTGTCTGTCTGTCTGTCTGTCTGTCTGTCTGTCACCAGGCTGTATCTCAAGAACTGTGATAGTAAGACAGTTGAAATTTTCACAGATGATGTATTCCTGTTGCCGCTATAATAACAAATACTAAAAACAGTATAAAATTAATATTTAAGGGGGGCTCCCATACAACAAACGTGATATTTTTGCCGTTTTTTGCTCGATATTAAGAACGGCAACAGGTAGACGCTTGAAATATTCACAGAATATTTAGTTGTATATTCTCTTTAAAAATAATAATTATTAAATTAAAATAAAATAAATTAAGGGGGGCTCCCATACAACAATCGTGATTTTTTTGCAGTGTTTTGCGATAATGGTACGGAACCCTTCGTGTGCGAGTCCGACTCGCACTTGGCCGGTTTTTATTAAATACTTTTTGCTTCAGAATGGTAAAGAAAGACTTGCAAACTCTTCAAATAAACAACTGCTTGAAATAAAAATTTTGAAGTAACAGGCTGACTATAAACATACGAGTACTAACAAATTAATTGATCACCCAGGTATCTAAGTGATTCTTTTCATTTTATTTAACATTTAAAGACGAAAGTGGTAGTTATAGATATAAGCTTCTTGGAAATTAGTGTCTTCATAAATATCACGCGATAGACATGTCCGTAGTAAAAGTGACATTGAACGTGCCAATTAAAATAATCGATACTACCACTTTAATAGCTATTTGATTTGGATCTTAGTTGTTTGGCTTCTTGCCTTCGCCTACTCACAAAAAAATGCAAATTACGCACCATAAACCGACAGACGATCTTGATCCTTCTTTTGAATTTAAAAAAAGTTGACTCTTTCACCTCGCATTTTTTATCTTACCATATTATTTACACTATTGAGCACTTAATAACTTAACTAACACTAAGCAACACCAATTCCTTATGCACTTATAATGTACACTTATTTTAACACTTGAATTATTTTTATAACTGTCAACAAACTATCATGCAAGTCTGCGCCGCGCGATTTTCTGGCCGCATCGCGTTCGGCGCGTAAAATTCAAAATTAGAACACAATACGTCACTGACAATTTTTTTGTTTTTTTTCAACAAGCAGTGTTTATTTCATTTTAATGTTCGGACACTATCGTGCTTTTTTTATGATACGCGATGGTGTTCACGGTCCGCGGTCGTTATGCCGACTGAGGATTTTGCCGCGCGCCCGACGAATATTTTACTCCTTGGTCACTGGCGTATCGATGATTTGAATCTTGATAACGTTTGGTACAATGGGGTCAGGGTTTGACTTCAACCGGTGATGAAGCGAAACTGTGACTTCAAGCCGACAGCTTTGACGCAAGTTTTCACAAGAAAAAATAAAGTTTTTCTTTTGAAGGTGTTAAATGTTTAGCGCACGAAACTAGAAGGCTTTATGAACTATTGTTTTTGTACGTGGCCTTAGCAAAATATTTTAAGACCCTATATAAACTGACTTGTGGTTTTTTACTTACAATCCCGTTTAAAAAAGATACTATCTTTAAAAATAAAACGTCGTTTAGCACCCAACAGTGAAGCAATTAAACCATTGTAATCTTTGAAGTGTGCATTTGAATAGTTTGCAAAGCTATTTCTGTGAGTTTTCATGATGCTTCTATCAAGTATTTATAATATTACAAATGGTGCAATATGCCACATTTATTACTTGGCACTGTTTTGAAGATGAAATGGTGTTATAGAACTAGTCATTATTCTATTTTACGATATACAAAAACATCTTCAATCTAGTCGCACTAGTTAATAATCTCGTTGAAATATCAAATTAATATTGCACTAATGAAACTCAATTTCTTGGGACGATTAAGCTCTTGTCAAAACAAGATTTACTCCGTGATTGAATTGTGAAATAACGTACAGGGCCTGATTAATATTCAAGTCAATTATACAAGGGATAATGGACAGGCAAAGACAATATTATTGAGCCTATCGTGTTTCTTATATCTTAAATTGATTTCTATTAATAGATTCGTATTGATTTGTTGTTGAGATTTATATTCTCTTTAGATGCTCCCGGAAAAATGCCATTAGCGATTTGTCAAAAAGTCCAAAATAAGTGCTACCAAAATGTCACTTGGGCACTCATAGAATTTCATATTGTCCAGAGTCCTTGGACAGAACTACTACCCGTTAGCTAGACTTTAGCTCAGAATAAGCTATGCCATTATTTTCAATGAAAAAATTTTACCGAAAAAATTAAACCGGTTTCCAAAGCAAAACACTACAAAGCGAAGAATTACTTTCTTTTCCGAAGTCGGTGTCTTTGTTATCTATTGCTTTTTTATTTTTGGACACGTAACTTCGGTAAAGAAAGTTATTTTTCGCTTTACGTGTATGTGCCCGACCATGAGTTCGAACCCAGGCACTGATTTACTTTGTGTAAATTATTTCATTACCACTGCTCTTAAAACGGTGAAGGAAAACATCGTGAGGAAACCGGCATGTCCCAGAAACAAAAATTCGAAGACATGTGACATCCACCAACCCGCACTGGGCCCGCGTGATGGATTAAGGCCCGTTACCTCTCTCACAGAGAGGATACCTGTGTCCCAGCAGTGGGAACATTATAAGGCTGATGCTGATGATGCATTATTTCAGGTGTTTCTATAATCTAGTCAGTTTTTAGTTGATTTTTCCGATAGTTCAGTTTTACAACGGTAAAGTTTTGATTGTTAAGGAGACGAAAACATCCCAGTCTCCAGATTTATAGCGCTTTAAAATTGTTTGCTTGAGCGATAAAGAGTAAGAAACGATGTTTTCGTTAAAAGCGCAACCGGGCCGGTTCCCGGCGATGTCATAAAATATTACTCGTCGAGTTTGTCCTACATGCAGTTCCTGGAATATTATTAAATTGTACGAGTTTGAGTGATTGAACAGTTTTGAGTAAGCTTTTAGTTAATGGGGTACCTATCGAATCAATATACATACAATAAATCTGTAGAAAAGTCGTTTTTGTACATCGAAAATATTGCCAAAAAAAATTGCCAAGGTGTTACAGAACCCATTGCCAGCATTATTGGAAATTTTAACTGTTTGTCTGTTTAGATGTGCACGCATCACGTAAAATGTTCGAAACCAATGTCCATAACTTTTATACATAAAATTGTGCGTAGCTTGAAGTATTACTTAGTTTTTGTTTAATTGCAATCGGTTCTCTCTATCATGAGTTAGATGAATTTAAAGTGTTCGTAGAAGTAAAATATCACAACACACGCGATTCAGATACTCGGACAGTTGAACTCCATATTCCATAGATGGCGTTGTGCATTTGACGTCTTTTTCGACGAAAGAATGACAATAGAAAAAATAAAACCGGCCAAGTGCGTGTCGGGCCACGCGCAGTAATAGGGTTCCAAAGTTGCATAATAATGCGGACTAAAAAGAGGGTTTTGTTGTTGTTACATGAACATTAGAACGGTTTCAGCGGCTCACAAAGTCTAATAAAAACAGGTCCACATAGAATGATGTTTTTTTAATCTATATTCTCGCGTTTGATGACTATCTCGCCTGATGGTAAGCGCTAATGTGGTCTACGGTGAAGCACGCTTGCCTAGATGTAATCTATTCACTCTTGACTACTTAAACTAAATAAGGACTAACTGGTAACTGAAGAAGGAGTTATAAAATCCAACTTCGCAAATGAAGTTAGAAAAATATTATCTATTTGAGTACCACCGCGGGTGCGAATTGAAAAAGGAGTCGATACGAGCGCGCGTTAGAGCCACGGGAAATGGTATAGTTCGTTCCTGGATCCTTGCGTGCACGCTCCTTGTTTATTTATCTTTCGGAATTAGAAAAAAATGGTTTGTATTCACTTTTAATCTCCTCTAATACCGCAGATTAGAGGTGGATCCTCTAATCTGCGGTATTCACTATTTCATTCTGGAAAGTTTTACGCTACTCAATTAGTGATGAAGTCGGGTCAAATATTGACTTTATAGAAGGATATCGACAAAAGAAAATAAGTAATTTGCTTGGAAATTGAATCTAATTTGACTTTACATTTACGTTTTAATTACAAAACGTCGAAAATACTTCTGCACTAAAACAAAATAGACTCCACCGCGCGCATGCGCCGTATGGACTACGTTCTGGTACTGCCAACGACTCCGGCTACTCCAATGCGTTCTTCGAGCTTAAACATTATTAATTTAGAAATCATTCTCACAATCTTAATAATAATTAAGGATGTTGATTTTATTTTTGTATATTTTTACATGGTTCATAAGCATATATTTACTATCTGTTTTATACAGCTAACAACGTTATTTAAGTAATTTTTCAATGGCATTTGTACAAAAATTTTACTGTGCCAAGTACATTTTATAAGCTGGTCGTCTATTACTCGTGAACTTGTAAAGCCTTGCTATCCGTGATAATTTTCCTTTTGATTTCGCTATATTTACTACTGCCGTGAATTTTTTCACATAGCCAAGAGCAACCTTTTCGCTGGCAGGGGGGGGGGGGGGACACTTGACTCTAACATAAATTTGCAACTTAAAGCTTAATTTTACGCAAACGAATCTCTGAATCGAAAAATGGTTTTAACAAACCCATAATATTTTTTAATGGCCTATCCAACGATACCCCACACCATGGGATAGATGAGAAAAAAAAATACATCCCCACTTTACGTCTACGTGAGGTAACCGAAAAAAAAAAAACCTTGATTTTATGTTACCACTTTGTTGGAATTATTAATATGTGTATACATACCAAATTATAGCTTTCTAGTACGTAGATTCTCTGAGCTAAGCTGCGGACGGACAGACGGACAGAGCGAAACTATAAGGGTTCCTTGTTGACTTCGGAACCCTAAAAATGGTAAGTAAGTAGGGTAGGGTAGGCAGTTGACGGGAGCGAAACCGCGGGCACAACTAGCTAGTGAAGCAAGGCAGGTAGGGAAGGTAGGTAGGGAAGGTAGGTAGGAAAGGTAGGTAGGTAAGTAGGGTAGGGTAGGCAGTTGACGGGAGTCAAGTAAAGCCGCGGGCAAAACTAGTTGATAATAAGTATGAAACGTATGATTCTTGAAATGGAGCTTCGAAATGCGAATTAAAATACATTGAAACGCGTAGTCCGTTATTGTTATAGTAATTTATGTAAACATGACTAAATAAAAATGAGTCCGACGAGTCCGTACCTATATCTGCACTTCTGAGGACCCAAGAAAAACGCTACTGATGCCGCAATTATAGTTCTCGCCAAACTTCTTGGCCACCCTGCCCTGCCACGGCGCGGTGCTGTTTATGTATGAGATGTACTACTGGGTTCAACTCGTTTAATTAAGTATGTACCTAGTACATTTACCATCGACTATAAATGGTGTAAAAGAATAGAAAAATCATTCATTCGTTCGAAATGATTGACTTTGATTTGGTACAATCACAACATGCAAACAATACATACATATTGTTCATTTATCTTTTCAGTACACGGTGCGTCAATCATCGAGATATGTTTGTTATTCTAGTGTGTTAATCGTTCGTCTTACGAATAGTTACCCCGGATTTAAACCCACGAGCAAAAAATCTAAAAATCCGACTTCTTAAGAAGCGAACTAAAAAGACATAAAACAAGAAGAAACTCATGCTGTGCAGTCGGAGAATACATCTGATATTGGTCAGCCGGCTCGCGAATATTATGTATCCTCCGACTGCACAAGCTCGCTTCATAAGCAGTCGGTTTTTTTTTTTGTTATTGACTTATTTCTGCCGTTCAGTAAGCAGTGTGTCAAACATCAGTCATCGAGAAACGTTTGTTATTCTCGTGTGTAACTCTGACGTCACGTTTTATGAATAGTTCATGTACGGAGGGAGGTGACACAATTTGTGTCGTTTTTCAGGGCGTAATAGCTAGAGGCCCTGACCTTACACATGCTGTCCTTTACGTGGTAAATATAACTGTGGAGGATTGTTATTTGTGTTTGTTTTGGTTAATTACGATACAAACCGTGTTCGGAGAATTTTCCAAATCGGTCCAGGCGTTTTTGAGTAATCGGGGAACAAATAAAAAAAAAGTTACCGACGAATTATAGTTGATTTTTCCGAAAGTTTAGTACTAGCATACTATTATATTATCTGTGGTTTAGTTTTCTAACGGTAAACTTTTGATTGATAGAGATATTAAATCATCCCAGTCTCCAGATTTATAGCGCTTTAAAATTGTTTGCTTGAGCGATAAAGAGTAAGAAACGATGTTTTCGTTAAAAGCGCAACCGGGCCGGTTCCCGGAGATGTCATAAAACATTACTCGTCGAGTTTGTCCTACATGCAGTTCCTGTTGTGTTTGTTTTGGTTAATTACTATACAAACCGTGTTGAATGAAATAATAAAGTACTATCTTCTGCCAGTGCCATCACCCACATCATCATCATCATCATCAGCAGCCTTTTTTTATGTTCCCACTGCTGGGACACAGGCCTTCCCTCTGCGAGAGGGAATGGGCCATAATCCACCACGCGGGCAGATTGGTGAATGTCACATGTCTTTGAATTTTTGGTTCTAGGACATGCCGGTTTCCTCACGATATTTTCCTTCACCGTTTTAGAGCAGTGGTGATTAAATAATTTTCACTAAATAAAGCGACTGCCTGGATTCGAACCCATGACCATTACGTAATTCGGGGCCGTTACCACTGGACCACCACTGGACACCAATATGCATCGCCCACAAGATAGACGAAAATTATCCCAAGGTATTAAAATATCCATGTCCAAATCTGTTCAGTAACTCCGTCTAGTTGCTTTTGCATTTGTAAGATTATTAAGTATGCATGTATTTTTCTGTCAATAATAAGAGTAAAATGGAAAACTATAAAGCAATTTTAATTTCCAGAAAGATTTAGGATTCAGGTTTTTTTTTCCCATATATTTATTATTGTTGGATCACAGATTGAACGCAAGTCAACTGCGAAGTGATGCGATTGCCGTTGGAAATTCGTTCAAACAGTCACTGCTCTTAGAAAATGATCACGTTCATTTTACGATAATTTTCATTACACGAACTCAAAACTGGGTCTTCTGTATGTAGGTACAGGTACAAAGTACGTAATCGACGTTCTATTTTGTGGAACAGGTCCAAAATAAAAGAAAAAAGAAAAAAACAAGAAACATTTAAAAAAATCATATATATTTATTAAAACTTAAAAAATAACAAGAACACAGCGGACGACATTTTCGACTAGTCGACCTTAGGTTGGGGCTAAGATAAAATATGGCGGAGCAACAAAAAAAAAAAGAAAAACAGAAAACTTGTCATTTAACAAACTCGTCATCTATTTAAATGCCCGAAAACAATGCAAAGCTATCATTAAAAAAACAATAACACTTTATGGTTCTGGCAGACGACGCGACAAGATGAGTCGACGTGGGTGGGTGCGGTGCGGTGCGGCGTATAACTGCCAACTATTCATTTAGCTAACCGATTTGAGACAAACGGCAAACATTTTAATCATACATAGTTCTTCTTCTTTTCGTTTCGAAGGTACGTTTAATAAAATTGTTTGGGCCCAGTAGATACAGTAAACACAGCGGATCTTCGTGTCTCTGAATTTAGGCTCTGCGAAACATCGCGCAAGAAACAGTTTGTCTAAAAAGCTGAAGTTTTCCAAAGAAGAAGCTAGATAAATAATGCATGACATTACATTATTTGATTCGGTTTTTTTTTTTAATTTTATTATGTGTTTTTTTTTTTCAATTTATATATGATACGGTGTCGACATGGGAAGCGGCACCTTCCCATTTCGACACTGTATCTTCTATACTTACTAAAAATCTAAAATTATAAAGCTGAAGAGTTGGTTTGTTTGTTTGAACGCGCTAATCTCAGGAACTACTGGTTGGATTTGAATTTTTTTTTTTGTGTTGGATAATCCATTTACCGAGAAAGGTATATAACATAACGCTACGACTAATAGGAGCGCAGCACTAATGAAAAATGTTGCAAAGACGGTTAAAAAAAAATCGTTTTTGAGAGCTTCCGTTGCGTGTGCTGCAACAATCATGTATTTAGGTAGGGTAGGGTAGGTTGGTTAGATGGCTAGGTAGGTAGCCAGTTGTCGGGAGCGAAGCCGTGTGGGACAGCTAGTCACATATAAATGACTCGAGATGGGACTACACCAGCCGTGTGAGTGTTATCCGCTTCTTTAGTAGACAGATTATACCCTTTGGGCGAAAGCCGACGACTTTTACGGCACCTAATCAAGTTTGGCAAAAATCAGTTTTGAGTAAAAGTGGGTTTTAAGATTACATTTAAATGTATTCCCATCTCGGCGTCTTCCCATCTCGACACAGTAACACATATAAATTGAAAAATGAAACTACTGAAATAAAAAAATAAAAAATGGATTATCAAATTGACTGAATAAATAATCAAGCTGATTTAGTCACTAGAATACTGTGCTTTTATTTTTTATGTGAACCTTACATGATTTGTGCCAGCCTGCCAGGGTGCCGATATGGGACTAAACCATTATAAAGGAGAGGTGTACCTACCTAAAGTGGGTACACCAACACTAGTTGTAATTAAGTCCAATTTCTTATGGGACTTTTTACAATTTGTTACCATGGCACAAATTCTACTAGGCTTCAACTGAGAAATTATATGTGGTAAAACAAAATAACATTTTTCCCCAAAAATCGAAGACAGAAGACTTCATGCACAGCAGTAGAAACAATGTGCCTTATGAACGGGTTACGCACGCAGTGTAGGCGTAACTTTACACATGCGTGCAAATGGAACAAACAAGTACTTTACACTCTCTACAAAGTTATTCAACACCACATTTTTTGCTCATAGAAATTCGGGGGTAGGGGGCAGTACGTAGACCACGGAGACGCCTCGGCGAACACTGCTTGAGACCGCATCTTCAAAACTTTCCATGCAAACCAAGCTTGTCAGTGAATGTCAACGTTTAATCATAGAAATTGATGCCCGTGACATTTTTGACTATGGCCATGGCAGCCGAGACTAACCGATTTACTAGCTGCTACCCGCGGCACCGCCTGCATGGAATTAGTGCTTCTACCTTTATAAACTAGCCTCTGTGTTATTCTGATGTATTAGTCTATAGTCAACAAGTGCTTTTTAGGTCAATTTTTTTTCGCTTTCGCCGAAAATTATGATTGAGGTGTCATTGGATTGGGAATGGCATGTAGATAGTTTTTGAGAAAATACTAAGACCGCTCGCAAAATTGCAATAGTCATAAACAATTAAGTGAAAAAAGGGGGTTTGATTTTTCGTCAATATCTCAAAAACTATTCAAGATAATTCAAATTTGAAAAATGGTCCAAAAAGAGGAGAAAATTTCCTAAAAAATTCCTACTCCCAGAACTGTAGGACCAATATTTATAATTTTCCCAGAGGGTTAAAAATACGCCTGAAAACGGGTACTCCGGCTTGCGCAAGCCACGCCCCTTTCGGACCTTTAATGAATAAAAATTATTTAAACTTATCAAATATCAGATCAGATCAGGCGCCTGCAGGATAGATCAATGAACAATAATCCTTGGTCAAAAATGTTTTATCGCGATTTTTCAATAAGTTATCGCCATGGCCCACGCCCAATGGTCCACCTGAAGGACTAAGTGCGGAAACCAAACCCCCTAACATAGAACATAGAACTGTTCAGATAAAAAAAAACAGTGTATTATAGTACACAGTAGGGATTAGTAATGGGTCTGTAATTGCAGTCGGCACGGCCTTCCGTGCTCTATGGGGGCAGTATAATGTTCCCATTTATTCGGCTAGACGTTTGTCTGGAGATCAAACGATATAAGTAGGTCCTACTGTTGTTGTAACCTCATTCGCTGAAAGGTGCTATGTTTTTATAGGTTTCTAATGACCCCTTTAAAATGACACACTTTGGCAACTCGGCTTATAATGTTAAAGTTATAGATTTAGTATGTTTTCGCTATAAATACTACAGGTATGGGTGCAGATACCCCTCAGTAGCTAATTTTAAAATGAGAATCACGTCTAAACGGCTAGTCGTATTTTTTTGGAAAAAACTATATGTTACTTTAGACTATTTTCTAAATAATTTGAACTATTAAAATTTTTATATATGAGAGTGTAATTAATTTGTAAAGTTATGTCTAACACGGACAAAAAACTGTGTGTTTGTGTGTTTTAATTAAATTGTTACCATATCAAAGACAATTTAATTATCTTTTTTTATTATATATAGGCTCGCGCTTGACCACTATCTCACCTGATGGTAAGCGATGATGTGGTCGACGGTGTAACACGCTTGCCTAGAAGTAACCTATCTACATTTTTATCTGAAGCTTTTTTATGGCTTATGTTTAACAAACCACCAAATCTAGTAATATACTGACAAAAATAGTAAATGATCACCAAAATTAAATTTAGAATCGCAACAGAGTCGACGGAGCCCCGCTGGGCGGGGCTCCTATTTCTGAATACAGGGTCTAAAGTAAACTCGGGGTGCCCTTAGCTCCCGAGCTCGCTTCGCTCGCTCTTGGACTGATTCATTGACCAAATCACTAGATTTGATATCTTACGGTTTTAGCACTTATGAAATTTGGTGATCAATTTACTAAATTTGGTTTAGGTTTATTTTTTTTGCTGATTAGTATATATTTTAGGTGATAGGGGTTATCGTCACAAAGTTTTTTTTGGTGGTCATTATATTTATTCCCCTTTTTTATTAAGTCATAGATTAATAAGGAAATTACAAAAATCTACTGAATGTTGGGTCGCGCAAGTGTGAAACGAGTGCGCGTTTTGTTCCCTCAAGGTCGTTGGCGACTGTCGTCGTCTTAAGACCTTTTGTTTTGAAATAGAGCAGCCGTCCTAGTGGCATTTCATGGTAAAGCTTGACGTTTTCAGTTTTCTATAATACAAAGTGACATTATATCAGTGATAACGATTGTCAAACGTCCAAAACACATCCTACCCACTATTATTATAAATGCGAAAGTTTGTGAGGATGGATGTATGGATGGATGTACTGAACGGATTATGATGAAATTTTACAGAGCTTATACACCAGAATAACACATAGATAGCCTATTTGGTTAAATTGTTCTTTGGGATAATTAAACACCCTTCACGCGGGCGGAGCCGCGGGCAGAAACTAGTATTATGGCATTGATCACGGAACCTTTCAGTAGCAACTATTAATCCTTTTTGGCCATCGTTATCGCTGAGAGAATTTCAGTTTGTCCAGGCTTACGGTATGAACATTGAATTTGAGCTCTATATATGTCAAAAAGTAAAATTTTAAAAACCCCCGACACAAATACCTTTTCAAACTATATAATTTATCTAGTAGTAAACACACATCGATCGAAACACGTAATTATTCTACAATATCTTGCAAAAATACCCCGATTCAAAGAGTAAAATACGCATACCTTTTGAACTGCCTAACCGACTTTCATCAAACATTCAACATACTAAGAACACTCTCGAAGAGGCACACTTCAAACAAAAATAAACAAATTAAAATCGTTTCATCCGTTTAGGAGCTATGTTGCCGCAGACAGATACACAAACACACGTCAAACTAATAACACTCCTCTTTTTCCGTCGGGGGTTAAAAAAAGTTTATGCGTAGAAAGACGCGGCAAACCACTACAGACCATTAACGTATAGTTTTTCTAGTATAACTTTTCAGCATCCTCAGCCGCGGCCGGCGGGCATAGCTAACTAGTTATTTTTCATGAACATTTCAGCACGAATGGAGGTTCCTGATAAGACCTTTTCCCAAGATAATATGTGTGAACAAGAGGCCTTAAAATAAATTGATCGTGTATGGCCGTAAGTATAAAGAAAAAATACTAACGTTTTCCCTCGGCTTTGCTCCTGTGGCCTATTCGAAAACGGATTGGAAACCGTGTACCTTATTTTGCTTGATAAATAGTTGCCTATGGAAGCTGTTTATCAGTGAAAGGATTTCGTAATCGTTTAAGGACTGATGTGCTGGTCCTACTGGATAATTGTACTTTTTTGAAAGTTTTTTAATACAATAAAGAATAATATGCTAGCGCTACGACTGCAAGAGAACCTCAAACGACGAAAATATAATAACCTCATCGGAAGTTATATTTTTGAGCAGTTTGGGGTTGAAACTCTTAGTCCGTGGGCTCCGGGTGCTCACGCATTGAAACTTCGCGTGATCCAAGGGCTGGGTGTTACTTTGATCAGAGGATAAGCATTGCCACACAACGTGGCAATGATGCCAGTCTTTTGGGCACATTACCAGTGGACAGCGATGTGGAGGAGTTTTTCGGCACCATATTTTAGATATGTTTATTTTTAGGCTTAGTTAGTTTATATTTTTCGATTTAAGTGTATATGTTACAGTTAAAACGAGTTTTTAAATAGAAAGCGTTTTCCCTAGTTAGAACTAGTTCTGATTAAATGCCTTTGTTAAAATTAGAATTATCAAAATTGAATATCAGTTAAATGCCCAACATGAGTAGACAATGTGATAAAAAAAAATACTATAATTTTATATTTCAATGTTGACATTGGTTTTAATATAGAATAAATAAGTACGATTAGTATTTAAGCATCAAAGTTGACGGAGCTCTGCTGCGTGGGGCTCCTATTTCTGTCTGCAGGGTCTAAAGTAACCTAACATGAAGAAGATGACGGGAGCTGATATCCTTCGAACCTAACCAAGCCGTGTCCGGGTGCCCTAAGCTCCCGAGCTCGCTTCGCTCGCTTTTGGACTAATTCGTTAACCATAATTATATAATTACCCAACCGTTACGTAGCAATATTCATAATGACCAGACAATGTTATAAATATAGAAGATACAGCGAGTGACAAAACTAGTTTTATATGAAAATTAAATATATCAGTGGTAAATTCTAGTTTTAACAAAGGCATTTGGTAAAACTAGTTTTAACTAGGGAAAATGAGTTCTAACGAAAAACGGGTTTTAACTGTGACATATATGTATATATATTGTTATTAAGTATTTTATATAATGCACATAACTAATTATCTCCCTGAATAAATATACCTTAACGTATTGTAAAAAAATAAGTGGATATTCCATAGAAATTCTTTTACAAGCAAACAGTTTTACCTTGTTTACAAGCCTTCTTTTAATGCCCCTATAAAAACATGTTAGTATATGGTTATATCGACGTGTGCTCATTAAATTTTCTCTCTCATAAATAATAAGCGAACATGGGTAACCTAACCTAGTTCGTTAGGCAGCTACTTCAAGGCCGTACCTAGGTGTGTTAAGAAATAATTAGGTCTATGTTACTGTTTCTGTTTAGTGTATCAGGTTCAATAATAAATTATACTTGAATTAAATAGTGACGTTGCGTTGGAAGGCCTTCCACCAGGTAGACCGAAGACCTGGTGAAGGTTGCGGGGTACCGCTGGATGCGAGGAGCACGGGACCGGTCAATGTGGCGACGCTTGGGGGAGGAATAGAGAGGTATTAGTGACTCTTTTGTTAAAGGAATTATATTTTGCACATAATTTGTTTCACGTAATTTTTTTCTATAAATTACCTATAAGCGTCCTCCGTGCTGGCTTTTTTAAACAGACTTTAAAAAAAGGAGCAACTCGGAGGTTCTCAATTCGTCGGAATCTTATTTTTTAAATGTATTTTCCCCGATTACTCAATTCTTTTTTTGTTTGAAAGGGTAGTATACTTCCCGGGTGGTTCCATGGGCATCAAGTCAGGATCTGATGATGGGATCCCATGGAAATCGGGGGTTCTCCTCAAATATTATAGGCAAACATATAGCGATTTTGGTATTTTCATCAACAATGCTGTCATTTGCAATCAGAAAGTACCATTTGGTGAAGTGGAACTGATGAGGAAGACCACAGATGGCCACTGGAACTCCTTAATGCTAAGTATGTCACAAGTATAAGATACCTCGAATAGTTAACTGACTAATAAAAGCTAAATACTTATAAATAAAGACTAATAAAGCAAATACTTATAAATAAATGGTACTCATGAAAATGGTACCATCGAACTGATCTCATGATGAAGCCGGAAGGTAGGCACTGGAACTCCGAAATACAATCAAACGAGTTTTATTTATTTATTCTTTATTGTACAACAAGACATTACATTTAAACAAATTGACAACAAAATTCTTGTACAAAGCGAGCTTAACTCCAAATGGAATTTTCTTCCAGCAAACCTTTGAGTGATAGAGATCATAATAAAGGTCATTAATCCAGTGTACAATATATATACATATATAGTACGATGAAACTAGTTACATAATAACACATAAAAGTTACATAAACGTTTATAAAGACAAATATATATATAATTCATAGCGTTGAAAGGAAATGCTCCTTAATTTGCCTCTTGAAGACATCGAGAGAAGGGCTATCGCGTATGGAGTGTGGGAGAGAGTTCCAGAGATACACTGCAGTAACAGAGAAGGAGCCATCGTAGCGGCTAGAAGTGTGACGCGGAGTACGAAGGAGAAGCGAAGTGGCAGTGCGACAAGGTTTGCGCTCGGTACGAGGTACTCAAACCGTTCACGAAGGCACAGATAATATAATACTAGCATACAGATACCTCATCCCATACAAAGCCATACCGTGCCGACGTAACTAGCGTTTTTCGACTGCTTAATCTGGCAATTTTTGTACATCGAAAGCATTCGGTTCTGTTTCACGTTGATAGATGGTGTTAGCAGCGACTTGCAAGTAAAAGGGTTTACTAGGTTCGTGAATATTTTTTTCTTTAAATACAGTGAAGGTTTGTTTTCTAGTATTTATTTGCACGTTATTACAGTTTTTTTTTTGCACTAAAATGTGTTAAAATGCAAACTAACAATCGAGTGGAATGCCTCAGAAATTTAAAAATGCGCCATCTATTGGCATCAATTTTAAATGATCCGTGTAATAATCTTTGAAATGTGAATTAAGAGCCCAATATTCCAGAATTTTGTACTTAGGAGAGTTGATTAAACAAGAACATACAATTTTTGTGTTCAATTCCAGAAAATGTTAATTTTACACACATTCAATAACAGATGGAGGTGCATATCGCGGCATCTAGTGAGATTTATTTAAACCAAATTTTCTTTCTTAGCAATGAGACCCCGTGATAGCGAAGGTATTGAGGAGAAGTAGGATTGTGTAGGATAGTATAGTTTTATCTATTTGTCTTAGAAGGCACATGACAACAAGCGAAAGAAAACATCTACAGTTGTTTTATCGCAAGTTTACAGCTGGTTTATTGCGGTTTAACGTACTGCGGGATTGTAAACGAGAGTTGGAGTGAAGTAGGAAGTATCTCGCATTAGATTTATGATCCTACTGTGAGTGGAAAGGAAAGAAGTGGTCTTTATAGGCGCGGTTACATATAGAGTAACGTTTTTACCTGACTGCCGAAGGAGGGTAATGTGTTTATCTGTCTATATATGTATGTATGTATGTTTGTTCCTATGTGGCGTTCCAGAGACCAAACGCGTTGGCCGATATTATGATTCTTACGTCTATCGATTCGTCTTAACCTTGCAAGTGTCACTGGCTACATTCAAATTTAAAAAATGAAAAATAGCGGCTTTTGGGCCCCATATTTTGGAGTCCTTATTTTTTTTTCTCTTCCGAACCCATCGTGTGGGGTATCAAAATAAAGGGTTTTAAGAGGTGTTTAAATGTACCTAATTCGAAAAAAAAACTAAAAGAAAAATAACTAAAAAGTTATAAATAAAAAAAGTTAATACAGAAATCAAAAAACCCGACTGCTTAAAAAGCGAACTAAAAAGACGAAGAAGAAAATCATGCTGAGCAGTCGGAGGATTCATCTGGGTTAGTTCAGCCAGCTCGCGAATATGTATCCTCCGACGACACATCATAATTTTCTTCTTGTTTACGTCTTCTTAGTTCACTTTTTAAGCAGCCAGGTTTTTTGATTTTTGAATTAACGTTTTTTCTCTGAATCTTATTGATTCTTGCATAGATGTATATCATATTTTGTATCAGGATTCAGAAATATCAGATTCGGCAAGAATACTGTCTGCCACACTAATGAATGAAAGATGACTATCAACTCCGAATCATCAGCCCTATAATTTTCCCACCGCTGGGACACAGACATCCTCTCTGTGAGAGGCCTTAATTCCCCACGCGGTCCCAGTGCGGGTTGGTAGATGTCACATGTCTTCGAATTTTTAGTCCTAGGACTTGCTGGTTTCCTCACGATGTTTTTCTTCACCGTTTTAAGAGCAGTGGTGATGAAATAATTAACACAAATTAAAGCGCCTGCCTGGATTCGAACTCACGACCTACGACACGGAAGTCGTGGGCCGTTACCACTGGGCCACCACTGCTCAAAAAAAGCCGAATGCTTCTCCTTATTCTTGGCGAGGTGGAACAGCTCAGCAGCACTCCGAATGTTTCTCAGCCAAGAGTGCTAACTTCCTACTAAATGACAGTGAAAAAAAGGCTTCTTCCTGTTGCCAATTAAGCCTTATGTAATCACCCCGTAAGGCTTGCAGCTAGTATATATTATTAAATGATTCAGATAAAAGTGATGGCATTTAACATTAAAAGTTTGCCACGTTATCTGTGATCTAACTACAAGTTCATGGCACCCGTTGACGGCCACAAGATTAATGAGTTATTTTACTCATATTTATGTATTTAATACACTGATAACGCTAAAACAAACTGAACTCTCAACGATCATTAGCGGTAATTGTCCTGATATTTAATACGACGTGTTTACTGATCTAGATGGACTGATAGACTGATGAATGTGGTTTAGTTGTAACCATAGATAGTTATATGGTTGTAACCGTTATCCAGTTAACGTTCTTTAAATTATACCCTTCATGTTTAACTATTTTTTGTGTCTTAGATTAATGTGACTGCCTCGTTGGTTTAGGGCCAGATTCTTGATCCGTAGTTATTAAAAAATGGTTTAATATATGCTCCCCAATGGTTGCAAACTTCAGTAAAACAACATTTTTAGGGTTCCGTACCCAAAGGGTAAAAACGGGACCCTATTACTAAGACAGACGGATCGCGAAGTCTTAGTAATAGGGTCCCGTTTTTACCCTTTGGGTTCGGAACCCTAAAAAAAGAATTAGCGAAATCGGTCCAGCCGTTCACGCGTGATGCCGTGACCAAGGGAAATAGGGATTCATTTTTATGTATATAGATAATATATAATATTATGTAGTGATTATTATTCATCAACTCTAGAGACTATCTATAAAAATACAGTGTAAAGTAGGTATTACTGTATATATTCTAGTATTATATTATTAACTTTAGCAAACTTGGCCAATGTTAGGGATTTCTGAATTATTTAGCTTTGACTTCAATTTACGGTATAATAGCATTCGCGCTGTGTAACGTGACCAGGGAAAATAATAATTAATATAACGAACCACCTTTAATGAATACAATGGAGTGGTACTAATTTATTAAATTATTTAACTTGCAATGTATGTATGTATGTAAGTGTGATCGGGTCAAATCTTCCAATTGAATTTTAAAGCCGTTATCCTCCACCGATTCAGATGAAATTTTGCATTCAACGTTTAGTTTGGATGACAATGCATGGTTAGCTAAGTGGCGTCATTCTAAATCCAATACGGTGGATGGTCCAAGATGGCGGACTAGTTATTTTTGTGTGAATAATTTTATTTATTTTCAGATGAAATAATAGACATGGGAATGCTTTAACTGCTGAACATCCAAACTATAAATATGAAGGGATTTGATTATGTTAACTCTAGGAGTGCTGCAGTGCGATTTTGTAAACATCTCACCGTTATATATATAAATCTTAGGTAAAGTGAACATAAAGTCAATTAATTCAATCAAGTGATGAATGACATGAGTGACCTCAATGCCTTAGGTGCCTGGGTAGGCCTTTGGTTTGGGATGCAACCCTTGCGCCATCCCATCGCCATCTTCTTAGCACGGTGAGCTTTGCTGGGGCGGCTGCTGCTGGTGTAGAAAACCTCAAACGGCACAAATATAACAACCTTATTGGAATTTATGTGTGTGGCGTTTGTGGTCCATGGGGCCGAGTGCGCTTCGAGTTTTACGAGACATTAGCACAAATCTCGTCAACTCTTCACGTGACCAGAGGGCTGGCCTTTTCTTTGGCCAGGGAATCAGCATTGCCATACAACGTGGCAGTGCTGACAGCGTTCTGGGCACGGTTCCCATTGACAACGAAATGGACGAATTTTTTGATGCGCAATGAGCCTTTTTCCCTCTCCCTTTGTATATAGGTTTGTTTTGTTATTAGTCATAAGTTTTAAAATATTCAATTGTACTAATATATTATAAATGCGAAAGTAACTCTGTCTACCTGTCTGTTACCTTTTCACGCTTAAACCGCTGAAACGATCGATGAAAGGACATGGCTAAATAAAGTATGGACGACTGCCCTAGCAATGAATAAACATTTTAACTAGTAATATGTAATTCTGAATAGCTGAATATGAGTATTTCGTATGAAAAAAGTTACAGACACTTTTTATATCGTCACAATCCTGAAAATAAAATCGTAGAAACGCCTACATTAATAGGTATACAAACTTGTAAAAGAATAAGATTTTGCTATGATACTTTATTAAGGCGTTCAGAGGAGCTCGTGGCTTAATAATAACAGACGCACAGGTCGATCTTCAAGGTTAAGCAACGCTAGCCGAGGTCATTCCGTGTTTCCATCGTGTACCATCTTTACATAGCGTGTTTCCTATCTTGGGAATCCAGTTAAGCCGTTGGTCCTGGCTGTCATTTGAAGATCTTTCATTTGTTGCTACACCACAGTTTATGCATCTCATGATGAATCAATACGCAATTGAAACTTAAGACCATACTAGTTGGCTCTGTATTAATACATAATACCCGGCGAAAGGTACTTCGTTCAAAGTGAGTTCCCATGACACCCCCAACATGTTTTTTTTTTAATTTGATTCTAATCGAATCGAACTTTTTAGTGTCAGCACTATTTAAGCGCCGTTGCTTTCCAGATTTTGTCAATAATTTCTAGAAATCAGATAATCTCTAAGGTTTTGAGATGTATTGCGAAAGGTACAAAAATAAATAATAATCTTAGATAGGTACTTTATCTAAGATAATAATGAATACTGTTCGTTTCGATTTACGCAAATGTCTTTAAAAGTAGGTTTATTGACTACAATTTTTCATAGAACGGAATCTTATGTTCTTCTTGTCAAACAAAAACATGAAAAATCTTTTAATTATTTGATTAATTCACGAAAGTTCTAGAAGAATAATAAAACTGTTATAATTCATTAATGAATATTTGAGATGTATTGCGATAGGTACAATCTATATCTATACTAATATTATAAAGCTGAAGAGTTTGTTTGTTTGTTTGAACGCGCTAATCTCAGGAACTACTGGCTCGAATAGAAAAAATATTCTTGTGTTGGATAGTCCATTTATCGAGGAAGGTTATAGGCTATATAACATCACGCTACGACCAATAGGAGCGGAGCATAAATGAAAAATGTTGCAAAAACGGGCAAAATTATTCCTTTTTAAGAGTTTCCGTTGCGTGCGCTGCGTAAGCGGTTAAAATTTCATGTATGTAGGGTTGGGTAGGTAGGTAGCCAGTTTACGGGAGCGAAGCCGCGTGGGACAGCTAGTATTAAATAATAATGAATACTGTTCGTTTCGACTTACGCAAATGTATTTAAAAGTAGGTTTATTGACTACAGTGTTTCGTAGAACGGAATCTTATGTTCTTCTTGTCAATTAAAAACATGAAAAAACTTTTAATTATTTGATTAATTCACGAAAGTTCTAGAAGAATAATAAAACTGTAATAATTCATTAATAAATATTTGAATGTTACGAGCTAGTGAGAAATTTCTAGATGTGCTAAGGGCAGTTGTTTAGCCATGTCCTTTGATATGGAGATATTTTGAGACCCTGGGAAGGACATAGGATAGTTTTTATCCCAACATTCATCCTTAAGGATAATATAATTCGCGGGCATTATGAAGCATATCAAATCAAATCAGGCAATGTAATGAATAGTGATTTAAACTTCTATATTTATCACATTGTCTGGTCATTATGAATATTGCTACGTAACGGTTGGGCAATTCGATAAGTATGGGCAATGCATTAATCCAAGAGCGAGCGAAGCGAGCTCGGGGTATTAGGGCAGCTCAGGTTTCTTTGGACCCGCAGACAGAAATAGGCATCCCGCGCAGCGGGGTTCCGTCAACTTCGTTGCTTATATAGTAATCGTACTTACACATTCTACATTAAAATTAATGTCAACATTAAAATAATTAAAAATACAAAAATATTTTCCTTAACCGGCTCAGTAGTTTTAGTGATGGCCATTATTCAGAAAGCTCGGTCAATTTAATTATTTCAATATTTTTAGCATATTTCAAATTGTCTGGGCATTATTAATAACGCCGTAGTAATCACTTGGTCCATAACATATATATGTATTGTGACTGTACTTACTCTCACTTAATATGTAGACTAGGTACCCACATAACAAAACTAATAAACACAGAAACTTTGCGCCACTCACTAGTGTTCCCTTTCATTAGGAAAATTAGGAAAACAGTCACAACTTTTCATGAAAGCTGTAAGGCATTAATACAGCTGTTGTTAAAGAACAATAAAGTAATCCTTTGCTATCTACTTATGTGATGTGGGACAAAACACCAGACTAGAGAGATAGAACTTGAAGTATTCATAATACAATATCTTACTTGACGTAGGAATCCGAAATTACTTTAAAATATAGCAGCTCCTGATATTTTATTCAACATAACAAATAACAGTAATAGTTTCCTTGCGTGATCGAATCAGAAATGTAGAGATCCGCAAGAGAACCAGGGTTACCGACATAGCCCGAAGAATTGCCAAACTTAATTGGCAGTGGGCAGGGCACATTGCTCGCAGAACGGATGGCCGATGGGGCAGAAAGGTTCTGGAGTAGGGACCGCGAACCGGAAGACGTTGCGTTGGAAGGCCTCCAACCACCTGGTTGGAGGCCTTCCAACGCAACGTCTGACCGGTCCCGACCTGGACCGATGACCTGGTGAAGGTTGCGGGGATCCGCTGGTTGCGGGACGCACGGGACCGGGCAATGTGGCGACGCTTGGGGAAGGCCTATGTCCAGCATTGACGTCTTTCGGGTGATATGATGATGATGATGAGCAAATAACATCACGCGTGTATTCGCCGAAGGACTATGCAGAGGTGTATATTCAAATATCATCAGATACTTGTAAGCCGCGTGTACCAAATATAGGACAAGCCTTTTGCCTTCAATAGTATAAAAATCCAGACACCAGGCAAGTGAAAAATTCCAGATGAAAAAACTCAAAACCCAACCCCAGGGATTCGAATTCAGGACCTGCGATTGCGGCCACTTTATGTGTTAATGCAATAAACCAACTGTCGGTGTTATCTTGATTAAATTTAATATACGTAGTATGTAGGGCTTTGATGTCTTTGGGCTGTAACATCAAACGATTTCCGTTACTCTCATGTACCTATTGCATCTAAATGATTGTGTAAGCAAGTCTCTCGGTTTCCATTTATTTATACTTATTCTTGTGAGAACGAATACTGTTATTTTGTATACTCGTACTTGTGTTGACTGCTGATCTAAATTAAAGAACATTTTTTTGTCGTAGCTTAGCTACCTTAGGGCACAAAAATATTTTTTTCTTTTAAAGAATTTTCGTAACATAATCAATACAATACAAAATATAATATAAATATATAGCACCCCGCCGTTTCATCAGAGACTTATTAAAATTTTACCTTTTTGTAAAATTAAATTAAATGACTTCTAAGAAGTTAAATTTCTTTTTATCGCATCCATTCAAATAGAGTTAGTTTATTCTTCGTAAACAGGGACTAAAAAAGCTCATTAATCCCTAGGCACTAAAAGTGATTTGAATTTGGAATGTGGATATTGTTAGTAAATGTTCTCTTGACAAAAACTTAAAGAAACACTCTTGCCTTTAAAATAGTTGCTTGCTCCCTAGATAAAAAGTCTACTATTTAGAGCCGGTTCCTGAATTGAGTAGGTATTTGGAGTTACAAAACGTGTCAAACCCTACTTTAATACCTAAGTAGTAGTAGTACTGTTTGAAAGGTTTTTAGGCGAAAGTAGAGTTACACATTTGTTAAACTCTACTTAACAGTTTTATGAATTAGAATTTAAAGATTAAATTCTTAATTTAGAAAACGGGGATTAGCTTGACTCATTCATACTCAAAAGAGCCAGACTTTATTTGGTCCTACTTTCCAGATTAAGTGGTTTTAGGACGAATCCCTTGCAGCTAAGAGAAAGGTGTTTTATTTGTATCCTCACCCTTTCGTTGTAAATACAAGTTCTGTGTGTTTGGTCTCTTTTGATCCCTTGGGAGAATAAGCGTGAACTTTTGTAGGATAAACGGCTGGAACTTGCCAAACAGTATAATTTTGTATGGTGTGTTTATCTTTGCTTGAAGAAAACTTATTTGTGTAACCTTTATCTGTAACCTTTTGGAAGCATTACGCTAATCCGAACAAATAATCTTAACTAGTGTAATAAACAACTAAAATTGTTTGGTATTGTGTAGGAGGTAATCTCGTACATAAATATGACGTCATAAATATGACGTAGGTAGGTACCAATCAGATAACAACACGGGAGAAGCCTCAGAAAAAAGCCAAATGCTGGTGCGCCATGACATTCATGGCGCTTACGCGTTTCGTTCAACATAGTGTAAAGTAAGGTGTACGGATTGCAGTACAGTTCAGTGGAAATGAGTGAGTGTTCAGATCGCCAAATCTGGTGCGTAGTACATAATCTATATCGATGCAAGGGAACATTTTGGGCAGCTGTTAAAACGTTTACTAAAGTCGTGTCAATCTAAGAAGTCGGATTTGACAGCTGCTAATATACATTATATTTTCGAATTGCCTAGCGTGTAAAGAATCAGAAGTGCCTAATGATATCATTATAACTTCGAAGTGTGTGGGTAGTTAGTACACCATCTGACACTTTGCCGACATGACGTGACGACTGTTTGGGGGGAAGGAGGGGTGCTTATCTTGAACCTAATGTGCTGTCGTCACCAGTCTGTAATGTTGCTGAGTAAGTGGGTCTAATAAAACCTTATGATTCGTCGTCTTTTGCATTACAAATATCTTAACTCAGTGAGAAATGCTTACTAAGCATTTGTATCTGCAAATGATTTCGATCAGCAAAGTTAAAGAATTAATATCATAAATTAGTTAGCAGATAAGTTTATGGATGGGCTTTGCAAAGCAAATTACAATTAGCTTTTATTAGAAAAATCTTCTAGATTTCAGAGCCACGATAATTACTATTACGACGCGTCAGTCTGTTGGCTGTCTTTAACTAATTACGTTGGGAGTTGGGCCTGAGATTAAATTATTATATTTTAACCATTTTTTATACAGTTTATATACAATCTACTTACTTACAAATATACTTCTACTATTAAAAACTACCAATTTGTTATAGGCTTGCGTTTGACAAATATCTCGCCTGATGTTGTTTGATGATATGGTCGACGGTGAAGCACACTTGCCTAGAAGTAACCTATTCATTCTTGACTTATTTTAAAGACCCCAAGGTTGTAGCTATCAGGGAACAAAGACTTCGGAAGGGAGTTCCACTCCTTAGCTGTGCGCATAATGAAAGTATTAGCAAAACGCTTTGTGCGTATGGGAGGGATGTCCACCATGTACCGATGGCGCATGGCCGTACGTCTTGTAGTCCGATGATGGAAAGGGCTCGGCGGAATCAAATTGTGCAGTTTCATCGCACACTCCCCGAAATCTAACCAATAGAAAACCGACAGGCTGGCAACTCGTCGTCGGTGTTCAAGGCTTTGGAGCTTTGAGTCAACCAGAGCATCGTTGCCGATCAATCTCTTGGCCCGTCTGTCAATCGATTTAAATCGAGAAGTAATCTCGATTTAAATCAGCGTCGAAAAACTCCTTCACATCGTTGTCCATTGGTATTGCGCCCAAAAGACTGGCGGCATTGCCATGTTGTATGGCAATGCTTAAGTATCTTTTTTTATTTCCGTTGTTTCCTGCACCGATATTTTTTTAATGACGGAGGATGTTAATGACATCTTGGTCCATAACAAAATGGGTATTCAGATTAATCTTTCTTAGAAGTGTGATTTACATACGACCTTTAGATCGTGCGACCCACGCTGGCGCCTCGCTATAGCGCGCGGTGTATCTACACCTAATCCGTCTTGCCAAGCAACAACCAAACAAAAAATATAAACCGACATTTATGTTTAAGACCAACATAATAGGGGGAAGCCTATTGCCATCAAACTGGCGCATATTCAGACTCCTCAAAACCTCAAAATAATTTTGCCCGCCCTGGAAGTCGAACCATAGACCCTTTCCTGATGGCCCGACAATTTAAATTGCGCCGAAAGGCAATATCGCGCACATTTTTTTAACCGACTGCCCAAAAAGGAGGAGGTTCTCAATTCGGAGGTTAATATATATATATACTTATACACTTTTTTATGTATTTTCGGGCAGTTTATTCCATAATGGTATCATTTCAATCTGGTAAAGGCCTAATGCAGAATTTCGGAGATATACAACATAACTCTTTAATAAATGACGGCAAATCTTTTGGGATCTTTACACCATTTCATAACATACCATCACGCCAGCACGCTCGCGTACGCAGATGTGCCGTGTATTGTTCATCCTGGTACGCGCTCTCATTCCACCGGTTATGTTCAAGTAACATGTTATTCGGGTAATCTATTCAGGCATCACTGTGGGCTTTAAAGGTACCTTATTATAGAACTTGTTCATTATGTACCACTAAAGAGTAATAAATAAAAGCTTTTTACAAAAAAATACAACCGACTTCCAAATAAAAAAACACTACTAAGTGAAAAATAATTTCAATTTTGGAAGTCGGTGTTCCTGTTTTCGTTTCTTCATTGATTCACACCGATTTCCTAAATTGGAGTTATTTTTCATTTTGTAGTTTTTATTATTTGGAAGTCGGTTGTATATATAAATAAGTTCTTCTATGAAAAATACAAGTGTGTATTGGTCGAATTGCATCACATTGCATGCACGTGAGTGAACACATACTTGCAATTTCACTTAATAAAAATCGCTGATCGGTGTGATATAAATCGAATTCCATCGCGCCATCAGGAAAGTGCTTTAGACTTTAAGCATAAAACTAGAGCTTGCTATCACTGGACTAACGAAGCAGAGGAAAATATGTATAATGTGATTTTTAATTTCGTAGACTAAACTGACATTTGGGGGGTTGTCACTTTATCGTTACATTAAAATAGTGTCGTATCCTGACTATCCTGAGTGATCGAAAGTTAATCGAAAATCGAAGTAGATCGAAAATAAAATTATTTCACGATAAAAAAATAAAAATTGAGGAACTAGCGGCCCTTATTTAGTTTCTACTAATTTATGTCAGACTTAATTTTATGGATTACTGGTTCAATGGCAAATGTCAGTTTAGTCTACGAAATAAAAAATCACAGTATAAAGGAATCCTTATTAACGAAAAGTGAGTGCGTATTTATCGCCCTCACTTTGCGGTCGGGTTCGGCCGATGACGTACGATCACACTTCAGGCGACGGTGGATTAGGTGTACGCGAGCCGTAAAACGTTTCAGTCGCCCCTTCTCGGATGTAGTGCCAACAGACTATTGTGCTCAACGCTCGTTTGTGAAGCACCCGTTAAGAACACATCTCTAACATAGTAACAATCAATCAACCGTGACTTTTGCTCTACTATGTTGGAGCCTGCTTCCAGGATCGGAGCCGATGGATGTGAGACGTACAGGACCGATCATTGTGGCGACTGGCGACATTTGGAGGAGGCATATATCTAGCGGTGGACGTCTTTCGGCTGAAATGATGATGATGACATGGAGAGACTAACTATCTCACCATCCTAGCCTAGCCTTTGCCCAACTATATTGGGGTCGGCTTCCAGTCTTACCAGATTCAGCTGAGTACCAGTGTTTTACATGGAGCGACTGCCTATCAGACCTCCACAACCCAGTAACTGGGTAACACGATACCCCTTGGCAAGACTGGTGTCAGATCTCAGGCTTCTGACTACCCGTAACGACTGTTAAAGATCTTCAAATGACAGCCGGGACCAACGGCTTAACGTGCTTTCCGAGGCACGAAGGAAACTCGGTATGTTAAAATGGTCACCCATCCAAGGACCGACCTCGTCGAGCGTTGCTTAACCTTGAACGAACTCGACCCGTGCGGCTTTTATTATTAAGCCACGAGCTTAATTTATATAACTACCTATCTAACCTCCATAATTGAATAACTGGGTAACCCTTGACAATACAGGTGTCAGATCTTCCGGCTTCCGATTTCTCGTGACGAGGCGGCTTAATATGCTTTCAGAGGAACACCTCCAACAGAATCGTAATATTTAATGGATTTTAATTGTCATTAGTGCGTTCCGTTTCAGGTAACGATGCACTAGTACACCGTTGCCTGAAACGGAACAGCAAGTTGGGAGAAACCTTTTTAAATTTAATTTTTAATGTTTTATTTTTAAGTTCCTCATGTTGGGATTTCTCGTTTCATGTTTTTATTAATTTTGTTTTTTGCTACCCGGAGCTACACTAGCAGAGTGTTGTAGAATGTATTATTATTTGTAACTTATTAGCGCAACCGGCAGGTGGATCTGATATTGGTGTAAATTGATATTGGATAGGACCTTTTATATATATATTATATATATATTTATATATATATTTAATTTTATTTTTAATATTTATGGATTTCGATCTGAGCAGCGATAGCAATAGTTTTTTATCTCAAACAAGTGACGATGACAGTTTTGTGTCCATTCCTTCTCTTGCAGACAGTCTTAAGGCGCAGTTTTCTGATGGTCCTAAGAATTTTAACGTTATTCATATCAATGCCCAGAGTATTCCGGCCCATTTCCACGATATGCTGGCAAGTTTTGACTGTAAAAACATTCATGCTATTCTTGTATCCGAGTCATGGCTTAAACCTTGTCTCCCTTCAACTAGCTATTCTCTTCCTGGCTTCGTGCTTATTAGAAATGACAGGACGGTTGGTGGTGGTGGTGGTGTTGCCATATATCTCCGTGCGCACATTCCTTTTTCTGTAGTCCATGTGTCAGCGCAGCCACCGCCATCAAATGCTGGTGAACACCTGTTTCTTGAAGTCGAGCTACATCACTCCAAACTACTTCTTGGCGTATATTACTGTCCCTCCTTACGCATCAATTTCTTTTCATCATTTGAAAAATTCTTAGAAATTCTGATCCCTTCTTACAGTCATAGTATAATCATGGGTGATTTTAACACCTGTCTCCTGAAAAAAGATCATCGCTCTTCTTCTCTGACTAATGATGCAGCTTCTAGTAATCTTTCCATTTTGCCACTAAGTGCTACTCACCATTTTCCAAACTGTACCCCTTCGCTTCTTGACTTGATTTTTGTATCCTCTCCTGCTCGCGTCGCTAAGCATGGCCAATGCTCAGCCGACGCCTTTTCGTATCATGACCTGATTTTTCTTTCTTATAAAATTCGACCACCTAAGGCTAAAGCCAAAATTCTCATGCAACGCAATTTTGGTGGTATGAATGCTGACAGACTTTGCGAGGATGCCAGCAATATTGATTGGGCTCCTCTGTTTGCCTCTACGTCGGTCGATGAGCAGGTGGAAATCTTTACTGCTAAACTGGTCGATCTTTATGATGTTCACGCACCTGTACGAGCAGTTAAAGTTAAACATTTGCCGGCGCCGTGGCTGACAGATGACATCAAACATTTAATGAACAAAAAGGTTGCGGCAAAGTCCAAATTTAAGCGTCGGCCTACTGATGCGAATAGGGAAAAATATGCCTCAATCCGCAAACTCTGCAACAAGGTGTGTAGGAATGCTAATCGCCAACACATTCATAACTCTGTCCAAAATGGAGACACATCCAAAGTTAGGAATTTTCTAAGATCACTGGGGGTCGGTAAAACCCGGCAAGAGTCAATCCCTAAAGATTTAGACATCGATGCATTGAATAATCATTTTACAGCTTCGTCCTCTTTCGATAGGACAATTAAATTAAGTACATTGAATTATCTTTCATCTCTTACGACTCCCAGTTATTCTCCATTTGTTTTTAGTCCATTCTCCGCATGTGATGTTAAGAAGAGCTTGCTATCGATTACTTCCAATGCAGTAGGATGTGACTGTATCAGCCGGAAAATGTTACTACCGGTACTGGACGTTATCCTTCCTGTCATTTGCCACATCCTTAACTTTTCTGCGTCTAGCGGTGTCTTCCCAAGCTCATGGAAAGATGCGCAAATTATTCCTTTACCCAAAAAGTCCAATCCTACATCCTATTCTGAATACCGTCCAATATCCGTCTTACCATTCCTGTCCAAGGTCCTAGAACGATTAATTCATAATCAAATTAGCACTTTCCTATCCAAAAATAATCTCCTCAACCCCTTCCAGTCCGGCTTCCGTTCTGGTCACAGCACCTCCACTGCTCTACTCAATATCACGGAAGATATCAGATCAATTAATGCTGTTGATTTCGATGTTTTGCTTGGCATTCTACGCTCTCTTAATGTATCTCCATCGGTGGTTGACTGGTTTCGAAGTTACCTGTTCGGCCGCCGGCAACGTATATGCATCGGGGAGAACTTATCTTCCTGGTGTAGTACTTCTGCCGGGGTACCACAGGGTGGCGTTTTATCCCCTTTACTTTTCGCAGTTTTTATAAACTCAATCTCCAATGAACTCATTTCATCCTACCATCTTTATGCAGACGATCTTCAAATTTATTCGCGAGCTCCTCTCGGAAATCTGTCTGAGGCTATCGTTGCCATCAATCTGGATCTGGCTCGCATTTGCGATTGGAGCAAGCGGTACGGGCTTATGGTCAATCCTATCAAGACGCAGGTTATAGTAGTGGGCAGTTCGAGAATGGTTTCAAGGATCGACTGGACGTCTCTTCCCCAAGTTCTTTTTGACAATTCAGTTATTCCCTTCAGTGAAAAAGTTAAGAACTTTGGGATATTCATTGACAAGAACTTCTCTTGGACTGCCCAACTGCAGGAAGTAAGCCGCAAGTTATTTGCATCTGCTGCGACTTTGAGGAGACTACGGAATTTTCTTCCGACTGCCACCAAGATTGCGCTTGCACAATCTCTTCTTCTTCCCATCCTTGATTATGCTGATGTCAGCTATCTTGACCTTACTCAAGAACAACTCGATAAACTTGAGCGTCTTCAAAATTTTTGTATACGGTTCATATTCGGTTTGCGCAAATATGACCATGTTTCCGATTTCCGTGTGAAGCTCAAGTGGTTGCCAATTCGCCTTCGCCGGAATGCTCATATTCTTTCTCTTCTGTATAATGTGCTCTTTACTCCTTCCACCCCTCTTTATCTCAAGGATCGTTTTCAGTTTATCTGCGATTCCCACACGAAATCACTTAGGTCATCGGATAACTTGCGACTTAAAATGCCAATGCATTCCACTACTTTCTTAGATAAATCTTTTACTGTCCAAGCTGCTCGTCTGTGGAATGCATTGCCCGACCCAATAAAACGCGCCCAGTCGTTGCCTGTATTTAAAAGACTTGTAAAAGAACACTACCTTTCACTGTGATTGTCGTTACAACATCTACTTTCATTGCCTATTGACTTTCGTTATATTGGAGTATGTATGCATTTATGTATTTATTATATAACATATGTATGTATTTGTGTATCTATTATAATATGATTTAAAATAAATATTCTTAATTTTATGTGTTACACCAATGTCAACCCCATTTCATGTCCAGGCTATCACTGTCCATTCCAGGTTGTCTGGAAGAGATCGCGGTATGCGATAAGGCCGCCCATTGTATGTATTTTAGTTTTAAGTTTCCTGTTCTATGTATTAACTTGGTGTACCTACAATAAAGCATATATAAATAAATAAATAAATAAATACTGTCGATCTGTATCGATGAAACAGGGGTGTTTTTTATGGCAGCAAGAACCGATGAAAATTAAGGCGCTTTAGATTCATAAGTTATGTAAACAGGTGTTGTTCATTGAGAGTTCCTGCTTTAAACAATCGTGATTATGACTTTAAAGCTTGTTTTCAGGTACGTTACGCAATAATAATAATGCCTTACTAAGGGCCGATTTTACCTCTTTTATCTGTTCTGTGGATTTTACCAATGAAGCTAATCGCGATTAGTTGAACTAAACTCAGTTTATGCAAATACTTTGTTCTGATTGGTAATTTCTCAGCGGTCTCAACCAATCAGAACGATGTATTTGCATAAACTGAGTTTACTTGAAGTAATCGAGAGTAGTTTCATTGGTGAAATCGGCCCTGAACGTGCGCTGTTGGATTTTCCTATTGTCTCAGTATCGAAAGTAAATAATCCAAGAGAGAAATCTAAATATTATAACATTTGTCATAATTAGTTTTCGCCTAGTGTTAGTGAAAACATTAGAAGATACATGTAACAAACAATAGGCTAGTGCCATCAACTCCACAAATCCAGACTCAAAGATGCTGCATGAAAAATTCCTAACAGGAAAATACATTAAACTAACTCTTAACCAAATCAAATCAAATCATTGTTTATTCGCTCAAACATGAGTATCATACATACATAACAAATAGCCAGCATGAAGAGATGATAAAATAAAAAGATCATGGAACGTCATGTTTGCCTTGGGTAATGGCATGCAAATATTAATATAGAATACAGTTCAAAATTATTATTCTAGATTATCAAATTTAATAACTTAGATTTGCATTATTAAAATAATGCAAGTCTAAATTACCATTCTAGTATGTCAGATAAAAAAATAGCAAAGTAATAAAACAAATCAAAATAATCATTCAAGAATGTCACAGTAAAAATGATATAAACATTTGTCAAGATATCAAAATAATAAATTAGTAGAATAATAACAAAACACAACTGACAACTGACCGACTGACTGACTTTAGAATGTCACAACAACGAACTCTAACTTACTCTTAAATAAGTCTAATTATCTCTGTCTGACTTGGAGATCCAATCCAGAATCCATCTTGGACAGTTTCGGTGGGGTAGCGGTCGCAAACCTAACCTTCTATATGCATTTGTCAAACGTTGATGAATATTAAATGTTCTCTTCATTTCCTAGTATTGGGGCAGTCGATAGCTAATCAGCCACGTGTAAGCCATTGTTTTCTAGGAACAATTTATATGCTAGGTATAGGTTAGATTATTTGCATTAGGTACACAAATTGATAACCCACCACGGTAATGTCATAAATTACCATGGCTTTAAAATTTGAATGCTGAATCATTGGTCTAGACAACTAGTGGTTGTTGAGCAAAGTATTACTGGATTCTTCGGTCTGGAATATATCAGTAACAGCCCGAAGTTTCGTTTTGTGCCTGGTTGGATAGCGATATAGTGGTCATGGCTGAGACCATGGAGGACCTCAGTACAATGCTTCCGAAAGACCCACTCTTAAAATGAACATGGACAAAACCAAGGTGATATTGAATGCCCATGTTACACTCCTATCAAGGTCGGCGACTCTACACTCGAAGTTGTGGACTACTATGTCTACCTGGGACAAAGGATCCAGTTGGGTAGGGCCAACTTCGAGAAAGACGTCAACCTTCGAATCCGACTCGGCTGGGCAGCGTTCGGGAAGTTGCGCGGTATCCTCTCGTCCAACTTACCACAGTGTCTCAAGACAAAAGTCTATGACCAGTGTGTGTTGCCAGTTTTATGACCTATGGCTCTGAGACATGGTCCCTCACGATTGGCCTCATCAGAAAGCTTACAGTCAACCAAAGGGCAAAAGAGAGGCCATGCTCGGAGTATCCTGAGTAATCGAATCAGAAATTTATAGATCCGCAAGAGAACCTGGGTTACCGACATAGCCCGAAGAATTGCCAAACTTAAGAGGCAGTGGGCAGAGCACATTGCTCGCAGAACGGATGGCCGATGGGGCAGAAAAGTTCTAAAGTGGCGACCGCGAACCGGAAGACGTTGCGTTGGAAGGCCTTCCACCAGGTTGACCGATGATCTGGTGAAGGTTGCGGGGATTCGCTGAATGCGGGACGCACGGGACCGGTCAATGCGACGCTTGGGGTAGGCCTATGTCCAGCAGTGGACGTCTTTCGGCTGATATGATGATGATGATGGATAGAAATATACCTCTGACTAACCCTTTAAAATAATACAGGAATGATGTTATGTCTTATGTTTTTAACTGGCTTTAAAAACACTTTACAGAAGTTCAAACATTAGGGGAAAATATCTATACTAAGTATTTGTAGATAAAAGCAACGACGTAGGTACATAATCATTTAATTGATATTCAACTTTGGATACTGCCAAATAATTTAATACGCACACGCATGGCAAATGCATGAGACCAAATTCTAAACTCAACATTAAGGTAGTATAGACTAGAGCATTGACTTGTAACAGAACATCGAGCATTTGCTGTTTTTAAATTTACTCGAACCACACTTCGAACAAGACGCTCGATATTTTATTACAACCTAATTTAAAAAACCAACGAGCTTTTTCATGTAACGACATACATATAACATTTTACCTTGTACTATTATTTATTCTGTGATTTTACCGAGCAAACGGCAACGCGCGGGTGACGTGGAAAGAGGTCAATAATTAACGCAACGTACAAAGAAATGTTACAGGCTCGAACATTCGCAAGAACGTTACATTACGTGGCTATCCTTTAGGAAACTGGGCATTTGTCTGTATTGTAACATTCGTAAGAATATGGAATCGATCGAAGTAGGAAAACTAACCAAGTTGCCTAAATCTAGCTTATCTAAAAATATATCTCTACTAATATCTACAGTTCGTCGGCGGGCTTGACGTGATGCAGGACCCCGCGCACTCGAGGTTCTGGGGTGTAACCCTGAAAGTTAGGATTTAGGAGGGAGCAACACGAGAATAATTCAAACGTACTTACAGCTATTTCACTTCTGGTTTCTCCCCGTGAATCGATTTCTAGATTCTCTTCTCGGTCTGTAGCAGGTCCGTATGTTCAGGATAAATTGGTGAATTATAATGCTCGCGAATATGCTCTAGGTATATTCACCTTTAAATCTAAATATCTAATAACCATTAGATACGTGTGTAGCCTGTTCTGGCAGATTGCACATTTTCGGTGATTTAGCGCTAATGCAAATGAGACTGAGCCAATTTTCTAGTCCAGTTCAACCACAGACCATCGAGACGCCTTTGCGGCTACTGCTAGAGATGGTATTGTCAAAACTTGTCAAACAAAACAAGCGTGTCAGTAAGCGTCACTTTTTGTGAATAGAAATCGACGGCCTGTTACAATTCTGACTATGGAATGCTTACTCTCTCTTCTCAGCAGTTACCTTCAGAACAGAAAACAGGGGGTAAAAATTGAAAACCATGTTAGTGACGAGGAGAACGTGACGTATGGCGTCCCGCAGGGCAGTGTCCTCGGCCCGACGCTCTTTTTGATTTACATTAATGAACTCTGTAACCTTATTATCAACGGTGCGAGGATACTGTCCTACGCGGATGACACCGCTATTATCTTTTCTGCTAAGACCTGGGACAAGGTTAGGCTGGAGGCTGAGAGGGGACTGGCCAGAGTTAGTGATTGGCTAAGGGAGAATCTACTTACTCTAAATACCCTTAAAACCAACTTCGTCTGCTTCTCTAAATACGCAAACTCTCAGCCTGCGCCTGACATTAACATTAGAATACATTCTTGTCGTACACCAACCCAATCTACCTGTAGCTGCCCTGTAATTCAGAAGGTCAATTCCGTCAAGTACCTAGGTATTGTTGTGGATCAAAGGTTAAGCTGGTACCCACACCTCGAATTAACTATAGGGAGGGTAAGAAAACTCATATGGGTTTTCAAATCGTTAAGACATGTTATTAGTAAAGAATTACAAAATAAAATATATATCGCATTGGCCCAATCTGTAATCATATATTGTATCTCGGTATAGGGTGGAGCAGCTAAGTCGTATTTTATAGAACTAGAGAGGGCACAGAGATCCTTGATTAAGGTCATGTACTGTAAGCCCTACAGGTTCCCTACTGAATCTCTATACGCAAGCTCTAAGCTGCTCTCCGTCAGAAAACTCTACGTTCTACACATGGTACTAAGATATCACAAAATTCTTCCCTTTAGCCCTGCCAAACTTAAAAAAAGACGGTGTGATATAGTAGCCCCTACATACTCAGCACGTTCAACTTTTGCTAGTCGCCAAAATGTAACTCAAGCCCCACTCGTTTATAATAAAGTAAATCGCATACTTAAAATTTACCCTATGCAGTTGTATGAGTGTAAGAAGACATTGACGGAATGGCTCTTCACACTTAATTATGATGCCGTGGAAGACAATTTGGTTACCCTGGGTTGAACGTCATGCATATACATTCACACATACACACACACACACACACCAACACACACACACACCAACACACACACACACGCGGACACTCTTTCACACATACACACATCCACTCATACACACACACATACACACAAAATATACATTCACACACTCATAAACACACGCATATACACACATGTATACAAAACACACTCTACTTTCTCACACTGCCATAAGCATTCATTTGTCTTTTTATTTTTATTAGTTTAATAAAAATGTGTAACTTATACCAAATTAGCACAACGATACTATTGTAATAAAACGAGGAAGAGCGAGGTTTATCCCATCACAAGTATCTTCGGATTACTTTCTGGGAAGCCCCGGCAACTAAATTGTATAGATTTAAGATAATAAACACATTTTTATTTTTATTTATTTACTTATGAGAGTCGAAACCAGGGACAGCAATTTATTTTTTTCCTTTTTCGTCGCACAGGAACGCCTTGCAGCAATTACAGCAATGGAGCATACATAAACTTATACTAACTTTAAGTCCAGGTTTCCTCACGATAAATAAATAAATAAAATAAAGCAAGGTTACACACAAGGACTCCTCCCTACCCCGGAAAAGCATCTTAAGCTGTGGGTCTCGGCTGTCTTGTAGATTTTTGACAGTCGTTGCGCGTAGTATAAATCAGAAAACCAGAATCCGACTGCCAAGGGATCTCGTGTTACCCAGTTACTGGGTTGTGGATGTCAGATGGCAGTAGTTCCATATAAAATACTCAGATGGATCTGGTTTGCCTGGACAGGGAGATTGTGTTGTCATTACTCATTCGTTGCTCTTGTCGCGACGTTCCGTGGTCTGTGAGTAAAACGCTGTAGTCGCCGCGATTTATAATAAGGCTATGAGCGTATTAGCGATCGAATCATTGAAGGTTATTGGGCGGAAAATTAATGAGAAATGCATTTAATTAGTTTAATAATTGGTATTTTCGTGGTTTTGAAAGTTATATGTGGTGAGCGTGATGTAATGAGTTCAATTCTCAAAGTATGAGATAAATGCTTCAATGTAACGATGATCGACGTCTATGAAGTTCTTTTTTTGAGAGAGCAGTAGTGGCCCATGCAGTGGCAGCGGCCATAATTTATAAGTTCTAGGTCGCGGATTCGAACCCAGGCAGGCATTTAACTATATGTAAATTATTTCAAAATCACTGCTCTCGAAACGGTGAAGGAAAACATCGTGAAGAAACCTGTTCTAAAATGTTCTAGAATCAAAAATTCGAATACATCTGGCATCCACCAAGCCGAAGTTGACCCGGATGGGGGACTACGGCGTACTAATTGTCATCTGTGACAAGGAAACCCTGTGTCCCAGCAGTGAAAACATTCTATGGCTAATTATGTGTGTCCCACACATAATTAGCCATAGAACGTTTTCACTGATTTAGGCTGGACAAAGCAAAAATCATTTTTTTAAATATATTATTTGGACTTTACAAGTTATAATTAGTCATATTTATTAGGTAAAAATACCGTTTCAAATCCAGCTATGAATACATTGGAAGTAGGTAACTAAATTAGCTACAATAGATGCAGAGCTCTTAAAACTGTTTACCCCGAAACCACAGAACAGAAAAAACGCTCTGTGCCCGAAACCGACAAGTGGTTTGTTAGACCATCCCTTTAAAAACCAATGCCATCTATCGACAATCTCAAAGATTGCTTGGTCAGCAGCCAACGGAAAGGTACTAATGACCTCAACGTCAGAGCAAAGTTGTAGTGGCGCCATCTATACAAGCACTGTAGCAACATACAACTGAAAGCGACCCTGAAACACAAAGCTTTTCACAAAGTTTCAGACCACTTGTTGATTGCTGGTATTGGAAGCTGCCAGTAGATGGCGTGGGAAAGAAGAAAATAGGTAAGAGTTCATGTAGGGCGGCTTTCTCAAAAGTCGGATAATATTTTACCGGAAGAATAAAAATTACACTAAGACTCCTTTTGCATAGACAACAGTAACTATTTTAAACTGAAATATTACGAATTATTATCATAAATACAAATTATTTGGCTATTGAAACACCTTTCTTTTTTTTCCGACCTACCTATACGATTTTTTGTATTTTTGTATGTACGCAAAAATTAAAACTTTGGCGTTCGATCAGATCGAAGAGACAATCAGTATTTTTATTGGATGGCAGTACCATGTACATTGCAGTCTATTTTTAAATGATTTCAAGGACAAGGCCACAGCTACTTTAAGGTCAACGCCCCTAGTTACAAAATTCTTATAATAATCTATCCTTACAATATAAATAAATTTAACAATCTGGTTAACAATCATAACCTCACATAAGAACCTTTATGATTATTTAACATCTCAACTCGCGTGTTGCAAACCGCAGGTAGCCACGAAACATTCAAATTTGGAACACACCACGAAACATTTAAATTTGGAACACATTCGAATGAAAATAAGGGTTTTATGATACCATTGTTTTAAAATGACGTGTTTTGGCGAAATCACAAAGTTATGGAAATATTTTAACAAGTTGAATAATAGGTAACGCATTTAAGTTAAACGGTGCATTGGTACCACCTAGCACTTACTTCGAGCATTCGGATTATTAATTCGAACTGTTACGTGCAGTTTACCAGATAAAGTCTAGGCAGATAATCGTTTACCACTTTCGACAGCATTTTTTTTTTGTGTGAGCTTGCTCTTGACTCTAGGTCTCTCAGTCAGAGATGACAGAGACAAAGTCGACGATGGGGTGAGCTTACCCAGAAGAAGCCTGTTCATTCTAACTTTGAAGAGATTCGGTTGAATGCGTTCGGAAACAAAGTCGCAGGTAGAAGTAAAACTTCACTAATATGTGCAGGGCCTGATTTACCCACACACTAACCACCATCGCCTAGACCGCGAGGATCAAGAGAGTGCCAAGCTTGCCTTTGCAAGAAGCGCTTATTTACAGAATAAAATTATCTTTAAAACTTTGCGCGTAAAATACTAAAGCACGTATTACGTTGTAAGTTTTATCGCACACAGATTCTCGTACGTCTTATCTATCTAGTGCGCTGTTTATTACACTAGACCAAATAATTTACCGCTTTCTACCTTAGTCAGCCTCTGTCGCAGTCACGCAGTAGCGTATTTACACTTAGGCCTAGAGGGCCAAAGACAGCGAAAGGTGGCGAAATCCACGCAATCCAGCGCTATCAGCCAAGCATTTTTTTTTTGCACTTCTAGTTTATTATAGGGCTATCACACATTACTGCGAATTCGCAACGCATCACAATTATCTGCGAGCTCGCTTGTACTAAATATATAAATATCGCATCGCATCGCGTCGCAGTTATGTGTGGGAGCCCGTAGCCTGGCGACCCGTCTACTTGCGTGCCAAAAGAAAATCTTACATATCCGAGGAAGGGTGGTTTCCCTTTCTTCCTTTACTCTGTCTCTCTTTGCGGACAATCTCTAGCGTGGTGCTTAGTAAGCCTGTCTCACTAACGATCTCTTATTATACTATCGCGATCGCAACTGAGACACTGCGAAAAATGTATGTATGTATACCTATTCGTAGGCTGAGCAGGCAGTACAGGCTGGGGAGCGCTTAAAGAATGTTAGCCTGGGGCGTCGATACCTTCAAAATCAGGTCCTGAATATATGAAAATGAAAATTTGAAAGTATAGGTACTTACTGTACCTTGAACACAAGATAAAGTGACTTTTCATTCAACAGCGACAACAATTGACAAAAGTCCAAAATTATTTGGTATCCACATGAGATTGCGGCCATAACAATCCCACATATTGTATTGATTTGACATTTGAACAATCATTATCACTGATACAATATTAATATTTTAATTAATATTTCTTTAAGACATTTTTAATTGCTTTAAATTTTATTATTATAATTTATCAATTTTTATTACCCTGACATTTATTTTTTTATACTTTTGTGACATGACATGTTTAATATCGTTATGACAGTGTTGCTGACAATTTAATTTTGGCTTTGATAGATTTAATTTTTTTAATGTATTCAGTATTTTTTTAAGTCTGAAATGATGAATGACATTTTATTTTATTTTAATTTTGAATTGATATTCATTTATTATTTTTATTTTTAATGTAATGCATGAATGTAATAAGATTATGGACTACTGTGTCTGAAAATAAATAAATTATTATTATTATTATTATTATTAATATCTCTTATTCTTGGTTGTTAGTCGTTATTAAAATGCAACGGTGCAAGTGACTTTCAACTTCAGGTGATTAGCAATTATTTTCGTGACCGTACTTTTGAACTTTAAAAACGGTAAAGGAACTTTTTTTAGGGTTCCGTACCCAAAGGGTAAAAACTGGACCCTATTACTAAGACTTCACGATCCGTCTGTCCATTTGTCTGTCTGTTTGTCCGTCTGTCACCAGGCTGTATCTCATGAACCGTGATAGCTAGACAGTTGAAATTTTCACAGATGATGTATTTCTGTTGCCGCTATAACAACAAATACTAAAAAAAGTATAAAATTAATATTTAAGGGGGCTCCCATACAACAAACGTGATATTTTGGCGGTTTTTTGCTCGATATTAATAATGGCAACAGGTAGACGCTTGAAATATTCACAGAATGTTTAGTTGTATATTCACTTAAACACAACAAAAAAATATTATTATTAAATTACAATAAAATAAATTAAGGGGGCCTCCCATACAACAAACGTGATTTTTTTACAGTGTTTTGCGATAATGGTACGGAACCCTTCGTGTGCGATTCCGACTCGCACTTGGCCGGTTTTTTTATATATACTAGCGCTTGAGCTCTATCTCACCTGATGGTAAGCGCCAAGTTGCCAGTCTGTCGGTTTTTTATCGGTTATTTTTCGGGGAGTGTGCGTTGGAATTGCATGAACTAAGTCATCCTAGCCCGTTCCATCATCGGACTACCAGACGTACGGCGATGCGTCATCGGTACATGGTGGACATCCCACCCATACGCACCAAACGTTTTGGGAATACTTTCATTATGCGTACAGCTAAGGAGTGGAATTCCCTGCCAGAGTCTGTATTTCCAGATAGCTACAACCTGGGAGTCTTTAAGTCAAGTGTGAATAGATTTCTTCTAGGTAAGCGTGATACATCGTCGTCCACATCATCGCTTACCATCAGGCGAGATAGTGGTCAAGCGTGAGCCTACAAAAAAAAAGATGATATGGTCGACGGTGAAGCACGCTTGCCTAATCTATTTCACTTCTATTCTATAAAAAAGTCTGAATATAAAAAGAAAACTGACTAGTGTCACACACAGTAAGAGATAAGACATAACAGATAACCCGCTTCCTTCACATGATGTAACTACTATACATTACACTATGTACGTACGAGTACATACGCAGTGATAAGGTTGATAAATTGCTCTGCGCGCTATGAATGAATGAATTCCATTTTATGTTTAATTGAATCGCTGTAGGGAGAGTTAGTGTAATTGTGGGATATTATGGACTAAAACTATAAAATCAGTCCACTGCTTCGTTGGTTTAGTGGGATGACTGCTAGAGGTTCTTGGGTTCGATTCCTAGATTGGGCAGTGATATTGAATATCTCACATAAATAATTTCTCAGTATCATCACGGAGTCAACATGGCCGGATGATGGCAATAACCATTATTAACCATGTCCAATACAAAAATGTCATGTCCTTACACGGGACATAAACAAAATTTCTGTTTTAGGGTTCCGTACCCAAAGGGTAAAAACGGGACCTTATTACTAAGACTCCGCGGTCCGTCTGTCTGTCTGTCCGTCTGTCACCAGTCTGTATCTGATGAACCGTGATAGCGGGACAGTTGAAATTCTCACATATTATGTATTTCTGTTGCCGCTATAACAACAAATACTAAAAACAATAAAATAAATATTTAAGCGTAATTGTTAATAAAATTTATTTTTTTACTTATTTATATTAAGTAACCATTCTTTTTAGAAATTCATAACTTATCTTGTTTTTCGATCTTTAGAAAAAAATATTGGTTTTATTTAAAATTTCATTCTTTATTTAATAAACAATTTGTTATAAATAAAAAAAAACCGGTAGAGTGCGAGTCGGACTCGCGCACGAAGGGTTCCGTAACTTTACGCAAAAAAAAAATTTAAAGATTTTTTTGCATGGGAGCCCCGCTTAAATATTTATTTTATTCTGTTTTAAGTATTTGTTGTTATAGCGGCAATAGAAAATATCATCTGTGAAAATTTCAACTGTCTAGCTATCACGGTTCATGAGATACAGCCTGGTGACAGACAGACAGACGGACAGTGGAGTCTTAATAATAGGGTCCCGATTTTACCCTTTGGGTACGGAACTCAAAAAAATACCTCATATTTTTTTATTACCAGACTTAATGTAACAAAAAGAACCATGAGATGCTTTTTGGAAAAAAAAACCCAAAATACAAGTCATGGTTGTTGAAGTGTCCGAAGTGCGTTTGGCTTGCACAAGCAGTAACCGATCTGGGCCGTATTGTCATTCCCTGGGCTGCTATAAATATTGGTCCTACAGTTGTAGGAGTAAGGACTTTATTTTAGGAAATTTTCTTTTCTTTTTGAATCTTGTTTTAGATTTCAAAAATCTTAATTAGTTTTGGAGGTATTAGTAAAATACCAAACCCCTTTTTTGTTTAAGTAAATTGTTATAACTATGACAAAAAAACTAATATTAAAATTGTGGCAATATTAGTTTTTTTTTGTTATAAAATAACAAACTAATATTATAACTGTGGCAATATTTGCGAGCGGAACTATTTTTTTTCAAAAATCATCTGCATGCTATTCCGAATCGAACGAGACCTTACTCATATTTTTCCGAGACTGCAGAAAAAAGTTGAACAAAAAAGCATTTGTTGACTAGACTATTATGAGTATTTGCAAAAAAAAACTAGACACGGTCGGTGCTCCACCGCTTACATAAATGATAAATATATGACAAATGATTTTATTTCTGTAAGTTGGTGTGTACAAAAACTTTTACATGTTGATCATATTTATCAAAACTAGATGAGTTCGGCGTTGCCTGTCTGACTACTCTGAGAAGAAAGACCGAAACAAACTCAGAGGTCACAATCTCTTTTAAAGTCCAGACAAAATCTTGGTCAGATCATGTGAAGAGCATGTAGATTGATGTCTGAAACGGTCTTTTGAGGAAAGAACCAGCCAGATTGAGTGGGCATGTCCAGTCAGTGCACGCATTTGTCAATAACCGTGCAGCTCAACTCAGAATTTAAGACGACGACTAACGCCAACGACCTTGAGGGAACAAAACGCGCTCCCGTTTTATACCCGCGCGAACCAAAATTTTGTAGTTTTTTGTACTTTCCTTATTATTCTATGACGTTGAAAAAAAAGCTTCAGATCAAAATGTAGATAATTAAATTGTCTTTGAGATGGTGTCTATTGTCGTGTTTTTGTCCGTTTTAGACATAACTTTACAAATTAATTACACCATGGTATACGAATAAAACTCAAAATTTTCTGAGATCAAATTTTTAAACAAAAGGTCTTATGTAACATATATTTTTTCCAAAGAATTACAACTAGCCGTTTAGACGTGATTCTCATTTTAAAATCAGCTATGCGCCTCCAAAGAAAGGACATTCGGGTAGGCCGCATAAACTACATACTTTGTGACCCTATTTACCGATTTCTTAGCACATTCTATTAATTCAAAACTTCTCTAAAGAATTACAAATCATAGAATGTTATAAATAAGGCTCATCTTCCTTTACACTTGTTTTAAAATACCTATTATTATTATCCTATCTACCAACTAGGTACTATTATAATTTTCCATATGCATATAGGTCAGTAATCACTATCAGTTCGGTGGAACCTATGTACTTGTTTCCTGTCTTACTACAATATTATCTTGGTAAATGATGTGGTTGTGGTCGCTAGATATTGTATTGTTTGTATGGGGAGGTTTGACTAATAGGGCACATTTTTTTTTGTTTTTAGGGTTCCGTACCCAAAGGGTAAAAACGGGACCCTATTACTGAGACTCCGCGGCCCGTCTGTCTGTCTGTCTGTCTGTCACCAGGCTGTATCAAATGAACCGTGATAGTTAGACAGTTGAAATTTTCACAGATGATGTATTTCTGTTGCCGCTATAACAACAAATACTAAAAACAGAATAACATAAATATTTAAGTGGGGCTCCCATACAACAAACGACATTTTTGTGCCGTTTTTTTGCGATAATGGTACGGAGCCCTTCGTGCGCGAGTCCGACTCGCACTTGGCCGGTTTTTTTTTGTAATTTTGTTTTTTCAAAGCTTAGCCGAGCGTGCGGTCAGTGACAAAAACTTATTAACACTTTAGTTTTTTAAATCTGCAGGTATTAATGAGCAAAAGATTTATAAAAATCTTTTTTGGAATACAATTTGAGGAGTTAACTCTTATCTATTACATGAAAGGTTGAAAAACAGTTCATAGATTATTTTTATCATTTTAGATGATATAAGTAAAAATCTCTAATAACTTTTGTTTCCGACTGTACAAATATTATCTCAGGAAGAAATAACATTACTTATTATTATTAAAAAAATATACATATGTACATCCGAATTGAGAACCTTCTCCATTTCGGGAAGTCGGTAACAAATAGCAGAATGAATAGTGTAACTAAAATTATTTTAATACATGATGATAAATGAAAATAAACTTTACATAATAACATACAACTTTCTTAATTCATAATCTTATAAAAAATACACTAAATATAAATTATAGGTAGAATTTACATCCTTGAGTGTTATGTGTTTATTTTGTATCTCAGTATACCAAACTGTTGATACATATGTGTAAAAAGAGATTTTGTCAGAAGTGGGATTCGAACCCACGCCCACAGAAGTGGACTGCGACCTGAACGCAGCGCCTTAGACCGCTCGGCCATCCTGACATGTTTTATCTGGTTCAAATAGCATATCTGATTGTTTCATAGATAGTTAATAGTAATACTATTAATAACATTATCTCAATAAAATAAACATTGCATTAAAGTAGATTAAGTAAATGTGTTTGCAGAGTCAATGAAAATAATAAATCGATTCGGTAATATTACAGAATATACGGAAAACAGATAAATATGCCAATTGATCGCAGATTGAAGCTGGGTTTTTCTCATGAACTATTTTAGACTAGCAGACGGCTTATATTTATATGACTTGCAACGTAAATTAACAACGTTATTTTTACCCGACTGCCGAAGGAGGGTAATGTGTTTAACAGTCTATGTATGTATGTATGTTTGTTCCTATGTGGCGTTCTAGAGACCAAACGAGTGGGCCGATTTTGATGGTTCTTACGTCAATGGATTCGTCTTAACCCCGCGAGTGTCACTGGCTACATTAAAATTGAAAAATAGGAAAACGGCGGTTCTTGGGCGCCATATTGTGGGGGCCCAAATATTTTTTTCTTCCAAACCTATCGTGTGGCATATCAAAATGTAGGGGTTTAAGAGGTGATTTCAAAAATATTTGAGACTTATACGTTTAAATGTATCTAATTCGAAAAAAAAATAACTAAAAAGTTATAATAAATCATGCTGTGCAGTTGGAGGTTACATATTCGCGTGCTGTCTAACCAAAACCAGACGTATCCTCCGACTGCACAGCATGATTTTCTCCTTGTTTACGTCTTTTTTGTTCGCTTTTCAAGCAGTCGGGTTTTTTGATTTTTCTAATTAACTTTTTTTTAATAATGTTAAAATAAAATGTTGATGTCCTATTTTCCCCCAGCCTCCTCGATTCCCAAAAAAAATTGATAATAATATTTGCGGTTACACATAGAACAATACATTACGATAAATTACCTATAAAAGTGTCAGTATCATTCGACTACACGCCACACATTAACGAAAATAAGTTCGTCAAATTCTAATTTTAAAATTTCCATTCGTTTTCCGGAAAATGCCGAGTGATTACGAGTCAGATCCGGCAGTGACCAATCTGCGGAATTACTTGCGGATCCGTAGTGTCCACCCAAATGTTAATTATGGTACGTATTAAATTGTATTAACGGTTTAAAACCGGACCGGATCCGGTAACACTTTCACGTATGGCGGTAAACACACCCGTAGGCTTATTACGTATCTTTTGCAAGAGCAAAACCATAGCGATCAAACGCTTTATGTCATAAAAGTCGCCATTACCTGCAGTGTAGGTATGGTAGGTTTTACACAATCGTTTGCTCATCGCTCGCTGTTTGTCAAATGCACTTATTTAAAAAAAAATCGCCAAAATATCTAAAACTTCTGTATTGAAGAGCAATTATTGCGCAAAAATCGCTATCTTTTTGCTCTTGCAAAAGATACGTAATAAGCCGGCCGGTATAATGGTTTGCATATCTTTCGGATATTTTGTCTTTAATATACGATGGTCTAGGCGGGGTATCTTTATGATATTGGGGTCTAGTTTAGGGTACATACATCGGAGCTTGAATAGATATAGCGTAACTTTCTAGCCAGGGTTATTACAAAGGATCACAAAATTAATTGCCAATTCTGTAAGCAGTTTTTTCCAGAATTCAGAGTCGACTACTAAAACGATCTTCGACATCCTTAGTATATTTTTACCCGACTGCCGAAGGAGGGTAATGTGTTTATCAGTCTATATATGTATGTATGTTTGTTCCTATGTGGCGTTCTAGAGACCAAACGCGTTGGCCGATTTTGATGATTCTTACGTCAATCGATTCGTCTTAACCTTGAGAATGTCACTAGTTACATTAAAACTGGAAAATAGAGAAATGGCGGCTTTTGGGCGCCATATTGTGCGCGCCCAATTTTTATTTTCTTCCCAAACCATCTTGTGGAATATCAAAATAAAGTTTTTAAGAGATGCTATCTAAAATATATAACACTTTTATGTTTAAATGTACCTAATTCGAAAAATAAATAAGTTTAATAAAAAAAATAACCCTTGCTGCTTAAAAAGCAAACTAAAAAGACGTAAACAAGAAGAAAATCAAGCTGTGCAGTCGGAGGATACATCTGGTTTTGGTCAGCCAGCTTGCGAACATCCTCCGAGTCCTCCGACTGAACAATATGAATCCTATATATATATATATCTATTTGTCATATATTACTAAGTACCTCATTTAAATAGTTTTATGTTTCCAACCCGGTTTCTGAATTATTAATAGTATTCCAAACATCTCAAAAAGATGCTAACAATCTCACAAACTCATATCAAGTGATTTGGCTGACTGTTACCTTTCAGTCAGCCACAATCACAGGAGTCAAGTGACGTAAGCAATGTTTTAGCTTTTTGGTTTTATCATCCTTTCTTAAACTGGCAGCAAATGAGCTATTGAGCCTATAAATTGTATACACCTGGAAAATGTTCACGTAATTTGCGCGGCAAAATGTTTTAATTTGTTTTAACTTTCCCGCAGATGTCATTATGCGGCAAACGGTACAATTTTATTAAAGTCGTGATTAATGGCCAACATTCTGTCTGTTTTCTCTTTAATTTAGCTGCCTCTATATTTAAAATTTTAGTAGAATTAACATGAAAAAATATAGTTTAAATGGTATTGTTGATAAGTAATAAGTAACACACACTCCCGATTTCTGAACCAATAAATTTAAGTCGACACGTAAATATTACAGTAGGTACAAATATTGTCGTAATGTCCCTCGGCAAATTTACACTAACTCATGCCTTTTTCCCATTTGAAGTTAACTATTTATGAAACCCTAATTTAGCTTGAAAACCTCTTCAATTTGACGTCTAGTGTCGGACTGCTGCGGTGCCGCAGTGGTGCGGGTGTGGGTTTTTTTCCATACCTGTGTGTATCTAATCGTCCTACTGTCGTGCGTGCGCGGCACCGGTGCCGCTCTGCGCTTTTGGTGTATTTTTATGAAAAAAACCAACCGGTCGTGCGCAGTAGGTACAACACCCGCACCGCTGCGGCGCCGCAGCAATCCGTCTGGACACGTCTTTAACCCCAAAATCTCAATTCCAAAACCGGCCCTTAGTCTGTAAATTGTAAAAGTTGTAATTAGCAAAAAAGTTATTCAATTTGTAGTTAATTGAATTTCAAGGAGAATATCTCAATCAAAACGAAGGCCATTGATATCCATAGATTTTTCTGATGACTTTTCCAACCAAGCAGCCTTTCATTCGTGCCATTATCCAGACCAATACAAAAAAAAAACTCAACACGATTCTAATTTTGAAAACCGAATCTCATAATGTTCGAACATAGGTTTTATTCTATCATACAAATACTGATGATATTCGCTTGTTTTATTTTGGTATAAGCCTCGTCTAAAGATGCGAGGACAAACCAGCGGCAGAGGCATTACGGCGGGGTATACAATAGCGCTGTCGAGCTGTTTTTAGACCACCGCGCCACCTCTGCGGATGTATTCATGTTCCCGTGTATTGCGGTAAAAAGATAATATAATTTGTCTCTGGATGTATGAGGCATTGTAGGTTTTAAATAAAGTATGTTGCCTCTATTTTGTAGTAGGTATATAGTATTGTACAGTGTAAACACGTACAAATTTGACACCATTGTGTCAGCACTTTACTTGCTACGCGTGGTCTATACTTAAGTGCACAATGGTATTTCAAATCGCGTGCACTTATTATAATTAAAAAAAAAACAAAATGCAATTAGGGCCTAATTGAATAAATAAATTTTGTTTATTTTTTGACGTTCAAAAGTGTCGCGTAATTGCGTAATTATTAGGCCATTAAGCGGCACTTTTGAACGTCAAAAAATTAAATTTAAAAGTTGTAATAATTGATTTCGTCCAACAGTCGACTCGGAAAAGTAGCATTCAATTAATCATTAATCAATAAAATCTATTATTACGTATTCTTTCGTATCACTCTAACTATCATCAATAAATTTGTAAAGACCCTACAAGTATTTTTATATTAGAAAAGAGAGTTATTTGAAAATACGTTAATTTGGCCTAGTGGTTGCAAGCTTCTGAGTAGCGGAGTAGAGTCAGTCAGTAATCCTAAGTTTGATGCCCAGTTCGCCGCAAGACTTGCCCTGTATTACATGGGACTCAAACAACACAAAATTAAGATGAAGCTTATTAGGTTACATCTGCCTTACATCTTAATCGGGAATACAGGTGTTATGCTCGAAATGTTTTGCCGCGCTTACACCATGTTGGTTAAGACGACAACAGTCGCCAACGATCTTGACGGAACAAAATGCGCACTCGTTTCACACCCGCGCGACCCGACATTCAGTAGTTTTTTGTACTTTCCTTATTATTCATAGACTTAAAAAAAGGAGGTCAAAATATAGATGACTAGCTGTTCCCCGCGGCTTCGCTCCCGTGGGCCACCCCACAGGACACGTTTTCGGGATTAAAAAATAGCCTATGTTACTCAGGAATAACGTAGCTTTCTATTGGTGAAAGAATTTTTTAAATCTGTCCAGTAGTTTCGGAGCCTATTCGGTACAAACAAACAAACAAAAAAATCTTTCCTCTTTATAATATTATTATTAGTATAGACTAGCTGACCCGGCAAACTTTGTTTTGCCATAAAAACACCAAACATTCATCTACCCTACCTACCCTACCTACCCTACCTACCCTAACTACCTACCCTACCCTACCCTACCTACCCTACCCTACCCTACCCTACCTACCCTACCTACCCTACCCTAACTACCTACCCTACCCTACCCTACCTACCCTACCTACCCTACCCTACCCTACCCTACCTACCCTACCTACCCTACCCTACCTACCCTACCCTACCCTACCCTACCTACCCTACCTACCCTATCCTACCCTACCCTACCCTATATCTCAAGTTGGACCAGACTGCTCACGGTGTGCCAATTTAATTTAAAATCGGTTATGTAGTTTAGGAATCCATCGCGGGCAAACATCGTGACAGGAGATTTATATATATTAGATAAGTATAGATATAGATTAAATTGTCTTTGAAATGGTGATATTTTCATTAAAATACGGTGGTTTTGGAGCGATAGTCGTGTTTCTGTCCGTGTTAGACATAACTTTACAAATTAATTACACTATCTGCCGCACTCAGAGACATTTAACGGTTACTTAAGGCGCTCCTTAGTGTAGATTTTGTACTAAAAATCTATACTAAGGAGAGCTTTAAGTAACCGTTAACGTCTCTGAGTGCGGCAGTATGTTATACGAATAAAACTCAAAACTTTCTTAGATCAAATTATTAAGAAAATAGTATAATATAACATACTTTTTTCAAAAAATTACAACTAGCCGTTTAGACGTTATTTTCAATTTTATAATCTGCATGAGTTTTTAGATAAAAAATAATATTTGTAAGTACTTAATTTCTAAATACTATTGCATATCCGACTTGGATAGACTGTTGAATCTAAAAATGTAATGTTTATTAATAAGAACTTAATGTACACAGTTATGCAATAAATATATCTTTATCTACTGAGGGGTATCTGAGCGCCTCCACAAAATCTGTAATTGACGCGTAAGTCGTTAATTTTCCAATATATATAGTTTGAATTGAACAACCTAAACTTATTTACCCAAACACAAACTAGGTTAGGCCCACTAAATGTTCAAACAAATAATATCAAAGTTCACGATAACATCAATGTTGAAGTCAACAATTGAAACTGGAAATACCCAGTTTAGTTAATAGGAGTTTCAACAACAATTTCATTCTAAATTAAATAAATAACTTTAGTTTGTTATGACAGTTGATGTGTGCCACAGGCAAAGGCAGTGGCTATAGTCAATGGTGTTATATATATACTGAGGTAGATACGTTTTACCGACGTCTGCGCGGCAATACAAACAAAAGCTAACCAGCTTGAGTGAACTCAATCCGTCCTGCGTCTAACCGCGACACGAACATACGTTTGAATAGTATGTTTATCTCTTCCTGACAACGGGTTCCTTTTTACCCGACTGCCGAAGGAGGGTAATGTGTTTATCAGTCTATGTATGTATGTATGGATGTATGTTTGTTCCTATGTGGCGTTCTAGAGACCAAACCCGTTGGCCAATTTTGATGATTCTTACGTCAATCGATTTCTCTTAATCCTGCGAGTATCACTGGCTACATTAAAATTGTAAAAAACAAAAATGGCGGATTTTGGGCGCCATTTTGTGGGAGAAAAAAAAATTTTTTTCTTCCAAACCCATCGTGTGGGGTATCAAAATAAAGGATTTTAAGAGGCGATTTCAAAAATATATAACACTTATATGTTTAAATGTAATTAATTCTAAAAAAAAAAAACAAAAAGTTGTAAATAAAAAAAGTTAATTAAAAAAATCAAAAAAAGCAGTCGGGCTGCTTAAAAAGCAAACTAAAAAGACGTAAACAAGAAGAAAATCATGCTGTGCAGTCGGAGGATACATCTGGTTTTGGTCCGCCAGCTCGCGAATATGTGAAAAAAAAAGCAAAAATATGAAAGCATAAATTCAAAGTACGACGTGCAGTTCTTAAAACACTAACCCTCTTACTAATAAACACAGAATAAAGTTATACCAAGTATAAACATATGTAAATGTATGGTTATTCCTTTGTTATACCTGGTATAACTTTATTCCGCGTTTATTAGTAAGAGGGTAAGAGCCACCGCAAACAACCGACTTTTTATCGGTCGATAGTTTGGTTGGATTGCATACACAACCGAATCGTTGTAATATGCGCACTTGCATACTTTCTCATACTGATTAAAGATCCGTCTTAACTATCGTTCTATAGAAAGTCTGAAGTTAGGATTTGAATGTGCTTAACTCTACACTCCTTTGACAAAGTAATCATCCAACGCGGCCTGCGCCTGTCAATTTCTTTTATCATCATCATCATCAGCTGCCTTTTTTATGTTACCACTGCTGGGACACAGGCCTTCCCTCTGCGAGAGGGAATGGGCCATAATCCACAACGCGGGCCCAATGCGGGTTGGTGAATGTCTTCGAATTTATATTAATGTTCCCACTGCTGAGACACAAGCCTCCTCTCAGTGAGAGGTATTGTGCCGTAATCCACCACGCGGGCCAAGTGCGGGTTGGTAGACGTCACGTCTTCGAATTGTTGTTTCTAGGACTTGCCGGTTTCGTCACGATGTTTTCCTTCATAGTTTGGAGAGCAGTGGTGATGAAATAATTTACACAAAGTAAAGCGCCTGCCTGGATTTGAACCCACGGCCTACAACTTATAAGTCGCGACCGATATCACTAGGCCATTACTGCACTCTATTTCTATAGGAGATATAAACCTATAACATATAAACGAAATTTGTTTTAAATTCCAGATGAATGCATTACATACCTACGCGGCCAGGCCGCAGAGTTGGGGCTCTCAGTCCAAGTGCACGAGCCTCAGCCAAAGAAGCCGGTCTTGGTGATGACATGGGAAGGTTTGGAACCAACCTTGCCGAGTGTGCTGCTCAACTCTCACATGGATGTGGTGCCAGTTTTCGAGGTAAGTGGTTTACGGGCATGCACATGCATGTGAACTATTACATAACAATGTAAGTTGAAGATGACTGAGAAGGAACAAGGTAGGACTAAAAAATCCCAAAAATAAAAATGTGTGCACCTGAATATGGTGAAATAATAAATAAATAGACGTAAGTAGGTATATCTGCTTATGAACAATGGAAACAATCAATGCTTCTCTTTTATGTATCGTCACTTATGTGATATTTAGAGGAGAGACACTACAGGAAAACCCACTCAACTCATAAACCTTAATATAGATCTTATTGAATCTTAGCCAACCCAGCATTACATTTAAAGTTAAAGTCTTCAAATGATTACCTACCCCCAGTTTTGAATGTTTTTCCAAGAATGCGGCAGGGAATAAATTCTTAAAGAATGCACTTTCTGAATGATTTAAATGTTCCAGAGCCTGAAGCTGCTAGCGCAGTTTAAAATTAAATTTGAAGTAACCTACTTCTAAAAGTTTAAAGTAAGCCGAGGACTTTCTAACTTAAATAGTGGGCTTTTATTGCTCATTGCCGAGAACCTAACACCTGAATAATAAACTATGAAGATAGAGATAGATATTTCGCAGGAAAATGTGGATATCAGGGCAATCACGGTAGATGTCGAATATTCACTTTTACGTCTTCTTCCTAAAAATGTTCAGTGATATAACAAAATGCGAATAAATATAATGTCAGTGGTATGATGTTTCGCTAAACTAAATCTAGATAAATAAATAAAAAAACCGGCCAAGTGTGACTTGGAATCGCGCACAAATGGTTCCGTACCATTATCGCAAAAAACGGCAAAAAAAATCACGTTTAAAAGTGCTATACTTTCTGTTTTTCTGTCTGCCTTAAAAAAAAACAGAAAGTAGAGCATCGTTGCTACCTTATTAAAACGTCCTTTTTGATGTCTGCTTCAAAAAAATACAGAAAGTAGAGCCCCGTTACTACCTTATTAAAACCTCCTTTTTGATAAGACTGCTTAAAAATCGCTAGTAAGAAAACTATTTTAATAAGTGCCCACGTTCAAAAAGTTACTATGAAACAGAATCCCTTGGTTGAAGTTTCTCTGACGTGTGTTTGCGCGAACCTGTGAGACGTGACCGACATATTCTAATATTTTATAACTCTGCAGCTCGTGTTAACAGTTTTCAAATATGGTAAAATTGTTCGCATTGACAAACTAACTTTCTGAGGGCTAAGCATGAAGTCCTTAGTTTCAGCCTTCGTTACGGGTGCTTTCTACTCGTTCGATTCGTTCAGGGCCCGAACTACTAATGAACGACAACACAATTTGACACAATTTGACTGACCTACTCCCGATGTGTTCTTACCCGTCCGAAAAATTACGGAGTAGGGTCCAGTATGAAGTTCCGGAGTACCCCGTAACTACGTTGACGGAGTTAGGAGAACAAATTAAGTAGTTATCCTCCGTAAAAGGGGGTCTCCTGTTACGGAGGAAAACTACTTAATTTGTTTGTTTTATTTACCATTTTGCAATAGACCAACTTGCCGTATTTGAGTACATTACAACTATTTTCTTAATGACCTTCGGCAATCATCGCATTTCCGAATACAAACGAATGCTAATTTCCATGTCCATCAATTATTAGATTTATCGTGTATAATAATTTGAATTCAGAACTAAGTACTTTATTGTTGTTTTGTTTTGATTTCCGTGTGAAATGTATATAGAGCTTTAAAAATATCAGCTTTCCTCCCATTTTTATTAAAATAAATAATTATATTATGTTAAAAGAGTATTAACAACTTTATATACTTCCAAGTTGATTGAGAGCGTCCGGTCTGCACCAAGTGCAAAGGGCAACTGATAGAATTCCGACGACAGACGACGAAAAACGAAGTTTGCCGAGGGAAAATGTTTGTACTGTAAGTTCCTAACGGTACCTATCTATATCTCAGTAACTTAAAACTATGAGTCTGTTTGCCAGTTTTTTTTTGGTGTGAACAGCCGTCTCATCTATGCAGCATAGATTATCCATAGCGTCTACCATTCAGTAAGTACTATTAGTTCTACAACTATCCGGCCGGCCATAAGATACTTCTACAAGTATCTTATGGCCGGTTTCTGAATTAAGAATTTAAAGTTGATGATGATTAGTCAAACTTGACATAAGCCTGAAAATCTATAAAATTTTGGCATTAAAGTAGGGTTAGCCACGTTCTTGCCTCCAAACTCTCAATTTGGAAACCGCCCCGCCCCTCACACACACACACAAACACACACATCATCAGCCTATTAATGTTCTTACTGCGGGGACACAGGCCTACTCTCTGTGAGAAAGATTTTTTTTTATATATATATTTTTTTTATAAAAAAAAACGTTGCCCCACACTAGGAATTTCTTCCTGTATCGTGGGTGCGTTTATAAACATATAAAATCACATACACAAACACCCAGAGCCGGAACAACTATCTGTAGGTCAAATATTTGTTCCGTGCGGGAATCGAACCCGCGACACGCAGCGCAGCAGTCAATAGCTCAACCACTGCGCCAACCGTGCGCTCAAATGGAATGGGCCGTATCCACCACGCGGGCCAAGTGCGGGTTGGTGGATGTCACATGTCTTCGAATTTTTGGTTCTAGGACATGCCGGTTTCCTCACGATGTTTTCCTTCACCGTTTTGAGAGCAGTGGTGATGAAATAATTTACACAAAGTAAAGCGCCTGCCTGGGCTCGAACCCACGACCTACAACTTGTAAGTCACGGCTGATACCACTGGGCCACCACTGCTCTATTCTATTTTACTTACTGAAAGATTAATGTACTACTGTCTGTAGTAGTATAGTAGTGGGTATTACTTAATTATAATACACACAATCATTACAGTTATAATGATTATGCCTTTGACCCGTTAACAGACTGTATTCGCGGTCACAGTCACATCGATTTTGTCTGCGATGCCAACCAACCGGAAAATTAGCTCTATTTAATTTTAACACATTATTGTAGTATATGAACGATTCAAAGGAAAAAAAGTGAGTTATGTTTCAATAAGTTTTAAAACACAAACCGTGTGATAAAATGCAAAAATCATTCCATAGTATTTGAATGCTTCTAGACACAGACGCTGATGTTGTGTGTGTGAGAGCACAGATAATATAATACTAGCTTACAGATGCCTCATCCCATACAAAGAAACTGTGTCGACGTAACTAGCGTTTTTCATCTGATTAAACTGATTATTTTCTAAGAACATCGATCGCGTTCGGCTCCGATCCACGGATATAGATGGTGCTAGCAGCGACTTGCAAGTAAAAGGGTTTACTCGGTTCATGAATCTTTTTTAAGGTTCCGTACCCAAAGGGTAAAAATGGGACCCTATTACTAAGACTTCGCGATCCGTCTGTCTGTCTGTCTGTCTGTCCGTCTGTCTCCAGGCTGTATCTCATGAACCGTGATAGCTAGACAGTTGAAATTTTCACAGATGATGTATTTCTGTTGCCGCTATAACAACAAATACTAAAAACAGTATAAAGTAAATATGAAAGGGGGGCTCCCATACAACAAACGTGATATTTTTGCCGTTTTTTGCTCGATATTAATAACGGCAACAGGTAGACGCTTGAAATATTCACATAATGTTTAGTTGTATATTTACTTCAAAAAATAATAATTAATAAATAAAAATAAAATAAATTAAGGGGGGCTCCCATACAACAAACGTGATTTTTATGCAGTGTTATGCGATAATGGTACGGAACCCTTCGTGTGCGAGTCCGACTCGCACTTGGCCAGTTTTTTTAAATACAGCTACGATTTGTTTTATAGTATTTTTTACACGTTTTTACAGTTTCATTGTATCAAAATGTGCTAGAAAACAAATTAAAAAAACCGGCCAAGTGCGAGTCGGACTCGCGCACGAAGGGTTCCGTACCATTATCGCAAAAAACGGCAATAAAATCACGTTTGTTGTATGGGAGACCCACTTAAATATTTATTTTATTCTGTTTTTAGTATTTGTTGTTATAGCGGCAACAAAAATACATCATCTGTGAAAATTTCAACTGTCTAGCTATCACGGTTCATGAGATACAGCCTGGTGACAGACGGACAGACAGACAGACAGACGGATCGCGGAGTCTTAGTAATAGGCTCCCGTTTTTACCCTTTGGGTACGGAACCCTAAAAAACGAGTGGAAGCTACAAAACTTTAAAACCGCGCCGTCTATTGGAATCAATTTAAAATGATCCATTCAAATAATCTTTAAAATGTGAATTAGGAGCCTTTGTTCCTTAATTTTGTGCGTAGGAGAGTTAATTAAACAAGAACATACATTTTTCATGTTAGAAAAATGAAAATCTTAATATTTCACAAAACTCAACAACAAATCTAAGCTTATCACGCCATCTAGTGCAATTTATTTGAAACAAATTTTCATTCTTCGCGTTGGGTGCCCGTGGTCAGAGTAATGGTCAAGACCGTATCTTATGTGGAAATAGAAAACTTTTATTCTATTATCCAAGTGATAGCTGTTACACAGCTATAAACAAGTTGAAAAAGTTATTTTCGTCCGAATTATAGACAAAACAAACACTGGAAACGTAACAATCTAAAGCGCACATTTTAAGCTCATCATAAATTACGTCCATAACCGATCAAGAGCGAGTCTCCCCACATTATCGTCTCACATTGAATCCCTGCCCGGGCCAGTAAGTAATGCTCTCTCTAACAGAAAAACCTAATCACTCTTCTACAGTTAACTATCGTTAGCGGTTAGAAGCTCTGTTATTTACAGGCTTCAACGATCACTAGAAATAGAAGCAAATGCCTTTTCCCCAAATACAAGACAAGAGAATACTATTTACTTTTATTTAAGACCAATACTTACGATAAACGATTCGATTAGGTAACCATAAAGGTTAGTATAGACTAGAGCATTTGCTAGAGCATTAGAATGTAATGTAACGTTCTTACGAATGGTACAATACAGACAAATGCTCAGTTTCCTACAGCATTTCCATGTAATGTAACGTTCTTGCGAATATTCGACGCTGTGTACGACGGTAAATGGAAGAAAAAAATAAAAATAAAGAGGAGCATATGAGCATTAGCTCACGGCGGGTGAGCATTTACCATCTAAGATTTACCTGTATCATTTCTTTCTACCTTGCGTACACTCTTTGTTGATATTTCAGCCGCCCCGTCTCCCGTCACCCGCGCTCGTGACTTTGCTCGATAAAATGTTACACCAAATAGCTCACTGGTTTTTAAAATTAAGTTGTAACAAAGCATCGAGCGTCATGTTCGAAGTATGGTTCGAGTAATTAAATAAAAAACCGGCCAAGTGCGAGTCGGACTCACACACGAAGGGTTCCGTACCATTATCGCAAAACACTGCAAAAAAATCACGTTTGTTGTATGGGAGCCCCCCTTAATTTTTTTTATTTTAATGTATTTTTTTTTTTTTTTAAGTGAATATACAACTAAACATTCTGTGAATATTTCAAGCGTCTACCTGTTGCCATTATTAATATTGAGCAAAAATCGGCAAAAATATCACGTTTGTTGTATGGGAGGCCCCCTTAAATATTTATTTTATACTGTTTTTAGTATTTGTTGTTATAGCAGCAACAGAAATACATCATCTGTGAAAATCTCAACTGTCTAGCTATCACGGTTTATGAGATACAGCCTGGTGACAGACGGACAGACAGACAGACAGACAGACAGACGGACAGACAGACAGATCGCGAAGTCTTAGTAATAGGGTCCCGTTTTTACCCTTTGGGTACGGAACCCTAAAAACAGCAAAAGCTCGATGTTCTGTATCATCGCTTACCATCAGGTGAGATGGTGGTCAAGCGCGAGCCTATATCAAACAAAAAAAACCTACTAAATGCTCTAGTCTATACTCACCTTAAAGGATAGGATTTAAGATAGCAATTGGCAGTTTTATTTTAAAAGAGGGTCCTTAAATTTTACTTGAGACACCATAAATAGTTCAACTCATCTTTGCGCGCGGTGCTATGTGTGAGTAAGCATGTATGGGTTGTTGTTTGCTCGGACGACGACTGCCGCGTCACTGCCACACATATGCATAATGTGTAATTATAAGCGCACGCAGAGTACACGCACACATGGCGTCGTGCGCACTGTTGAGTTGACCTATCTGTTATACGTATACGAGATGAGTAAAGTGACATGAGGTGGTGGTCGTCGTATTAAAAGCCAGTTTGTCTCTTATGAAAGTCATGTGCCATTTCATTGACCATGTAAGTTCAATGAACTAACCAAAATCAAATTTTGATTTTTTATAGGTAGGTAGTAATTACAAAATTTATTCAAGTAAAATGTTTCAATAACCTGAATGTCACAAGCTAATTACTGTTAATACCTGAAATTCCCGTTCCCTGTCGAAAGCGAAGCGGCAGAAAATCTGAACGGTTAATAAATTTGGAACGTTTTAAGAAAATAGGTTCTAATTCTGTTCTCCTGTCTCCAGAAAAGCTGGACCCATCCCCCCTTCGAGGCCCACTTGAAGGATGGCGTCATCTACGGCCGAGGAGTTCAGGACATGAAGTCTGTAGCCGTGCAGTACATCGAGGCTGTTAGGAGGATCAAGGCGAAAGGCCTCAGGTTGAAGAGGACTCTGCATCTCTCTTTTGTGCCAGGTCAGTTTAGTGACATGAAGTTATTAAGAGGTGAATGTAGCAAATGGTTTTAAAGTCTCCGCTAGATAACAGAAAAATAAATGTCATTGATCAGACTTGTATCAAAAGGTAGAATTAGGTACGTAACTTGAAAATTTTATATATAAAAAAAAATACATATTTTTTTTAATGTAGATATTTTGATAATTTTGGTCTCAAATGCTTTCATTATCACATACCTATCGACATAAAACCATTTGATCCGTTTAAATCATGTAAGTCAGTCCCCGCGTTTATGAGATATTAACTCATTACTGAAAATAATTGTCAAATACAGGTTATAATTTGGTATATATTATGAGATTCGCTTTTTTTTTTTCTTGTGATAGTGTCTAGGATGCCTCTTACCGGTATACGTTTGTTTTGATCGTGTTACGACACTGCCTTTACATGCTTTTCGTATCGTTTTGAAATATTGGAATACATAGATAGACAGGTGTTAACGACTTTTAGTTTTTTGTTATCTGGTGGTGACTTTAGTGAGTTTGTAGAGTAAAATATTGTTTTTTTTTGCAGTTGACTAATGCAAATGATAGTTAAATCAAAAAGTAGAAAAAAAACAGATTTTTAGGCTTTATGTATTTCGTTTAATTTAGTTTAGAAAAGTAGCATCGCATTCTAACTGATTAGGTTTCCAAATTGTCCTTAATATAACGTCTAGCGTAGACAGTTATACAATTAGAAACCATTTAATAGCATCCTACTTGAACCGCGAAAAATTTCGAGTCCTTAAATTCTTTGCTATTTGGAAAATGAAATACTTATTGTCTCGTCCAAAATTAAATGTCTGGTTTTAGTCCGATCATGTCGTTTGCCGTCGTTTGGTGAAGTATTTTTCCTAAATGCGTTGATTTTTTCTCCGTCCTTTTCATAACTGCCCAGTAGTGGGATGGGGATGGAATAGGCTGACATCAACCAGTTACCGTGCAATACATGCAAGAATGTGCATTTTTATTTAATTAAACAAGACAGCTGAAGAAGGTCCAAATAACTTACCCTAACTGTAGGGCAACACATTAAATTCCCAAGCAGATATAGATACAAAAACAACCCTTATTCTAAAAACTCGATTCCTTTGGTGGCTCTAAATAAGACAAGCTAGAGAACGTATCGTAACTAGGTCTAAAGTCTCTCTGGGCTCAAGTAGTGAGTTAGCGATCTATCGAGCACCCTTGTTCACTCAATGTTGTTGTTGTTGCACTTTTTGAGATGTAGCTTCGGCAAAACAACAAAAAAAGTAGATGATCCAGATTCCGAAGGCAATTTATGTATAGGAAAAGGGCGAGTCTGTTCATTTCAGAGACCTTTTTATGATAATTTTATTGTTCTAAATAGATTATTCTTCTTTGCTGCGAGTAACTTAGATGTGATAACAATAAGTACGGATAGATAATCCTGCAAGTACATTTTGCAGAAACAATACATAATTATTGTGTTACTATGGATGTTCTTTGACAAGAATTGTCGTTAGGTATGAGCTCTTGTAGTTTGAGGCACCTACACTGTTATTAATACGATATCAAACGGGATTACTACAATATTATTTTCCCGAGGCCATTTCTAATGTCTTCAATTTTGTCATCAGACGAAGAAATCGGTGGGGAACCAGGGATGGGCCAGTTTGTGAAGACTGATGCCTTTAAGGCACTGAACGTTGGGTTCGCGTTGGATGAAGGCCTTGCGAGTCCTACTGAGGAGTTCTTGGTGTACAACGGAGAGAGAACAATTTGGCGTAAGTTTTTTTTTGTTATTTTTCTTCCAATTTAAGTATCAGCGAGATGACAGCTTCCAGTCTAACCGAATGTAGGTAAACAAAGTTACCGGTAAACACAATGACAGACTTACGAGATTCTGACTACCCGTAACTCAGCCATCTTCTTGACATGTTTTGTGAGGCATTTTACAACACTTTTTTGTATAGTACATAGTCCATGTAACTTAAAAGAAAACGCCTCGATTGGAAAGGCAGTACCATTTTTCATTCGCAAATAGCGACATAAAATTGTATTAAATGGACCCGAAGTTGGACGCAAAGATTAAAATGTTAAAGGACAAGGAAATCCTCTCCTAATTACATTTGGACCCTTTTCCCGCGGTCTGTCAGATTGCGTGTGCCCAGGTGATAATAAAATGAAATATATTCTAACATTCAGATTTATTCTTATATTCCTTAGCGCAAAGGAAAAGGTCACCGGTTCAAAAGTTTTCACTTGAGTTGAGGACCATCGAGTTTGTTAGGTACGATTGCTTCGTCTTCGAGCCGTATACATAGAGATTACTTTAAGTGCATTTAAGTCCGTTCGCGCACCATACTGCTGTGAATGTTGCCAAATATTTAAATATTTTTCTACCGTTTTAAATTATCCCAAAAAAACGTCAAAAGGTGGGCGTCACTCAACGCATACGATGCATTGGCGGCTTTGCGTGGTAATCTCGGTCAACGCAAATGGTAAACGCAACATTGCTTTGATCTAGATAACCCAACGGATGGCAATGAAATCTTATAATCTTATGTCATCTCAGTTCAAAAGTCGCTTGAAAGATGCACCACCAAACTATGGAGATACTAATGTTCCTACGCCGTAAGACCCGAAGTCTGCAAATATTATAAGAAGCCTATGTCGTCCCATGGTCGTGCTACTACAGTCAAAGGCCTCTTTTTCCTCTTGCCAAGGGCAGAAACCGGGTAGGGGTACTCGGGTAAGATATCCTGCTAATCAAGCAATTTGGATTCGTTTCAGATATGAAGATCATCTGCCCCGGCAAGTCCGGACACGGCTCCCTGTTGCTGCCTAATAACAACGGCGAAAAGGTCAGAAATTTTATAATTAATAAGAAAGAAAAACGTTTATTTGCACCAGGCACGACGCATATCATAAAAAAAAACAAATTGTCATCCTAATTCAGCAAACTTTGTTGGGAAGCACTTTACAATTTAAAGGTAAATTATGACAAGGTACTCTAGAGATTTAGTTTGGCTGTATGTAGGGTATGACGTTGCAAGTCTTTATAGTGTACGGGCAATTAATTGGACAACCCTACATACGCATTCATGGGTTCGTGGTGACGTGTGCCACCAGGCAGTGTCGTAAGACTCAGTAAGTAGGGAACGAACGTCAAAACCAAGTGGAATACTGTCCCGGGGTGACCGTAGGATTTACATAACCCAGGTACAGACCACAACAATTATTCTTTATTTATAAAAACTAACATACATAAGTCTTACCTACATCAAAACAATACTCCACAGAACTGTTTTCAAATATTTTTTTTTCAAAAACGTTCTTAAAAAATAGCTAAAACTAAAGTTTTAGCTATTTTAAGAAAAACACAATTCGAATACAAAACTATAGACTTTCAGCTCTGATTGCTTACCACATCCTACTAAATAAACGTGAAAGTTTGTGAGGATGGATGGATGTTTGTTACTCTTTCACACAAAAACTACTGAGCGGCTTTTGATGAAACTTTTCAGTAATTTAGCTTATACATCAGAATAACACATAGGCTATAATTTATACCTAAAGATATTTTGGGAAATACTGACTCCTCGCGGGCGGAGCCGCGGGTGGCAGCTAGTCTTGTTATAAAATAATGTGATTTCTACTTAATAGCACTCGTAGGTACTAAATACGAATCCTCATTTCTGAGACAACTTACCTAATCATTCAGAAGGATCTCAATATTTTGTTACGGGCTTGACGCGATTTTTAAATAACTTTTAATTGACACCGATGAATACTGACAGTTTAGCTAACAATAGAACTAAAGGTATTCTCATTTCAATAATTTAACCCTAGCACTAGCTAGCAGAGATTGACGTAAGTAGACCTCAACTTAGCCCAGACCTCACTGAATGGAAATTTCATGTATAAAGACCTTTACTTTAAAGAATTTTTAACTAGATTACCTCTTAGTTGCCAAACTTAGAACATGTCTAAACCAGAGAAACCATATTACCTATTATCTATGCGGTCTTGCATCAGACAGAAGACCTTAACAAGGTGACATTCTATAGTCGATTCCGATTATCAGTCCAAAATGTATGGGATTAACAAGCGCTTTCGAAAAGTCACTTGTTCAATCCAAATATTTTGGAGGTTTAACAATCATTAGCGCTGATAGAATATCATTTTGTCTAAACCCTCTAGTGAAGAAAGAAAGAAAGAAAAGAAATAAAAGAAAGAAAAGAAAGACAAGAAACAAAAAGAAAGAAAAGAAAGAAAAAAAGAAAGGAAAGAAAGGAAAGAAAGGAAAGAAAGGAAAGAAAGGAAAGAAAGGAAAGAAAGGAAAGAAAGGAAAGAAAGGAAAGAAAGAAAACAAAAGAAAGAAAGGAAAAAAAGGAAAGAAAGGAAAGAAATGAAAGAAAGGAAAGAAAGGAAAGAAAGGAAAGAAAGGAAAGAAAGGAAAGAAAGGAAAGAAAGGAAAGAAAGGAAAGAAAGGAAAGAAAGGAAAGAAAGGAAAGAAAGGAAAGAAAGGAAAGAAAGGAAAGAAAAGAAATAAATTTAATATATTAGGTATATAAGGTCGTAGATGCGAACCGTGAAGACCTGGAAATAACGAAATAAACTTTCTCTAAGTAAGGTCTCTCTGTATGGTTATTTTGAATACGTGCAAAGGACAGATGTATTATGACTTGTATACACTTGTCCCTTACGTAATTATTTATGTACACACAAAACACTTAAAAGAGAAAAGAAAGAAGAGGCGTAAGGGAAAATGTCCCTTACACACGTTTAAAATAACCTTACTCTAAAAGCTTATGGTCATCCTCCAGATCTTTGTGGAAATAAATAGAGGCGACCTTTGATCAGTTATAGTCATCATAGGGATGATGGTGATGGCATCAAGCTTATAGATGATGAAATCAGAAAACTGAAATTTAACTTGATATTAATTAGCTCACTGAATAACCAATCTCTGTAGAATAAAATAAGAAAAGCCTTTGATCAGCAGTATACAGACATGATGAAGATGGCATCAAGATAATAAAAAGTGCATCATAAATTAGTTAAGTAATCAACTGACTAAATGACAAACAGACACAGATTTTGCGTTTAATACAGGCTTTATAAAAACATTTAAAAGTTTAAAGCAAATTGTAGAAGCATAATCATACTGTAATAATGTTTCAAATAATTTCATTGGTGTGAATATGAACATCGCTGGCTGTCTGCCAAGCGGCTAATACTATCTGTTCTTGAATTGAGAATAATGATGCATTTTGATAGTAAGCTTAGCTTAGTTGCTATGAATAATTTTGTATAATGCAATAACGTGGCGGGTCCTATGGAATAGCACTTGTTTCCAATCGTGGCCATCAGATCGATAGTCACCAGCTTTAGTCCAGAAAATTCAGGGATATATTATAGATGATTCTGTTAAAAATCTTCATTCAACAGCTGGTTTATTCTAAAAAGATTTCCCTACAACAAACGTGATTTTATTGCCGTTTTTTGCGAAAATGGTACGGAACCCCTCGTGCGCGAGTCCGACTCGCACTTGACCGGTTTTGTTTTGCGATGTAAACACAATTCAACAAAAATATGTAGTAAGTAGTTTTCTTGGCCAGTGTTGAAAGTTATTTCGTCGAGAGCCTCATTTTTTTTTTGTTTTTGACAACCAGCGAATATAAGGCAGTTAAACTTTCTTGAAACCCGTTGCTAACTTAATTAGCAAAATAGCAAAAAGAATAAAGAAAAGTAAATTGGCAGCATATACCTGCGAACTATGTTACTAAGTTAGTATTACACGAGTGGAACTAAATTACTTTTTTCGTTAACAATTATTTTTGTTTAGTTCTTCAATTGCATTTTCATATCATTGGGATTCTTGTAGAAAATTGACGAGTTGCCTTGGTATCTAATATTGCTCAATATCTAATCTAAAACATTTAAAGGAGCAATTCCTATATATAGGTATATAATCAGAATCTCGGCAACGGCTCCAACAATTTTCATTAAATTTTGTATGCAGGGGGTTTTGGGGGCGATAAATCGATCTACCTAGGTTTCACTTTTAGAAAACGTCGTTTTCTCTATTTTAACCCAAGTAGAGCTCAGTCACCCAGGTGCTATGTATTAATCAGCTTATTCATTTCACTTACTCATTCAATACGTAATGGTAAGAATCAGATTTACTCATTATTTTTCTCAGATATGGTCCCATAGCAATAGCTTTTCGTATTTACTCAATGATTTCTCAGACATGGTCCTATAGTTTTAAGTAGGTACTATCGGACTATCATCACAATCAAGCCGCTTATCCACTAGGCAACATTTGACGCGCAACACGTGATGCACAATATGTTCGGCGACGTTGCCAGCTGGCGCGCAACCTGATGCGACGGTTGCGGTTCATCATGACGAGCAACATGTTGTGCATCATGTCGCGCGTCAAATGTTGCCTAGTGGATACGAGGCTTTATGGTCAATCCATTTCTAGCCATATCGTCTATCACACAGTGCATCCATTGTTACATTGGCCTTCCCCTATTATTTTAGCTAAACTATGATAATTTTGAACCCTTACAAATTTTTTCTATTGTTTATACTTAGGGGGGTATTACACTATCATAATTATATCTAGGAGAGCAGTGGTGGCCCAGTGGTATCGGCCGCGACTTACAAGTTGTTGGTCGTGGGTTCGAGCCCAGGCAGGCGCTTTACTTTGTGTTATATCATAACCACTGCTCTCAAAACGGTGAAGGAAAACATCGTGAGGAAACCGGCATGTCCTAGAAACAAAAATTCGAAGACATGTGACATCCACCAACTCGCTCTGGGCGCGCGTGGTGAATTACGGACCATCCACTCTCACAGAGAGGGGGCCTGTGACCCAACAGTGGGAACATTAATAGGCTGATGATGTGATGTGATGTGATATCTAGGATCATAGATCTATGAGTCATATTTATATGATAATCTATACTAATATTATAAAGAGGAAAGATTTTTTTGTTTGTTTGTTTGTACCGAATAGGCTCCGAAACTACTGGACCGATTTGAAAAATTCTTTCACCAATAGAAAGCTACATTATTCCTGAGTGACATAGGCTATTTTTTCATCCCGAAAACGGGTCCTGTGGGGTGATCCACGGGAGCGAAGCCGCGGGCAACATCTAGTGTAATATATACGAATCATATCGTCTTTAATGATAATTTTGTTTCATTTTTATAGGATCCTATGTATGATCCTAGATATATGTAAAACCCACCTTGAAAAAAGTCAGACTTACTTATTCTAATTTATTTCAGACGTCTCTTTATATCCAAAAGTCGATTGTAAACGGACAGATATATTCCTCTACTATTGTTGGCTCCAACGATAAATGACTGCTCTCCGAGTTTCTTGAAAATAATACCTATCATTTATCAAGAACATCCATTTGGGAGACGAAGATTTTTAAATCTGCGAGTTTTACAAAGGAATTGCTACGTCTATGTAACTGTAAGATGGATGAAATTGTTCATTAACATGAAATGACTATCATACCTGAAATACTTATGTACTATTTGTCTATATCCTGAAAGAAAAGGGAGTCAGTGATACCGTGACGGCGGACAGGACGGTATGGAAACGTGTTGAGCCGACCCCAAGTAACGTGGTACAAGGGCAGGAAAATGAGGATGAGTTTCTATATCCTGCGGTTTTGCTTCCGTATGCTATTACAAAGGAACCGGGTTAAAAAAGTAGTGTATTACACTCAGAGCTATGTTACTGTCTAGCAGTGAAAAAAATTCGTAATCGAAACAGAACTTCTAGAGATTATTTAGATTAGAAAAAAATTGTTTAGTTAACATATCTTTAATTAATTTTCTATTCTCTTTTAATCATCTTTTTTCAAAATCAAAAGTTATTATTTTACATATTTAATTAACAATAACTACCGATATATACACTTATATAAAAAAACTACGATCACATAAAAAGGGCAGGGCACATTGGGCGTCAAAAACTTATCGTCCTCGTCGCTGTCAACGTTAAAAGAGCCCAGAATGCTGGCAGCATTGCCACGTTGGATGGCAGTGCTGATTCTCTGGCTGAGGAAAAGCCCAGCCCTCAGGTCACGTGAAGAGTCGACTAGCCTTTTGCTTACATCTCGAAAAACTCGATGAGCACTGGGGCCCTAACCTAATGGTTAAACCCCAAACGGCTCAAATATATAGCTTCCAATAAGGTTGTTGTAAATTTATTTGTAAATGTAAATTTATTTGCGCCGTTAAGTCAAAAAAAGTTTAAGAAAAACGACTATCCACCAAAACCGTTCCTGGGAGGACTGGAGCTGGAAAGGAGACTATCGATAGTCATATCGTAACATCAAAGAACCAAAAAACAAAAATCCTGATTTACCCTCGTCTGGATCTGGTCATCAGGTTGGTCTAGTAGCTGACCCCAACATAATTGGAAAAGGCAAGCAGACTGACGAATATGTTCCCGTTCTATTAATATTCAGATCCAAGCATATTAGATTATGTTTGTAGAGGACCCTGTTTGAAATATTTAATGTCTTGTGTCGCCATTTTCGGGACATCTGCCATGATTATTTTAAAGTGTGATTAAAGGATTCTCCCCTTCCCCAGGGAATGCTGCCCTCTTTAAATAAATAAACTTGGTTCGTTTTGGTCTATTACTGGTTTTTCTAGTGGTTGTAAGCATAAAACTGTTAAGCAATTAAATTGACAAGAAGTCAAGTCATCAACAACGAAAATTCTTATATATTGTCTACATAATTAATATTACCTCGTTTATTTCATATTTTTCTATATTATAACAAAATTTAATTGTGTAATTAAATGAGTACCTACCCAAGACCAAAATTCGACAAGTCAAATAACCTCATCAAATACCCTGCAGTGTCTTTATTGTCCTAGAACCTTTAAGCTAAATGGATTACAACGGCATATGCGCACCGCCCATAATGAGAATCCACCGCCCGCAATTACCTAGACCATACCCACAACATGTCTAGAAACATTATCATTAGCAGGCTACTGTTGGATACATTAACTTTTAAATTTGTAAAAAAAAAACTTTTGAGTATGATGCTCTTGGTACGATTCCCCCATAATACCCAGGTATTATTGCGTTTTTCATATTCATATTCTTGAATGTACACAAAACTAACATATAAAAATACAATAGGATAGCTTACGTACAAAGGCGACTTGGAATGTCTAAGTAGCAGCTCGAAGTTTTGCCGGGTTGAAGGCGCTAGGTTTCGTCTCTTAAAAACGAGACTAAACTTAAACAAACGTCAAACGTGGGTGTATTAGAGGTGTCTAATCCTTAGAAACACAGACGTAGGGATTAATAGTTCCAATTCAATGATGTAATAATATATACTGTCTCATTTTACCAATTGCCCAGTTTTCGAAACTAATGAAGCATACAAGCAAATTTAACACTGTACTCCAAAAAGTATAAATTTCCTTAAACTACAAACTCCAAATAACGTAACTTCATCGTCAGTCAGTCTTCACAGTTACACATTTTAGAAGACATACATTCCTACATTGTAATTGAAAGACCCTGGCCAATAAGGTCCAAACATTTAGTAGTAATGGACCTGGCTAGTAATGCCTATAGTCTTGTCGGACATCAGTTAGCTAGACTAACTTACGTTTTATCCTTAAACTACAAACTCCAAATAACGTATCATGTCAGTAATTTAACTGCGTCTTAACAGTTGGGATGTAACGTTTTAGAAGACATAAATTCCTACATTGTAATTGAAAAGACCCTGACCAATAAGGCCCAACCAGTTAGTAGTAATGGACCTGGCTAGTAATGCCTATAGTCTTGTCAGACATCAATTAGCTAGACTAACTTACGTTTTATCCTTAAACTACAAACTCCAAATAACGTAACATGTCAGTAGTTTAACTGCGTCTTAACAGTTGGGATGTAACATTTTAGAAGACATAAATTCCTACATTGTAATTGAAAGACCCTGACCAATAAGGCTCAAACAGTTAGTTGTAATGGACCTGGCTAGTAATGCCTAGTCTTGTCGGACATCAGTTAGCTAGACTAACTTACGTTATATCCTTACGTAAATTCCTAGATCTCTGCCATTAAGCTCATTCCAGCACTGCTGAAGTCCTCTTCAGGGCTAATAATCGTATAAACGCAGGCGTAAAGTTTTAACTTCATGCAAATTGTCTTTGTGCTACTAAGTCGTGTCTTATTAGAGAAAATTATGTGCCCTATGGCTGTCTTAAAATGTCTTATCCCGTAGAGTTTACAGTATCGTAAATGATTTTAATTCAGAAACATACTTGACAAAGTATTCCTACATACCTACATACAAGCGGATTGCATTACATACCTAAGTAAGTTAATACCTAGGTTCCTGACTATATCTAATCCTGGCTTTAAATTGCTAAGATTCGAATACAAATATTTCTAGTTAAATTGAGATTGCAAGCGCTCCTGAATACTACGGTGTCGGGTTTTATTGCCGACACCTTCGAATTCTGAAACAATCCGATGTTTATTCTCATTATTTTGAAGGTCATTCTCTTTAGTAGGTATGCAGGTTAATGAAACAAAAAAAACGTTATCTAAGAAAAGAAAATTGAATACACTGTCTTTGCAGTAACCTGCGAACTAAGAGCGTTCTGATTCGTTAAGACCGCTGAGAATCTACAAATCAGAAATCTGTATTTGCATAAACTAAACTTAGTTGAACTAATCGCGATTAGATTGGTGAAACTGGCCCTTAAACTACCCATAATTACCAAAATGGCTGCGCTTTAAATATATCCCCGCTATTCACATTCGGGCGACCATTTATAAAAGTTAATAGCCTTAAAAATATCTTCTAACTAGCTAAAGAAAAAGACGATTTCATTAGACATTAGAATTCTGGCATTCGTCTACCTACCATTCAAAGCGTTTAATGTAGTTTTTAAAACTTTATTTAAACCCTAACAAACACTGATTGTCTTCGTCTGTGACATACATAACACCTCTTAGAGGCAAAATCTACAGAAACTTTAAGAAAGATAAAATAACTTGAACAAGTCTAAGTAATGTCTCAAAGTATTCTCGGGTGCTTTGATAACTTAGCTCATATGAATACTTTGTTTTTCAACTTTTTATAATAAGCTCAGAGAGTCGGGGAGAAAATCTTGAGCGATATTACAGCCCATAGTTGTGGTACAGTCAAGTATAAAAATATATGTAACAAGTTAATGTAAAAAATCATAAAACTTGACTGCTTCATAATCACGAGCTGACTGACCAAAACCATAATTATGCATCCGCCGACTGCACAGCATGATTTTCTTTATTGCTAAAGATAATTAAATTGACTATAGGATGGTAACAATTTCATTCAAATACGCCCGGCGGTTTTGGTGCGATAGTCGTTTTTTGTCCGTGTTAGACACACTATATTATACGAATAAACCTCTTTAAAATTTTCTTAGATCAAATTATTAAGAAAATGGTCTTATGTAACATATATTTTTTTGCAAAAAATTACGACTAGCCGTTTAGACGTGATTCTCATTTTAAAATCAAGTACTCGATCAGCAGCCTAATTGCTTAAGTGAATTCTGCAAAGCAAACAAGTTGGAACTTTCCCAAAAACGACTTTTCGTATTGCATATTACACTCTGAAACGAAAAGGTTATGCTCCTTTCATTACCAATATTTTGACGTAGAATTGATTGTAAAAGAATGAATGAAAGCGGAAGAATCGAGATAAAACTTCACTATTGGTATTGTGTAATGCAAATGTCATATATCTTCAACTCCGTTGTATCTCTAAGTAGTCTGTGTTCAACTCAAAGGAGGATTTGGAAAGCTAACGCTAGCTTTCCAAATTAGTTTCGCAATACCGAAAAAGTTGTAAGAAATGATTCTGATTCTTTGAAAGAATCGACTTGTTTCCTTTGCAGAATTCACTTACGCAATTAGGCTGCAGGTGTATCTGCGAATTAAGACGTAGAGAGATATAAATACGGTAACTATTGTAGTGTAAGGCCAAATACACAGGCGAAAGTAAAAAATAATGTTGGGATCATTCAACGTCAACATTGGGATATTGATATGATCTCAACTCTCATATGTCAACAAGGATACAAACAAATGCAGGTAGAAGAGATCAAAGAAAAAAATTTGGTACCGTAAACGGGGCCTTACTATGGTCAAACCACCTTTGTGTTACAATTTAAACTGATGCAGTAATAAAAACTGGGTACGAGTTGGACTCGCGCACTGAGGGTTCCGTACAAACAAATAAAACCAGAATATTTTGGTAACATTTCTAAAGTTCATAAACGAAAGCACCGAACATGCTCTAATGGAAGGTCGCGGTCAGTTTCTGGTTAAAGATATTTATTTTTCATAAAGAAATTTACATTTCACTTATATGAAAACAATGATTATAAACTAGGGTTACCATATGCAAATAAGATTATAAGTAATCGTTTTATTTTGTCTGGACATGATAAAGGTTTTCGGATTTTTTGCTACTAAAGCAATAAATCCGAATGTGCTATACTGTAAGACATTACTTCTTGCCAAATTTAATGGTCAACGGCAAGTACCGTATAGGATTCATTCTCTTACAAGTGTCAAATATGCGGCATAAACGCTGATTTCGTAGATTTAGAAGTTTGATTTTTTTACAGCTCAAAGGGATTGCAGACCAGCATATAATATTAATTTCAACTGGGATACCTTTCCTGAAACTTACGCGTTCCTGAATAAAACGGTCTTGTCAGACACAAATACAGACAAGGAAGTGATCCTATAAGGGTTCCTTTTTTTCTTTCAACGAACGAACGGAACCCTAAAAACCACTTCAAGACAGGCGACTAACTTTTCGCCATAAAACATTTTATATAATATTGCACTAGCTATAAAAATCTTATGTTAGTACTGAAAAATGTACTACAGTTTACAGGAAGCCTGAATATTTCCGGTATTGCCACTCACTGTCGAAGAAAAATTGGAAAATGTAACTGACAACGATGGAAACTAGTTTTTAAAGTGTCATTTTAGTGATAAATGTTGCTGTAACTTACACGTGCTGCTTTATATTTTATTTTTGTGTTTAATATAGTCTTAGTAATTAGACCAGTCATAATGAATGGATCAGAATGTTGGGCTGTGAAAAAGATGGGTGAAAATTAGAGATTAAATGTAGCAGAGATGAGATGGATGTGTGGAGTGACGAGAATGGATAAAGTGAGAAATGAGTATATTAGAGGAAGTTTAAAAGTGGTGCCAGTGACAGAAAAGTTGAAAGGAAACTGTTTGTCTTGGTATGGTCTTGTGATGAGGAGGGATGAAACGCATGTTACTAAAAGAGTTATGAATATAAATGTGGATGGATGGAGAGGAAGAGGTGTGATATAAAAGAAAAGGGATTCAGCGGGGAACTATTAAGAGGATCTTAAACATAACTGACTAAATATAGGTATCACACAGCATATAACCCTTCGAGAAATATATATTACTGCACTTTATTGGCTACTCTTGCATTACGTAAATCACCGAAAATACAAATTGAGATTAGCTTTTAAAGAACAGCATCCGTGTATGCTACCTCAGAAATTACTTTAATCACACTTAATATTATAAAGGCAAAAGTTTGTGAATGTGTTTGTAACTTCTTAACGCTCAAACGGCTGGACTGGCTGATTATAGTCATGCATAGCAGTTAGGATACTTTTTATCCCGGGCATATCTTCCCTCGGGATAATTTTCGATGTTCACGCGGGCGAAGCCTCCGGCAGAGGCTAGTATTCTATAAAAAGATTGTCGATTGGTAACAAGATTGCAGCACAGACTGCAGAACAGACTCTTGCCATTAAATAAATGAAACTGCAGATCTTTGCAGTAACACGTACACTGCAGCTTAACTATCTACTGCGGCATTACAAGACTGCAACCACTCTACTATCCTAACTGATTCAATAAATTAATTATCAAGACGAAAGTAGTTTGAGAAACTCGGAAATAGAGAATCGAGACGTGCTTTGGTTGGAAGCGAGAAATTATCGATACTTACCTAATGCTAGGAAAACCATTAAGTTTGGTAAATTGGTTTCCTCTTACAAAGCAAGGAATACCATATAGTTTGAACTGAATATATATGTACTTATTCAAAGAGAGAAAACTTTATGTGTGGTGTGACAGAAATAATTATATAATATCTATATTTAAAGCTGTCATTAGAAAGAGAGGAAAAAGAAAAAAAAATCGGTTATTTAATTATTGTAAAAAGTGCATCGTCATTGATATGATTCGATATTTGGAACAGCTTTAACATGTCAGGATGGCCGAGCGGTCTAAGGCGCTGCGTTCAGGTCGCAGTCCACTTCTGTGGGCGTGGGTTCGAATCCCACTTCTGACAAAAACTCTTTTTTGTTTTTTTATTGAAACAAATTCATTTCCGCAAATCTATTCTTACCTTAAATATCAATTTATCTTTTGTTTTTTGGCACCTAATTAGGTTTTGAAATACCTTGACATTTTGTTCAATCAAAATTATGACGTCATAGCTACAAACTTAATTCTTAAAATGATATATAAAAAAAGATAATTACAAAACTTCGTAAACATAACTATGTTTACCTTATATATTTGTTACTTTTTCAGGCAATAATGAGCTGTTTGCTGAACATTTTATCGACAGATTTTCTAATTTTACATATTTATTTTTGTTTTAGTTACGATACATTATAGACAAATTCATGGATCTCCGCAAGAACTCAAAGCAACAGTTAGCTGACAACCCTGCCTTGACCATTGGTGACGTCACTACTGTCAATCTTACTATGCTATCTGTGAGTATATCAGATTAAATATTTTTATGTAGTTTCTAGCCATAAATATGTCACATCGGGTTTAAAAAAAGTTAATACAATCAAATTGTTTTTTTTTGTAGAGCGTTCCTTTTCAGGTTTCCGCAGACAGGTGCACAGCAACAATGCGACAACGCTATTTAATATAGAAGTCCTATATTTATGGAGAGCAGTGGTGGACCAGTGGTGAAAATATTTGGAAATTATTTCATCACAGTGACCTGTACAATACAACTTGTAGTCGTGGGTTCGAACCCAAGCAGGCGCTTTACATTGTGGCTATTATTTCATCACCACAGCTCTCAAAATGGTGAAGCAAAACAACGTGACGAAACCGGCATGTCCTAGAACCAAAAATTTGAAAACATGTGTCATCCACCAATCCGCACTGGACCCGCGTGGTGGATTACGGCCCACCACGGCCACTGCGAGGTGGCCTGCACGCACAATGGACCAAATAGAAGTCAAAGTCCGGAAAAGGGGGTCCATCTATCCTATCCTATATTTACGTAGATCAATTTAAAAAAAAACCGGCCAAGTGCGAGTCGGACTCGCACACGAAGGGTTCCGTACCATTATCGCAAAACACTGCATAAAAATCACGTTTGTTGTATGGGAGCCCCCCTTAATTTATTTTATTTTAATTTATTAATTAATATTTTTTGAAGTAAATATTACACTAAACATTCTGTGAATATTTCAGGCGTCTACCTGTTGCCGTTATTAATATCGAGCAAAAAACGGCAAAAATATCACGTTTGTTGTATGGGAGCCCCCCTTTAATATTTACTTTATACTGTTTTTAGTATTTGTTGTTATAGCGGCAACAGAAATACATCATCTGTGAAAATTTCAACTGTCTAGCTATCACGGTTCATGAGATACAGCCTGGAGACAGACGGACAGACAGACAGACAGACAGACAGACAGACAGACGGATCGCGAAGTCTTAGTAATAGGGTCCCGTTTTTACCCTTTGGGTACGGAACCCTAAAAAAGAACACCTATCTGCGGGAGCCTTTATTCTTTTTTTGAAATATCATATTCATGTTAGTTTCTTTCTAAAACTCCACGTCAAACAAATTTAGTACTCATTATTGCTTTAATATTATGAGATTGTAAGAAAAATGGGGAAATACAGTAAATAAAGCAAAAAAACCGTCAAATACAGAACCCATTTTGGAAGTCCCTTAATGAAGGCATGTTTCATAACTTGCCATTCATACTCTGATTCATCATAGCTACTGTTTTATTCACAGGGTGGAATCCAAAACAATGTTGTGCCGGAAAAATTGACCGCGAGCTTTGACATACGCATCGCACAGACTGTCGACCAGAAACAGTTTGAAAGTGAGGTACGTACACTGGTATAAAATCCTAGCCATAGATATATTAGGAATTTGAAAGTCTATATTTGTCAATCAATTGCGCCGTAGCGGCTGTGAATTTGGATGGGAACATAAGTAGACATAGGCGTATCGTAATAGGATATTTTACCCATGGTATCATTAAATATGTCATCCTACGTGCTGTCACTTCCGACCATGGACTGGACCTCGACCGGAACCGAGTCGTTATTCGCAGCACCGACTGCCGAGACGAGGTCACGGAGCTGCACAACCGAGCCTGGGAACTTCTCCAGGCGGCGTCGCCTTCACCTACGAATATCCACAAAGCACAAAGCCCACATCAGTTTTCTGTTCCATCGAACACCCTCATTTCTGTTCCATCACACGGTTGACTCACCATAAAGCAATAATGCTTTGATTTCAATTTTGTTTCAATCTTTTGTTTTAATTTTCACTTGTTGTAATTTTACTTTTAGAATAAATTAAGTAATGACCCATGACGAAAAATCGATAGTAATTATTTCAGTATAATTGTACTTTGATAGTAGGAAATTCTGCTAATAGGACGATTTGGTGATAGATAATTTTGCGAATATGATGTTCTGCTCATAGGTCGTTTTGCGAATTGGACGTTTTGATACGGAGTCTAATTTTCGACTGTCACGAAGGTGAATGTCAGTCTTGTGGTGGCAAGCGAGACTGCTGAACTTATATGGTTTTTGCGATTCTCAGATCGAGAAAAATAAATTAGGGTTTTTCTCAGTATCAGTTCGGATTCGGGATGTGAGCTCATCCAGTTAGGGTTCCGTACCCAAAGCGTAAAAACGGGACCTTATAACTAAGACTCCAGTGTCCGTCTGTCTGTCTGTTTGTCACCAGGCATATCATGAAACGTGATAGCTAGTCAGTTGAAATTTTCACAGATAATGTATTTCTGTTGCCGCTATAACAACAAATACTAAAAACAGAATAAAAATAATATTTAAGTAGGTGCTTTTTTTTGCCGCTTTTTGCGTTAATAGTACGGAACCCTTCGTGCGCGAGTCCGACTCGCACTAGGCCGGTTTGGTTGTTGTCAGTACCGTAACAGACACTATTCTGAGTAAAAGGTCTCAAAATCTTTCTAACCCCTTGGCTTTGCTTTACAAGTACGACAAACTATAAACTAACCTCTAAAAATCCTTTTTATAGTTCCTTCATCCTAATTTTATTTGTAGCCAACCACAAGACTAAAATCGCTTTTATGTTGTAATGAAAAGTTTAAAGCTGCTAGATTTCCCACGAGTGAGTTAATAAGACACACATAAACCAATCGACTTAGACCTAGTCTCGTAGGTATAAAAGTACGGCACTGCGTAAGCGTAAGCGCATAAGCTTACGGCAATGCGACATGGTACATGGTGGACATCGCTTAGCGTTTTGCTAATACTTTCATTGTGCGCACAGCTAAGGAGTGGAATTCTCTACTGGAGTCTTTGTTTCCTGATAGCTTCAACCTTGGGGTCTTTAAGTCAAGAGTGAATATGTTAGTTCTAGGCAAGCGTGCTTCACCGTAGACCACAACATTGCTTACCATCAGGCGAGATAGTGGTTAAACGTGAGCCTATAGATAAATAAAAAACACTACTTACAAACATTAATATTGCGATAAAACACTATATCAATTTTATTTAAGACCAGCTTTTTCAATCATCTTCGTTCGCGTTTTTTTCGATAATCTTCCCAAGGGAACGTATGTAGTACCAAGATGAAAAAGTATCCTATTTTAGGATGCTTAAGGCCTGGATTACCCGTGTTCCAAATTTTTTACAAACCCATTCAGCCGGCGTGATTGATTAACAAACGTATAGAAATCCGTTACGCTATCCTCTCCGCTAGGATAAAGGCAAGCCCTTTTTCTACTATGTAGTAGTATGTATCTACTCTTATGTTCTAGAATATTATAAATGTTAAAGGCTGTGTTCAGATGATTCGATTTTTCTAAGTTAACAAGCACTTTTTACCCGGATGCAAGGAAAGGGTTATTCGAAAAATAATTAAATCCAATTAAATCATTGTAATAAAAAACCGACCAAGTGCGAGTCTGACTCGCGCACAGAGGGTTACGTATAAATAGCTACATTCACCAAAATAAACAGATAATATTACTAACGTTCATAAACAATGAAATCACCGAATATTGCTCTAACGAAGGGACAAAATTGTCCCCATACATCAATAATCAAAATGTTTACTCTTCCAGGTACATTTTGTAAGTTGGTCGACTATTACTCGTAAACTTGTAAAGCCTTCTTAGCTGGGACAGTTTTCCATTTAATTTTATTATACTTATATAATATAGCCGTGATATTTATCGAATATTTAAAGCAACCATTTACTTGGCAGGGGGAGGGGGACACACGAAATCTAACAAAAAATTTACAATTGAAGCTTAATTTTACGCAAACGGATCCTTGAAACGAAAAATGGTTTTCACAGAACCGTTATATTTTTGAATGGCCTATCCAACGATACCCCACACCATGGGAAAGGCGAGGCAAAAAATCATCCCCAATGTACGCGAATAGGGGGAAACTTAAAAAAAAAAGCTGCTGCTGCTGCTGTTTTTTTATTTTTCCTTTATGTCGGCGTGATTAATTTGTACATCCATGCCAATTTATAGTTTTTTAGTTCTAAGAATCTCTGAGCTAAGCTGCGGACGGACGGACATGGCGAAACTATAAGGGTTCCTTGTTGACTACGGAACTCTAAAAACGATTTAGCTGATCCAGTTGCTAATTAGTTAACATTAGCACCTACCTACCTACAACGTGAATAATCAAGTTTGCTCAATCCAACGTAGCCCTTATCCGTCGCTATCCAACAGGTGAAATAGAAGTCGAGAGATAATTTATTCCAATAAAATTAGTGATACAAAAACAAATTTAGCCGATCAAGTTCCTAATTACGACCATTGAATTTCCGATAAGACTTGTAGCAACCTTAGTATACACAATCAGAATAATCAAAGGGTCTTATAAGGATAAGATTCTTGTTTGTATTCGAGTTTCTCGGTCTATTTCCCCTTAGCTGCTCCGAGCAGGGACAAAATAAGTCAATTACAGTTATTTTAAAGGGTTATTTAAATAAATATTTTTGGATTGACTTAATGCCTTGATTGTAGGTAGGTACTAAATGGCATATCCAAGAAAAAACTTGCAATCGTTTTAAAAGATCCTTTTTTGAGAGCAGTGGTGGCCCCGTGATAACGGCCGCGTCTTAAAAGTTCTAGGTCGTGGGTTCGAATCCAGGCAGCCGCTTTACTTTGTGTACATTATTTCGTCACCACTGCTCTCAAAACGGTGAACGAAAACATCGTGAGGAAACCGGCATGTCCTAGAAACCAAAATTCGAATACATGTGACATCCACCAAACCACACTGGGCAGGCCTGGTTCATTCCCTCTCACAGACAGGAGGCCTTTGTCCCAGCAGTGGAACATTAAAAGGCTGATGATGAATCCTTTAGTAAAGAAACCAAGTTTATGGTTATATTCGGGTACTTAAATACTTAAAGATGAAATGCGAGAGCCATTCACTAGTAGTTTTTAAGTTCAACAATTGATTATTTACTGAAATGGCAGTATAGTTACAGTTCACTAGTTTGGAAGTAGAATAAGCTAGATAATAGCTCATAATGGGACCGTACCCTATTGAGATGGCAACTAGTTTGGAAGTAGAATAAACTAGCTAATAGCTCATAATGGGACCGCACCCTATTGAGATGGCAACTAGTTTGGAAGTAGAATAAGCTAGATAATAGCTCATAATGGGACCGCACCCTATTGAGATGGCAACTAGTTTGGAAGTAGAATAAACTAGCTAATAGCTCATGATGGGACCGCACCCTATTGAGATGGCAACTAGTTTGGAAGTAGAATAAACTAGCTAATAGCTCATAATGGGACCGCACCCTATTGAGATGGCAACTAGTTTGGAAGTAGAATAAGCTAGATAATAGCTCATAATGGGACCGCACCCTATTGAGATGGCAACTAGTTTGGAAGTAGAATAAACTAGCTAATAGCTCATGATGGGACCGCACCCTATTGAGATGGCAACTAGTTTGGAAGTAGAATAAGCTAGATAATAGCTCATAATGGGACCGCACCCTATTGAGATGGCAACTAGTTTGGAAGTAGAATAAACTAGCTAATAGCTCATAATGGGACCGCACCCTATTGAGATGGCAACTAGTTTGGAAGTAGAATAAACTAGCTAATAGCTCATAATGGGACCGCACCCTATTGAGATGGCAACTAGTTTGGAAGTAGAATAAGCTAGATAATAGCTCATAATGGGACCGCACCCTATTGAGATGGCAACTAGTTTGGAAGTAGAATAAGCTAGATAATAGCTCATAATGGGACCGCACCCTATTGAGATGGCAACTAGTTTGGAAGTAGAATAAACTAGCTAATAGCTCATAATGGGACCGCACCCTATTGAGATGGCAACTAGTTTGGAAGTAGAATAAGCTAGATAATAGCTCATAATGGGACCGCACCCTATTGAGATGGCAACTAGTTTGGAAGTAGAATAAACTAGCTAATAGCTCATAATGGGACCGCACCCTATTGAGATGGCAACTAGTTTGGAAGTAGAATAAACTAGCTAATAGCTCATAATGGGACCGCACCCTATTGAGATGGCAACTAGTTTGGAAGTAGAATAAGCTAGATAATAGCTCATAATGGGACCGCACCCTATTGAGATGGCAACTAGTTTGGAAGTAGAATAAACTAGCTAATAGCTCATGATGGGACCGCACCCTATTGAGATGGCAACTAGTTTGGAAGTAGAATAAACTAGCTAATAGCTCATAATGGGACCGCACCCTATTGAGATGGCAACTAGTTTGGAAGTAGAATAAACTAGCTAATAGCTCATAATGGGACCGCACCCTATTGAGATGGCAACTAGTTTGGAAGTAGAATAAGCTAGATAATAGCTCATAATGGGACCGCACCCTATTGAGATGGCAACTAGTTTGGAAGTAGAATAAGCTAGATAATAGCTCATAATGGGACCGCACCCTATTGAGATGGCAACTAGTTTGGAAGTAGAATAAACTAGCTAATAGCTCATAATGGGACCGCACCCTATTGAGATGGCAACTAGTTTGGAAGTAGAATAAGCTAGATAATAGCTCATAATGGGACCGCACCCTATTGAGATGGCAACTAGTTTGGAAGTAGAATAAGCTAGATAATAGCTCATAATGGGACCGCACCCTATTGAGATGGCAACTAGTTTGGAAGTAGAATAAACTAGCTAATAGCTCATAATGGGACCGCACCCTATTGAGATGGCAACTAGTTTGGAAGTAGAATAAGCTAGATAATAGCTCATAATGGGACCGCACCCTATTGAGATGGCAACTAGTTTGGAAGTAGAATAAACTAGCTAATAGCTCATAATGGGACCGCACCCTATTGAGATGGCAACTAGTTTGGAAGTAGAATAAACTAGCTAATAGCTCATAATGGGACCGCACCCTATTGAGATGGCAACTAGTTTGGAAGTAGAATAAGCTAGATAATAGCTCATAATGGGACCGCACCCTATTGAGATGGCAACTAGTTTGGAAGTAGAATAAACTAGCTAATAGCTCATGATGGGACCGCACCCTATTGAGATGGCAACTGGAGATGTAAGTATGAAATAAGGAGACATGCTACGCCGACCCCTCAATAAATTGGAATAAGGATAGGAGGATGATGAATAAAATAATGATAAATAAGAATGTTTTCATGTCCCTCTAGATAAGACGCTGGTGCGCTGAAGCCGGTGACGGGGTGACGTTCGAGTATGAGCAGAGAGACCCCTTTGTGGCACCCACCAAGTTGGACGACACCAACGCTTACTGGCTAGCTTTCAAAAACGCTGCCGAACAAACGTAAGTACACTAGAAATCATCATCATTTTAACTTTATCGAAAGACGTCCATTGCCTGAGATGGCTTCCTATAAGCATGACCGCATCGTCTGGACCTGTAGTTTCCGTATCCACTATGGGTAACATGCACTTACTTCACGCCAGTGTTCCTCAAAGATTTAGGCAGAAGCGTTACCAGCACATTCCGCCAGTTATGTCCCCAATATAATATTTAGATAAAGCCCCTTATTGTTTTTCTTGATTGGAATGGATTTGGGTCGTGTAATAACTTTTTTGGTACAGTACATACCGTGGGCCTCGTAATTAATTTATTGAACTTCTGGGTCTGTATTCTCGTATTTGGTTATCCAAACGGCAATTCCCTACTAAGCCAGTTATTTATTTAAGAAGAGAAAATAATCAGTCAATCCTCACTTGAAAATATGTCCGAACATTACGATTCTACTAATTAGTCGTCTAGAATATTCCAGTGTCCGAATTAATTCAAATAAATTTAAATTAATTAGATGTATTCTAAAAAATACTTTGTCCTAATTCATTGAACATCTAATCCGCAGCCTAATTGCGTATGTGAATTCTGCAAAGGAAACAAGTCGATTCTTTCAAAGAATCAGAATCATTTCTTTTAACTTTTTCGATATTGTGAAACTAATTTGGAAAGCTAGCGTTAGCTTTCCAAATCCAACTTTGAGTTGAATACTACGTATGTTTGTACTTAGAGATACTACGTATGTTTAACGCTTGTCAAATATATGACATTTGCATTACACAATACCAATAGTGAAGTTTTATCTCGATTCTTCCGCTTTCATTCATTCTTTTACAATCAATTCTACGTCAAAATATTGGTAATGAAAGGAGCATACCTTTCCGTTTCAGAGTGTAATATGCAATACGAAAAGTCGTTTTTGGGAAGGTTCCAACTTGTTTGCTTTGCAGAATTCACTTACGCAATTAGGCTGCAGGTCACTTTTCCCTGTAAAGTTGTACCTAACTAGTCAACAGTTACAGGTTAATATTTTCCCCAATGTTAACGCAATGCTGGCAGTGCGCCCGCTCGGCGCCAGAACATCAATATTGAACCTCCTTTTAGGACAGTTTTGTTTGCAAAATGTTGTTTGATGATAAATAATACTATTTTAGTTATGAAGAAATTCTAGCTATCAATTAATCTGTGTAAAAATATTTTTAAATACCAATTCGTTTTGGAGAAAATCGTGTTGTTATTTTTTTTTTAAAGTAAAACTATCAGTTACTCGAAAACCATGTTCACAAATAATATACATGAATATATATTTTTTTTCAACCCGTTTTACCTAGCAATTACTAAGGAGTATGCTTTAGAAAGTAACCGTTTTACGGCACCAAAGCGGTGGAAGGCCGTTAAAGCTTAAATTCGTACAACTAACAAGAGACCACAGAACTACATAATATCTTAACTGGAATGCTTCTATTGTTCGACTTCCATAAACGACTACAGGAGTAGATCCTGGCACTGATAAAAACCGAAATAAATTGCGGTTTGATAGGAAATGGAAACTAAAAAGCTCATGAGAAATCGCTTCAGAAACCGGCTTGCTGTATTGGTTGTTGTTCGTCCAGGGGTTTCGTGATCCTTCCCAGTATTATCTTGGAGAATATCTTATAGAGGTTGGACATCATACATATACTCGCTTCGGTCTTGTTTCCGCTCTGCCTCTGTCTTGTTGTGAATATTAAGTTGTTAAGAAACTATGTAAAGTTTGAATGTTTGTTGAAGATTTATTCAATGAATTTTCTTTTCACCTAAACACAATTCTATAACTTATTTTATCATGGGGATTTGATTCCCAGGTCCATTACCGGTTGATGGTAATGAGCTCAGTCAGATTTAAATGGGACAACATACATGTGCCGAAGGTAGACCTACACAATAACTGCACTCCATTTTTATCTTTGCAGTAAAATCACACTGAAGCCCTGCATTTTCCCGGGCGGTACCGACAGCCGGTATCTCCGAGAGCTCGGTATTCCTGCCCTCGGCTTCTCTCCGATGTCTAAGACCGTACCAGGACTGCATGAGCACGACGAACATCTTGGAGCTGATGTCTACCTCCGAGGCATCGGGATCTACGAAACTGTTATACCTGCTGTTGCTAATGTTTGATTGGGTGGGACCATTGAATGTGACATACGCAAACGACTGAGCTGGACTTGAATAAATATATCTTTGTTTGAATATTTTTGTTGTTTTTGTTTACAAGCAATCACCCTTGCTGTGCTTATCTAAAGGTGCAGATTCCCTTAAGTAGCTGATTTTAAAATGAGAATCACGTCTAAACGGCCAGTCGTATTTTTTTGGAAAAAATATATGTTACACTAGCTGACCCGGCAAACTTTGTTTTGCCATAAAAACACCTAATATGCATCTACCCTACCTACCCTACCCTACCCTACCTACCCTACCCTACCTACCCTACCCTACCCTACCCACCCTACTTACCCTACCTACCCTACCCTACCTACCCTACCCTACCTACCCTACCTACCCTACCTACCCTACCTACCCTACCCTACCTACCCTACCCTACCTACCCTACCCTACCTACCCTACCCTACCTACCCTACCCTACCTACCCTACCCTACCTACCCTACCCTACCTACCCTACCCTACCTACCCTACCCTACCTACCCTACCCTACCTACCCTACCCTACCTACCCTACCCTACCTACCCTACCCTACCTACCCTACCCTACCTACCCTACCCTACCTACCCTACCCTACCTACCCTACCCTACCTACCCTACCCTACCTACCCTACCCTACCTACCCTACCCTACCTACCCTACCCTACCTACCCTACCCTACCTACCCTACCCTACCTACCCTACCCTACCTACCCTACCCTACCTACCCTACCCTACCTACCCTACCCTACCTACCCTACCCTACCTACCCTACCCTACCTACCCTACCTACCCTACCCTACCTACAATACCCTACCTACCCTACCCTACCTACCCTACCCTACCTACCCTACCCTACCTACCCTACCCTACCTACCCTACCCTACCTACCCTACCCTACCTACCCTACCCTACCTACCCTACCCTACCTACCCTACCCTACCTACCCTACCCTACCTACCCTACCCTACCTACCCTACCCTAATTTTCCATTTTTTTTTTTTTTTTTTGTGAATCTAATCCATTCTCGAATCTCCACGAACACACACAAAAAATTTCAGCAAAATCGGTCCAGTCGTTTAGGAGGAGTTCAGTCACATACACACGCACACAAGAAATATATATATTAAGATTAGACCATTTTCTTAATAATTTGATCTAAGAAAATTTTGAGTTTTATTCGTATTACATAGAATAGAATAGAATAGAATAACATTTATTCGCATAAAACATGGTATAGAAGGTGGTACAAAATTAAATACAGAGCATACATGTTTTGCTTAACATTATAAGCGTGCAAATTTTTCGTACATACAATACAGTCATTTAAATTTTTTGTCAAAGAACTCTTTTACACTATAAAAACTATTAGTGGACAGCCAATTATATAATTTACTTTTAAATAATCTGGTACTTAGAATTTTTAGGTCGCTTGGTATCTTATTAAATATTTCTACACACATATACAAACAGCTTTTATTATATTTAGTAAGCCTTGGCATGACATCCAGTACGAGCCTGTGAGGGTCACGCCGGTTTCGAGGATGTACGTCATCTGCTTTTGTAAATAATGCCTTATGCTTCCACACAAACATACATATCTCATATATATAAAGAGACGGTAGCGGTAACAAACCAAGTTTCTGAAATACCGGCCGACAAGAATCGTCGGATTGAAGCCCGTATATTGCTCGAATGCATTTCTTTTGTGCAATAAATGCTCTATTCTGATCGGTGCTATTGCCCCACATAATCAATCCATAGCGTAACACCGATTCAACATATGCATGATATGATGTTATTGCCGTTTGGACGTTTGTTATATTCCTAATTTTTTTTAACGCGTATACAAACTTATTTATTCGTCTCGAGACAGTATCGACATGGGTTTTCCAGTTTATGTCTTGATCCAGAGTAACGCCTAGAAATTTAGTATGCGTTACCTCACAAATTTTATTTATATTCATTTTATTATTAAATTTAGAATTATTTGATCGGTTAAATTGTATATAAACAGACTTTGCAAGATTTAATGATAAATTATTTTTATTAAGCCATTCAATCAGTATGTCAATAGTGTTATTAATGACAGTTTCATGATCGTCAATTGTATTATATTTTTTATCAGATGTCACAATAATGGAAATGTCATCAGCAAATAATATACATCTATGATTAGTTATATTAGTAATAGAATTAATATACAATATAAATAAAATTGGGGCCAACACACTTCCTTGCGGGACGCCATATTTGTTACATTTAAGTTCAGAAGAGTGTGGTGTCATGTCATTATGTCTATTTACTTTTGTAATTATAACACGCTCTTGTCTGTTACTTAGATATGTCGATATCCATTGAAGTGCAATGCCTCTAATACCAATTGTCGTTGCAATGCCTCTAATACATAGTGTATTAGTTATGTCTAAAACGGACTAAAACACGACAATCGCACCAAAACCGCTGGGCGTATTTTAATGAAATCGACACCATCTCAAAGACAATTTAATTGATCGGAGGCTTTTTCTTTTGTATTTTTCTTTTGTCACGTTATCAAAAAATGATGACGATACAGAGCGTTCGCATCGCAAGACGTCATGCCTTGGTACATGTTTTTACATAGAAGTTACGTCACAAGCCCCCACTCCCGAACTTTCATGTGCTTTATCTTGGTGATTTTTTATTGATTTGATTAAGCAAGAAATACGTGTCCAATATTATTTGATAATTTAATCAGTGAGAGCAGTGGTGTGATGGTGTGGTGGTCTAGTGGTATCAGTTGTTGTTCGAGGGTGCGAACCCAGGCATTCGCTTTACCTTGTGTACATTATTTCATCACCACTGCTCTCAAAACGGTGAAGGAAAACATCATGTCTTAGAATCAAAAATTCGAAGACTGTGACATCCACCAACCCGCACCGGGCCCGCGTGGTGGATTATGGCTCATTCCCTCTCACAGAGAGGAGGCCTGTGTCCCAGCAGTGGGAACATTAATAGGCTAATGATGATGATGATGAAGAATTTAATCGGCGAACTAAATAGAATTTGCTGTTTCGTACCCCGTCATCATCCCTATTGACATGCGGTACCGAAATGTCACGAGGAACACGTCGTTGTCACGATTCCAATAAATACCTTACAATCGTGTTCATCAATACCTCATTTGCATACAAATTGAAAATTAATAGATAAGAAGCATTTAAGTAACGATCTAGCAACCTATAAAAAACTAACAATATCGGTGGCATTTAATCAATGCACAATAATGGCTCTTGTACGGTATCCAGTTAAACTATTCAGTTTATACGAGTCAATTTATTTCTGCAATAATTGTTTTATAGTAACACATGAAACAAACATAAACCTTATAATAAAAACGTTAAAGTTTACTATCGACAATTAATTTATCAACAATCCTGTGCACGTTAAACGTAGATATAAGTAGTCGATTGTCCAGTTATACGAGTAGTAAATGAAAGCTTATGAAAAACTATTAAGTGTTTCCTAAGTATATTAGGGTTGGCCTCCAATCTAATCGGTTGAAACTGAACTTTTGGTTGAATCTGTGGTCCTGGTTTACATGGAGTGCATGCCGATATGACGTTATTAATTCAGGTACTGGGTTAAACGGCAAGACCAAGCAAGGCTTGTTTTAGATCCTCGCTCGAGGTGTTGGCTAAAACCATTTTACTGCAGTTCCAAGACCATAAACAAGTAAGCGCACCAATAACCTACCTACCTCTGAAAAGGTTTTCTTAAAAAATGCATTTTTTAGCCACATTCCAATGACCAATGCTGTTTTGCTTTTTACCTAATGAAAGTCTCTAATGCGTGTTGATTTATTATTCTGTAGGTGACATATACTTTCAGAAGTCAGCTTTCAATAAAAAATTTAAAACCTGTAAAAATTGGCCAGATGTAGCAAAAGATAGAGAAAAAATGGAGTTACATTCGCGAGCTGGCCGACCAAAACCAGATGTATCCTCCGACTGCACAGCATGATTTTCTTCTTGTTTACGTCTTTTTAGTTTGCTCTTTAAGCAGTCGGGTTTTTTGATTTTTTTAATTAACTTTTTTTATTTACAACTTTTTAGTTATTTTTTTTTAGAATTAGGTACATTTAAACATATAAGTGTTATATATTTTTGTAATTGCCTCTTAAAATCCTTTATTTTGATACCCCACACGATGGGTTTGGAAGATTCTTTTTTTCCCCACAAAATGGCGCCCAAAATCCGCCATTTTTGTATTTTCCAATTTTAATGTAGCCAGTGACACTCGCAGGATTAAGACGAATCGATTGACGAAAGAATCATCAAAATCGGCAAACGCGTTTGGTCTCTAGAACGCCACATAGGAACAAACATACATACATACATACATACTTACATACATACATACATACATAGACTGATAAACACATTACCCTCCTTCGGCAGTCGGGTAAAAAGGGAGGCATTTGCCCCGCATGGGGATATAACAGATTATAGTGGGACATAATACGGATAAGAATATTTTTATTTTTAAATCAACATCTCCATCGTAACAATCTTTTACTAAAAAACTACATATTATAAATCGTGAGTAGTAGTAGCTCAGTGGTAGCGGCCGCAACTTACAAGTGGTAGGCCGTGAGTTCGAACCCAGGCAGGCGTTTTAATTTGTGTAAATTCTTTCATCACCACTGCTCTCAAAACGGTGAAGGAAAACAACGTGAGGAAACCGGCATGTCCTAGAACCTGAAGACGTGTGACATCCACCAACCCACACTGGACCCGCGTGGTGGGTTACGGCCCATTCCCTCTCACAGAGAGGAGGCCTGTGTCCCAGCAGTGGGAACATTAAAAGGGTGATGATGATGATGATTATAAATCGTATTTCACATTTTATTTTCACATAGGTATTAAACAAGCAATATAAACAATTAGTTTCTTTGAAAAATACTTTTTTTTTCATTTTTGACATTTTCTACGCCTGAATATATAAACGATCAAAAGTACTTCAAGTAAAAAGTTGCAGCCACATTCTTACAGGCGCTGCATTGTACTTTTGCTCGTTTATTTATTCAGGTGTAGAAAGTGTCAAAAAATTCAAAAAAAAATTGCATGTAAACGACTAGGATTTCCGTCAACCACTGTTGATTTTTGGAGGTACTAAATCAGGTACTAGATACTGGTTTAATGAATGATGTAATGTAGTTTTGGAGTACAGACATGGTCTCGTCATAATGGCGAGACCAGTGTTATCGTGAAACTCCTAGTATGCCGTGTGATGTACAAAAATTTCAGGATAGGTACAAAATAGTACTAAATGGGCGCTAAATAGACGTGGTAAAATCTTTCAATTACAAGAGTTGGTCCCGCCATTATGATGTTTATCAAGCAATCACGTACATAAACACAAACCAGGTCTAGGTATTCCAAATTGACGATCGTCTAGCTAGTTAGAACCTAAACGGGAGCTCGTAAAAAAACAATAAGTCTACGTGAGCCATTAGTGGTTGTGCCATAAACTACTGTAATTTGCAGACCTGTTGCTTTTCTTCCTTCCCTAATAGCTTGAAAAACTTTGCTTGAAATAATGGTAGCAGTGTTTACCGATCAGAGGGTAGATACTAATTTGATTGAAAATTGAAGGTAGTTTTTACTTAAAGCTAAGATGGGTAAAGAAAAATTATAGATATGTTTGCGAATAAAACATTACTAAGAAGAATTCCAAATGGGTCTGCTACTAAAGACAACAGTCCTGAAAATGTAAATACGTACATATTTAAATACAGCAACCGATCTAGCAACAAGTTAAAATTTAAACAAGGAGCTGGCAACAAAACTCAAGGTCGTTCAGTTCATTCGTGTCGGCAAGTATCTCGGCTACCGCACCAACTCGTACTGTTTTAAAGCGAATTATTTTCTCGCCGACAGCAACACTCGAGTCAAGGACAACTTTTGAAGCGGAGTATTGCATAACACAATGAATAACTTAGTGAATCCTTACTTCCTCTCGTATGGCGCCCAACATGGGACCATGCTGGCTTGTTGGCGCCCAACAGGGACCTCACCTCTGCGCGATTCTTACGCATTGCGTAAATAAGGAAACTTTTACGTTAACGAATTTGTATATTTAATGACAACGGCATTGTAGCTGGATTGCCCTGGCTCGCCTGTGCCTGGTACGGAACTTCCGTCTCACTGTTACGTACGCCTGTAGCCTTCAAATATTCATTTGAATCAATTAAAGTGAAGCAGGCCGAGTACTTACTAAGACTTTGCAGTATTGATACAAACATAAGTAATGAGAGAGATCTCTTGGTATTAATGAATTCCTTCAATTTACATGCTACAGTGCTTTGTTGTGTCTATTAAAATTTCAATCGGGACTGAATACTGGTACATAATATGTTGTAGTTTGTTGTGTCAAAGACTACCCACAAGAATTACCATTACAATAATTCGTGACATTCTACCTTCAAATAAGGAAAAATAATTAAGTACAGCTGTCTACTTATTAACTACCCACATGAAAACTGATAAACAAAATTATGTACCATATAACAACAATTAAGAAAAGGCTAACTAAACTAATTATTTATCTATTATTCAAATAGCGTCATATAACAATGAACACGATCCAAATTCGCTAGATATAATTAGTTATTATGAGCCTTATCTTCAGACCACACTCAGGTTAATCGCCTACATACTTACTCATAAATAGGTCCATTATCCGGACTTAGCAAAATCCAAGCAGTATCAAAATTAATAAGTATAAAGGATTATCCCATTGAAATTGCAAAATGATCTTATTTTGTTGATTTACAAAAAGAAATTATAAAAAATCATTTAGTTATCGAATCACCAAAATATCTACTGCTCTCTGTGATTTACCTTGTTTTGTTATCATCGAAACCTCTTATTTAGAAACATTGATATTAATACGTCATAATTTAGAGCTAAATTTTGTCAATGAAACGCATTTTTTTATACTACGCTACTTGGAAATATGCTCACACACAACTGAAAGACCAATACAAATAACGTCAATAGTATTCTCTTTAGTACAGCTAACACAAACAATAGCTATATCGGAACCCAGGCTGGGAGGCTGTAAATCTTCCTCGCTGTAGGTGGCATTATACCAGTAGTAAATCATTTTCAGCCCATAATATCGGTGCAAAACCTTTTTTGTTCACATCTTTGTTGATAAAATAAAACGTAAAACGAATGTCTTTTTAAACCTGCAGTTGCATTATTACAATATAATCTACTGATGCAATATCAAGTTTTCCCGGAAAAAGAAAATTCTGTTTTATTTTATTTTTTGTAGGTATTTAAAGTTGTGACTTTGAATAACTATTTAACGCACGCAGTGGAAGCGCCATAGGTCACCTACAGTGGTCTACAGAAACTTTGTAAGTTCATATTTCAATAATTGGATTACTGTTGTATTTCGCGCCTCGATGATGTGAGTGCCACATGAGTGTTTTGTCGAACTAAATTAATTATTAGAAAAACCTGATTCATTAATAGGTACATCCAGTTTTATGCGTACGAGTATTTTAAAATGAATTATGTTATATAGTAAGCACTTTAAAATTTGAAGCACTGCAGTGTTACACCGGTGATATTCGTGTCGACAGCTTAATGAATGCCACATGCAACATGCTCGCTGAAATATAAATTTAAAACAATTGTCGATTGCTCTAGAAATGTCTGTGGTACTCGTAATGGATGTGAAAATGCTAACGAGGCGCGAGGACTCGTTACGGGTTTCCGAACGCAACTGTGCTCCGGAAGTTTTGAATTTGGAACACTAGCAGTGTCCTTTTGTCCTGAATTCAAACAAACATTTGAATATAGAAATAGGGACGTCGACCAACGGTCAAAGTTATTGGCTTAGAATGTTTAGAAAACCTTTTCTGCACTGGATGAAATACACAAAATGTTATTCTGAAAACATATTATCTTGAATAAAGTGCGAAAGGGCCTGTCCTTTGAAACGAACCAGATGATTATTCGTTTTAATGACATCTTCAAAAAACTCTGCTTGAGATTTCCTTTTCCTTTCTTGTTCAAAATATCCCGTACTGGTAGATCCACTAAGCCAGGGCTTTCCGTAACCAAAACAAAGAGTTATTTAAATTGGAAACAAAGACTCAAGACCAAAACACGGTTTTCCTCTAAATATAGTGCACATTACACGTGCGCCTCAGTAAATGCCTCGCTGAATAAAATATGAGACTGTATTGATTCCTGCACTTGCTGTAGATCTCTCAAAAATTGATTTGCTAGTGTGGAGGGTTGCACGCTCGATATTTTTATGTTGGCCTTAATTTTCGTAATAGGTTTTTTATTCAACTGTGGATCTCAGAAATCTTCACTTAATCGATCTTAATATGTCATTATGGCAACAGTTTCGTGTCTAGTTGTGATTTGCTGAAACTTCTTTGATGGCTCGAACTTGTGTCAGTCATAACAGCAAAAAAGTATCCATTAATTTTAATGATAAAACAAGCTATACCTAAATGTTCATTTGATTGAGTTGAGTACAATAAATGACTTAGAATATAGGGGCTGATTATAGGAATTAATAAAAGTTTATATAAAAATTGTGAAGGTGCAATAAGAAAGGCTGAAAATTTCGATGTATGGGATCCTCTGTAAACCTTCATCATAGTTTGATTTATAGCATATGAGTCTACCGTCCCAGAACATAAAACAAGGCTGAATCCCTTTATGATGCAGATAAAACCGGATCCCACCTAGTCAGACGGGAAATCAGTTTAGGAACGTACGAGCTGTATCCCAAAAATGAAATCATATTAGCTATTCCGATTTTCTTCATAATTATACTTCTACACATTTAATATGAATACTGTATCTAGGACCTTTTATTAATGTATTCCATGGTTTGTTACCTAATTATACCACGGGTTACTGTAATGCTAAACATTGTAAGTAAAAGATGTCACAGTTTACAGACATTCGAGTTTTTACTGCAGCATTCAAGACTATAATAGGAGTTTATGCAACGGTCATATAATAGTGGTTATTAAAACACGAGTGTTGGTTTATGATAATAGTATCACACGCGTGTTTTAATACCGAATTATATGCCGTTGCATTCACTATTTTATCTTCACTCATACAGTTGAAATACACCAAAACTGGTAAACGGAAAAATATTGGCGGGCAATAGATGATGACATTATTTTTCAACAATAAGACATCACATCCTTTTTTCTCTTCTTATTTTCAATAAGCCCATACACGCCAATAAATTACAATGTAAAAGTGTGCTATAAAAATGAAATAGTACATTACTGCAGCGGCCAGCAAAAGAGGCATTGATGGACAAACGTGTAAATGTGGGCCGAGGCGAAGCCGAGGCACACATACGTATGTCCATCAATGCCTAGTTGTGGCCAAGGCTTGTATAGTGCTTTTCTCAAATAATGCGCGGAAATTAAAACTAAGTAGCACCTAGAACTCATTTTTAACCGACTTCCCAAAAAGGAGGAGGTTATCAATTCGACTGTATTTTTTTTATGTGTTACCTCAGAATTAATATTTGTTTGTTATATTAATTCTAATGATTGTGACCATGTCAGCTTAAAAACTTATATTGTTACCTCAGAACTTTGTACTAGGTGAACCGATTTTGATGATTCTTTTTTTATTTATCATATGGTCCCATTTAAATTTCATCAAGATCTGATGAAGAACTTCGGAGATATACATCAGAACTCTTCAATAAATGACGGCGAATATCACTCGGAATAGCTGAAATCGCATATCTGTTTATTGTTTACACCATTTCATAACATAACATCACACTGGTACGCTCTAAAGGGGTACGCAGGTGAGAACAGTTCACCCTGGTATACTCTCATTCCACCGGTTTTGTTTAAGTTTCATGTTTATTGTCAAATACAATTACTTTTCGAAATCAGTAACGAAAAACAATAATTATTCCCGTGTTAAAGTGTTCATTTTTTTTTTCTATAAACAGCTTTCTATATGCAAGCCAGTTCGAAATTTAAATAAAACCTTTGATAAGTTACCTCCTTGGTTACCATGTTTCGGAGTAAAAGATCGTTCCATTTTTAAATTACACGACAGATGTGATTAACTATGTAATTTATTTGGCCGCTAAACACGACAGATATGGATTTTCATACAACTTATGCCGGCCGCTGCTCGCATGTTTATGGCCAGTACAGCAATTGCGATTTATCTCAAGAAAGTTGTCAAAATAATCTTCTCAAATTTCCAAGCATGTTTGAGAAATAGTAGATTTTACAACGAGTGCACAAAACGAACCATTTTTATATAGTAATGTCGAGGATAAAATGGTTTTGTGGACGAATTATAAACACTGCTTTTCATTTCGATTGCGAGGAAATAAAACAGTAGTATAACATAACATTTCTTTAATTAATAATCTTACGACATTGATATTAGGCTTGGGCTGCAGACCTATACAGCCTACTATTAAATTAATGTTGTAATATATATATATATCTTTTAAATTAATTAAATAACCTACCGTATTTTAATTTTAATATCTTTTATGTCTTCTTCTTCTTCTTAGCGTGGCGATGAACAACGGACTCTTTTTAGTTAAATGCCTTGCCTGGCCCAGAACTCAGCCACGGCAACGCCCTCCGCCGACGCAGTCATAAGGTCCTCACGTGAACAGACAACAGGACATGCGGCACAAGACGTAAGGTGGGCCATGGTCTGCGGGGAGACGCCGCACAAGCACCGAAGATCGGAACCATCAGAGAACCCCCACCTATGGAGATTGTCTTTGCTGCGGCCGACCTGAGTGCGGACTCTGTTCAGAGTTTTCCAGGTCGGCCAAGGCAATGTGTGCCCAGGTGAAAGGGTCTCCGATGGCTCCAGAAAATGATCAGGGAGTTCAAATTTCTTTTGCCAAAGATCGCATCTTTCCGTGGTGATGTTGCCGGTAGATGGACTCACGCAACCAAGAAAACTTTTTCGACTTTTAAGCCTCTGGGGCACCGAGGTGTAGTTGTGCATTGGGTGGCGCGAGTCAGTTTCTTGCTTTGCCCTTTCTATACGGCTTCCCATCGCACATCCGGGGGCGCGATGCCGATTAGTGGATACAGCAATCGTACCGGAGTCGGTTTAAGGCAGCCAGTGGATATTCGGCATGTCTCATTTAGTGCTGTATCCACTAGGCCGGAGTGGGCAGAGCGGCTCCACACTGGACAGGCATATTCGCCAGCGGAGAAACAGAGCGCCATTCCTGTAGTTGAGGGACCTATCCAAAGTGACGCCAAGGTATTTTGGATGGGGACTGTGGATGATTGGTAGCCCCTGCCATGAGATGTTGACTGTTCGACCCGCTTGTCTGTTACGGAGGTGGAAGGCGCACGACTGTGTTTTTGAGGGGTTTGGTTTTAATGCATTTTCTGCATAATAGTGGCTGAGGTCTGAAAGTGCGATGGAAAGGCTGGTCCCAATCTCCTCAAAATTTGTGGCTTGGCAAGTTAATGCCAGGTCGTCTGCATACAGAAAGCGTGTCGTGTTCGGACTCACCGGTTGGTCGTTGGTGTAAATGTTAAACAGCAATAGAGCCAGTACACTGCCTTGGGGTAATCCATTCTTCTGGGTCCGCCACCTACTTTTATCATCGAGAAGGTTGACTTGAAATCGTCGGTTACTGAGGAGCTCTCTAAGAATTCGAACAAACTTTGGGTCCTCTGTTAGGTTTGTAACCTTCCATAACAAGCGCCTAATGTTAACAGTGTCGTAGGCTGCCGACAAATCCACAAATACTGCACCCGTCACTTTCCTGGTTTCGAACCCGTCCTCAATATATTGCGTGAGGTTAAGGACCTGCGCGCAGCAAGACTTCCCAGGTCTAAATCCTGATTGCTCTGGTATAAGTTTCGGGTCAACAAGCTTTGAGAGACGGGCTAACAGTAGTCTTTCGAAAAGTTTGTAAGTGTGGCAGAGGAGCGATATAGGGCGGAAGTTTTTGGGATCGTCGTGTGGTTGCCCAGGTTTGGGGATAGCAATGACTTTAGACCTCCTCCAAAGACGAGGTATATTCGCAGACTCCAGACAGCGGTTAAAAAGTTTTAGCAACCATGACACCGATACTGGGCCGAGGTGCTTAATTTGCTCAACTGAGACTTCGTCCACACCAGAGGCCTTACCAAAGCTCAGTCTTTGAATGGCTAGGACGATGTCTGCTAGTTGGAATGGGTCGCACACTGATTCACTGGAAGATGCCAGGTTGCCAATTTTAGGAGTTCTGCCTAGGCGTTGTGGTGGTTTGCCATTAAGCAGGAGTTGGTGGGCAACTTGGTTAGCCGTTACTGCACTGGGTGTATGAGGAGGTGGTGACTCGCTCGTGAGTCTGCGGATAGTGGTCCATGCTTTTTTGCTATTATGTGTCAAGTCAATTTTAGTAACCGTGTCCATCCATTTTTCCTGGCGTTGTTCGCATATACGTGATAGCAGATTTTCACCGGCTTCAACGGTTTCAGCTGAGAAGGGGTCATCGTCGTATAGTTCTTCGTACGTCTTTAGCAGTTCGCAAGATTCCTGGGAAATGCCGGGGATGTAAGATGTGCGACACGCTCGCGGGATATATTTTCGAGATGTTTCTGCGACTACGCTTACGAATTTGTCGTAATTTTGCGGGGTAGGCGGAATGTAAAGCAATTCGTCATCTACGGTCATCGAAAATTGTTCCCGGTCAGCTTTTAAATAATTAAAGCGGCGTTTGAAAGGCATAGTCACTGGTAGTACAGCGGACTGGATATTGCACATTATAGGTCTATGTTGGGTACGGGGGATTGGTGGACAAACGATCTTCTTGCTTTGGCTGCTGATATTTGAGCTGACAAATACGAGGTCAGGATTGTACCCACGCTTCCATCGTCCACTATCAAAAGACGCAGGTTGTTTTGGATCATGGATATAGGTTCAGATCGTTAGCCTCTGCCCATTCTTCAACAGTTTGACCGTCCGAGTTCGTCGAGCGATAGCCCCAGCTGGTGCTATGGCTATTGAAGTCACCAATCACAACTTTTGTCCGCAGTGTGTTGAAATTACCCGAGTTGAATTCAAACGGGGTGCCTGGGGGTTTATATACTGATGTTACAGTGCAGTTACCGAGGTCTACTGTGATAATTTCGATGTTATTATGGTTGGAACACTTTGTGGAAATAATTCTTACGCCGGGAGCAGCAAACACTGCGTTACCGTGCTTCGGATGACAGATCTCGGCGATAAGTGTCAGTCCAGGAATGGAAGGCCTGCCCTGCGTGGAGTCCCGATGGGTCTCTTGGACACATAGGATGTCACAGTGTACCTTGCGAGCTAATTCGGAAAGAATCTCAGCTTTGTCGCGAGAGAACCCTTCGATGTTGATTGAGACTACACACAAGGCTAGTTTTGTTAGTGGACTTCTTGGCCCGATAAGGGCCGATTGGAGTTTAGGTTTGCCATCGTGGTGAAAGGATTGGCCAATCGACAATGTCGATTGCCCATTGGCTGTATTGATTTTTTGAATACATATTTTGAACATTATGTTGTGAGATAAACTCTGATAAAACTCAGGTCTCGTTTGCCATAAGTGTTACTTGTAAACATGAAGTCCTGGGTCCTCGGGTTGGGTATTTCGGATTTTTCATATACTAGTCCTTTCTTGCCTACATAGAACTTTAAATGTAGGTGTTCTTAGAGTACACCCTTAACTAACCCTTAGGGTACTACAGTCATAAATTACATAATACACAAATAAAATTTATAACATAAAAAAAGACGTGTGGCATTCGGGGACTGCCGCGGTAAAGCTATTGCATAGCATTTTTTATCAACTTTTTTTTTTGTATTTATGCTAAATCTTAATTAAAAATAAAAGCATGAATTTAAACTTCTTTGTGAAGCGGAACCGAACCTCCGACCTGGCAAACGCGGCACCAAATTCTGAGTGACCCTTATTACCACTGTCATAAGGCCACTTTTAATTGCCACGCAAAAGCGACCCGTATTCTTAGGCGCATAAGGTCGATTTCGGAGCAGCTCGGGGTGTCAGGATTATTTTCGTTACGGAATTTTTTCGTTACGGAATTTCTTGATTAGGTCGCCGCGCTCAATCGGTCGCCGCGCTCAAAGCCCGCGATAAAAGCTCAAAGCCCGCGACAAAAGCTATGCAATAGCTTTAAACCTCTAACACAAATACCTCTTTAAACTACAATTTTTTCTAGTAGTAAAGACGCTTCGAACGACAATCCATAGAAACACGAAATTATAACTAGATATCTTGCAAAAATACTCCGATTCAAAGAGTAAAATGTGTAACAAGTATAGCTAAGAACACTCTCGATAAAGTAAACCTTTCAAACAAAAACAAATAAATCAAAATTGGTTCATACGTTTAGGAGCTACTACTGTAGTGTATCTAACAAACACACACGTCAAACCTATAACACCCCTCTTTTTCCGTCGGGGGTTAAAAAAACCGTCTTCATAATAATCGTTAAACTCGTCAACCTGTCAATCTATTAATACTTCAGTAAATTCCAGACGAGGACCATGAAACATTACAGTTCTACCGGTCGATTTTTACGACATCGACGGAATCATCCATTAAAACTATAAACTTCTTTTATTATTATAACTCGAGTAAATACCAAACGACTAACTGAAGTAGTCTAGTGATGTGCAAGAGCGGGACATTTGCCAAACTGCGGAAAATCATTATCTTTATTACCACACTAACTCACGACGAATTCTAAACACGCCAACTTTAATATAAACGAATGGTGCACTCGCGAGCTAACAAATTGTTGAAAGAGTATTTTTTATGAATTTTGATGGTAAATGCATGTTTTTATTAAAGTAATGACCAATGTGACTTTTTCAAATTCATATGTACTTTCTAAGTTTACTTGGACATCACAGGCAACGGTCAAGGAAAACATCTAGACTTATATATAATGTACGTCTGAAATAGCCAAGCCAGAGGCCTGCGGGGTTCCCAGACCAGAAGTGGCCACATTCTCACACGAAAGTAGATGAAGAAGTAATATGAATGTGTATTAGATAGTACAAAACATAGAGTGCCAAGAATCCTTCATAATATAAAGATTAAAAAACAAGTGTCTTTGGTAAGTACCTCTTGTTTTTAACATTTTTCAACAGCTACTTCCGAAACGAAAGCTAATTTTGCGCTTCTTAGTGTTTTGCTTTAGAAGTCGGCTTATTTTTTGTGAAAATGATATATTTCTCTCTTTTTAGTTTTAGTACCCTATCACTAAAAAGTGAGCAAAGTCTAGTGAGGTACAAAAAGATTGACAAAATACACAAAGCACATATAATAAATTACTACAGCCCAAAGTAACTTAATTTACACATTCGTGCTGTTTGTCGCTAAGGAGTTTGGGTTTATGTTCCATATCTTGAAAACTGCTGCATCGATTTTGATGAAACCTGAAGATACTTAATCCAATTAAAAAGAATGATTACGATCTGATTACTAGTTTCGGAGATATGCGTGGACAAACATACATACAAACATACCTACATACAAATATACATAAACATACATACACTTATGAAATTTGGCACGTGTTTAGAAGCCTATACAGAGTAACTTATGTGAATTTTGTGCAATTCCAAGAATATTACATACATTGTGTCGAATTGATTACCTCCTTATTTTTGAAGTCGGTAAAAAGAGATATTTCCTGGGTAGAAAAATTATAATTCTATTTGGACGAAATATTGAGATATCAGTGAGATTATTAGATAAAAATGTACAAAGTTATAGCGCATCAAAGTTTAGAAGTGGGGGCTTGTGACGTCACTAAGGCAGTATAAAGTATACTAGCGGCGTGACGTTTCACAATATTTCAACGCATTATATCGTCGTCACTGATGTTTAAGTATCAAAAGAAAAATACGTGTCCAATATTTTTTATGAATCTACCTGACGGACATAAAACTATTTTTCAGTTAAGTACCCTATTTCCTACCATAGGTACATGTAGAGCAGCTTGTGGCGAAGAGATAACAGCCACAAGGGTCGATCTTCAAAGTTAAGCAATGCTTGCCAAGCAAGGGTTGTGTCTAATCAAATGACTGACGTTCAGATGTGTCATTCCCATACATTGATTCGTTTTCTACTACCGTTATCGATTGTAGATTGTCAACTTGGCTACAGGTGCTGGTACCTACTCAGCTGCATTCAGATACTGGAAGACAACCCCAACATATTTGTGAAAATGCCATGCAGATTGAGATACTTGCACGGGCAAATAGCATACTTAACACTTTCCCTGTGCGTGACCCACATATGAGACATTTCGTGGTTTCGATGAGGCGTGTGGGTCACTCCCCCTTACAAAGTTTTAGTTTTGTCAAATCTCGCACGTATGAGTTAAAACATTCCAATTGCCTTACACGTGTGGGCTATGAAATTGTAAACAAAAACCTTGAAACATTTTAGGGGTCAATGTCTAATTTTCAGTTGCAAAGTCACCGTATTAAGGCTCAGGCGCTTCAGAATACTAAAAATCAATTCCCAACTGCTATTTACCCGGCCTCTTTCCCCGCAAAGCAATCTCACGCTTGCTATAAACATAAAATGTTATCCATACAACCTCATAACTTGTGCTGAAGAGGAAGGAATCCTCCTCACGAAATAATTTTAAATTTTAATGCGGTATTAACTGAATATGAATGCCGCTTTAGCCTGCGAGCAACCATTTTTAACGAGTTATGACGTCATATTAAACTTTGTTACTTTTCTTGCTAAGTTTTGGATATCAAACCTGAACAGTAAGAAAAAAAACCGGGCGAGTGCGAGTCGGACTCGCGCACGAAGGGTTCCGTACCGTTATCGCAAAAAAACGGCAAAAAAACACGTTATTTGTATGGGAGCCCCACTTAAATATTTATTTTATTATGTTTTTAGTATTTGTTGTTATAGCGGCAACAGAAATACATCTTCTGTGAAAATTTCAAATGTCTAGCTATCACGGTTCATGAGATACAGCCTGGTGACAGACAGACGGACCGCGGAGTCTCAGTAATAGGGTCCCGTTGTTACCCTTTGGGTACGGAACCCTAAAAACAGCTGTTAATATTAACATTTTAAAAGAAGAATTGCCTGATCTAATTCCGCCTAGCTCGTACAATCATCGGACTACCAGAAGTACGGCGATGCATCATCGATACATGGTGGATATCCCACCGATACGCACAAAACGTTTTGGGGACACTTTTATTAAGCATACACAGCTAAGGATTGGAATTCCCTGCCGGAGTCTGTGTTTCCCGATAGCTACAATCTAGGGGTCTTTAAGTCAAGAGTGAATAGTCTTTTTCTAGGCAAGCGTGCTTCACCGTCGACCAAATCATCGCTTACCATCAGGAGTGATAGTGGTCAAGCGCGAGCCTATAAACTATAAATAAAAAGAAATGTAATTATAGTTAATTTAGAAGCTTGAGTTCACATAATCATATTTAATTGGAAAGTGATGAGGTCTACGATGGAACGAACAAAACCAGAAGATGCCTGTTCAGTCTTGCTTTGAAGGCTTGCCGTTTTAGATATTCACCCCAAATTATAAGAATCTCGATTTTGTTAAGAGGCCCTAGATATGTGGCATTCTATCACCAAAAGCGTGGCGATAGCGATTGTCAAAAAGGCAAAATTGTGTGACAAGCGATAATGAAAAATCACGTGATCAATCCCTTATATTTTTACCCGACTACCGACGGAGGGTAATGTGTTTATCAGTCTATGTATGAATGTATGTATGTTTGTTCCTATGTGGCGTTCCAGAGACCACACGTGTTGGTCTCGCCGATTTTGATGATTCATACGTCAATCGATTTGTCTTAACCTTGCGAGTGTCACTGGCTACATTAAAATTGGAAAATAGAAAAATGGTGGCTTTTGGGTGCCATATTAGGGGGGAGCAATTTTTGTTTTTTTCCAAACCCATCGTGTGGGGTATCATAAAGGGTTTTAAAAGGTGATTTCAAAAATATATAACACTTGTTTATTTAAATGTACCTATTTCGAAAAAATTGTTAACTAAAAAGTTATAAATGAAAAAGTTAATTCAAAAAATCAAAAAACCCGGCTGCTTAAAAAGCGAACTAAAAAGACGTAAACAAGAAGAAAATCATGCTGTGCAATCGGAGGATACATATCGTTTTGGTCAGTCAGCTCGCGAAATGTATCCTCCGACTGCACAGAATGATTTTCTTCTTGTTTACGTCTTTTTAGTTCGCTTTTTAAGTAGTCGGGCTTTTGATTTTTTTTATTAACTTTTTTTGACATTTCGACTATTGCCTTTGCTGACATCGAATGCCACTTGTCTAGAGCCTCAGGGATTTCTTGACAGCCCCACTAGCCAAGTTACAAAACGCCTTATATTTGTTTGGTCTGACCACGTGGCTTAACGTTCAGATGTGTCATTCCCATACATTAATTCATTTTCTACTAGCGTTATCGATTGTATATTGTCAACTTGGCTACAGGTGTGTATTTCATTAAAATTTTCTATAGAGAATTTAAATTTAGAATCTGCTAAATAGTTTTTATAAATAAGGCCCATTACGTTGTGATAATCACGTCTGTAAAGTATCATCGGTTATTTTAATTTGACCTTGTATGCTAAAAATTGGAAGCTTTCTTGTCGTATTCCCAGGAGAATAATTAAACTTTCTATAGCCAAATGAAATCACAGTTACACTGCAGTATGCCGCAGAAATACTTTCAAATTAATTGAACGAACGAACGAATGAACGAGTCCCTGAACGACAATAACCGAACGAATGCCATCTGCGATCCGACATTGGTCTGACACTATTTATTGTTATTATTATCAAACACATTTTTATGTAAACAGCTCGATCTCAGATCCAGATTTTAATAAAATGCAACAAGGGTAGGAATCTATTTAATTAAACCAACAGGCGACAGGTGTCTGGTGACAATCTTCTAACAATTCGACAATTTTGTAAGTCTCTATCATACATTCTCTGCTATTAAACAGCGTCTGACGCGAAAGTGCTACAAATTTGTAAACTGTAATGTTTGACAAATGTGGGCGTCCAAGTAAAAAGGGTCAAGTAGTAGGGTATTGAGTTAAGACTAGATTCGGTATCTAGAATCTTTGATCAGCAATAGAATAGTCAATTGATAATAAGGAATAAAAAATATTCAAAAACTAGCACATTTTTTTTTATCAGGCCTTTGTAGTTTTTATTATCAAGCACATTTTTATGTAAACAGCTCGATAACAAATCCAGATTTTAATATAAAAAGGCAATTAAATATAGAATATATTATAAAAAAATATCTGAACTAACAATTAATAGCGTTACGGTTGGCAGACGAAAATCAAAGAAGAAAACGTGTTGCGCCGACCCCAAGTAACATGAGACAAGGGTAGGAATATATTTCATTAAACCAACAGGGAACAGGTGTCTAGTGACAATCTAACTATTCGACAATTTTGTAAGTCTCCGTCATACATTCTCTGCTTTTTAAACAGCGTCTGACGCACGACAACTATGTAATGTTTGACAAATTTCGGTGTCCAAGTAAAAGGGGTCTAGTAGTGGGTTATTGAGTTAAAACTAGATTCGGTATCTAGAATCTTCGATCTGCAATAGGATAGTCAATTAATAATAAGGATTAAAAAAATATTCTAAAACAAGCACAATTTTTTTTATCCGACCTCTGAAGTTGAAGCTGTACTTGTGTTTATATGAAAAAAATGCCGAGAACTGGACCCTTTTTAACGGACGCCCACAAATATGTCACATTGTCAATTATCCAAGAGCAAAATGACATAATGTAAGGGATTTATCTCTTGACATTTCGATAATGCTTGACAATCCTATATATTTTTACTTTTTTCGAATCGCTATCATAACGCTTTCGTTGGATTCTACCAATGAATGCGATGCGATAGCAAATTGGTCACTTGTCTTAACCTCTGGTAATTTATTTAATCAGCCGACAGAAAACCGTTAAAACACTTAAATATTCTAAAGTCCCCGTCACGAGAAGCTATAATAAAACGCTGTCGTCTAATGTTTTGTGGTAGACGCGTTCCAATACCACAAAACATTGGTTGTGATGACAGTTCGTCACACTAGCTCTCGTCGCTGTCTCTAATAGGACATATGCGTCGGACGAGTTGGGAAAGAGATGAAAGACGGCTTGAGACGAGTTGGGAAACTGACTACATGTACAAAGTGACATATTAGTGGAATAGACCTATTAGAGATAGCGACGAGATATCTAGTGTGACGAGTTGTCATCAAAAACAAAACATTTGACGATTGCGCTTTATATCGCTAAAATATAACCCGACCAATTGAAATTGCTCGTAAGTTTTGTATAATACGAATGTTAATTTGATTTAATAGAATTTTGGGTTATTTGTTGTTGATAGAATTGTCACTACGTAATTTAGTAGAATTATTTACTCACAAAATGTATAGCTTCTCGTGACGGGGACTTTAGTGATTCGTACATCGATCTCTCGACAAAGTTATCCAGCGAATTTTAATCACCAAAGAAAAAGATCCCACAAGTATCCGCCCCTGAACTTCGACAACCCCATAAAATAGAAAGTGGAATGATTAGATTGGGCAGGATCATAGAAACTGCGTACAACCAGATTGATAATATTCTCTCTAGTGGATTGAAAACATTTTACTCCGGAGAGATAAAAAATAATGCAGTAGTATCGTGTGTAAATGTAACTTTTTCCATTACGGGCTGTGTAGAGCCTTTCGTTTTTATTATTTTTTCAGTCATAACAATATTTACTTAACCTGTTTTTTCGATTGAATTCTGTTAGCACGAAATACTGCAAAATACATAATATTATAAAGTAGAACTAACTTTGGAGTCTCCCAGAGATTATTATATTGATGACATATGGCTTATTTAGTAAGCTAAATAAGCCTCATTATAAGGACTCCACCTTTAGGTGGAGTCCTAACCTTGTCACACTAATCATCACACTAATATTATAAAGGCTAAAGTCTGTGAGTGTGTATGTTTGTTACTTCTTCACGCTCAAACGGCTGGATGAAATTCGGGACAGAGTTAGATTATAGTCAGGAATAGCACATAGGATACTTTTCATCCAGGGAATATGTTCCCTCAGGACAATATTCGACATTCACGTGGGCGAAGCCGCTGGCAGAAGCTAGTATATTATGATTCTAAATTAAATGTAATAGCATATACGATTGTTAATCAATCTCTCGTATATTGAAACATAACTGGTGAAATCTGGACTTAGTATTACAGGTACATCCCTGCTTAACCTTTCGAATAATACAGGGTGTGTTATGGTATATTACTCGTAAGTTTACCTATAGGTACTCTCTTTATAATATAATATAACCTCAAACGTAGGTAAACATTTCTTCACAGAAGAGACCAGCCGTTCTATTTACTCTAGCTGTGGTGACAGCTTGATGTATGTGCTTGCACTTTGATCACATATCTCTTTGTACTGCTGGCTCGCACTGAGTTATATTCTTATGTCACTTGTAGCCTAAGATTGTCAACACTGCTCGGACTGTGTGATGGAATGTTTCGGCTGAGAATAGGATCATATTACAGTTTATTTTCTTTGTAAAATTTAAAAAAAACCCACGTCACATTTTTATATCATGCTATATAATTTATCTAGTACTCGTAGTAGTTGAAAGTGGCGCCAGTGACAGAAAAGTTGAAAGGAAACCGTTTGTCCTGGTATGGTCATGTGATGAGGAGGGATGAAACGCTTGTTACTAACAGAGTTATGAATATAAATGTGGATGGATGGAGAGGAAGGGGACGACCAATTAAAGGTGGATGGACTGTGTGAGGAGTGATATAAAAGAAAGGGAGTCAGTGATGGCGTGACGGAGGAAAGGACGGTATGGAAGAAGTAAACGTGCTGGGCCGACCCCATGTAACATGGGAAAAGGGCAGGAAGATGATGATAATGAGACACGTTTCGATCGAAAATCTATTGAACATGTAATTATGACACGATATCTTGAGAAAACACCCCGATTCAAACAGTAAAACGCCCACCACTTTGGAACAGCTAAACCGATTATCATCAAACATAAGTAGCTAAAAACACTCTCAATAATGTCACCTTTCAAACAAAAAAAGGAGCTATGATGTCACAGACATACACAAACTCACAGATACACACGTCAAACACCCTTCTTTTTCCGTCGGGGGTTAAAAACGGCTTGAGAAAGACTGGTGTGATGACTTAGAGGCGTTTGTGAGTGATTGGTTGGAGAAGATAACATACCGGGAAAAGTGGAAAGCTATGGGATGGGGAAGACCTTACTTCGGCTGTGGGACAAAAGGAAGGTTAGAAAAAAATGTTTTACACAACAATGGATGCGAAACGCACAGGGTCGATTGATGCGACGGCACTTGGGGAAGGCCTATGTTCAGCAATGGACGTCTTTCGACAGAAATGGTGATGGTGAAATATGGATCAATGACCGCTATTGTCATATGAAACTTGCGACACGCTTAGTAGAAGGATTATGTGGAAGATTTCAATATTTTTGTCGACTCCATTATACCTAAAACTGAGAGAAAATTGCACTTTGTGTTCTTTATTGCTTTGTGTAATGTATTTGCTACCCAAACAGTCACCTCTGACCTAGACTAGAGTCAAGAGCAAACCCATAAAAAAAAAATTGCAAATTTTTCACTACACTGCTACACCAGGTATGCTTTTAAAAATCGATTCAAAAGAAAATTTGAAGTGCGCTTTGAATATTTTCAATATAAGCAAAATATTTATGGAATGTTCAGCCCAGACCACGATATAGACCAAATTTTAAAGTGGGCAACCAGTTCAGGAGGACTGTTGAAGTTTGAACGATTGCTTTCAAAGGTTCTACAACAATTTGTTGTTAGTTTTTACAGAAATCAACTGCAGTGCAGTGAAATAGGCCTAGTATTTCTTTCTTTTAGAGTTACTGCTTTATGCATAGCATAAAAACTCGACAGGTAAAACAGTGTGAGTTCTTTATTTACTGCTTTTTTGGACGGTATAAAAAAATATTTTGTACAGAAAATTATTAGGTTTCTTTAAAAAAAACTTGCAGATTCAGTACGTACAATTGCATTCCTAAACAAAACAAGAGAATTCGTTTAAGCCATTGAAAAATTTAATCCTCCGAAAAAGCAACCCTGTAGGCGCCGACAATATCCCAGAAACACATGAGACTTAACCCTGCCGCTACCAAAACCAGGGTCCTTATGACTAAGTAACTAGTTTCTCCCACAGGCGAGAAAAGTACCGACATTTCCTTAACCCTCAGTCTGCATCGTGAATAAAAAAACGTATTCCCGGGAAAACCGCAGCCCAACGGTCACAGGATAATAAAACCGAGCTTTATAATCGGACCTAAATGTGGTTTCATTTTCACGGGATTAATTTCATAAAGGACATGGCTAAATAAAGTATGGACGACTGCCCTAGCAATGAATAGACATTTTAACTAGTAATATGTAATTCTGAATAGCTGAATATGAGTATTTCGTATGAAAAAAGTTACAGACACTTTTTATATCGTCATAATCCTGAAAATAAAATCGTAAAAACGCCTACATTAATAGATATACAAACTTGTAAGAGAATAAGATTTTGCTATGATACTTTATTAAGGCGTACAGAGGAGCTCGTGGCTTAATAATAACAGACGCACAGGTCAATCTTCAAGGTTAAGCAACGCTAGCCGAGATCATTCCGTGGTTCCATCGTGTACCATCTTTACATAGCGAGTTTCCTTCGTGTCTTGGAAAGCTAGTTAAGCCGTTGGTCCCGGCTGTCATTTGAAGATCTTTCATTTGTTGCTACACCACAGTTTATGCATCTCATGATGAATCAATACGCAATTGAAACTTAAGACCATACTAGTTGGCTATGTATACATAATACCCGGCGAAAGGTACTTCGTTCAAAGTGAGTTCCCATGACACCCCCAACATGTTTATTTTTATTTGGTTCTAATCGAATCGAACTTTTTAGTGTCAGCACTATTTAAGCGCCGTTGCTTTCCAGATTTTGCCAATAATTTCTAGAAATCAGATAATCTCTAAGGTTTTAAGATGTATTGCGACACAAATAAATAATAATGAATACTGTTCCTTTCGATTTACGCAAATGTCTTTAAAAGTAGGTTTATTGACTAAAATTTTTCGTAGAACGGAATCTTATGTTCTTCTTGTCAAACAAAAACATGAAAAAACTTTTAATTATTTGATTAATTCTCGTAAGTTCTAGAAGAATAATAAAACTGTAATAATTCATTAATGAATATTTGAGATGTATTGCGATAGGTACAATATTAAATAATAATGAATACTGTTCGTTTCGACTTACGCAAATGTATTTAAAAGTAGGTTTATTGACTACAATTTTTCGTAGAACGGAATCTTATGTTCTTCTTGTCAAACAAAAACATGAAAAAACTTTTAATTATTTGTTTAATTCTCGTAAGTTCTAGAAGAATAATAAAACTGTAATAATTCATTAATGAATATTTGAATGTTACGAGCTAGTGAGAAATTTCTAGACGTGCTAAGGGCAGTTGTTTAGCCATGTCCTTTGGTCATCAATTATACCAATGGAATGGCAGAGTGCAATATTGAGAATCTAACACTGTTTTGGTTTAAAAATAAATTAACAGCATTTAAAAATCGAATAGATTTCGAGAGAGAAAATATGTGACTGTATAAAATAATAATACCAATCTGTAACGGTCCCACTATAAGTCAAAGACATTTTCAGTCCCTAGTTCCCTACCAGAATGATTATTAATCCATCACAGCTGAAAGTCGATGCTGGATTAGAATGTAGGATTCCGGTACTAACTTCCCGTGGAGTTATTTTCGTTGGAGCCACTGGCATAAGCAAGTAACTTAGCTATAAGTTCAGGTTTCCACACGATGTGGCTGAATATAACCTACATGATGCCACCTTCAGTTTCAGCAATGCAGTTTAAGTCCACCATCTCCTGATGGTAAACGACGATGAGGCCGGCGACAATGCAGCACGCTTACCTAGAAATAACTTATTCACTCTTGACTTAAAATCTCCCAGGTTGAAGCTATTAGGCCACAGACTCCGGCAGAAAATTCCACTGTTAAGCTGAACATAGAGACACTTTAATCAACAATATAATTTACGAGTAAATAAAAAACCGACCAAGTGCGAGTCGGACTCGCACACGAAGGGTTCCGTACCATTATCGCAAAACACTGCATAAAAATCACGTTTGTTGTATGGGAGCCCCCCTTAATTTATTTTATTTTAATTTAATAATTATTATTTTATGAAGTATATATACAACTAAACATTCTGTGAATATTTCAAGCGTCTACCTGTTGCCGTTATTAATATCGAGCAAAAAACGGCAAAAATATCACGTTTGTTGTATGGGAGCCCCCCTTTAATATTTACTTTATACTGTTTTTAGTATTTGCTGTTATAGCGGCAACAGAAATACATCGTCTGTGAAAATTTCAACTGTCTAGCTATCACGGTTCATGAGATACAGCCTGGAGACAGACGGACAGACAGACAGACGGATCGCGAAGTCTTAGTAATAGGGTCCCGTTTTTAACCTTTGGGTACGGAACCCTAAAAAACGAGTACCTAAGTTTAAAATACGAGTACAGCGAAACAACTTGGCGAAGCGGCAAAAAAGGTAGCCAACTAACTTAGTAGAAGTAGCCAAGCTAAATTTTATCGAATACAACCTTTTACAATATAAACTTTTTAGTACTTTAATCTAGTTAAAGGTGTCGCAAAATCTTTGTTGCTTTAGTCATTGCTCTGAGGTTGCAGGTCCCTTGAGGCAGGAAGTGACGTGTTATTTAGTTTTTATCCCTGTAATATATCGTAGGAAGGTCGAATAAATGGTTATGGTTAGCTGGTCTGAATAAAGACTAAATTATTCATGAGTTTAAGACTTATTTTCGCGAATGTGTTTTTATCAACAGTTCTCTCAGATGCTGTGGAGATATTTTTTTGTTTATCGGTTAAATAAACAGGGATTTACATTAATCATTCAGTAAGTAAAATAGAATAGAGCAGTGGTGGCCCAGTGGTATCGGCCGCGACTTACAAGTTGTAGGTCGTGGGTTCGAGCCCAGGCAGGCGCTTTACTTTGTGTAAATTATTTCATCACCTCTGCTCTCAAAACGGTGAAGGTAAACATCGTGAGGAAACCGGCATGTCTTAGAGCCAAAAATTCGAGGACATGTGACATCCACCAACCCGCACTGGGCCCGCGTGGTGGATTACGGCCCATTCCCTCTCACAGAGAGGAGGCCTGTGTCCCAGCAGTGGGAACATTAATAGGCTGATGATGTGATGTGATGTGAAGTAAAATATCGTAAAATTTATTATACACACATTGACATCATAATAACTTTAACCTTTTCATAATAAATTGTAACAATTAGGTATCCACTAAGTTCAAGTTCATAGTAAGTACGAGTATGAGACGCTGTCAGATGAAAACAAAAGAAACCGAATACTATTTTCTTTGTAAAGGTAAACTGACTTTCCTAACTTAAGACTGACCGCGAAGACAAAGCTTTGCAATGTCTTTATCCAGTTCTATTTTAAAGTCAGTCCACAGTCTCACAACACAACCGCATGTCCGTCCGCACGTAGCTCGTAGGTAGCATATCTTGACATCCAGTAACAAGTTGTCCTTTCAACTCTAATGGCAAACCACACTCAGAATAACAATAGCTTTCTTTCTGACGATGTCCTTTCTTTCACCTAATTGGAAAATTCAGACACGGACAGCAAAAATACAGCAATGGATATTGTTGATCTGTAAGGAGTTCTTTAAGGTTAAGCAATGTTTGCTGAAGTCTGTCTGTAAGGAGTTCTTTAAGGTTAAGCAATGTTTGCTGAAGTCTGTCCGTAGATGGGTGACTGTCCACTACGTACCGAGACATCTCTGTACCTCAGAAAGCAAGTTAAGCGGGCTACTCACCCACCTGCCACATGGGCAATCTAGGGTGCAAACATCCTCCTCCGACTGACTATGTTGAGCCTGCAGAAAAGCTCCCTGCAGGCCACCAACTTCCATGGCCCACCTGGAAATCTTTAAACCGACTCAGAAGCCAAGTGGGTCGCTGTAGGCACAACTTAGTTAGATGGGGGAGGATGTTTACTCCAATGACCAGCAGTGCGATTGCGGAGCTACGTCCCAAACAATGCCTCACCCCCTATCGTGCTCTCTGTGCAACAACACCTGCACTCTGAAGGACCTTTGTGATGCAAATGAAAACGCTATTGCCGTGGCTGAATTGTGGTCAAAACGTATATAATCGAGAAGAGGCAATTACATAGATTGGCCCTGCGGCAGGGCAGCAGCGGTGCGAGACGATCCTTGGTCCCTAGATCGTCCCTGCCGCCCTGCTACGTAGCGGCGTGTGTAGCTCGATCGGGGCAATTTTTCAATCAGTTGGTTGATAATCATATTCATGTAGCTTAACTCACGGTAAACTTAACTTTTGCGGTAGCTCCACAGAAAGAGCCAGGGCTATACCGATCTTTTGATTTTACTATCGAAGAACCAAAAGATCTGAGATTCCGAGATTTCGTTGAGAATGGCACCAGTATTCAAACAGCTCTCAACGCGTGTGCTCAACTTATTCCGAACACTGAACAGCAGGCATGTGTCTACACACATGGCACGGCACGGCGGCGGTCGCTGCAATATCGGTATTGTCTCTACAGACAATTCCGATATTGCAGCGACCGCCGTCCGCCCCAGATTGCCCCTGCGGCAGGTGAGCGAGTCGCGCTTTAAGCCCCGTTGGTCCTGACCATCATTTGAAGACTCTAACAGTCGTTAAGGTAGTCAGAAGCCAGAAAATCTCACTCCAGTCATTCTAAGGGGTATCATGTTAGTCACTTACTGGGTTGTAGAGGTCAGACAGGCAGTATGTATGTATAACTATGTTTATAACTGGTACTCAGCTGCATCCGGTGGACTGGAACCTGACACCAACATAGTTGGAAAAAAGCTAAAGTCACCGCCAGATAACCAAAAAATAAAAGTCGTTAACACCTACCAACCTACTGTCCACCAATGTATACCAATGTTTCAAAACTATACGGAGAAAATGTATATGCAGTGTCGCTGACACGATCAAAATAAACGTATCGCAGTAAGGGGCATCCTTTGTCCTTTTCAAATGGCATTCAGTAATGAGTTAATACCTCATGTTGATTCATAAACGCGTGGAACGATTTACATGATTTAAACGGATAAAATGGTTCTACACCTATACCTTACATTTGAGACCAACATTATCAATAGACTCTCTCATATACAAAAAATCATGTTTTCAAGTTACGCTATTATACTTTTTGGAACAAGTCGGATCAATGATTTTAATCTTTTTGTTAACTGGCGGAGAGTTTAGGCAGATTGATTTTATAATGTTGGACCGTAATAAAAAGATTAATTTTAAGGATTGTCATTCCAGGCCAGGGTTACGCAATTTAATTGCAAAACATCATCAACTGTTTGTGAAGCGCAACCGTTGATTTTTGTTCATTTATTCCGGAACCGAGTTAATTGACTCGCAAGACTTTTTGAATGCTGATTCATTCCAGTAAATTGAGAGCAATTAATAAAGATAATCAGACAGCGATTCTTGAATTTCATCGCAGTTGTGTTGTGGAATAATTACAAAGGTTACAAAAAATACCTACTGCCTTGTTGGTCTAGTGATCGCAAGCGATACTACTGCTAAGCATGAGAAGCATCCTGGGTACGATTCCCAGGTTGGGCTAAGTATTATTATACTTTTCTATCTGGAATTTCAAAGTAGCAGTCCGGATGTCCATCCAAATGCGGTCCATGGCATCTCCTGTTTTATATGGGACTTACATATAACGATCGAAATGTGATTGTAGTATGGCACACCTCTACCTTACCCTTCGGTAATTACAGTCGTGATGTTATTTAATTTTTATGTATTTCAAAAGAGCTATCAATTGGACAATAACTGGCCTAAAAATGGCAAAAGCCTCAACATAAAAACAATATCTCACGAGACCATAAAAATTACGCCGAAATTATAAAGCGTCGAATGCTGGCAAGAACGTCCCGACTGGCTCAAGGGAGACATGAATCATTAGAACACGAAGATCGCCCCTGGGACGAGTGCTTGTGCCGAATATGCTAAATTATAACACCTTGTGAATTAGTGCAGAAGTCCTGCACCTGCTTTTATAGCTAGCCAGTTTTTTTTTCCGTGGCACCTGTACGAGCACTCTAAACAATTGTATGGTGACGTCCGCGGTCACATGAACTTACGTTTATACATTATTACAAACGCATTACTGCAATTAATGTTTGTTCAATAAAACTGCTTGGTGAATATATATGTTGATGTTTTTTTGTTCCAAATTACAAATAAGAATTCCCTATACACATCGCACCTCAGTGGTAGGACTCCACATCTTTTTGGTCCTTCGAGCCGGACTGCTTAGAACTTTTTTTTTTTGGTTGGGAAATCATTCAATGACTTCTCCCGCTCTGGATGAAGCGGAAGGGCATTTCAGACTTTTACTGACTAAAACCCACCCGTGTTCCTTCAGTTGCTTAGGCCAGGGCCACGGTAACTCTTTTTAAAATTAATCCGCGACCTGTGAGTCTAGACCTAAGCCTGTAAATAGGTAACATTCTATCAATGAAAACGTCACCATAGTGATAGGAAAAAAGTTTGAAAAGTATGGGAACTCCAAGCGCTATCAAAAGATAGCGCTTGTCAGCGTAGCGTCTGCCACGTAATCAATCCCTTACATTTTGACATTTCGCCATCGTCATCGCTTATGGAATGACACATTGTTTATGGCCCGTAATAAAAATGTAGAAATGGTGGTAGCTATTGTTGAAATATCTTTTTTTGGATTGATTTTGGTCAAACGTAGTGATTTAAAAGAAGATGTAGTGACATAAGCTGAAAAGAGTATGCTAAGATGGTTTGGGCATGTTGAGAGGATGAATGAAAGGCGATTGACAAACGGTATTTACAAGGCAAACGTGAATGGAAACGCCGGGAGGGGACGCCCTAGAAAGACATACATAGACCTTATTGGTGATGTTCTTCAGAAAAAACTGATGCGCAGTACTCATAACCGGCGTGCGTGTATGACTAGATGTATGACCATGAGTGAAGCAAAACAAGTATGTAAGGATCGTAGCGGTGGCGTCCTGTAGTTTCAGCCTACCCCCATGGGAAAAAGGCGTGAGTTTATGTATGTATGTTCCCATACATTTTTAAGTTTTTACAATCGTTTTCATTAATAGAATGACCTTATATAGGCCCTCTTGAGAGGAGAACGCTAATTGGAAAACGCCTTCGGGTTAATTGGTTAATTAATACAAAATGAAATTATAGGTAGGTATCACGAAGGCAAAATGTCCTTGCAGAACCACAAATCATTTTTATTTACCTTATAAAAGTTTTTCCGTACATAGCGAACGCGTGGAGTGAGCCTTCTCCGAATTTAAATGTCATGTATATGCATAAGCACTTGTTTCTTACCGTCATGCCTGCTCGAGGTTTTTATGCCTTTGTACCATTTATATTTATCTTGCCCTAAATGTCTGATGAAGGCAAAGCAATGGTTATGAAAACTCTTCAAGGTTTCAAGCTTGACGTATATAGTCAAGAGCGTCTTTGTAGATACATACATACCTAGTACATATATACGTCTTGCAGTAACTATAGTCCCGGGTATTAGGTTGGTGGCGCTCTGGGAGATGAGTCCTATTTCCAGTGTGAGAAAATCTGATACTGCTAAAAATAATTGTAGACAATATTTCGTGAAACATTTTTGGTTCTGATAACTATGAACATAAACTACGCTACGCCAGCAACGGACAGTAGCAGATGCTTCGCCGGCTATACGTAGCGGATTCTACGATCTCCGACCGCACTGGATGCTACTACGTCAACCAACCGTAGTGGATGTTACGCCAACTGACGCAGCGAACCCAACGCCAACACACTAAATCCCCTAAACAACAAACAATAAAATAAACCTTACACTCAAACCACATGCATGAAATAAAACAATACATTTGCATAACGACAATGCAACACATAAAAAAGATTTTCAACTAAATTCCATTGTAATTCTAAACAAAAACATGTGAAATAACTAACGTAGTCGCAGCTCGTATATTTCGAGCTATATTTCAGTTAGCCATATTGTTTGAAAGCTGAACTAAGCTGGCTAAGCCTCCGGAGGCTCTTAGCATCACGTGTGAGGGGATTCCTCGAAGATAATGTATTAGGAAGGTGCAGCTTAGACGCTGAGACGCGGTGAAGGGTGATCATTTTATATAGCAGGCTTTTGTTATGTTTACGGGGTAAGTATGGAATCTTTTAACTTAGGGTCGATTTTTCAATAGTCTGATAACTTTTAACTGAGGAATAAAAATGGCGATTTGACAGCTTTTGTATAGAAAATATGTCAAGCGGCCATTTTTATTCCCTAGTTACGCTATTGAAAAATCGGCTCTTGGTGTTCAAAAAGTTTATTTATTTTTATTTATATCTGTTGTCCGACTACAGGCCACAGGTTTCCCATTTTCACCATTACCCGGTTCCTTTGTCTGGAGAAGTATGTTAAAGTTTTTATCTTTGCGATGATTTGTTTAGAAATGAGGTGAAAATTGAGATGATGATTGATTTTATAGTTTTCTATTCAAATCAATCGTCATCTCAATTAGTATAAGAGATGATAGGAGTTTACGAACGGTTTAAAAGATTAATTTTATCTGAGAAATTGATTTCGTAGAAAATGTGGGGAATCAACTTCAGCTGAAGTATAAAGCTCCAGTTTCTGAATAAACAAATACGTATCAGATAACATTTGGTTATGTTCTAGGAAACCGTAGGAAGCACGGTAGATGGATATTTTCTCTTTGTTCGGGCAGCTAAAGTATGAAATTAAAACCCGATACTGGCTACAAAACCAAAAACTTTGGTTCTAGTATTTTCTTCTTTCTGGCCCACAGTGCTCATTTTTGCACTAGAAAAAAAAAACCTGATAGTTCACAGGAAATAAATATATTTGAATTTGCAAATCCTTCTAATATTATAAATGTAAAAGTATGTATGGATGGATTGATGTTTTTAGGGTTCCGTACCTAAAGGGTAAAAACGGGACCCTATTACTAAGACTTCGCGATCCGTCTGTCTGTCTGTCTGTCTGTCCGTCTGTCGCCAGGCTGTATCTCATGAACGGTGATAGCTAGACAGTTGTAATTTTCACAGATGATGTATTTCTGTTGCCGCTATAACAAAAAATACTAAAAACAGTATAAAATAAATATTTAAGGGGGGCTCCCATACAACAATCGTGATATTTTTGCCGTTTTTTGCTCGATATTAATAACGGCAACAGATGATGCTTGAAATATTTACAGAATGTTTAATTGTATATTCTCTTCAAAAAATAATTATTATTAAATAAAAATAAATTAAGGGGGCTCCCATACAACAAACGTGATTTTGTTGCAGTGTTTTGCGATAATGGTACGGAACCCTTCGTGTGCGAGACCGACTCGCACTTGGCCGGTTTTTTAATACTCATCACGCCAGAACGGGTGAACGGATGTGGAAGAAATTTGGAACAGAGATAGATTATAGTCTGGCATAATAATTTAATAATAAGAATATAATAATTTATTTATTTACAGAAATTTGTACCAAGTACACAAATGAATAGCACATAGGCTACTTTTACTTTTCATTTTGGTAAAAGAAGAACACTTCACGAGGTCCAAGCCGCTGGCAGAAGCCAGTGTGTATCTAAAAACTGACTAGAACTATCCTACTGTCATAGTTCGATTGTGAAAAGGGACAGATATACAAGTCATATACATGTGTCCCTTATGCACACTCAAAATAACCTTGCTCTAAGAGCTTATGGTCACCCACAAGGTATATCGTCCAATGTTTACAAAACCAATTCATTGTTCCATTCGTTGCCTTTATGCCACAAATATATCAAATTACATATCTCTATAATAAAACCCACATCAAAATTAAAACCATAAAAAGGGTTGCGGCAATCGGAAGACATATGTCGTGGAATCCGTTCTCGTAAAACAAGCCATGCCATTTGGAAAGGTGAAATTGGTATTGTAGTATTATATTATCTGTGGAATTGTTTTCTCGCTAAAGAAGGCACGCAAGACCGTTCTATTCCGAGAGCTGTTATTATCATTTGAGGGGCAAGTGCAAGGCAGGTCAAGGTGACTGTTGATAGTTTAAGCATATGGTGCCTACAATATCGCATGACACTATTCACCATATTTTTTGCATTTTTTTTCCCTATTTACCCGACAGCGGAACAGCAAATTAATGTAAATGTTTTCCAGCCAAGCCATGTATCTTTTTTGCGGGATAATTTATTATACAGTCGACTGAACGAATTAAGCTCCCTTTCTAACAGTTGTTTTATTTTATATATTTATGGTATCGATAATCAATAATAAATTTCTTAAACATTCTATAAAAAGCGTCAACTAAAGCAACTGTGTAAGACACCTGAGGCATACAGGCAAGCAGCTTCAAGGTATATATCAGAAAAGTTTTTGATTTATGTTCACGATTACACGTTACCGCGGTGTTGCTGTCTACTGCAGTTTAGCATAGACTAAGTTTACGGATCGAATTTTTCATTCCAGTGTTGTCGCAAATGGTTTTGCACTATTTCAACATAAACGTGTACTTAGCAAAGATACGGCAAGTAAGTACACGAGTAGCGGTTAACTTTTTTGTGCAATGGACTAAAGCTTTTTCATTCTTTTCTCACTCTTTCTTGTTTTCTATCAGTGCCATTTCAAATCGATGTTAATTTTTTATTGAAACTTCATGTCTTCCTAGTTGACCTAATTTTGTTTCCCGCGCTCGCGTGACGTATGACAGTCATAACTGTCATGGCGCCGTTCCCGCCATTTTATTGCGGCAAGCCTACAGGATCCAATCAGCAGCACGTGTCCCGCTTCCCCAGTTGGCGGAAACGCAATATCGTCGAAATTATGTATGTTTGCACGGTGTTTCCTTTTTGTTTTTTGCTGCGAAGGAGAACAGAAGGTGTCTTTAGAATAATACTGCGTTTTTGTTGTCTTCCAATTTTATTCAATAAGAAAATATTATTAAGTATTAATATTATTATTTATATGTCTTCAAACATCTCAGGACCCTGGGGTCCTGGCCCTTTGAAAGGCGTGCTAGGAGCCGGCGCCAACTGGTTGAGGCCTTGTAAAGACATCTTTAAATAAAATGTGACACCAACTGACGATTATCCCTGTATGCATTACGTAAGTGTACCCAAGAACAATCCCCGGTTAATGCAGGATTATTGCAAAATATGGAAACATACGATATTGGGCTATGGGTTTGAGAGGCTTAGTGGACTGAGTGCCTAGAACTATAGGAGGGATATTGGTCCCTGCCTGACCACTGTTGAACTACATTATTATTAATGCCAATTTTTTTTTTGTTTTTACCTTTTATACATAAATTCCCGCCTTTGGTTAGACAAACTGCATAACGCCAACATTTTTTTTGTTTACGGGGCGCTTGGATTTTTAGCTACGATCCTTTCCTTACATACTCTTTTAAGGTTACACTAGTCAACCGCACGAACTATTTTGTGCGCGGGGTTAAAATGCATGCTATATCAACCGACAACACGTGTGGAACAGATAGATGATGTTATGACCAGTAAGAAGCTAGTACGCGTACGAATACACACTTTTGCAAATGTGTAGCGAAATGGATGATGATTTAGAACGAAAACGAGCGCGCGAAATTTTATATACAGACCTTTGGGAGTCTGGGTATCATGAAAAAACGACTGAATGTATCTGTTCAAAATTAAATTATTTGCATTGTTGAACTACTAATCTATCCCTGTATGGAGGCCGTTTTTCAATTTTCCTTCTTCTTATTGTACTTATTTGCGCCCAAAGATGCGTTAAAATATGAAACTTTCGAAGCTCATAACTTTCAAGTAAATTTAAAAAAAAAAATATATATATAATGATGAGACTAATTGATATCATTTTTTATTTTGAATGTACATTGTCAAACAGTGGAGTAAAAGCCAGACTACGTTTGTATGGAATAATTTTCGACTAGTGTACCCTTAAGCTTCATTTACGCCCGTACGGCGGGTCTACGTACGGTTGTGAGTACTGCGCACCTGGCCTTTCTGAAGAATATGATTCCAATATGATCCGTGGATTTCCTATAGATCTTCATCAACATTAGAACACCTCGGGTAGCAAAACTACGCAACCCTGTCCTTTAATATCTGTCTTGTCTAAACAGTAAGTGCACTAGTTTTATCGCGACCTTCACGCCTTCCGCAAGCAAAAACGTTGAAACGTTGTCGTCTCGAAAAACTAGAGTGATATACAGCGGTGCAAGCCAGCTGTTCGCAGGTAGTTGCGATTATTTATAAACTGTTGCTAGCTTTGAATCCAGCACGTTATTGTCTCTTGCCGTTTTACCTTGAGTTGGACGAGCAACTTGAAAGTTGACTATCCAATTTGGAGTGTTAACTTGCACTTTTTATCCGACTACCGAAAGAGGGTAATGTGTTTATCAGTCTATGTATGTATATATGTATGTATGTTTGTTTCTATGTGGCGTTCTAGAAACCGTCAATCGATTCGTCTTAACCTTGCGAGTCATTGGCTACATTAAAAAAAAAAAAATACATATGTTAAATTAGAAAAAAATAAAAATGAAAAATGGCGGTTTTGGGCGCCATACTGTGAGGGCCCAAATGATTTTTTCTTCTAAAAACACGATCTTCTTCTTCTTCGTGTCGATGATTCCTCTATTAAATTTTCTTCGACCAGTATTCAGCCACGTCGATAGCTCTAGCGCTGGCCTCGCAAAGGTCTTGCATGGTGCAGGTGTTTTTACATAAGGAGCAGGACAGGAGATGGGGCATCGTCTGTGGGGTGGTACCGCAGTCACATTGTGGCTGATTGGAGTACCCCCATCTGACTAAGTTATGCCTACAGCGGCCCACTTGGCTTCGTAACCGGTTTAGGGATTTCCAAATGGGCCATGGCTGTTTATGGCCCGCTGGGAGCTTTTCTGCAAGCTCAACATAGTCAGTTGGAGGCGGGTATTTGAGAAGCCACAGTTTCTTGCGGGCTTCGCCAGGGCTGTTGTCTTTAATTATTTTAGTCGATTTAAGGAAGCTCTTTCGACTCTTCAATCGCCATCTCCTTGGTTGCTCCATGTTGTACATTAGGTGTCGGTTGTCGGTCTCCTGTTTGTGCTTCTCGGAAGAACAGGCAACTTCTCTTCGAACTTCCGGAGGGGCTATTCCGGCTAGCGGGTATAGTGCGTTAAGTGGAGTTGGTTTTAAGCAACCAGTCATAATTCTGCAAGTCTCATTTAAGGCTGCATCAAAAAACACGATGGGTGTAGGGTATCAAAATAAAGGGTTCTAAGAGGTGATTTCAAAAATATAACACTTATATGTTTAGATACACTAGTTCGAAAAAAAACGACGTAAACCAGAAGAAAATCATGCTGTGTAGTCGGAGGATACAGTCATCAGATTTTGTTCAGCCAGTTCGCGACAATGTGAAAAAGGAAATACGTGTTTTTGAAGGATTTTTTTTTTTATTTTTTTTTTAAGTTTTTATAATAAATAAATAAATAATTTAATTTACATTCTACAAATTTTTATAATTTGCTTTCATAGAAGCCTAGATATAGTGCACAACATACTTATTAGTTATATAAATTCAAAGATAGATGAGTTACAACGGCATATAAATCACGTACCAGCGTTTGTATGAAAACTACGACGGGTTGGCCGCTCTTAAAGGAACCCCAATATACCGATATATAGACCCGTTCCGAGGATACCACACACGATGGTATAGATGAGTAAAAACATCACCTCTTTACTTGTGTGCGGAGAAATAACATTAGCTTGTTACTGTTCCACTGCAAGGCAAGGCAAATGCCTCTTTTCGTACAGATAAGCAAGAGCATTTATCAACCCGTTTGCTCAAGGCTGGATGGCGATTTCAAACTTATATTAACTTGAAGTCCAGTTTTCCTCACGATGTTTACCTTCAACAATGTTAGCGATGTCTAAAATAAATTTTGAAAGTATGAATTGAGAAAATCACGTTGGCACTGGCCCGAATCACGACCTCAAACGAGAAAGCACGAGAGACTAGGGCTCATCCACGACAATTTCTTATTAAATACTAAAAATGGATGTATAAAATCTGTTCTTGAAATTTCGGCTCTGGCATTCTTCATAACAATAAAACATTCACGAACTTTCTACAAGAAATAAAATACTTAGGTAATGCAGTAGAAACACTGAAACATTTTTACGTCAATGGATGATAAAATTTGTTTGGTAAGCTTTGAAATATCATTGCTCCAAGTTGGCTTTAAAAGAAATAAACTAAGAGGACCAATTGCTAAGTTTATAGCATGTCTTGTACTTAGTTATAAAGTTCAAGACGGGATCTCCAGCTAAATTGTTTGAGGAATTAAGTAAATGTAAATTGCTATAGAGTTGAAAAAAGTTTATGTAGAATATAAATTTAAAACTTGAAGGAATTAGCTTCGCAACGCAAGTTGCTTCGTCATATTTTGAAAAAGGAACGCCGTATTTTTATCAAGAACTATAAAATGCAGCTATTCCATGACAGTGAAACAGGAAAAACAAGTGACTTAAACAGTATATAGAATGTGTTCGATGGATGGAAGAAAGGGTCAAAAATTATATGAAAGAAACGGGATTGATAGCGTATGACAGTTGTCAGGTGATAGTGTAAGAAAAAAACATGTTGCGTTGAGCCTAAGTAACTTGAGACAGGACCAGGAAGGTGATGTCCCATGGCAAAGAAAACTAGTTAGATTTTAATATCGTCATCCGTTTTGTAGAAACCAACACTGACAATATCATTCCTAACTTATGTTTTGTCTGGCAATAGTTTCACTGTCGGGAAAGTTTGAGAGTTTGCGGCGACCAGGTGGCCAGGTGGGATTGTAAAGCTGGACCGAGCAACTTCTAACAACTTTCAGAACAATTCGTAAATCATTTATTGTTTGTCTTACAATGCAGCTGAATCTTTACAACTCTATATATTCAGGTTTGTGGCTGAATAATACACACAGGTTGATCTTGAAAGTTAAGCAACGCCTCTCGAGATCCGTGGATGGGTGACCTGACCATACATTACATATTGAGACCTCTTCATGCCTCGGAAAACTCATTAAGAGGAAATGCGGTCGTAGACTTCCAATAAATATCCTAAGTAAAAAGTCGTGATTCGAGGTTTGGCTCTAGCCTATTTCCTCCTCCAATATTGGACCAATTTAAAAGATATTTCATAAACTAAAAAAGAAAGATATATTCCATGCCCCTTAGTTCCTTTTTGATGATTCATTATCTTTAGAAGCCCTAGAACCCCTTAAAAAATGCTCAAAATTGCGCTGTCAACAAAGGCCTAGTGTACAAATTTGACAACTTTAAATGAAAAAAGAAAACATAGGGGCATAGTGAATATCTTTCTTGCCCAGTTTATATAGAATATCTTTTAAATTGGTCCAATATTGGAGGAGGAAACAGGCGAGAGCCAAACCTCGAATTATGATGTCTGTGGAGTCTGAATAAGGGCGCTTGGTAAAATAAATTTTTCTTAAAATAAATATTAAAAAGTAAAATAATTTAATCGAAGGACCGAAAGTTATTGGTGGAAAGTGCTGTACCTAAAAACCCCCCATTGAAGTGACGATATTGCTCAATACACAGGGTAGATAAAAAGGCCTGACCACCAACCTGAATATCCCAGCCACGGCACCAGATCTCAGCTTCAGGAAACACCACAGCAATTCGGCACTCGCGTGGGAAAAATGTCTCGATGAACGCACGTAATTAATTGCACGGCAATTTATGTATGTCCAGAAAAATGTTCAGTTTTGAGTTTATAACACGTAAAATGACCACATCTAATGGTGATCCAGATCGAACTGGGAGAGGCTTCACACCCGGGCGCGGGCGCGCGCGACTTCACTCCACCAATCCATTCACCGATTTTCAAGTGCGGGTAGGAGAACAGACGAGCGGACAAGCCAAGTTAAAACTACCCTACGTTTTTATGAGCAAATATCGAACAATGTCTGACTAAGGAAATTCAGTCGGAGCTCTCTGCCCACATTTCCTCTTAATCGTTGGTCCCTTTTATCAATGATAGATCTTTGACAATCGTTACGGGTAATCAGGAGCCAGAAAATTTTTCAAACAGTCTTGCCAAGGGTTATTGCTTTAACCAAACGCTTGACGGGGTTGTGGAGAACAGATAGGCAATCTGTCATGTAAATACTGGTGCATGTTGCTGAGAATAGGAGCAAGTGGAAAACATCATCAAGAGAAAGCTTTGAAATCACGGTAGTCACGACCCCAGCATTGGGAAATCGACACAAGGATGGACGAGGACAATACTGGTATTGAATTACATGCGATTAGACTGCAAGCCGACCCCAACATAGTAGGGAAAATAACAAAAATATAGAAGGCTAGGCTGATTGTTTAAGCTCTTTTCCTATAACCTTGAAGGTCTCCACCCATATGTGCAGGCAGTTAGGTAGTTTATACATTATTAAATAAAACATGGCTGGTCGATCAATCGATATGACTGTATTGCAGAAAGTATATAATGACATACTGTAGGTAATTAGTTATGACACACAAAACATGGCGTCGTGTCGTTTATTTGATAAAATGGGGTTCACTCAGATACATAAATCTAACTTGGTGACGTGAATATATATGTTCTTCGCGTGTCAAAAAAGGGAGTATCGTTGTAGGCACTGGACATCAACCGAAATCTAGAATAATGAATAATTATGCCGTACTAAGCTGTTAAAACTCTACAAAAAAAGTTTGCCGAGACAATTGAAACATTTTTACTCATAGGTGATTAAAGTTCTTAAATTGTGTGTGAACAAGGACAAATAAAATTTTAGATTTGAAAATTCTTCTGAGGCTTAGTAACTCATGCTTTTTAAACTACGTAATTTATCTAGTAGTAGATACGCTTCATTCTTGCGAAGACCCGATTCAAAAAGTACAATGTGCATAACTTTTGAACGGCTGAACTGATTTTCAGAAGGGGAACCGATCACGTTTCCGATTTTTTTGTTCGAATTTCATTTTACCGAAAACTATTGACCGACGTCTTTTTTGCTATTTGCATATATTTTCAGATCATCGAAGTATCATGTGGCATATGTATTATTTTACCGAACTACATTACGCCGATTTACAAAATAACTTTTTGCTTTTGGCCGAAGCCTCTTTTGAACTTTTTTCATTTGCCAAATGATTTCTTTGCCATATTGTCACCACACCGAAACAACATTTTACGGAATATTATTTGTTCACAAATATATAGCCGGTTGCTTGTTGGCATTTTCAATATAAAATTGAAATAGTGTGATAAAAAGTCAATATGTTGTGCTACAAAATATAGTGACAGAAACGAATCGCTGCAAAACCGACTTCACGCAGTATTGTCTGTGTTTACGTATTTATTTTGAATTTTCACGCAAATGATTTATTAATAATATAATTCGATAATCTGAAAATATATTAAAAAAAAAAAACAAAATAAAGGAAATAGTTAAAAAGACGTCGGTCAATAGTTTTCGGTAAAATGAAATTCGAACAAAAAAGTTTCAGAAAAGTGATTGGTTCCCCTTTTCACCTCATCTCAGACCAAATTCAATCAATACTCTCTAATATTTAAAGTATTCTATAAATCTTTATTACTCTATACATATTTCAATAAATTCAAATTCCTATGTTTTAATATTCCATCTATTATAGTTTTGATTCCTAAGGCGCATCGCGTCGAGTCAGTCTCGAGACAAATATTTGTTTGGCCTGCTTGCACAAATATTTGTTCCAAGACTACGATATTCCTTCATTGTACCAACGATTTCAATTTATTTTACTTGGCACCATGTTACAGGGTGTAATTCTGTCAAAGAGGGTGAAATGTGTGTTATCAAAACACACGCGTGGTCAGCGATATTGTGGTAACCCTCATACGGAGGATTAATGGAAACACATCCTTTGTTATGGGATGAGGGCCAACCTATACTAACCTATATATAGGCACATCACCGGTGATCAGCCGAATACGCAAGATATTATGGATATGTGCACAAGCGTGGGTAAATAGGTACAGTCTCTGTTCCCTAAAGCCACTTGTACACGCTAAGAGAATTTGTCGAGCCTACGCAAAAATTAGTGTCGTATAGGACCAATTCATCATGTACACTGCAAAAATTATGTCGGACCAAGACACAAATCTTTTCTAACTTTTGTCTTGTTCAGCACCATCAGGCACAAATCCTTGCAAAGGTTGTAGGCCCGGTGAGTTTTCTTAGCGTGTACAAGCGGACTTACTTACTCTCATAGTCCGATGGGACGGAAATCCGACACTACCGGCTTTACAAAGGTTTCCGAGACATGGGGAATTATACCGCCAATGTCCAAACTGTTACTGAGAAATTCCTATTGAGAATATCCGACCTGGAAATCGAACCTACGTACGACCTCACGCTCGGCAGTCAGACAAGACACCCTATTAGCATTTTGTAAGACACTCAGATTAGAGAAATCTCTAATCTGATGTAAGACACAATTCAGAACTTATCATAACTGATAATAACTAAATGGAAAATTAAAAAATCATGTTTGTAACCTTGAGCCCTTGTTAATAATAACTTAAGCTATAACAGCTCGTTGCGTTCCTAACATCGGCAATGCAGTGACAGTCAGTGTAGGTACATAATTACTTCCGCACGCTAGCAAATACTGACTAACTATAGACAATACATTGTAATAATGACGGTAGCGTGATGTATATTGTTCGGGACACAAATCATCAGATACTGTCATTACGTGTAACTATACTGCAGTCGTGACAATGTAAGAAGTCGGATTTGACTTCTATAAAAATACTTTATATCATGGTATAATAATAAACTTCGCCTGGTCACGGGGTCTCATTGCTAAGAAAGAAAATTTGGTTCAAATAAATCTCACTAGATGGCGCGATATGCACCTCCATCTGTTATTGAATGTGTGTAAAATTAACATTTTCTGAACAAAAATTGACAAAAATTGTATGTTCTTGTTTAATCAACTCTCCTAAGTACAAAATTCTGGAATATTGGGCTCTTAATTCACATTTCAAAGATTATTACACGGATCATTTAAAATTGATGCCAATAGATGGCGCATTTTAAAATTTCTGAGGCATTCCACTCAATTGTTAAAGTTTACATTTTAACACATTTTGGTGCAAAAAAAAACTGTAATAACGTGCAAATAAATACTAGAAAACAAACCTTCAAGGTATTTAAAGAAAAAAATATTCACGAACCTAGTAAACCCTTTTACTTGCAAGTCGCTGCTAACACCATCTATCTATCACCGTGAAACTGAACCGAATGCTTTCGATGTACAAAAAATGGCCAGATTAAGCACTCGAAAAACGCTAGTTACGTCGGCGCGGATTCTTTGTATGGGATGAGGTATCTGTATGCTAGTATTATATTATCTGTGGCCTGGTATTCCCTTCCCACGATGGCTTAAGACTATGTCACAATAAGTGTTACAATTGGTTGTCCTTTTCAGTAAATTTAGGTACTTTCTCATTTAGTTAATGAAAATAAAATAAATTACTAACTAGCTTAATTACTTAGTAACTCGTGTGATCCACCTACTTAATTTTAAAATAAATTATATATTGAATTATTAGCGCATCGCAACTGATGACGTCATGGGAAGAGAATACCAGGCGGAGTATATTATTATACCATGCTTTATATAAATTAAACCTGATGCTTACGAATGATACTCGTTGTTATAGTGTATAGTAATTAATTAGGATTATACCTACCTAATTGTTATAAGGTTCGCGTACATCTTCGCTGTTTCAGCAGGAAAATTTAGACGCCTTGTTTGTGAGAAAATTAATTCTGCTTCCATTAGTGATTCGTAGTTTTTCTTAGCATATGTTTTTTTCCTTTTCCTTCTTTTTTTTTAATAATAATAACAACAAATTTTGTAATTATGATTTAATTTATTAATTATAATTTAATAATATTGTAATAATAATTTAATTTATTTTGCTGACGCCTTGTTTGTACAATTAATTCTGTTGACATTTTAATCCATAATATTTTTTATAATTTTTCTTTGACATTTTAATCCGTAATATTTATTATTTTTTGCCTTTAATCCGTAATATAATATATTTTTTGTTTTTATTTTTTTTTGTAATATTTTAACAATTTCAATTTTATATTATTATTTCAATTTATTTTATATAACTTCTTATCTTTCTTTGTACACATGCCTTTTAATTTCATTTTTATCAATGAGCACTTAATTATATTTTATAAAAAAAAATTGTTTCTAATGTATAAGCGCAAGTCGTATAAATTTTGTAAAATGTTTTTTTTTTAAATATTATGTGGTATGTTGCTGGGTGCACATTTGCTTTTCTTCTTGCCAAATTCTATGTATTGCTTTAGTGTGTAGTCGTATGTATAAAAAAAAAAAAAATGTTTCCAACTTCCACATATAGACTTTATAAATATAGTTAGAAGTAAACAATTGTGATTCATGGGGTACAAGAGAAATGTCAAGGGGGATGTGGCTACTCTAATAGACTTTCATAGCATAAGATACGATCATGGAGTGCGAGCATTATCAACCCGGCAATACAAAGTACGAGCAGGACAACTAACATTATTTAGTCTACAAAGTTCATATCGCGCCGAACTATTGAAAACTAATTACATCAGTTACTAGCCCTAGCCGATACAAGTGTCTGCTAACATGATAGATGACGAAGTGTATTGTGTACTGGAGGCTGTACAGGCTTGTGATAAATCACCCTTTTGTGAGAGCAAATACTGTTCCAAGAGGTATGGGGCAAATAAAGATTGCGCTTTTGTTAGCTAAAGTTTGTCTTTTGAGGAGGTACGACTGAGATTGGCTGAAAAGTTCATCATCATCATATCAGCTGAAAGACGTCCACCGCTGGACATAGGCCTCCCCCAAGCGTCGCCACATTATTGAGGTTGGGTGCGTTCCTCATCCAGTTGATCTCCGCAACCTTCACCAGGTCATCGGTCTACTTGGTAGGCCTCCCGCCTTCCAACGCAACGTCTTCTGGTTAGCGGTCCAGAACTTTTCTGCCCCATCGGCCATCCGTTCTGCGAGCAATGTGCCCTGCCCACTGGCAATTAAGGTTACACTAGTCGATCATTCTTCCATACAAACGTAGTCTGGCGATTACTCCACTGTTTGACTATATACGTTCTAAATAAAAAAATATATCAATTTGTCTCATCATTATCTAGCCCTGTATGGAAACAAAAAAGTAAAAAAAATATAAATTTGAAAGTTATGAGCGTCGAAAGTTCCATTTTTCAACACTAATTTTAACGCATCTTTCGGCGGAAATAAATACCATAAGAAGAAGGAAAATTGCAAAACAGCCACCTTACAGGGATAGATTAGTAGTTCATCAATGCAAATAATTTTATTTTGAAAATATACATTTAGTCGTTTTTTCATGATATTTAGACTTCCAAAGATCTGTTTATAAAATTTCGCGCGCTCGTTTTTGTCCTAAATCATCATCCATTTCGCTACAAACTTGCAAAAGTGCTAATTCGTACGCGAACTAGCTTCTTACTGCTCATCACAGCATCTATCTCTTTCGCACGTGTTGTCGGATGAGATAGTATGCATTTTAACCCCGCACACAAAATAGTTCGTGCCGTCGACTAGGGGAACCTTAAGTTTGGCAATTCTTCGGGCTATGTCGGTAACCCTGTTCAAAAGTTACTTAGATCCTAGAAAATCCTGTTGAAAAGTCACTTGAAAGAGATTGTTTCTTCGAAATCTTTGTCTACCACATCATCGCTTACCAGATGAGGTGAGATAGTGGTCAAGCGCGAGTTTTTGTTAAAGAAATAACAAAAAAAAATAAGAAGGAAGAAAAATCGTTAGGTAATGTTAATGTCTTATTGAGATTGCTTCAAGAATATAAGATAAGTATTTTAGATAATGATGTCGATCGTTGTACTCCGTTTCCCAAAACTATTTAATTGGTCTACTAAGATCCATCATCCAAAGTACTTATGGCTGTTTTTATTAAATTTTGAACTTATGCAAAATTGTATAATTTCTTTCTTCTGTTATCTATCCAAATTTACATTTAAGTAGCTTTTTTTTCTTGGGCTGACCGGCTTGAGCAGAGCCTGGAGATTGCGAGTGGGCTGGAATTATCGCGTGGGCGTCGGCCTCTGTGCGGCAGAGCGTTTCCTGTATGTGCCTGACGTGATTGATCGGAATACGTGAAGCCGAAAATCGCCGGTGACCGCGTGCGTGATTGTGGATACGCGGCCTGGAAGCCGCATGTAACCGTCGTGGTGTGATACCCGGCGTGATAGTGTTCCCAAGCTGGGCTCATAATCCCTCACGAACAACGTGGCGTGGGGTCGAAATTGGGCCGACCTATCTACCCTACGGGTTTTCTTCCTCCGAAAGGAGGTGTCTGGTTGGGGCTGATTGTCTGGTTGGGGCTGATTGTCTGGTTGGGGCTGATTGCCTGGCTGAGGCTATCTGCTCGAGGCAGGCTGTCGCGGTGTGGAGTTGGCTGGCTACGCGACGGGTCAGGAGACGGGCTTTCTGGCCCTTCCGTTTTATTATTATTTTTATGTTTTGTTCTTCCACCCTCCACTATAAATTAGTTGGGAAATATTTTGATACGGAGAAAAGTTGACCAGCCAACTGCAACCAGCGACCCTTTTAAATTTATTTACTTTGGTAACGTGTTCAAGGGTTACATTTAATAAACATCGTTCTCAGTATATGGTGCTTTATCAAACAAAGGATGGAAGATATCAATAGTTAATATTTACGGCTTGGTTTACGACTCTACAAACTAGCGCAAGAAGGAAGCTATTATTTTCTCTTATACCCATCCAGATTAGCATTTAGCTAGAGAAACAAAAGAAGTAAATAAAGATAAAATTAATGACTATTACTAATGGCGAATTTAAGAGCTCTGTTTATATAATTAAGATTAAAACGACATCATCAATTTATCTAAGCCATTGTAAACGCACGACACGATGACGTCACGTCCAATGAAACTGCGACATCTTTGTGACAATATTTTAGTGCAACAGAATTGCCGATACAAAGTGTCAGGCCGTAAATGTTCCCAGGGGATGTAGGACTCCCACCTACAAAACCGGCACTTATTCGTAGAGGTTCTATTAGGTTTAAGACTACTGCAGCTAAGCGAAATATGATCTTCTTAATAAAATGTGGATAAGGGTATTTTTTCTGGTGAACAACTGTCCTATCGTGGAAAACATTGATGGCGCTATGTAGGATTTTTGTGACGTAAAGTCTTTTTTAACCGACTTATCAAAAATGAGGAGGTTCTATGTTCGACTGTATGTTATTTTTAGGGTTCCGTACCCAAAGGGTAAAAACGGGACCCTATTACTAAGACTCCGCGGTCCGTCTGTCCGTCTGTCTGTCACCAGGCTGTATCTCATGAACCGTGATAGCTAGACAGTTGAAATTTTCACAGATGATGTATTTTTATTAAAATATAAAAACAGAATAAAATAAATATTTAAGTGGGGCTCCCGTACAACAATCGTGATTTTTTTGCCGTTTTTTGCGATAATGGTACGGAACCATTCGTGCGCGAGTCCGACTCGCACTTGGCCGGTTTTTTGTGTAAGTCCCGGTGTACAATTGACAGAGATATCAGTATATCTCCATCAACTGTGGACCGTTTTTTTTTTGAATGAGTATGTTCCTGAATTGGTCCCATTTTTGTGAAGATCTGATGAATAACATCGGAGATATACAACAGAACTCTTCAATAAATGACGGCAAATCGCTCGGGACTGCTGCAACCGCTTGTTTACACCATTTCACAACATAACATCACGCCGGTACGCTCCAAAGGGATAATCAGATGTATAAAGTTCACCCTGGTACATTCTCATTCCACTAGCTACGTTCAAGTTTCATTTTATTCGGGTTATCTATTCTGGCATCACTTTGGACATTATAGGTACCTTAATAAAGAATTTTCCCACTATGCATTACAACTAAAAAGTGAAGTGAGGTCGGTGTTATAAAAAGAAGAAACTATTTTGTAGTGTGACAATTTAGATGCCACTATAAATTTTAACCTTTCGTGTGCTACTAATTCGTATGTGAAGATATAGTTGCCACTATAAATTTTAACCTTTCGTGTGCTACTAATTATCGAAACTATAGAAAACAATAGATCCTGCCGTGGATCCTACACACGAAAGGTTAATCTTAAATTCACTGGTCAGACAGCCTAATGGCGGGAACACACTAAATTGTCGTGGCGTTCGGACGCAGTTGATTGGCTACAAAACTCGTTGTCTTATGACGTAGGCTGGAACAGAGTCGTTTGATTGGTGGATCCCGCTCCACGCCACGCCACGACACGTAAGTGTGTTTTCGTCTTAAAGCACAGAGCCAAGTAGAAGCATAAAAAAGTAAAAGCACAAGGAGTTCAGTAGTTCCTTTTTTAACCAAGGTGAGCTAAGGAAGTATTTAAAAATAAAATTGTAATCGATAGTAGACTAAAATATCTAAAACTTTAAAATAAACGTTTTTATTAATAATATGCCACAAAATTGAATTCTGTGCGGTGATTCCTACTGACACATAATTTTAATTGCCGCCAAGTTATACAGGGGTATCAAACCTGGTGGTTTACAAAGCTGCAGGATTAGCATTCGTAGCGGGGTTTACGATTATTAGTTCACAGTTTGTGGCTATTTGAGTAATTAAAATTTTTCTTTTGAAATATAACTTAGTGAGCAGAGTAAAAAACTAGAAAAGAAGTAAATATTATAAATGTTGTATTAGGTACGATTTATATAAGAAAGACGGATTTGTAGACCGTCGATTCTCTACACCTCTGTACAGTTTCGAAACTAAGTATGATATCCATCAAGCCTTAAACTTAATAAACCACGTTGTATGCTATCTATGTCTGTAGCAACTGTTCAAGTTCACAATGCATTACATATCTGAATGAACGATTCAAATGCACTAACAAGAGAAGCTTTCGCGTAGCAATGTCTGATGGAATATTAGTAATATAAAGCTTATTTAAATAAATATCTAAGTTCCTTAGGAAATCTTTCTAAAAATAGAAAGAAAGAAAAGAAAGAAAGAAAACATTTTTATTTGTGACCCGCACAGGAGACACGAGATAAGAAAAACACAAACAATAATTAAAAAAATAAAAATAAATAAACCCGCGCCGCGTATAGCAGCTACTTTTCTCAAATAAAGTGACAGAACCTTATCGAAACCGAGCAAAATCGGTTGCCGTGTCAATTTTCGCGCCAATCCAGTACAAATTACTGCGTAAAAACCCGCCACGAGCAAGCTTCCGCAGTGTGCCTGTCACTATTTCCTTCCATTTTCGAATTTCATTGCATCCACCAGACTTCGAACAAAAGGTTACTTAGCGTCAGTTTAATCGGAGACAGTTATTCATGTGTCAGTCGTAAATGAAAGCACTGGAAGCCCCTTTTCACACACCCCGGTTTCCGGGTAGCCGGTGCCGGGTAACCGGCGGCGAAGTGTATTGGCTTGTATGGTAGCTTTCACACGTACCGGTGTCCATGGCTATACATTTGCCGCCGGTTACCCGGCACCGGCTACCCGGAAACCGGGGCGTGTGAAAAGGGGCGAAGTCTCACTCTACTGCAAGGACGTCGACTTTTTCAAGGTGGGCCATAATATTGGCTCCGAGTCCACTAGTAGGGCATCTGATCTGATAAATAAAACTGAACTACCGTAGTGTTATGATAATAAATAACTTAGCAATTAAAATTAAGCAAAACTTTAATGAGGGTCGATTTTTCAAGAGTCTACTTTTACCTGAGAAATAAAAATAGCGGTTTCACAATGTCAAACGGTCTTATTTATGCATCAGTTCAAAATTATCTAACTATTGGATTTCCCCTTAATCAAGGAAATTTTTAAAGAAGTTTCAGTGTTATCAATTTAATCATAAAATTGGCGATAAATTCGAGGTCAATATCAAGACTGAAATACGTTTTGCACAAGTAAGTGATTTGATTTTCAAATATCTGTGAAAATGCATTTTCACATGTATTTATACAGGTCTCATTATGCAAAACAAGATGAAGTTTTTGATACCAAACCTCCAGGGAAACCCATTTGGGTTGCCTCGGATTCTGGTTTCCCCAACCAATTTGCGTTGGTCAGGCTACTTTGTTGCCCGCGGGCCTTGTGTTGGGGCTTGTTTTCCTGGCTCTGCTTAATTCATGCTTGAATACTAGATGTGACGTTACGGTTCTTCTACGGGGCTCGAAATATTGCGTTGGGACGTAGGTATGGGTACAGCCGGGTGAAATCCGCGGGGTATGCTTTAATAGCACTGTCCGAGTGGCCCAGTTTGCCTTAATAATTTGGCATTTTTGCGAAGCTTCACGCGGTACGAAAAGAGTGGAGGTGATTACTTATGATTACTGTTTGCAAATTAAAATTGTGACAGACACTTATATATTGTCGCAGATAATATAATACCAGATATTGTATTAATAGTTTCCATTTTTTTGTAATTACCGCAAAAAAGCCATTGTGTCTCGCTTTGATCCACGTTTAGGCACTCAAAAGGTTAAACTATGGTGTGAATTTAATGATACTGTAGTACAAGAACATTATATGCTGATTATGTGGATTAATCTTACGCTATAATTCTGCATTACAAATCAGATGTATCCGATTTCAAGGTTTATTTAATTGTAAATCAAGACCTTTAATAACCTTTAAGCTCAGAAGAGGCACTAAAATTTAATTACCAAATATAAGACAATTAAAAGTGATTAAACACTAAAGTCTTACGTTTTTGCCATAACAATCCAGCAAAGAACCAACTTTATGTTCTAAGTGTTAAGTCACAAAATTCATGTGCCGTAATTAGTTTTGGACAAAGGATACTTGATGTTTATGAGTCGTGATTAAACATTGAGGCTGTTTCGGTTTCCTAACAAAAGAGGGGTGTACGGGATCGGTCGCATTGCGGATATTTTTGGTAGGATGTGTTTTAAGGAGAATATAACCCCAGCCGGTCTATTCTGTAAACTTCTCACCGTGACAACTTAGATGGAGTGAGCTAAAAGTGAAATGTAATTTCTTTTTTTTGTCCCACAATACGAAATAACAAAAACCGGCCAAGTGCGTGTCGGACTCGCGCACGAAGGGTTCCGTACCATTATCGCAAAAAACGGCAAAAATATCACGTTTGTTGTATGGGAGCCCTACTTAAATATTTATTTTATTCTGTTTTTAGTATTTGTTGTTATAGCGGCAACAGAAATACATCATCTGTGAAAATTTCAACTGTGTAGCTATCACGGTTCATGAGATACAGCCTGGAGACAGACAGACAGACAGACAGACGGACCGCGAAGTCTCAGTAATAGGGTCCCGTTTTTACCCTTTGGGTACGGAACCCTAAAAAAACAAAAATTACATGGTATTACCAAAATATTGAATAAAAAAAATGTTTTTTTTTTTATTGTTAGTGGGAATTTACATGGATGGTTTACAAAAATTTTAACTCACATACCCAAACAGCCAGATCCGGAACAACTATTTGTAGGTCATACAAATGTGTGTTTCGTGGAGCAATTTAACCCACGACCAGTAGCGCATTATGTATAAACACATTTAAAATTTACAAAAATCGAAAAAAAAAATAACTAAAAAGTTTTAACTAAAAAAAGTTAATTCAAAAAATCAAAAAACCCGACTGCTTGAGAAGCGAACTTAAAAAGACGTAAACAAGAAAAAAATCATGCTGTGCATTTGGAGGTCTCGTTTCTGGTTTTGACCATCTATGTAGTAGTAATTAGTAACATTTTTTAATAATATTAGTGTAGATGTACCTTACAACTAAACACAATAAGATAGTTGACTGAAAATTAGTTTTTTGTCCATCAGGTAGATTTATAAAAAATATTCGACACGTATTTCTATCTTAAGTGAGAACGATACAGTGCGTTGAAATATCGTGTGAAGTCACGGTGTGCTACACTTTATACTGACAATATGACGTCACAATCCTTACTCCTGAACTTTGATGCGCTTTATCTTTGTAAATTTTTATTATTTGATAAAGCAAAAAATACGTGTCCAATATTATTTGATAATCTCACTGATGGACTAAATAAATAGTATTATCATTTTTCTACCAAGGAAACATCCCTAAGTAATAAAAGTGCACGTTTGCCCAACACTTCTGGGATACAAGCGTGATTATATTATTTTCCTAAAGGAAATCTAAGTGTTGGGAGGTAGCTATTGAACCCTACTCCAAAATAAAGTGAGTCCTTTATTTAAATGAGATGGGTACAAATCGTATAACCTAACTGACTGGAACTGTTTACTAAAGAAAGTTAAGACTTGCGAGGGGTATAAGATTAAAATTATGAGGGTGCTTTCAATGTATGTATTTCGATCAATGATTTTTGTGGTGTTGGTGATATCCATTATTGATATACTTTATTGCACACCATAAAATAATTACAGAACAAACATTTACAAAGATAAGTGTACAATGGGCGGTCTTATCGCACAGGGCAATCTCTTACAGACAATCTTTGGATGTATGTGGGATAGGAGTTAGTTACAGTAGGAGAAAAAAAAGATGCTGCCTTTTTCTTTTATGCCTAAAAGGCAGACATATTTTCTCGCCCACTCAATTACTATATGGGTCTGAACGATTACTTATTCAGGGTCATTCTTTATCAACTTTAGGTCCAAAACAAAACTATGTCATAGAGAAAATATGTAGCGTTAGAAAATATCTAAATGCATTTAGTAAAAACTTCAGTTAAAAACAATGACAGAACTGAATGTCTCTACATCAATCATAGTGCCTATCGTAATTTACAGCAACAAAACGAATTGCGCCAAAACGAACGTTACGTGTCTACCATTCAGTATCCTACATGGATTCAACCACAGACATAAAACTAACCAGATGACGCGAATCTAGATGCACAGTCAAGGGTCAAAAGTGCAGTCATACTCTCCCAAAATTCAAGTGGCTAGTTTTTGTAGAAGAAGTTAAATTATCCACAACTGATATAATATTTTGTATGGAAATTAAAGTATAGATTATTCCTACTAATCGCGAAAAGTTGAAATTCTGCTGCCTATAAAAAAAATTGCCTTTTCTGTTTTGGTTGAGTGTGACTGCACTTTTGACCCTTATAGTATATCGCGTTTACAAAAAAATCAACTATCTTCCAAAAACACTACAAAGTGAAAAATAACTTCAATTTCGGCTGTCGGTGTTCCTGTTTTCGTTTCTTCGTTTTATTAAATCCGACTTCCGAAGTTGAAATTATTTTTCCTATTGTAGTGTTTTTATTTGGAAGTCGGTAGTATTTTTTTGTAAAAATGTTTTTATATTTCACTTTTTAGTTGTTTGTAGTGCATAATGAGCAAGTGCTATAGTAAGGTACCTATAATGCCCAATGTGATGCCAGAATATATTACCCGAATAACATGAAATTTGAACATAGCCGCTGGAATGAGAGTGTACCAGGGTCAATTGTATACATCTGGTTACCCCTTTCGAACGTACCGGCGTGATGTTATATTATGAAATGGTGAAAACAATAAACAGACATGCGATTGCAGCAATCCCGAAAGATTAGCCGTCATTTATTGAAGATTTCTGTTGTATATCTCCGAAGTTTCTTCACCAGATCTAAATGAGACTAATTCGTGTACTCTCTCAAACATAAAATAATCCAAGTCGGTTTACAATTGACGGAAATATCTGTGAACATACAAAAAAACAAAAATAACATAAATCGAACATAATTATAACCTACTCCTTTTTGGAAAGTTGGTTAAAAATGAGAACAATAATCTTACTTTGAGCCGTTTCATTTAGCTTTATCTGCACCGGACATCAACCGAATTCTAGAAAATGCTTAATTACTCAGTCTTATACAAGTAAAAACTCTACATAATAATTAGGCAGAGACAATGAAAACATTTTCTTTCATCGGTCAGTAAATTTGGTCTTAAATTGCGTGTGAAAAAGTGGCACGCTTGATTTTCATACAGATGGAGGGGCTTGCGCTATCTTATTCGATTTATGTCTGTGGATTCGGCCGCACCGGAATATTGGTGGTGATGTTTTTTTATTCCTACTGTAAAAAATACTGTATGGTAAAACTTTCCTATTTTTCAGGTTATTTGGGAACATTGCCAGCAATCGACAGCTTTATGGCTTTACAGGTTTTATAGGAACACTTTCTCCAGTGAAAAGTCTTGCCCTTTGAAAAGATCTCGACTCCACTCAAAAGCCATTCAAAGAGAATTTGTCAGTTTCCTCTTTGGCACAAGTTGATTTTGTAAATAGGCCCACAATTTTTTCGAGTTTATCATCTTTTTGAAGATATTGAAACTGTAAATAAGTAACTAAAGAAACCCTCATCTTACGGCGAGATGATCTAGCAAACTTTCAACGTCCATTTGACCACGACATTCCCTTAAAATAAAGACACAAAAGCGCTACTTCCTCATCAAAAGTAAGCACAAACACTACACTTTTAATATCACTCTTTTCTCTGTTTATTTCGTACTTTTGTAGTAATATTCAGCTAGTAGCCGCAGTCATTCATAAGGCTGCAAATGTTGCCGACATCATTTTAGCTGCCATATTGTTTGCCGCCATAATGTTCGCCAGCCCATTATATCTCTACGAATGTTCCGAACGTGAAAAACGGGCAGAACCTTTATGTTCAGGGTCAAGGAAGATATTGGAGGGATTTTGGAATACATTACTTGATTTGAGAAGTAATGGAAAGGAGCAAGAATTCTCTAAGGAACTAACGTAAAGAAATTGAAGAGAAGGTCAGTAAGCTTGTGGAGACCAGGAGATCTGTATCTCCACGAGAAAACTGCCTGCAGAATCCTTAGTTTAAAGCCAGTTGCAGATTATAAGCTAAACTATGTTACATGATTTTTTTTCTTGTGTGCAGATTGTAGGTTTTATTGTGTGGAGTCTTGTGTGCAGTGTGAAAAGAACTATGGCAAAAGTATGTAAAAATATCTCAGGTATGCAAAACAAACTAGCAAACTAAAGTAGCTCTTGGTCTGCAATCGGGATTAAAATCATCTCGTTAGGATAGACTTAACCTCTAGTTGCACAATTATCTTTGCCAAACCAGCTGGGCTCACGACCTCATTAACTACCTTGCCACTGCATTATCTCCCCAGGGATCCTCGTTTATGTAGGAATTTAGGAAAACGGTAAATTGGTACCAGGTAATACTTACCTACCTACATACGTGTGTGGACGATTGTGTTAGAACTTTTTGGGTATTCGTAATGTTTCAAAGAAGAATTTATAAGGCTATAAATGGAAAAATACTATTAGAATTAGTTTATGAGGTTAAACGGTTTAACGCAATGGCATCCGAAAAAATATTTTAATTCAGGGCCATACATTCTTTCAGCAAACTAGAATGCAAAAAATTTCAATACAAATCACGCGTTCAATAATTACAATTCTTTGTAGGTTTAATTTCTCATGAATTTAGTATTTTTTACTCATTAAAATTAATTGAGAATTTTAAAAACCGATCCAATCTACTTTTCGTTTAATATTGACGATCCCGTTGTTGCAGTTACGGAGAAGCCTCATTAACTGGAATCCTGCAGTTATAGGTCATGGTCGCGGGATCCATTCCCACATGGAGACAATCATTTTGTTACTGTTTGGATACTGCGGCATACACGATCACTCCGGTTTCCCGGGATTTTTAACCGTGCAATGTTGCATCATGATTTTTGTCATAAGTGCTTAAGAGGTGAGCTAAAAATGCTTGTGGATACTTTTTGTATAAATAGATACTGGGTAATAATTATTGCAATCGACTGCGATAAAATGCTTTGATACCAATACATGGAAAATTCAGGACTCGTAAAGAAATTATTTGCCTCGTCGCATAAAAAGGAGTATAAGATAAACAACCAACGATCTATTAGTACCTGCCCCAAAGCATAAAGGCCATAATTATGACCCCTAAGTATACAGGTTGTAACAAAAAGGCGTTTATTTCATATTCATTTAAGCAGTTTCAAAAATATGATCACTTATTTCCGCTACACACTGTTTCCCGATGGAAAGTGGTTTTCAAGAAGAACCTTAGATTATTTAAATACCTCGTTCAAAGTCAAAACCCTCGCAATCGAAGATCTTAATCGCTAAACAGTGACTGACATTGTGCCATTGACCATCGTCAACTCTCCACACATTCTTCAGTTTACTTCATTGACAGACAGGGCGGGTTGCACCAACGTAACGAGAGTTTATCAATGGGTTTCACAAATAGCCCGCGTACTAAGTTCCTTGTATATTATGTGGAACACATATACAGAGCCAACACTTCGCAATGCAGTCAATGTACTAATTATAAGTGGATTATGAATTGAGATTGTGTCATACAAATTATGAAGTGGAATTTTGTTAAAAAATTCCGGCAATCAACTACTTATCAGATAGATAAACACCTCTCACAATTAACAACTGCCGTACGCCCTTCCAATAAATTATAATGTTAGAATTAGTGCTCAACTATAAAAACTTGTCAATATTTGACAATCCATTTATAGAAAATTTTTCTTCAAGATACATGATTTTCCTGGTTTTTCAGTTATGCCTTTCTTGTAGCTTTCTTTTTTACCTCTACGAATATTTTCTCGTGTACCTATAGCAATGAAAAATCCATGTTTTTATGTACGTAGCTCTAAAGAATTCATAAACGGTTACTGGTGTTTAAAATAAATTTAAATTCATAAACAAACAAGATATTCAGCGGTTTACAAATTACTCCGGATGCGAATTTAAGCCTCGTGTGACAGTTTTTTTTCATAACTAGTGAAATGTTTCAATTTAAAACCAGTTATTTTGAAGTTGTTTTTTATTTTGTCTACGTCGTATAAATAGTTTTCATAAGTTTCATAAACATCTTTGATCACCAGGAAGTTGAAATATTCAAATCTGTTCGAATTCCATCATAGTTTTTGTATCCAACGCCGTAAAATATTCAAAAATTGAACATAAAAAAAGTCACGTGCAAAGTTTTTCCCGCCGAAAAAGTTGCAAGGGAAATTGTAAACAGCCACAAGTGTCAAACTCACCGGGTGGTGATTTCTGCGGTGTTGCTGGTACGTCGTGATGGTAGGGAGTTGATTTGAGGAGTTGGAGGGCTAGTTCTGTCCCGACCTCCTCGGACCGGGGACACGGCACGTAAGCGTAACCTTTTTTGGTCGGCGCCGGGAGGGGCGCGACGCGATGTTTGCTCCGGTCGGCCATGCGACGTCTGCCGTGCGGACGGCCCACCGACCGGAGTGCCGCAGCCGCGTCGCCTCTTATCGATAAAGCTGCCCGTTTGCTACCGGGAAATATTAATTTAGTGCGTAAACTGCTCGAGTTTGTTCAATGATAAATCCGCGCGCCAGTTAGTGTTTGACACGCGATTTGTCACGCACTTTAGTGAAAGTTTCAGATATTTGGAATATGATTTCGGTCGTTTTTATGTTTGCGGCTGAACAAAGAAAATGTTTGGAATTCAGTTCTTTAAAAACTATTTTGGATGTTTTACAGGAATATTAAAATACCCAAACTGGTGAACTACTCGATTTTTTTGATAGCGGCATATAAAAAACAGTCCGTCTATTTTTTTAACTACAAAATAATATCTACCGGTGCCGCGGTGGGCTGGTATTAAAAATATAAAGTGCTGCCTTCATAAAACTTTAGAACAACATGAAAACTTCAACTGTAGGCAGTACTATGAACGCGATCTAGATACAGTAATTATTTCAATGACTGCAGTTTAAAATTTTTTAATACGAATTAGGTACAATTTGTGAAATGTTACAGCTCTTTCGTGTAATTCTACAAAAGGCTGAACAATTTTTATTTGACTATCAATAAATTCATTTTAAATTCAACATGAAATTTTCGCTGCTGCATTAAAATATAGTTGGCCCACTAAATTATCCTAAAAATATTTTCAAAAAAGTTTTTGTTCCAACAAAAAAATTAAAAGTACTGGTGGGTTCTAAAAAGCCATTTGTATTTTAAATCCTCGTATGAGGTCCGTATCGGTGCGCGCGCAGTTCCGCGTGCTGAGTCCCGCACTACGGTCGATAGCACGTGTCCGGGAGGACTGCACTATGCGGACACTTGCACAATAATAATAACAAAGCCAACTAGCGGTCGCGGTCACAAGGTTAAACTACGGAACTAGACACGCGTAGTGATGGCGGGTGCACTTTGAAAGTAGTTCATGATTTTTTTCTCTGTTGTCAAGGAAACTATTTTCATTTAAATGATTAAATAAATACTACATGGGCGAATTATGGCTAAAGATTTACTTCTAGTTTCAGGAAAAATTTTCTCGACTCTGCCTCAAAAATCGCAGATCCACGTCCATAAACATTTGTCCTGATAGCAGAAAAGGATACTTCTAAGCCCAAAAACTTAAATTATTTTGCATCAGTCATCAGTGATCAACACGGGAAGAATTTAAGGCTATAGGGAGGTTGAAAAAACTACACTACATCTTATCAGCTAGGTACTGAATCATAACGATGAATCTACCTAGGTACATCTCCCAATTTCAGTTTTCTACTTTCAGTTCGCTTCAGACACAGAAGTCGAATTAATCATCCTACCGAGAGATTTACAGCCTGAAATGCTGAATCTAGACCCAGAGCTACTTTGGAACCATGCATGTATTTTTTTTGTAACAATCCTCTATTTTGCATAGCTGTTTAGAAATTTAGCGAACTAAGGGCGAATTTCACCAATGACACTAAATGCGAGAATCGCGTTCAATAGGGATGATGACTGAGTACGGAACAGCAAATTCTATTTAATCCCCCGGTTAAATTATCAAAAAATATTGGACACGTATTTTTTGCTTATTCAAATCAATAAAAAATCACCAAGATAAAGCGAAACAAATCAAAGTTCGGGAATGGGGGCTCGTGACGTAACTTCTTTGTAAAAAGTGAACCAAGGCATTTTTAAAAACCAAACTAAAGGACTAATAATATTTTTTTAGTCATCATCCCCATCTCTTACTCTCGACTATACTCTCACTTCTACTCTCTTGGATTAGATGTGCTAATTAATAGTCAGTGTTATTGGTGAAATTGGCCCTTAGCTATGCAGATCAAAACCAGAAATAAACATCACTATAGTTGTGACAATCTAAGAAGTCGTATTTGACAGCTATAAAAATCTATGTGTATAAAATGAATCCCTATTTCCCTTGGTCACGGCATCACGCGTGAACGGCGGGACCGATTTCGCTTATTATTTTTTTGTTGTTTGTTATTGTTAGGAGAAGGTACTTATAAAAAAAATTAAGAAAAAAAAATTGGTACCTTACCTACATAGGTAGGGTTAGGGTAGGGTAGGTAGGATAGGGTAGGTAGGGTAGGTAGTGTAGGGTAGTTAGGGTAGGGTAGGTAGGGTAGGGTAGGTAAGGTAGGTAGGGTAGATGAATGTTTGGTGTTTTTATGGCAAAACAAAGTTTGCCGGGTCAGCTAGTAGTAAATAATAATTAAACTTGATGCTTACATTAGTAAGCATCAAGTTACTCGTTGTTATTGTGTATGGGTAACATAGTAATTAATTAGGAATATGAATTTGTTTTTTCAATTTCTTACGTAGAAAATTATCGCGGCATGTTAAATGAGAAACGTCATCGGGCTTCTTCGATTGTCACAATTATAAAGGAGCTTTTAAAACAATCCAAAAATAGACCGTTTCAACAACAGCGCAGATAGGATCTAACAGAAAGTAATCATACTAAAAGTTGATGGTTCCGAGTCAATAGGAGCTGTTCAATTAGGCAGAGGATCTGAAGGCTGAACAAAGGAACACACTCAATAATTCAGTGGCGCCGCGGCGGAGCACAGCGGACTTGTCGTTAAAATACGATTTCATGAAGAAAGTACAGCGAGATACAGAATTAGTTTCTATTTTCTTGCCTTTGGAAACTTGCGCTACCGGAATATAATTATTTTCGTTATAAATAGCCATGGGATATGTTATTGCAGGCTCTTTAAAAAATAAAAGTATTTTTTTTATTCAAAAATGGTTATTATGAAAATCGATATTACAGGGAAAAACCTCCTTAGGGAGTATTACACTATCACATACAAGGTGGGTCAAAATCGTGGATCAAAGAAACAGGGCTATATTTGGGGCTATTTGCAGTAGGTCAAAAAGTACCAAAAACTATTTTTTCTAGGGTTCCGTACCCAAAGGGTTAAAACGGGACGTTATTACTAAGACTCCACGATTCGTCTGTCTGTCCGTCTGTCACCAGGCTGAATCTCATGAACCGTGATAGCAAGACAGTTGAAATTTTCACAGATGATGTATTTCTGTTGCCGCTATAACAACAATACAAATACAGAATAAAATAAATATTTAAGTGATTTTTTTTACAACAAACGTGAATTTTTTGCAGTTTTTTACGATAATGACACCCTTCGTGCGCGAGTCCAACTCGCACTTGGCCGGATTTTTTTTACTCTTTGTAAACACAAATATCTCCCTGTTTCGTTGAATCCACTATTATTTGCCTACCCTGTATATATGACCGTACCGTACCGTATGATCACACACTCACTAAAAACTTACTTGAGTGTTATTGTTAATCTTTCTTCTGGACTAATGGCTAGTCTCATATTTGTGTCTGATTTAGTAATAAAAGGTTTTATGAGGTGTAATAATTCTTGAAAAACATGCAAGTATTTTCAAATATATCTGGATTTCCGCATAAACGTCCATACAAGGTATGGAACTGTCCACATATCAGTCTTACCCTAATTAGTGGATTTATCCAGCTTCTCTAAAGGTCTATCCACACATATCAGGGCCGTGCCCGTGGACAGACCGTGCCCCGTCAGGAGCTCAAAAAAATATAGGTACGTACATTTTATATGAACTCGTTCACACACGTCCGTGCACGGGCCCGGGATACCCAACGATATTTTTTTGAGCCCCTGACGGGGCACGGTCCGCCTACGTCCCTGGCACGGCCCTGATATGTGTGGATAAACCTTTACTCTTTCTAACATCTAATGCTTCGTAAATACACAATATTTTTAATGGATCCATTGCACGACACAAGCACCCCGCACAAACGTAGAATATAGAATAGCAACTGAAATTACCACCGTCCGTCTGGCAGCCTAACCGAATTTCAGTTGAACGTAAAATCCGCGACTCATTTTACGCGACTCACAACTCAAAAAATTACGTTCGTTTAGCCTCACCCTTTAAAGTGAAATGTTAATATATATTAATTGAAGGTACACTTGTTTTTATTAGTTCAGTAAAACATTTTCGTTCCACAATTGACCCTTTAAATATTTTGAAACAAAAAATTACGGCTGACAGTAACTCGCTGCCTGAATATGAAGCAATTTGGATAGACGCATGCGATTCAGCTGAATAAGTTTAATTTACGTTAAAACGTACGTTTAAACGAGGAAGACTCAGCTTCCCTTGTTTGTGAATAACTCGTTAGGTATTTTGTAAACCGTCGCAAATGAACTGCTCAGTTAATAAAACTGACTGCGCGTAGTTTATGGCTTTTTCATTGTAAAATTCTGCGGAAAGCTACGTGATACCGCAGGAAATGATAATTTTAATTTGTACTAGCCGACCCTCGCGGCTTCGCTCGCGTCAACTAGCTATCTACCACCTATCTATCTACCCTGCCTACTTACCCTACCTACCTGCCCACCGATCAACCTACCTACCCTACCCTATCATACATGCCTACCTACCCACCCACCTTACCTACCCTACCTACCAATTTGTTGAGTACTTCAATCATGTAGTATATAATTTTATCGTCTATTGCCCATGGTCCACCCGCCTAGTTCACCTAGGTGGACTATGGGAAATTATTTTTGCCCATAGTTCACCTGGGTGTACCACGGGCAATTATTTTTGCCCATAGCTCACCTGGGTGGACCACGGGAAATATTAATAGTTTTCTCAGCGCACGTAAATCACGTAATTCGTACTGTTACGGTCTATCCACACTTATCAGGGCCGTGCCTGGGACTCGGACGGACCGTGCCCCGTCAGAGGCTCAAAAAAATATCGGTGTGTACATTTTATATGAACTCGTTCACACACGTCCGTGCACGGGCCAGTGAAGAATCTTCAATGCCTAGGCCCGGCCCTGACACGTCCCGGGCATGGCCCTGATATGTGTGGATAGACCTTTAATCTTTACGATTACAGTACATCGATATTTTAAACTTCGAAGTTCAGTACGACAGTCAATTAATTTTATAGGAAAAAATTTTGCTACTTTGCGTTACATTATTGCAATTTTCTTAAGGATTTCTAATTTTTTTGAAAATGGTTTTTAGTATGTTACTCGGGAATTATGTAGCTTCCCATAGGTGAAAGAATTTTTAAAATCGGTCCAGTATTTTCGGAGCCTATTCGGTACAAACAAACACACCAACAAACAAAAAATATTACCTCTTTATAATTTTGGTATAGATTATTTTGTATTCATTTTCTTGCCTTGTGCGTAGAACCATGGCCTTAGCAGTGAGACAGTTGTGCACATTACTTTTTCTGCTTGTCGAAATAGAAACGGATCCATAATAGAATACCTGTAATAGGGAATTTCATCTTTAGAACATGTACGGAATACGGACCTTAGCTGCTAGAAAACTAATAAATAAAGTATTAGCTTGATTGCTAAAAGTCTTTTATTTTTCAACCGAAAATATAAACCGGGGTGGGTTTATACTTTCATTGATTTTTCACGAGGATACCAATTCTGCCACACGCGTTGTTCTGCAACAGACAAACAAAACCTTTTACAATTAGGATTAAATTCTGTACCTTTGAGATTTGAATCTCGGCTAAAATAAAGGAGTAGGTAACTACAGGCACGTACTGTAAAGTCTTCATCCTTGTCGCGCTGCTCATTGCTGAAAATCGTGACCTGAAAATTAAGCTGTCTCCAACCACTCCATTGAAGACTTTCAGGCCGTTTTTACTATGCTAGAAATTTTTAGAGTAGTTGGTAAAAAATGCTGGCTTTCCTCGTTTTAGATACATCCTTTTTGTACAGACTCAATTTAATTTAGTTTTTACCCGACTACGGTGAAGCCGAAAGGAAGGACGATTTTAGCAGTCTATGTATGTATGTATTTACGCATGTTCCTCCGTAGCCCCTAAACGATTCATCCGATTTTGATGAATAAGGTATCAATCGATTTGTTATTATGACCCGGGTAACATAGGATAAAAAAACCGAAGTCGGTTTACAGTTTTTGCTTGTTAGTGATTATGTAATTTGATTGAGTTGAGTGGAAGTGTACAATTATGACCTGGTTGGTTGCGGGAAGGCGCTGGATGCGAGACGCACGGGATCGGTCAATGTGGCGACGCCTGGGGGAGGCCTATGTCCAGCAGTCGTCGACGTCTTTCGGCTGAAATGATGATGATGATGATGATGTTCAATTTTGGCGCAAAACGAAAAAAAAATGTCATGTTCAAATGTTTCTATTCAGTGGAATAGATCTCACATAATCTATATATATAAAAATGAATCCCTATTTCCCTTGGTCACGGCATCACGCGTGAACGGCTGGACCGATATCGCTTATTCTTTTTTTACCCGACTGCCGAAGGAGGGTAATGTGTTTATTGTTGTGTTTGTTATTGTTAGAAAAAAAAAAAAGAAAAAAAAATTGGTACCTTACCTACATAGGTAGGGTAGGTATGTAGGTAGGGTAGGGTAGGGTAGGGTAGGTAGGGTAGGATAGTGTAGTGTAGGGTAGGTAGGGTAGGGTAAGTAGGGTAGGGCAGTTAGGGTAGGGTAGTTAGGGTATGGTAGGGAAGGTAGGGTACGGTAGGTAGGGTAGGTAAATGTTTGGTGTTTTTATGGCAAAACAGTGTTTGCCGGGTCAGCTAGTAAATATAATAAATCTAGACGATTCGTTATCATTCATAAGGCTAATTTCACTTCGATCATGCTAACACTAACTCCAAAATACAACCCAATACTTTGAAAACAAAGTTAAACGTGGAATTAATCGAGCGGAGCAACCGTTGCCAAAACGGCTGTTTAACCTCACCGCAAGTTATTAGAGCAGTTCCTTCCACAGACTGCCACTGATAAAGTTAACGATGTCGGAGTTATTTCGCGCCTATTCTTGGCCCATTCACCGCCATTCTTATTGGCCCATTCACCGCCGTGCGTCGCCGGAGATTCGAATTTCGAACGCGCGCAGGAAATTCGATAGATTGTGTGAGGGAAATGGTGTAATTGCAGATTTTTGGCAATTTTGGTCTAAATATTGACGACATGGTTGACACAGTGGTTGAGCGATCGGCTGATGAGCTGTGTGTGGCGGGTTCGATGCCCGCTCGAAACAAATACTTGCATAGCCTAAAGATAGTCGTTATGGATCTAGCTGTTTGTGTATGTGAGTTTATATGTTTGTAAACAGACCCACGATACAGGAGAGAAATCCCTTAAGCGGAACAACATTGGCAAAAACATGTGTGGGTTTACAGGGTGTAAATTATATTTTGTAGAGCGAATGATTTGTGGAAGAAACACAAGAAATAAAGTTGAAAGCAATCAAGTTACAAAATGTGTGTGGCTTGATCTAGGGCTGCGTAAAAGAGGCTCGTATAGTCGCAGGTTAATGACAAAATGAGATTTTTGATCAAACCCCTAGCTAGGCTATTGATCAAGAACCTGAACTTGTTTAGGTTTATGATAAAATTCAAGCTCATGACGCGATCGAATGGAAGATTATTACCCGGCTAGAAAGAGTTTTGATTTTCGCGCGTATCTTGTATGTTTGTATGTATGTAAGATTCTTTATTACCTCATATCTTTCAAACCGCTGGACGATATTTATAATTATTATTAAGACATCGTTAGATAGTTCTTGACCACCCAAGTGTTCTTAGATAATTGACGTTAAAAAAAAGAAACATGGCAGATTTTGGGCGCCATATTTTAGGGTTTTTCCTTTATTTTGTCAGGTTTATGATTAAACTAGCTGTCCCACGCGGCTTCGCTCCCGTCAACTGGCTACCTTCCTACCCTACCCTACATACATGAATGTTGCGTAACTTTAACCGCTTACGCAGCGCACGTAACGGTAGCTTTCAAAAAGGAATAATTTTGCCCGTTTTTGCAACATTTTTCATTTATGATCCGCTCCTATTGGTCGTAGCGTGATGTTATATAGCCTATAACCTTCCTCGATAAATGGACTATCCAACACAAAAATATTTTTTTAATTCCAACCAGTAGTTCCTGAGTTTAGCGCGTTTAAACCAACAAACAAATAAGCTCTTCTGCTTTATAATAATATATAATAATAAGTATAGATATAGTAATAATTTTGTCTTTTTCCGGTTCTTGATCAATAGCCTAGGTTTTGGATCAAAAACCTCATTTAGTCATTAACCTGCGACATAATATATACATACACCCTGGTGAAACTTTTCATATACACACACACTACACACACACACTACACACACACACTACACACTACACACTACACACTACACACACACTACTACACACTTTTTATATACTTTTTTTTTTTAATGTATATATTATGTCGCAGGTTAGGGTTAGGTATAGGCTTTTCTTAGAAAATTTAGTCTACCAATTCTACCAATTAATACTTGTTTTGATTTGTTCTTATAGTGGAATGAATACCATTACACTGTAAAACATTTTCATCAGATTTCTATTCCTCGTCAAAGCTCTTGTTTCCATTATTTTTATTTAAACGAATTTAATTCTGAAAATAAAATTATCTTAAAACATTTTCCGCCGCATTGAGTCAGATTTGGAAGCGTAGACGAAAATCGGTATTTGCATAATGGTACCCAAAAGTAATACTGAAGCCGTATTGTGGATTATGTTGTTACTGTATATTTGCCTAGGGGAAAAACATATCTTTCATAAGATTAGTATGTGGTAAATACTGAAGCAAAATCTCGGATTCGTGCCACCATACGAAACCGCGGCGGACATTTGAACGATGTCATATTCCATCCATAATTGGCATAAATGGGCCTTTTAAATAAAAAATAAATTTCGTTAATATCTCACACACATCATGTTTTATTAAATTTTAACATCGACCCGTCCTTGTTGAAAGACCCTTTAGATACTTATCGGATTATGAAAATTCCAATAGAAAGCTACAGTATAGTTGAGTGCTATACACCGTAAAATTTAGGTCGTTTAAATCCCGTCGAGGTTCGAACAACAGCGATTTATAAAAATAAAATAAAAAACACAAAAATATAAACCGACTTCTAAAGCAAAACACTAAAAAGTGCTATATTAACTTTCGTATCGGAAGTCTGTGTCCGCGGAGGTACCTTTTGTTTTATCATTTTGCAACATCGACTTCCGAATCTTCTCAATATGCCCTTGGTGCATAATCTACTATATTTTTTTTCCTTTTGAGATAGACCACGGCAGCGAAACTGTGAGGAAAAGCTAGCTATGTATATTATTATAAGCACAGACTATAGAGCACGTTTTGCATCAGATCAGACCCAAAAGCAATAATATCAAAACCATTGCGTCATTGAATTCTAAACCATGCTTCACACATAATAAGACTGAAGCTCTCTTGCAGATCTAAAATAACTTCATATCCATACTAATACTAATCTAATAAATATAAATCTCCTGTCACGATGTTTGTCCGCGATGGATTCCTAAACTACATAACCGATTTTAAATTAAATTGGCACACCGTGAGCAGTCTGGTCCAACTTGAGATATAGGGTAGGGTAGGTAGGGTAGGGTAGGTAGGGTAGGTAGGGTAGGGTAGGTAGGGTAGGGTAGGTAGGGTAGGGTAGGGTAGGTAGTTAGGGTAGGTAGGGTAGATGAATGTTTGGTGTTTTTATGGCAAAACAAAGTTTGCCGGGTCAGCTAGTAATATTATAAAGAGGAAAGATATTTTTGTTTATTTGTTTGTTTGTTTGTACCGAATAGGCTCCGAAACTACTGGACCGATTTAAAAAATTCTTTCACCAATAGAAAGCTTGAATGACATAGGCTATTTTTTTATCCCGAAAACGGGTCCTGTGGGGTGGTCCACGGGAGCGAAGCAGCGGGCAACAGCTAGTTTATAATATTTTGGTATCGATGAAAACAAAGAAAGTGCTGTGTCCCAGTATAAGAAAACAGATTTATAGAAAGTGTTTGTACTCTTTTACTCGAAGTATCAGTAAGTAAGTATGTACAGAACAGGGGGTGACCATAAGCCCTTAGAGTAAGGTTATGTTGAGTGTGTGTAAGGGATGTATATGACTTGTATACATCTGTCACTTACGCGATCTCAAAATAACCTTACTCTAAGAGCTTATGGTCACCCCCCAGATATCTATACTAATATTATAAAGAGGTTAAGTTTGTGAATAATTGTGAGTCTGTGAGTTGGTGAGTTAGACGTTGTAGGGGGTAATCTCATCAGTCATCTTCTTCTTTAATCGGTTCCTCATTACTGAGGATCGTGGTCACTGGACCCCTTTAAGCGGACAACCTGCCTCCATCGATGCCGGTCCAAAGTTGCCATCACCACCTGCTGAAATTTGCAAGAGGACGTAGCTTCTTTCACTTGGTCAGACCATCGTGTTGGCGACCGGCCTCGTGCTCTTTTCCCTTCGGTATTGCCTACAATGACCAGTTATTCCAGACTTCTATCTCCCCTTCGCATTAACTGACCGAAATAGGTCATTAGTCATATGCTATAACATATTTTCAAAAAAATTAGAGATCCTTATGAAAATTACAATGTAACCAAAAGTAGCAAAATGTTGCATATAAAATTCATTCTTTGGCGTGCGCGCGTGCGCTGAGAAAACTATTGATGATACATAAAAAATATGTATTACATAATTAGATAGGGTCCCTATCCTACCTAATCATTTAATACATATTTTAGGTAGGGTAGGGTAGGCAGGGTATCAAATAAAATCAATCAAATGTTTTTTATTTCACATAGGCCTACATGGGTACTTATAAAACGTCGACAAAAGGTGCACGGTTCGGATTAGTCGTTTCCTGTGGAGAGGAATCAAGGGTAGGCAGGGTATGCAGGGTTGGCAGGGTTGGCAGGGTAGGCAGGGTAAGCAGGGTAGGCAGGGTAGGCAGGGTAGACAGCGTAGTCAGGGTAGGTAGGTAGCTGGCCGTGGCTGTGTACATACGACTCTTGCGTAGGCTTGGTGACTTTTCTTAGCGTGTACGGCGGCTTTTTTTTTGTTTTTGGGAAATCATAAGAGAAGTGGTGGCCCAGTGGTACCGGCCGCGACTCAGAAGTTGTACCCACACTGTTGTGTAAATTCATCACCACTGCTCTGAAAACGTGAGGAAATCAGCATGTCCTAGAACCATAAATTCAAAGATATGTGACTTCCAGCAACCCGCACTTATCTGTTCGTCTGTTTGTCTGTTTTTCTGTTTCAGAATGGCGGTGTTAAGATTGTGACCCTGGTTATGTAGTTATGTCTTTATGTAGTTATGTAACTGTGTAGAGTTATGTAGTAGATTGATTTTGATTAGTTATGTAGGTATGTAGAGGGTAGGATAGGGTAGGCAATTCACGGGAGCGAAGCCGGGTCCGTGGCTTACGCCCCCAGTGGTCGACGCACCCGTGGCCGACGCCCCCGATTCGATAAATTTATTTCTAAGCAGTTTTTGATCAAATGTACTGTCAGGCACAAAAATGTTGTAAAAAAATAATAAATGTATATTGATTGTAAGTATATGTTTAATATTAAATCATAATTATATTTATAACAAAGAAATGCTATTATATTGATTGTATCTTTTGATAAATGTAAGTCTTAGTTATTTTTCAATATTTATTTATGTATCTCAATAAGAAATCTAGTTATTTTTTTTATATAAATCCCAGTTTTCATCACCTATCATCAAGATAATCATTTAACTTAATTATAATAATCAGTCTTAAATGTAATAAAATAAGATAGTGATTTTAAATAGTCAATCTTAAAAATTACTGCAGAGCAACTAACTTTTTACATAATGAAATGTTCTTTTTATCTTTGTAACAATAATAATTAAACGTAATCTATACTATGTAACATAAAACATAAAACTATCTAACAATGAAACTATGAAACTATAAACAAATGAGAATAATTTTAACTAATTATAACAGTTAGTTTCAATAGCAATAACAAAACAAAATAATCAGGCTTTAATCAAATAATAAACAATTTTTTTACATATCAAATGATTTAAAAAAATTCTAAGGACAAAAAAAGTGTAAAAACATAAACAATTATAAAAATTATAATTTCAAAAATTAAAACATCAAAATAGTATACTAGCAAAATCATCTCTTTTTACTAAGTAAGTTAAATAATTACTTTTTGCACTGATTGCCACATATGGGCGGATTTGTTCTAAAAACATGATTATGGTAATTTTTTTGTTTTCATACTGTTCAGTCAAATGGGCAATCATTTTATCATTATTTCTTGTGTTGTTCTTTCGTTTGCTCACAGGAATGTATATTAACAACATTCACTAACATTTTATGTGAAGTCTTTTTGATTTTTTGGATGTTTGTACATAATATATAATGCTTTTAACGGAGTTAAAGGTGTGTGAGTATAAGGTTAAGTGACGATCTATTCTCTCTGCTATTAGATAGATAAATTTTGTTTAGCAAGGAAAAATACTTTATTATGGTGAAACACTTTTCTCATTTACTGTACTAAGTGAAAAAGCACAAAAAAATATTTATATTAAATTAATTGAATCGGGGGCGTTGGCCACGGGTGCGTCGACCACTGGGGGCATAAGCCACGGACCCGCGAAGCCGCGGGAACCCATTGTTTTTTTTTGTTGGTGAACGGGTTTGGCGTAATAGTAAAAATTTTTAGGAATTAGATGGTTTATATGAAACTGACAATTTTGTGAACCAATTTGAATGATGTCCTTACTGTGACAAATTCTTTGACACAATAATTTAATTTGCCTAACTTCAATCTCAAAGAAGAAGAAACTTTGTAATTAATGTGATTGTTTCAGTATTGACAGGCTCGGCTTTGACCACCATACCACCAGAGGTCATGGTTGACGACGGAGCATGCTTGCCTAGAAGGAACATATTTACTCTAGACTTAACATATAATACGCTACCTCCGGTTGTCAAATAGTAAACATTACCTTGCAACTTGTCCGTCGAAAATAATTGTGAAACACTGTTTTATCTACGCTATCAAGGCAACCGCTGTAGTAAACGAAAACATCTACTGACGTAAAATACTGTGAATAAAAATAATGAAGATATTCGCAAAAACAACATCAAAACCATCATTATGCATTCCTATTTTGAGGTTATCTGAAGATTTCTCTAAGGAAGTGTTAGAAAAGCGAAGAGAATTGAAACCCAAGCTCATAGAAGAACGTACGAAAGGCAATTTTGCGTACATAAAATATGACCAATTGATAGTCAAAGAGGGCAATCCAAACAAAGAAAAACGAAAGAGGGACCAATTTACTTCACTAGATAATCAGAACCATGCCAAGAAGTTTGTGATCAATACCTCAACAATAAAATCAAACAGGAAGAATGCATTCGATATGATGAGACCTAAATCAAAATCATTTTCTAACGTGAAACCAAACCAAAGTAAGTAGCAACTAAAATATCAGCAACCAGAGGCAGAACAACCCCAATCCGGCTGGTCCCCGTGGGGTTGCTAGACCACCACCCCCTAGAAATACACCCTTAAGCTCAAAAAGAAACAATAAAATATACATAGCAATATTAAACGTCAGAACACTCATGACAGATAGCAGATTGGAAGAATTAAGAAAGAAGCTATAAGATTTTAGAAATAGAATGTCATTGGTCTTTGTGAAGTCAGAAGAATAGGAGAAGAGATAAGAGAATATAACGAATACATTTTTATTGGCGAAATACAAGGTATACACGGAATGGGTTTCTTAATAAAAAAAATACTTAAAAGAAAAAATAATCAGTTTTCAAGGAATATCAGACGGAATTGCAGACCTCAACATACAATTGCCTGAATTTAAACAACCATTGTCGGTTATCCGTGCCCATGCACCCACAAGTTTCTCACAGGTTTTAAATAAATTTAAAACCTGGATAGAACATAAACGACCGACTGATGGTTACGTTTATGAACAAATGAAAGAGGCTCGCAAAATTTTCAAAAGTCGTTTGAAGTGGTGCCAAAATAATCAGAAGCAAATAAAAATGAACTTGTTAGCAGAACAAAGAGATACTAAAAATTTTGGCAAATTTTGGAAATACACAGGTAAATTGGATGTTGGGCCTAGCCTCGCGGTGAGTGCGGAAGGGACGTGTGATCACGGGGATATTGCAAACATGTTTATGAAACATTTTCAGTTGCAATCTCCCTTTGGCCCCTCAACTCTTTCTGCTGGCGCCGAGTATTGTTGTCAGGAAAAGGAGACGCTTGTGCATTTCTCTGCCAAGCAAGTCAAAAGCGTCATACAAGGAATGAGCAGAGGTAAATCTCCCTGTCATGATGGACTCAGTATTGAGCACTTGAAATATGCAGGAGTGCACATGACGAAGGTCTTGTCACTGTTCTATACGATGTGTTTAAGCTATTCATACCTGCCAGAAAAAATTATGAAAACTATTGTGGTTCCCATCGTTAAGAACAGGGTAGGGGACATATCGAATAAGGACAATTATCAACCGATTTCCTTGGCACCGCTCATGGCAACGATTAACGAACGAATTTATTACGAAGCAGACTGTCCAATACCTTATTGGACAGTCTGCTTGATTCATGTTTGAAAAACATTTTAAAAAGTTTGGCGTTCAGCCCGGACTGTCAACTGAAAATGCTATCTTAAGTCTGAAGCATACTGTTGAGAGCAGTGGTGGCCCAGTGGTATCGGCCGAGACTTACAAGTTGTAGGTCGTGGGTTCGAGCCCAGGCAGGTGCAATACTGTAAATTATTTCATCACCACTGCTCTCAAAACGGTGAAGGAAAACATCGTGAGGAAACCGACATGTCCTAGAACCAAAAATTCGAAGACATGTGACATTCATCAACCCGCACTGGGCCCGCATTGTGGATTACGGCCAATTCCCTCTCACAGAGAGGAGGCCTGTGTCCCAGCAGTGGGCACATTAATAGGCTGATAATGATACTGTACATTATTATACCGATCGTAAGACGCCGGTGTACGCCTGTTTCCTTGACCTCTCAAAGGCCTTCGATCTCGTTTCCTATGATGTGCTTTGGGATAAGTTGAGGGACAGAGGTACACCTGCTAAAATACTGAAAACCTGCCAGTACTAGTATGCCAATCAAAATAACCAGGTAAAGTGGTCTAACACTCTCTCTTCAGAGTATAGATTGGAATGTGGTGTGAGACAAGGGGGTTTTGATATCCCCTAGACTGTTCAATCTGTATGTTGATGGCCTAATCATCGAGCTCAGCAGCATGAAAGTTGGATGTCGAAAAATGGGGTGAGCGTCAATAACATCAGCTACGCGGACGACATGGTGCTGCTGGGTCCGACTGCCGGGGCTATCAGTAAATTGCTCAAAGTCTGTGAGACTTATGCTGCCTCACACGGACTTAGGTATAATGTCACCAAAAGTGAATATATGGTTTTTAAGGCCGCTGGTAGATATCCGGACTCTGTTCCTGAGATTATAAAACTTAATGGACTACATTTAAACAGAGTGTCCAAATTTAAATATCTTGAACATTTTATCACCGTCGACCTTAGGGATGACACAGACATTGCGAGGGAGAGTAGGGCACTGGCGGTCAGGGGTAACATGCTGGCGCGTAGATTTTCTCGTTGCTCTGACCTAGTAAAAATTACTCTTTTTAAGGCCTTCTGTCAGAGCTTTTACAAGGACAATCTATGGGTCAACTACACCAAGCGATCGCTGGATGTCGTGCAATATAATAATGCTTTTAGGATGTTGTTGCGACTGCCCCGTTTCTGCAGTGCATCGCCAATGTTTGCTGAGACCCACACAGATGGTTTCCAAGACATAATGCGCAAAAAACTGCGTCGCTGCTATGCAGAGTGCGGAGTAGTCGCAACTATATCCTGAGAGCTGTGGCTGAGAGTTATACACCAGATATCCGACATTTTGTGCGGAGGGTGATTAGATAGGAAACATGTGGTCCTGGCTGATCTTCCTCAGCACGTAGTGTTTATAATATGGACTAAATCTAAATTAAACTAAACTTTAAATGATATTAACACTAGAATTTAAGCTTTTTGTAATACTAAGCCAATATGAATCACTGTTGTCCGAATTAAATGAATTTGAATAAAGAAGCACCTAGAAGAAAACCAACCACGAGAACAAGCGGGGATTCGCGCAGATTATTCTACTATCGATCATATTCACGTAGTCAAACAGAAGGCCATATTCATAAAGTTTGTCTCATCGAAAAACTTTACGAATATGGCCAACACTATCACATGGCATTCGTTGTTATAATAAGGCCATAAAAATAATAGTAGTAGTAGCCATATAGTCTAAGTCATAAATATATCTGGAAGACTTTAGAAAGCCAGGGCGTAGAAAACAAATACAGGGTGTCCCAGAAATCGACGTCAAGCCGTAAATGGGTGATAGACCAAGTTATAACAGTTCTCAGAAAAATACGAAAAAAAATCTATCTCATGTTTTAAAAAAATTATGGTCACTTTAAAAATTTACAAAAAAAATCAATCCCTGTAATGGTTCTTTAACTCCAATTGCTACAAATCACATAATTTATCTAATTTTTTTATTATTATGTAATTTTGAATAATGCTTGTGTAGATTTTTGCCTAAAATTCAAAGCCAACTCCTCCTACTTGGAAGAAAATTAAACTTTTTCAAAACCAAATTATTCAAATTTACTATTTCGCCCAACTTTAACTGACTGTACTGAAAAAAAAATGTACTACGCTAGTTTGGCAAGTAACATGAAAAATTGGCGCATTTAATAAGGATTCAAAAATGGTGTAACACTTGCTAGATTACGTTTTCAATAATTGGTCAAGTTTTTTTTTGTAAATAGTCTCAGTTTTTACACAAAATGTCCATACTTCCTTAAAATGACTTTAGCTTACCTAAAGCTTTGCTAAACTCCGTTTCTAGTTCGATAGAGACGGAGAGAGTCATTTTACGAAGTGTGAGCGAGACAGAGAGTGACGCCACCTTTATCAGTGACACAACCTTTATCATGAAACGGAGATACAATTTACCGATGAGTGCGAATGAGACAGCAGTAGTTATTGTTCTGTTTTGTAAGCGCAGACGCACACACAATTACAAATCAGTACGTTACGCTGCTTTGTTTACTGCGCATCTCCGTATTCGTTCATGTTGATTCCGTACTTACCACTTTTTGCGTTGTTTTCTGGACTTAATTGCTTGTGATTTGGACTGTTTAATTCCTCTTTCTGACGACCTGTGCTTTACTCTGGACTGTTGCTGATCCTGTGATTGTGTAGTACTACCATGGCTGTGTACACTGCATTGGAATATGCGAACATGCACCTCGTTTATGGGGAATGCAGATGCAATGCCAATGCAGCCGCTAGACTTTATCGTGAGAGGTACCCGAACAATCGTCACCCAGATCATCGAGTTTTTATTAATGTGCACCGTTCACTATCAGAGGGACGATTCCCTAACCAAGTACATGGTGAAGGAAGACATCGTAATCCGTACGAAGACGTCGTACTACAAGCAGTCCAAGAAGACCCAAGTGCTTCTGTACGTGGAATCGAAACAAGCACAGGTGTATCTAAGAGTACCGCCCACCGAATCTTAAAAAAGAACGAGTTCCACCCGTATCATGTACAGCGAGTACAATCATTACTGCCACGGGATTACGCTCCCAGAGTTGCGTTTTGCCAAAGGATGCTAGAAAGGCACAGAGAAGACCCTCGATTCTTAGAGAAGATTTTATGGACCGATGAGTCAACATTTAAAAAAGATGGCTACATGAATTTGCACAATTTGCACGAGTGGCATGTAGAAAATCCAAATTTGATGAGGCAAGATAAGTCACAGTATCGATTTAAAGTAAACATGTGGACCGGGATACTAAATGGCAAAATAATTGGACCTTTTGAGCTGCCAGAGATTTTGAATGGCGCAGTTTATTTGGATTTTCTTCAAAATACTTTACCAGATTTATTAGAAGACGTGCCACTGAACGTTTACAGTGAAATGTGGTTCCAGCAAGATGGCTGCCCAGCGCATTATGCCCGTTTAGTAAGAGAACATCTTGATGAAGAATACCCGCTCAGGTGGATAGGGCGCGGTGGGACAATCTTGTGGCCACCCCGTTCGCCTGATTTAAATCCCCTAGATTTTTTTTACTGGGGAGTGGTAAAAGAGAAAGTGTACTCAAAAACAATAGAGAATTTAGCCGAGCTGCGGGAAAGAATAACGGAAGCCGTTGTCTTTGTAAATAGGGGAAGATTTGCCCGGAAAATAACCAGATGTTTTTTAAGAAAATGTCGTGCTTGCATTGCCGTCGAAGGAAGGCAGTTTGAACATTTATTGTAATAAAAAAAAATTAAATCTGATAATTTGTTTTTTTTTTCTAAGATGAGAAAACTGGTCCTGACTTAAAGTAAAAAGGTTGAGTCACTATCATAACTTTGCTCTTAAATTACGTAAAATTTCGATTTCTTATCTCGCTCACACTTCGTAAAATGACTCTCTCCGTCTCTAACGAACTAGAAACGGAGTTTAGCAAAGCTTTAGGTAAGCTAAAGTCATTTTAAGGAAGTATGGACATTTTGGGTAAAAACCGATACAATTTACAAAAAAAAATTTTACCAATTATTGAAAACGTAATCTAGCAAGTGTTACACCATTTTTGAATCCTTATTAAATGCGCCAATTTTTCATGTTACTTGCCAAACTAGCGTAGTACATTTTTTTTTCAGTACAGTCAGTTAAAGTTGGGCGAAACAGTAAATTTGAATAATTTGGTTTTGAAAAAGTTTAATTTTCTTCTAAGTAGGAGGAGTTGGCTTTAAATTTTAGGCAAAAATCTACACAAGCATTATTCAAGATTACATAATAATATATTTTTTTTATAAATTATGGGATTTGTAGCAATTGGAGTTAAAGAACCATTACAGGGATTGATTTTTTTAGTAAATTTTTAAAGTGAACATAATTTTTTAAAAACATGAGATAGATTTTTTTTCGTATTTTTCTGAGAACTGTTATAACTTGGTCTATCACCCATTTACGGCTTGACGTCGATTTCTGGGACACCCTGTATATAAAAATAATAAAAGAAATATACAAGAACTCCACAGCAATGATCCAACTAAAACAGCAAGGAGAGGAATTTAGTATCCAGAAGGGCGTCAGGCAAGGTGATCCACTTTCACCAAAACTTTTCACGGCAGTTTTAGAAAACATATTCAGGAGTATAGACTTGGAAGATTTTGGAATAAATGTAAAGGAAAAAAAGCTAAATCACCGACGATATAGTGATATTCGCAGAGAAACCACAAATACTACAAACTATGTTACATCAATTAGATAACGAAAGCAAGAAAGCTGGTTTGTCAATGACTAGAATCCATCAAAGACTATAATAATGACGAATGTAGTAAAGGAACACATAAAAATAGGAAACCAGATCATTGAATATGTCGATGAATATATTTATTTGGGACAGCTAATTTCAATAAACAACCAATATTCAAAAGAAATTGATAGAAAGATAAGCAACACTTGGAAATGTTACTGGTTGCTTAAGGAAATAGTCAAAAACGAATCAATACCAATGTCAATGAAAATCAAACTGTATAACACGTGCATTCTCCCATGCCTCACGTATGGATGTCAAACTTGGCCTGCTACGAGCAAAAACAGCCAAAAACTTATAGATTGCCAACGTAACATGGAGAGAAGCATGCTAAACATAAGACTACGAGATAGGTGGACCACTTCAAAAATAAGGAAAAGGACAAAAGTAAGCGATGTCATACTCAAAATAAAGAAATTGAAATGGAACTGGACTGGTCAATATGATGGTAATATGATATTATGAGAACGAACAAAGAAAAATAGGTAGGAGGCGTTATGGAATGGTATCCTAGGAATGGAAAAAGGCAAAAGGGACGTCAAATAAAGAGATGGAAAGATGACATACCAAAAGGATGAAGGAAATTAGCTCGTGACAGAGATGAGTGGAAGAAACTAGGGGAGGCCTATGTCAAAGAGGGACAACCTGACCAACAAACTTGTTGCTGAGTACTACTTAGGTACTATATAGTGTTAAAATTATTTGTTTAGTTTAACTGTAACTGTGTAAACTGTATTGATTTTTGGTCAGTGAATAAAGGCTTTTATTATGGGAGGGCCAAATTTTTTTGCAAATAGCAATACTAGATTTTTTTGAAAACCGTTCGAGGGTTGGGCGCGTGGATGGCGGGAAACTATGCGTCACTTCATGCAATTTTAGTCACGATGGAGCGCTTCACGGGACAACGTCGTGCTTTTTGTGTAAAACAATTTTACAAAAACAATGATTCCTACGTTACTGTACGACGCCTGTTTAGAATTGAATACGGATATCGTGTAAGTGAGTGTCCAAGTGTTAATTTGATCAAAGCTTGGGTCGAGAAGTTCAAGCAAACAGGATCGACAACGAACAAACAGGGCGGCCACGTTCAATAAGAAGCGATGAGAACAACAATTTTCCAAAGTTTGCGTAGTCGATTGCATAAGTGCCAACAACGAGACGGCGCACATTTGGACAATGCAATTTAAAAAAAAAATATTTCATTCAATGATTATTACATTAAATAAATTATCAACAAAATAACATTTATAGTTTTATTTCTATTCATGTTTCAAATGTGCAAAAATTATTGGCCCACCCTACACTCACACTACACGAATTTACACTCACAGATTTTCATAAATTAGACTTACAAACGCAATTTTATAGCTAGCTATAAGAAGGTACCTACATGAGGAAACTTCCGTGTGGAAATTAAGGCATTACAATCTGAAGACGCCATTGAGCAACCATGGTAATTATGTTTATCGATAAATAATAAATGATATTTATTTTGACCTCCTGAAGGCGGGTGAGAAACCGGTCCTTAAGGCCGTTACACTCGAGGGCAAAACGTCACAGGCATAGTGCAGGGGTGTGGTGGTACTCTTCTTCAAGAAGAGCGACAATGCCCGGCTGAAGAACTCTAGGCCTATCTCACTTCTTAGCCATATCTACAACTTGTTTTCAAGAGTCATCACGAATCGTCTCGCGCGCAGGTTTGACGATTTCCAGTCTCCTTAACAATTCCGAAAAGAATTCCGAAAAGGCTTTAGCACCGTAGACCACATACATACGCTGCAGCAGATTATACAGAAGACCGAAGAGTATAAACTGCCTCTCTGCTTAACGTTATTATTGAATTTTAGCTAATTTACTGTAGAATCGATAAATAAATAAACCAGAAGCTAATTGTAAATAACTTTCATTAAAATGAAACGCAATGCCGTTGGCAAGCGATTCTAATTAGCTGAAGACTTGGAGGTAAAACTTTACTAATTAAGTACTTCGTCGCTAACTCTTTGCATTTTTCCATTCCGCTGCTAATTAGGCTGATGTATGATTAATAAATTGGTTTTATATTTCAATTAATGGTCCGTTGTATTAAACTCCATATTAAAATAGTCTTTAGGAATGCTCATACTTGAATGTTCATCCAGTGTCCCAAAGCAAGCTGGCCAAACTATTTCCATACACTAGATACTATTATAGAAAGCTAGAATCAGCAGTTGCGACCTGTAGAAAAGTGATAAGGCATTCTAGGTTGACGAGTCCTGAAGAAACGATGCAACTGCCTTAAATCATCATCAGCCTATTAATGTTCCCACTGCTGGGACACAGGCCTCCTCTCTTTGAGAGGGAATGGGCCGAAATCCACCACGCGGGCCCAGTGTGGGTTGGCGGATGTCAGATGTCTCCGAATTTTTGGTTCTAGGACATGCTGCCTTAAATGTCGCAGCAAAATTAACCAGAAAATAATTGCAGTGGGATTTTCAATTATTGATAAACAAAAAGAAGATGATCTTCGGGGCTACTGCAGAACAAATCCCTTTATAGTCTACTGTTCTTGATCTCTTCAAACAACTTATTCTGTAAAGCACACGTTCACAAAGTTTAGACTTGTAATAGTTCCTTCCAGTTCAGCACCTAGTAACACACTTATTTAAGCTCAAAACTAAAGTACTTAGCATGTTGAATGCCCTAAATTCCGATTAGATTAGCGTAACAACTCTTGAAAGGATTTTTAAACGATAACTTACACGAAATATTAAAATAATAAGGTTATCCATGGCGCCATCAATTAGGGTTATTAACGATATCACTGAAATAGTAAACAGCCTTAATTTTTATTCATTATTTCAATAAACGTTTGCCATTTTAATAAACAACTGCTTATTATGAGATTGAATCGAGAAAAACAATTTGGAAACTGGTTTACCTACACTATTTATGGATTGATTTGAATTCCTTATCTTCCTTGTAATATTGTTTACTATGTCTATCTATACCTACTATATCAGTATACATACCCTTATTTTCTTTTCTTAAAAAGGTCTGCAATGAGGTACACCCCAATCAACTCTCTCGCAGTTAATAAACAAATAGAGATTCAAATTTTTTAAATGGAGCGTCATATTTTCGGTAATTTCCAGCGGTCGGACACATCAACAGCCGCTGAACACGTCCCCGTGTCCCCAGACAATACAGTTACATTCCCTTTCATTTCAAACGACTGTAAAGCGCTTTATTTTAATAATTCCCAAAGCCATTGTCGTGAATAACTTCTCGTTTTAAAATTACCATTCTGTAATTGCAAATGGAGGTGCAATATTAAAATAATTTTCAAGAATGAATGGTAAAAGTTCTTAGAACTTGGCGGATAGTAGATTTGATTGTTTTAGTTTTGAATTTCTTGTATATAATCCTCTTGGATAACCCTTATGGCCAAGGCCTAACTAAGAGGAAGTTTTGATAATCAAAAGTATGCTCTCTCCCTATGAAATGTCGTCGCTTGTCTTTTCTAGTAATTCTTGGAACTTGGTACATTTTCTAAGTCATGTTTGAATATACGAATTTTCGGGTCCGTGCCCACTCAACCCGATTAGACTCAACCCGAAGAATAATACCAGAAGTTTTACTACCAATTCAGTGCCATTTGTACAGTCAGGCAAAGTGATATGTAATTCTAAATAACTTATTTTGGAAGTTAGTACCTACTTGTTAACCTTATAATTATAATCACATTTATAGACCGATTCAGTAAATACCACCGTGCCACTAGCTATAAGATTGTAATGATCATTATCAAAAATCTGTAATTTTTACTAAAAAATACAAAGCGTATACTATTTTAATAAAAAGGATAAATTCTTACTTGTATATTATTTATGTATCCAAACATTATTTAAATTTCACACTCTCTGTGATGCAAGCGTTAAATCAACACTTTTCTGCCTGACTTTACATCGACGTTTTTACGCCTATCAAAATGAAAATATGCAGGTATTATTCTTCGGGTTAAGTCTAATCGGGTTGAGTGGGCACGGACCCGAATTTTCAGCCTGTTCATAGGTATTTTCTTGTTCTTCTAGTTAGTTAAGTTTCAATGTTTAAAAATCATTTCCATTGTAATTCAATTTAAGTATGCAGGCCTGCTCGACTCCATTCTCTCAATTTTATTCTACCATCCTTATGTAACTGCAGTCTTACCTACCCAACCTTTTGGCAGCTTTCCAAATTCGGTCCAGTTTTAACGTTTTCCAAATGATATTATTTAACTCTATTCTCTCTTTTTGCATAAGTAAATGTGTTGCCCTTTTGGGAATATAATGAATGGAAGTTATCACGACCACTATAGAAGGAAACTTTGCAAGGAATATTTTGCTGGCTTTAATTTTGCTAGACGTTTCGTAGGAGAAACTTTAATCTCGGAACAATGCTGAATTTTCATTACAGTTTTGCTAAAGTTTCATTTCAGTTGTATCGCCACACTGGTCAATCGAGAACAAATCCGCACTCTCTCCCATCTGTGTTGTATTTACTATTTTGTTAACAATCTACATAAATCTCGCTATTTTGACGTTTTTACATTTCAATCGAGTTTGCAGTGTGTATTTGTTTTGTGAACTATGTTTGCTAAACTAACTTTCATGAAATCATGATATATAACTGTTATCTGTTTTGGTTTCATTAAAATTGCTATGAATGTATATATTCATAATAGCAACCAAACGCCTAAATAAAATTACAAACAGAAAAGTTATTAACTTTATTTCAATTCAAATCTCTATCTATCAAACACACACTTACGCAACTAACTTTAATGCCCAATTTGTACAATATTCTATTAGATTCGGGTCCGCAACAAAAAATCTGATCAAATGATGATGAAGTTTAATCTGTTAATAATGATACATGATATATGTTAGTAAGAAAGCAACCCTACACCATTGGAAACAATTAAAAAAAAGCTATTCGTCACAAAAGAATCACAATTACTCCAGAATTTGATATTATTTATTTCGTTGTTACATTTTTGGTAGCTTAGCTCTAGAACTATGTGACGAGGTTAGTAATGGCGATGACCCGGCTCGGTGTTGTTCAGCAGAGGTGCATGTCTTTGAAAGTCTTCTGATCCTTGTAGATGGAGCCCCAGGCTCCGTAGTCCTTCTTCTGCTCCTGCTTCTTGGGTGCCTGGTGTTTAGGCGCCTCGTAAGATGATTTTCTGTAATCAAGCAAAAAATTCAATCAGAATTTGATCGGCAACATTTACATATTCTGGGAATATATTAAAGAGAGAAATTGGTGTAATAAATTCAGCATGCAATCGAAGAATTGAGTGAACCAATATTTCATTTAAAGTTTTAAACACAAAACGAAAGAGAGAGTTGTAGCACAAACTCTTGATGGAGGCCTGTGCCCAACTGTGGACGTCCTTCTGCTAAATGAAGATAAAAGCCTAGAGAAGACGTCTCCGTCTTAATAAAGAATATTGGAATACGAAGATAAGACATAAAAGGATTTGGTTCAAAGATACTTACTGCATGGGAGCAGACACGTCGAACGACTTGCACGCGTAGTTAGCCTTGTTGGCGGTTTTACATTCGTCTCCGCGAGCCATGGTTCTTAGCATCTATCTCTTTCACTCTGGTTAAGCTGATATCCGGTGGGAGGGAGATGGATGATGAGATGAGGGTGACTGGAAGGTAGGGAATCTACGGCACGTGCTGGAGGTGTGTGAGGACCGCGTGTTCCAGGCGGTTGCCGGTATTAGCCCGACGACTGCCTTTTCTGGTGCACAGGTTTTTAGCGAGCCTGGAATCAAGAGAAAAGAGATGGTTACTTCATGATATTACACAGAGTTAGAGGTAGAGTATGTTTTATAGGACGAGGCACATTAATCTATTGGTGGTGCCGATTTTAGAGGCAGAAAAAAAATACAGATTACAGAGTGCATTATGAAATTGTATCATATATAGCAACTATCTACCGTACTATTACAGCATCATTACTCAATTTCCTGATGTAAATAAATAAGTTTCTAAATAATTATTTCCACTACGAATTCCTAATGATGTTTTTGTTACAAATTATACAAGATTTTGCCATCGGTAATTAAAAGTTTTCTCGTTTATTTCAGCCCTGACTTATTTCGCAAGTTCTGACAATTTGCAATTCTGATAAGTTGTTGTTGTCACCTTATAAAACATTTAAGGGACACTAAAACTTTTGCTATTGCGGCAAAATAAAAAGCAATTTCGCTTGAGATACATTTTAATTGCCCGTAAAATAAGATTTTGTTGAGAACTTTAAAATTACGTGCTGCAAGAACTTGAGGTGCAAACTTTTACTGTGTATAATTTTCATAATATTTATAGAGTCAGCTGCTAAAACAAATAATCTTACCCTTATATTCTAAAAGTTACATTAACACAATAACAATGCGTAGTTCCCAGATAATCAACAAAGTGCACTCTACAAACAATTAATTAAAATTTTCACCTGCTTTGTCGACTTGTTATATGTACAAGGTTAAATACGAGTAATATACCCATTCATCTTAGTAAAACAAATTGACAATAGATCCAATTCCCTAGATAATATTTCTCTTACATATTTCTAACATTACTTCGAGAGCAACGCTAAGTGCTTTTCGTTAGCGAAAAATAAAGAATACAACTGGGAACCGTAATTCTATTTTTGTTATTTGAAAAGCCAACAATATCAACCCTTGTATATTTATAAGTATGGAAATTTGAATAGGGTCGGTTTCTAGTTTAGATTCTATTATTGCTTGGTTGTTTACCTCGGGTTTATCTTGACCTTCACGCACAGGTACAAATAGGTCCTATTTGTCTGTATCTATTGCATTAACCTCAACACTTGCATAATATACTACTGCATTAAAATTAACATAAACCAGATTTCAAACATTCCCATACCAGCTTGACTGGCTGATGCAACATTCGTGATCCTTGTATCATCTTTGACTTCATTTTCATATTGTTTACTCTGTTTTTGTATATTAATTAGTTAGGTTTCTTTACATGTTTTTTGAATTTAAAAGAAATTACCGCGACTAATATTTTTCTGCTTTATAAATAATGTGGGACCTGTTTGTATCCATTATTTGATATTTGATTCATGTTATGGTAATTAGATCTTCATTTAGTATTATGCAATAATTATTATTGTATTTGGCGTGAACAAAAAACGTGCGATAGTTGTGTAATATTTAAGTCTTCTATTACATAATTATAAACACACACACATGAAACAATACACGAAATATTACATGAAACTGCGACATGACTTTTGTATGTAAATACAGGAATGTAAATTGACGACAATTTGAAGATGTATGTTGCACATACATGATTAAAAAACACAGAAACCTTAGATTTTACAAGTATATTGTATCGTGCGATTCCAAATTAGGAATAAACAGAATTCTCATTCCTAAAATATCTAAGATCATTCCAAGAATTCCGGCCACACGGAGTTCCCAAACGAGTTCAATAATGTTATTCTTAAATCCGTGCCAGTTGGACCTTCGTTAGGTAGGAGAACCCAACCACGCCGAGCGAACACTCGGTGCCCGCGTGATGCTGAGCCGTAGTAAACAACCGGTCCGACAACATCTCCGATCAACTCCGTATATTCAAGAATACATGTAATATAAGAATATAATACTGTAGAAAGCAGAAACATAGCTAAACGTTGTTTACACGTTTCTGAGTTTAATTTTAGTCTACTATCTGCTAGTTTCTCTAGTTTCTCTCTACACCCTCATATACATATGTATGTACATCTGCTACTATATGCTCAAAAAATATAGAGAAAAAAAAAGGAGAGCAGCATATTCTATCACTTTAAATTCTGTGGCATTTTAGTGAAATTTATAGCTTTTATTTCATAAGCGATCTCTGCAAGGTGAATCATCTATTTCGGTGTTTATTTGACGAAACACTTAACTGGACTACTATCAGCTTTTTTTCACATTTCACAGCTACAAAATAACTCATTCAATGTGGGTGTTACTAGTTTGATCTGTACCCATAGAAATACAAAATACTTGTTAGGGTTCCGTACCCAAAGGGTAAAAACGGGACCCTATTACTAAGACTCCGCGATCCGTCTGTCTGTCTGTATGTCTGTCCTTCTGTCACCAGGCTTTATCTCAGGAACGGTGACAGATAGACAGTTGAAATTTTCACAGATGATGTATCTCTGGTATGTCTATAACAACAAATACTAAAAACAGAATAAAATAAATATTTAAGAGGGGCTTCCATACAACAAACGTGATTTTATTGCCGTTTTTTGCGATAATGGTACGGAACCCTGCGTGCGCGAATCCGACTCGCACTTGGCCGGTTTTTATTATATCTATGTCTGTACCTACCCCACCTAACCCTCCGGAAAATACAGGGGTTATTTTGTATAAACATTTTGTTTCAAACAAAGATTCAAAAACTGCAATGTTGTTAAAAACTACAGCGAACTCTTTTGAAAGGGTGTAGCAAGTGTATAGGGCGTGCACAGCTCTTTTGAAGAGCTTTCTCATCTCGGCTCACACTTAGCGGTACAGACACTCTCCTAGACTGTTTTTGCGGCTTTTCTTCGCTTAGAAAATTTACCAATTATGCAAGTAGCATTTCTTGCGAGTGTAGTGGAACAAGGATCACATGTTTTGTAGATTATGAAAGTGTTTATTTTGTGTTAGCGTTTAGATTAAATTGACTCGATTCGCAGTAAAGCATGTTCTTATCATTAAATTGAAAAATATTAAGCAAACTACGTTTGTTTGTTCTCTTTTTTAACTAGAAGAGTGTATACAAAATATCGAATGCTTAACGCTAAATATGGACTTGTTTATCGTTTCAAAACATTGCGAAATTTGTTTCAGAGCTTTTCCTTTTTTTATGACCTACAGATATATTTTTCACTAAGTAATGCCAAACATTTACTACATGCTCTGCAGTGTGCACTTATCTACAATATAATGATAACATAATGCACACTATAGAGAAGAATTTAAAATGGAATAGGACCTATGATGAAACCATGTGGGACACCCCATAGTACAAGTATTTAATCCTTGATTTATAAAAGAAGTATCATTGACTAACTAATTACAACATGTTAACAATAACCAGTATCGAAAAACCATGAGGGCTTTTAATAATGATATTTTTTCATTCCAACAGGGTCCATATAACCCTTTAAACTTATGTTAAGTTAAATGGAACGATGCACTCGGATGCAGTGAAAAAACCTGTTGTTTGGAAACAATCTGGTTCGAACCTGTTGCCAAGTGCATCGTTTTCTGTGTTTAGAATTATCAAATACTCTTATAAAGGTTATGTAAGACTTACATTTTCTAATACTTCGCAACATTTTAAAACTTTATGTCACAATATTAATTAACTTTTCAATAATTTTATTAAGAGCAAACCAACGTGCTCCATTTATGTGGGTTTCCTTGATATTATAAGATCATGTTAGTAATCGCAAAATTATACTACTAAGAATAGAACCAGTTAGTCCAAAGTTGTAAACAACCTATTACACCTAGTATAAGCATTTTAATTTTCTACTTGTTTTCCCCATTTTGTGATCTTTGACATTCTGGAAGTCTGATATTTTCGTCTTAATTTTGACTTGATTAACTTGAGTAACATGTTGGCAGATTGGAAAATTCATAAAATTTTACAGACTTAGGTGGAAAAAGCGAAACGGAACTAGACCATGTTAGTCGAAGGTTTGATAAAAATATTCAAAAGTTTTAAGTCGCATAATGCAGGAAACACGAAACAAAATTTCGCAAAATTACACTGAGGAAACACTTTGTAAACATATCACTGTCAAAAAATACTGTTAGTAGTTTATTTAGAAATAACTTTAAATCACATATCAATTAGGGAAGTATATATGGACGGTCCATAACAAATTCAATTGCTTTCTCCACGTTGATTGCTACTGCATTAAAAAACTGCATCCATAATTAAATAAAAATTAAAGCTTTACAATTTTAAATCTTGACGGAACAGCACGATTGTAACTGGTTTCATAAACGTTGAACTTTCTAGATTAAACAGTACATACGGGCTTTTTACATTTTGGTTTATTTTATTAGTCCCAATGGTGGAAACAAAATGCATGTTCAAATCTTGTTTGTTTTTTTTTTTGTTTAAAATAAATATATTTACATATCTACTGTTATCCGCATTGTTAACTTTGAAAGTAACTGCCTTTATAGTTTTGCTTTTTACATATTTTTTTAACTTCACTGTTAAAAAAATATGTAACACGTTGTGTTACGCTATTAGTTATTTACTTAAGTCTTCTAATTCAATTCAATTATAGAGAGACCAATTCCCTGACGAAGTTTGCCGTAATTATAATCAATCTAATTAATCTTAACCAATTAAACTTATCACATCTAAGTTACTAACCTTGGTAGAAATTTGTCGGTTATCGCGAACTTTCTCTTCGTTTTTGTCATTGACACCTAATAATTTTTATAAAAATTTAAAATGAAACTCCGGAAAATCAAATTTTGCGGCTGATCGTTGACGAGACGAAAACTTAACTGATACTCTATATCGGGGAACAAGTATTTATGTATGAGACTACAACACCGGTTCTGTGATGACGTCATTGGCTTAGCCTGCGCGATGCGAGTGTTCGTGATCACCTATATAATCCATATTATTGCTACTCCTTTGGTATTTTCCATTAGAAACCGCTTTTATCTAGTTTTGATGTTCGGGCTGTCATTATTTCCGATTGTCGGTGAAGTTTAGGTTGTGTCAACGACCGCGACACGAGCTATGCGCCTGCGTTGAAAGTAAAGCGTGAACGTTATCTATAGCTATCATACCATCAATACATAATTCTGCGAAGATTTAAGCAGAGGTTTACCTATAGTATTTCCACTTTTGGCTTGGTACTGGTAGAACGAAAGTATTTAATAGTTGAATGAAAGCGTAGGGATATGTTACATTATTTTATCCATATTTCCTTATTCATCATTATCAGCCTTTTTAATATTCCCACTGCTGGGATACAGGCCTCCTCTCTGTAAGAGGGAATATGGGCCTTAATCCACCACGCAAGCCCAATGCGGGTTGGTGGATGTCACATTTCATGTCTTTTGGTTCTAGGACATGCCGGTTTCCTCATAATCTTTTTCTTCACCGTTTTGAGAGCATTGGTGGTGAAATAATTTACACAAAGTTAAGCACCTGCTTGGGTTCGAACACACGACATACACCTTATAAGTCACGGCCACCACAGCAATACACTGCATTTCTCTATAACCTTTTCCTAGAACTAAAAATCTGAGAGTGCTTAAAGAATCTGAGTCACCTTGATTGAGTATATTCTTAAGCTATTTAAAATGCCTGATTAATTACATTCTTAGCCTCATCTTGCGGACGTCTATTCTGTCACGTACACTTCGCCGACAAATTGCGATGATAGGTAAATTACTTAATTATCGGCCCAGTGGTCTTAAATCAGTAGCGAAGGAACTTGATTTTTAGGATTCCGTTCCTCAAAAGGAAAAAAGGAACCCTTATAGAATCACTTCGTTGTCTGTCTGACTGACCGTGTGTCAACCTTATTCTCTGCAACGCCTGGAGGTATCAAGTTGAAATTATTATGATATACTCAGGTCTGCAATCACTTGGAGCTATGATCAAAATATATAGCCGGTTATTTAGCATATTTGAGGAATCGTAATGGAATCAAAACCTAAGGGGTACTTCCCATTGACCTAGAATCATGCATTAGTAAAATAAAAAATCTGAAAACTGTAAATTTTACGGTCAACGGTGAAGTACCTATTCTTCACACCAGACCTCATCTCTTGGGTCTTCCGGATGTTTATTTTTAGTCCCATTTCTGCTGCTTCCTGGCGTAAATCGTTCAATGTTGCTCGCATGTCAGCCTGGACTAAGCAAGCATAGGTCATCGGTGTAATTCAAGTCTTCTAGGAGGTTGGATAATCCCCACTCTATCCCGCGACACTTGTTGTCGAAAATGCGAAGCATAATCCCGTCCAGCACGACTAGAATGAGGAGCGGTGAAAAGAGGCAGCCTTGGCGGACACCTGCGTGTACTGCTATATCATCCGAGATGAGGCCGTCGTGACTTACTTTAAAGGAATAATTCTTGTATATACTCTCCAATACACGGACAATTTTCGGCGGCACTCCCATGTCCAGTAGACGAGACCAGATGCTGGACCACTTCAGCGTATCAAATGCCTTTTCGAAAACGATAAAGTTAAAATATATCTCCCTCTGCCATTCTGAAGCCTGTTCTAGAATAATACGGAGAGTGTTGATCTGGTCCATGTACGAGCGGCTCCATAGCTTTTGACTACCTATCCAGGATAATCTTGCAGAAAACCTTCGAGGGAATTGAGGGCAACGTAATTGTTTCCAGTTATCGCATTGACTAAGATCTCCCTTCTTGGGTACAGTTATCAAAAGACCAGTTTAGTTAGCATTGCCGCCGTTATCAGCAGCCTTATTGTGTACAGTGAATAAGGCATTGCAAAGGGTTTGACCGCTATCAATCGACCAATCACACAGACGGAAATCCACATCGCGTCATTCATCTCGCATTTATAATGATTGGGTACTATAAAAATAATGATATTTGGTTTTAAATTGGAAAAGCAATGTAGTTGTTTATTGTAGAATAATGTTGTTCGAAGCAATTATTGCAATCGACCACGTTTTGCTGACCCAGCGATACAATGCGGTCGCACCAAAAGCGCCGCGAGCTCAGTGCATTACGGACAGCAAGCGGGTGCTGTCATTTTCATCATTTTCCCATTTTAGCGTTACCTTGTTAGCTCTCAACAATAAACCTTTAAAAGTTCTTTGAGTGTTTAACTTAGTAGCGTAGCGAATCCCATCAGGTACCACTTAGGTCGCGCCCCTACAAATGTGTTGTTTGTTTTGTAAGATTTTTGGGGTTGTGGTGGGTATTAAATTCGATACAATCTAAAAATTGTTTGGAAATAAATGAAATAAAACGAAAAATCAGTAAGGTAAAACCTCTGGAGCCAGATAGCATAATGTCCAATTATGATAGATCAAAAACCAAATGAGATGACTCTATACGTCCTGTATAGAAACATGTAGAATGGTAATTCAGGACCACTTGTCACTTACAAAGTCAAGAATACCAGAGATAATGAATAAGGAAGCTTAGAACTTCATCATGGGCGTGTACGATATTAATATACAATTGCACAATAATTTATTATGATTTGGTATTCCAATGTCTTTAATAGTAACTATACCACGTGTATCAACCATCACTACATTGTTGTAGATCTTACTAAAGACTCTAGGATAAAGCCTATATTCCATTGCTAAGTAGGATGCTACTTTAGATACGCGGCCCATTTGTTGCCAGCTAAGGCACACACGGATGCGTAGTACGGCCGTGGCTCGCATTGGAACACTCCGACTACATTTCCATATAAAGTGAAGGGCGTAGCTTAGCCGTGTGCTGCTATGGAGCGCCGCCTTAATGTTTTGTTGCTGCGGTGCTAAGAACGCTGCGGTTCTTCTCATGCTTTATGACAGCAGACTTCGGAGAATAAAAAGTATATGGGCTACGGCAATCTTGCTTCTTCAACAAAGGGTTCATAGATTTCTAAAGAATTGACTGTTCTACATTTTCACTTCTTTTCAAAAAGGAAGAATAAAAAAATCGGCTAAGAGCGTGTCGGGGTGCACAATATTATACATATATATATATATATATGTAGATATATATTTGTACAAAAATTTTACTGTGCCAGGTACATTTTATAAGTTGGGCGACTATTACTCGTAAACTTGTAAAGCCTGTTATGATTTTGCTTTTTGTATATTTTTACATGGTTCAGAAGCATATATTTACTCTGTTTTACACAGCTAACAACGTTATTTAAGTAATTTTTCAATGGCATTTGTACAACATTTTTACTGTTCCAAGTACATTTTATAAGTTGGTCGACTATTACTCGTAAACTTGTAAAGCCTACTTAGCTGAGATAGTTTTTATTTTCTACTGCCGTGAATTTTTTCACATAGCCAAGAGCAACGATTTCGCTGGCAGGAGGGGACACTTGACTCTAACATAAATTTGCAATATAAAGCTTAATTTTACGCAAACGGAACTCTGAATCGGAAAATGGTTTTAACAAACCCATAATATTTTTGAATGGCCTATCCAACGATACCCCTCACCATGGGATAGACGAGATAAAAAAGACATCCCCACTTTACGTCTATACACAAAAAAATAATATTTTTCATGATATTATTTTACCTCTTTGTCGGAATTATTAATATGTATATCCATGCCAAATTATAGCTTTCTAGTACTTAGATTCTCTGAGCTAAGCTGCGGACGGACAGACGAACAGAGCGAAACTATAAGTGTTCCTTGTTGACTTCGGAACCCTAAAAAGTCACCTTGTCACCTACACAAAAATCTGACAAAAATCTGAAAATGCATCGTAGCGGTCGCTTTAATTTATTCCCCACTTGTGCCACAATTTACCGCCACAAAGGGCATGATATCCGGCTCCTCATACCTACATTTGTATGTAGGTTGCCTTTAAAGTTGTTTGCTTCATTTTATCGTACCTGAAACAGATTTTTACATTTAGGATCGGCTTAAGTACACGTACGTCATCATATTTAATCTTTTTAATAAATAAAAAAAGTTAGTCGGAGGATACATCTGGTTTTGGTCAGCCAGCTCGCGATTATGTATCCTCCGACTGCACAGCATGATTTGCTTCTTGTTTATCTCTTTTTAGTTCGCTAACGCTTTTTAAGCAGTCGGGTTTTTTTATGTTTTTAATTAACTTTTTTTATTTACAACTTTTTAGTTATTTTTTTTAGGGTTCCGTACCCAAAGGGTAAAAACGGGACCCTATTACTGAGACTTCGCTGTCCGTCTGTCTGTCTGTCTGTCTGTCTGTCTGTCTGTCTGTCTGTCACCAGGCTGTATCTCATGAACCGTGATAGTTAGATAGTTGAAATTTTCACAGATGATGTATTCCTGTTGCCGCTATAACAACAAATACTAAAAACAGTATAAAATTAATATTTAAGGGGGGCTCCCATACAACAAACGTGATATTTTTGCCGTTTTTTGCTCGATATTAATAACGGCAACAGGTAGACGCTTGAAATATTCACAGAATATTTAGTTGTATATTCTCTTCAAAAAATAATAATTATTAAATTAAAATAAAATAAATTAAGGGGGGCTCCCATACAACAAGCGTGATTTTTTGCAGTGTTTTGCGATAATGGTACGGAACCCTTTGTGTGCGAGTCCGACTCGCACTTGGCCGGTTTTTTAGAATTAGGTACATTTAAACATGTAAGTGTTATATATTTTTGAAATCACCTCTTAAAAACCTTTATTTTGATTCCCCACAAGATGAGTTGGGAAGAAAAAAAAAAAAAAAACACTTTTCCATTTTTAATGTAGCCAGTGACACTCGCAGGGTTAAGACGAATCGATTGACGTAAGAATCATCAAAATCGGTTAACGCGTTTGGTCTCTAGAACGCCACATAGGAACAAACATACAAACATACATACATACATAGACTGATAAACACATTACCCTCCTTCGGCAGTCGGGTAAAAAAAATGCATTCGGCTTCCAAATAAAAAAAAATAACAAAGTGAAAAATTACAAAAGTTGGTGTTTCTGATTCCGTTTCTTAGTTTTTTGGCAACACAAAAAAAAATTTCAATATCGGTTTAAAATTGACGTAGACATTGGTGAACATACATAAAAAAATACATGCAGCAGCAACATAGAACCTGCTCCTTTTTGGGCAGTTAGTTGAAAAGACTCATGAATAACTTCATTTAGGTGTTGATTCAATAATTTTCTATGATCTTCAGCACTGTGTGCATCGCACGCATTCGACTCGATACTCAACTACTCTGCCCCTGGTGGTATCATTTTCTCTGCAAATATATCGTCGTGAAGTATGTAAGGATCGTAGCAGGTGGCGTTCTGTAGTTTCTGCCTACCCCCATGGGATAAAAGCGTGAGTTTATGTATGTATGTATGCATATATCCTCGCTCCACCTAGCTTAGTGCTATACACCGGTAAATTTTTGTCGATTTAATTCCGTGAAGGATCGATCCGATACATGTAACAGTATCGATTTGTAAAGATACAATTTAAGAAACAAACCGACATCCAAAACAAAACACTAAAAAGTGCAAAAATAACTTTCGTGTCGGAAGCCGATGTTGCAAAATGATAAAATAAGAGGTAACAAAGACATCAACCAACGTATAACGGTGTATACTTTCCTTCACCTTCTTTTAAATCCCAGCTAACTTGTAATATGAAAACTTTTAGTCCACAAACACTGGCTGGTTGAAACATGTGCTCAAACAGTGTTGCTCTTAAAGTTTCGTGCGCCGTGTCACGTCAAGAGTTTCGTTGTAAACAACCATTTGCATACCCGCCTTACCTGTGGAACCAGTAAGCTTATACTTTTCAGAATCAAAATGTCTCATGAGTAAAATCCGTCACTTATTTCTTAATAAAGATCCAAGACTTTTTGTTTTTGGAATCATTCATTGTGCGCGTCAGTCAAAATTGTAAAACCCTGCCGAAGTCTGTGTTTCACAATAGATAGGTATAGGTTACCTGAGGCCTTAGAAAACGTGAAATTCTATAGACCATAGATATCGATTTTTATTGGCACCACTGTCGAGTAACTAAATTAAAACTATGAAATTTGTCATTTTGAAGACCTCACAAACGTGTTAGCCCTCATTGCCATATTGGTTCTTATATGGTAACTAGCGACCCGCCCCGGCTTCGCACGGGATAAATTTTATACAAAATCCATCCATCCTTTCTCATTTTTCGGTCTTTCTATTTGTGTAAATCGCATCAAAACCCGTTGCGTGGTTAGAACCATCCAAAAAATAATACAAATAAAGTCCAAATTACATAGCAATCATACAGATTATAGGTATGCAAGACATTTACATTTAGTTTGTGCGTAAATATGTATCACAAGATAATATCAGTTAAGAGTAATGAATGTAGTGAATCAATCCTAATAAAACTTTCAATATTATTTATTTGGATTAACCGAGTGACATTTCGGTGGCGCATGTTACACATTTTTAACCGACTTCAAAAAAAGGAAGATGTTCTCAATTCGTTGGTTTTTTATTCATGTTTGTTCCCCAAATACTGAAAGACGCCTAGACCGATTTGGAAAATTCTTCTTTTGTTTGAAAGCATTCACTTCTCAATTGATCCCATGGTCATCAGATCAGGATCTGATGATGAGGTCCTGTTGAAATCGAGGAAACACCTCAAATATCATAGGCATACATATAGCGATTTTGGTATTTTCATCAACATTGCAAGCATTTTCACTCAGAAAGTATCATTTGGTGAAGTGGAACTGATGAAGAAGACCACAGATGGCCACTGAAACTCCATAATGCTAAAATATGTCACCGGAATAGGTAAGATATCTCAAATAGTTAAGCGACTATGATGAAGCAAATACTTAAAAATAAATGGTAGGTCGTAGTAATCCTAGTCGTGTTTGGGTTTACTGGAATCATCATGAGACATCTCATGACGATTCCAATAAAATTTCAGCTATAAATGATTTTAACCAACCAAAACTAAAAGTGATGAATAAAAAAATTAAAAAAAACAAACCGATTTCCAAAACAAACACTTCAACGTAAAAAATAACGCTTAAGATATTTTTCGCTTTAAAGTGTTTGTTTTGGAAGTCAGTTCGATTTTTTTGTTAAAAAGTTTTTTGATTTCGACAAACGCTATCGCTGAGGGCCTCAGAGCGTTTACGCACTGTGCATCTAGTGCGCAATCCTCAGATTCGGATCGGATGCAGTGCAAAACCGCCCTTAGGCTGAGGCCTCAATAGTGCGTTGCGTTGCATTGCGTCAACGCAGCGTCGTTTTGCATATACATATATTTTAGCGACATGCGCCATTATGCGTAATTCAAATTATCTTTAATTTTTTATTTAGGACCTGCTAATCTGTTAGTAAAACGTCCCTTCCTCCCTAAAAGAGATTTTTCGAAAAGTGAACCTAACAAAATACCAATAACGTCTCGATGTCAAAGCATTATGAAATGCCTAAAAAATGACTATGAGTAATCAAACTCAAATTTACTAAAGTGACCTTGCCACATATTTTCCAGCTAGTCGCCGGCTAGTAACACATCAAGTTATTCTTAAATACCCAATATAAAAGATATTATGTAAATACCCAATCATGACAATGCGGCGTGATGTGACGAACTTTACTGACCTATCTTCTGGATGCATCGATTTTGTAACTAAGAGGCTCACTCATTCATTAATATACTACAATAGCTATGCTTATATATTAAATATTAGACTTTAGGCATGCCGGGTATCGAACTATTTAGTTAGTGGGAGAGTGCTTTGAGAAAGTGTTCTCACGGGGAGGTATCTTCAACAAAAGTTTCTGTGTTGTGGTGAGGGTGGGTGCCAGTGTAGTTACAAGCACATGAAGCACATGGGGGGTGCACGAGAAGAGCCTCCCCGAGCGGCGTCTAGATCATAATAAAACGCCCGGCGCACCCTGGTAACAGCTGGCACTCGGTAACGCAGAGTCCAGCTGGCCAATCTTCTCACCACGATGATTCCCCAAAGGTCACTACCAGAGCCAATACAATCGGAATACCTAAGTTCCAGTGAAATCCGACGTCGTCGTCTGGCTGAACCCGCTCTGAACGTCATCTCGATCAATATAGAGGGTTTTTCTGCAGACAAAGCGCTGGTTCTCTCTGAACTATGCCTGGCTACTCAATGCGACATAATCTGCGTCCAAGAAACCCACCGGGACCATAATCAACCTAGGCCGCAAATACCTGGACTAAGCCTGGTTGCGGAAATTCCACACCCTAAATATGGAAGCGCTGTTTTCATAAAGCCTAACGTCACTATAGTCTCGGCTTCCTGCAGATCTGTTAATTCTATCGAAATGATAACCGTAGACACCGGAAAGTGTACCGTTAGTTCTGTCTATAAACCCCCTAACCAACCCTTCCAACTTTGCCACACATCCAACTTCCACGACCGAGACAGTCGAATAATAATTGGAGATTTCAATAGCCATAGTACGTCTTGGGGATATCGGAATACAAACAACGATGGCGCGGCGGTTGAACAATGGGCAGAAGCGGAAAACTTACTCCTGCTGCATGATGCAAAACAACCTGCTTCTTTCAACAGCGGTCGATGGAAACGTGGATATAATCCCGACCTTGTTTTTGTTAGCCTGAACATGAGTCAGTTTTGTCTCAAAACAGTAGAGAACCCAATACCACGCACACAACACCGTCCAATATCTTGTAAGGTACAGGCTGCTGTTAAACCAATTACAGTGCCCTTCAGACGCCGGTTTAATTTTGCAAAAGCTGACTGGAAGCATTACGCTGAAAGCATAGACAAAAAACTGCACTCCCTCGTTCCAGCGGCCCACAACTATGATGCATTTGTTGAGACTGTGCGGACTGCCTCCCGACAGTTTGTTCCCAGAGGGTGCCGCACTCAGTATATTCCTGGCTTGAACCCTGAATCCTCGAGAATACTAGAATTGTACCAACATCTGTACACTAATGATCCCTTTGCAGAAGAGACTATCGCAGCGGGGGAAGAACTCCTAAGTAAAGTCAGTGAAAGTCGTAAAGAGAAGTGGATGGACACAGTAAATAAAATGGACATGACAAGAAGTAGCAAAAAAGCGTGGTCTACTCTCCGAAAGCTTACCAGCGACCCACCCGATCCATCACCACCAAATCAGGTTTCTGCCAACCAGATAGCGCATCAGCTCCTTCTAAATGGAAAACCCTCAAAAAAACTCCCTAAAACGCCCAAAGCCTCAATTCCATCTGCCGGTAGTACTGAAATAAGCAAACCATTTACGCTGTCCGATATAATACCAGGAATTAAGGCACTTAAAAATGGTAAAGCCGCTGGTGTGGATGACATATGTGTGGAACAATTAAAGAACCTGGGTCCGGTTGCAGTTGCATGGCTTCTCGCCCTTTTCAACGCATGCTTGCTAGACGCAAAACTTCCCAAACAATGGAGGAAAGCTAAGGTGACAGCGCTTCTCAAGCCGGGAAAATGCCCATCGGATCCCAAAAGCTATCGCCCGAACTCGTTACTTTGTCACACATTTAAGTTATTTGAACGGCTAATTCTAAATCGCCTACAGCCCCTAATTGATCCTGGGCTGATCGCAGAACAAGCTGGTTTCCGTCCTGGAAAATCATGCACTGGGCAAATCCTCCGGCTCACTCAGTACATTGAGGATGGATACGAAGCCAATCAAATAACCGGTGTTGTCCTTGTCGACCTGTCAGCGGCGTATGACACAGTTAATGTGAAAAGGCTGTTATTCAAGTTAGCAGCCTTAACAGATGACCATGCATTCATACGACTCCTGGGTGAAATGCTACGCAATCGACGCTTTATGGTGAGCTTAAACTCGGAAAGGAGCAGGTGGCGTATCTTGAAGAATGGTCTACCTCAGGGTAGTGTCCTGGCTCCCATTCTATTTAACATTTACACCAATGACCAGCCCAGTACGACAAACACGGAAAGGTTCCTTTACGCGGATGACTTGGCGCTGGCCACAAGGACTACAAACTTTGAAGATACCGAAGCAAACCTTGAACTGGCCCTGGCGAATCTCAGTGAATACTACGAAGATAATGCATTGAGACCTAATCCGTCTAAAACGCAGTCGTGCTCATTCCACTTGAGAAATCGTCAGGCTGCCAGAAAATTAAACATCAAATGGCGAGGTGCTGATATTGAACACAATGACAATCTTGTCTATTTGGGTGCTACCTTGGACCGCTCACTGACCTACAAAAGCCATTGCGAAAGAACTAAACTCAAGGTTAACACACGTAACAACTTGCTTCGTCGACTCACATCCACTTCCTGGGGCGCCTCCCCTCACGTCCTTCGTACATCTGGTTTGGCTCTCTGCTTCTCGGCGGGCGAATTTGCCTGCCCAGTGTGGCATCGATCCGCTCATGCCCGAAAAGTAGATGTAGCCTTAAATGACACGTGTAGAATAATCACTGGGTGCCTTAAACCTACTCCACTTGCTGCACTATACCCATTGGCAGGAATAGCCCCTCCGGAGGTCCGTAGAGAGGTTGCCTGTTCCTCCGAAAAGCACAAACAAGAGACCGATAACCGCCACCTAATGTACAACGCGGAGCAATCACGGGGGCGACTAAAGAGTCGGAACAGCTTCCTTAAGTCGGCGGAAACAACTTACGGCAACAGCCCAGGCGAAACTCGTAGGAAATTGTGGCTCCTCAAATACCCCCCTCCAACTGACTATATCGATCCAGCAGAAAAGCTCCCAGCTGGGAATAAACTAGCTTGGCCTACCTCGAAATCCCTAAATAGGCTACGAAGCCAAGTGGGCCGCTGTAGGTACAACCTGGTCAGATGGGGGTACTCCGATCAGTCACAATGTGACTGTGGAATTACACCGCAAACGATGCCTCATCTGTTGTCCTGCTCTCTGTGCACAAACACCTGCACCATGAAGGACCTGTGCGAGGCCAACGCTAGGGCTGTCGACGTGGCTGAGTTCTGGTCAAAGCACAACATTTAAATTTAAATATTAAAATGGAATCATCGACACGATGAAGAAGAAGAAGAAGCACATGAAAATTGCATGTCTCTGGGGTGGTAATTAGGGCATGAATTTCGGAATCTCGGAAACTCGTAATATCGGAATCTCGGAACGAAATTAGCTATATTTCAATTCCGATACTGAGTGACCCAATATCGGAATGTCGGAATCAGAAAAAAACCTTTTTTTTTTTTTTTATTGTACATAGGCTCGCGCTTGACCACTATCTCACCGCGATGATGTGGTCGACGGTGTAACACGCTTGCCTAGAAGTAACCTATTCACTCTTGACTTAAAGACTCCGAGGTTGTAGCTATCTGGAAACACAGACTCCGGCAGGGAATTCCACTCCTTAGCTGTACGCATAATGAAAGTATTTCCAAAACGTTTAGTGCGTATGGGTGGGATGTCCACCATGTAACGATGGCGCATCGCCGTACGTCTTGTAGTCCGATGATGAAACGGGCTAGGCGGAATTAGATCATGCAATTCCATCGCTCACTCTCCGAAATGCAACCGATAAAAAACCGACAAGCTGGCAACTCGACGACGATGTTCAAGGCTCTGGAGCTTTGACTGGACCAGTGCCTCATTGCCTATGAGCCTCTTGGCCCGTTTTTCGATCGACTCTAGAGCATCAAGCTGGTACTTGGCAGATCCATCCCAGAGATGAGAACAGTACTCCATGCAAGATCGAACTTGCGCTTGATACAACTTAAGCAGCTGTTCTGGCGTGAAGTACCGTCTCACCTTCGCAAGGATCCCCAACTTTTTGGCAGCCAGTTGAGCCTTTGCCTCAATGTATGGGCCAAAATTAAGTGTCGATGTCAACGTTACGCCAAGAAGCTCAAGATGGTCTGTTATCGGTACGGTTACACCTCGGAAAGATGGAGCCGGGTGAAATTGGCTCTTTTTCGCGGAGAAGAGACACGCCTGTGTTTTTGCGGCATTGAACTTGACCAGATTGGCATCGCCCCATTCGAAGACTGCCTGCAAGGACAGGTTCAAGCGCTCCACCATGGCCTCCCGGAGAGACTGGATCTGAGGCCCGGTAGCACGAGCGTTGGACAAGTATCTCTCAGCAACAGTGCTGTCATCTGCATACCCAAAGGTGCCGGGTTTCAGCAGTTCATTTATGTGCAGCAAGAACAATGTCGCTGAGAGTACCGACCCCTGAGGGACCCCGGCATTAATATCCAATAGGTCCGAAGAGCAGCCATCGATTACTACTCGAATGGACCGACCCCTCAGGAAGTCTGCAATCCAGTCACACAGACCACCGGGCAGACCGAATGAAGGAAGCTTACCAATAAGGCTTTCGTGCCAGACCCTATCAAAAGCCTTCGAGATGTCGAGGGAGATGGCAAGCGCTTCCCCATGCCTCTCGATGGCCTCACTCCAGATGTGAATGGCATACGCTAGAAGATCCCCAGTGGACCGATTTCGGCGGAAGCCGTATTGGCGGTCGCTAAGGATGTCGTTAGCTTCTAGGTATGCCAGAAGCTTACTATTAAGTACGCGTTCCATACTCTTACAGAGTATGGACGTTACAGAGATGGGTCTGTAGTTGGCCGGGTCAGCACGACTGCCCTTCTTGGGCACGGGCTGTACGTTGGCTTGCTTCCAAGCATTCGGCACTTTTCCAGTCTGATAAGAAAGGCGAAACAGGCGCGTCAAGACAGGAGACAATTCAGGCGCACAGGTTCTGAGAACAATTGCTGGTATACCATCGGGTCCGCTAGCCTTATTCACAACGAGGTTGCGCAGCACCCTACGTACGTCCTTCTGGTGGATGCGAATGTCCAACATACTTGTCTCGCATCCATCAGGAGAAGGAGGGGGGCGCGCGCCACCAGGATTCAGACGCGAAGACTCTGCAAAAAGAGAGACAAACAAGTTTGCGGAGCGGAGCAACTCAGCGGAGTGGGCCAGCGACCCGTCGGGTTTCAGCAGAGGTGGTAGTGAGGGACGGCAGAAATTCGATTCAACCGATTTAGCCAGGGACCAGAACGCTTTACTACCTGCTGGGTAGGAAGCAAGTTTGATCCCTATCCGGCTAATGTGGTCAAACCGAGCCCTTCGCAACACCTTCTTGCAGGACTTGGCAGCCCTGTTGTAAGCTTTCTTCCTCTGACCAACGTCACTCGCCTTGCGCGTTCTAGCGTCGACCCAGGCATGGTTCGCCTCATGTTTACGCGCATCGGGGCGAATACACTCGGCGCAAACCAAGGTCGGTCTTGGCTAGACATTGTTACGTCAGAGAACGGGATGTAGTACTCCATTCCCTGACGCAACAAATCCGTCACAGCGTCCGCGCACGACGTAGGATCAGACGAAGAAAAGCAAAGCTGCCAAGGATAGCATGCGAAGAAAGATCGCATGCCATCCCAATCTGCTGACTTGTACCGCCATACCCGCCGGGTGCCTCTTGGGCTGGGATCGGGCGGGGAGTAGACGGATACAGACTTCACCAGACAGTGGTCGGAACTACCCAAAGGTGGAGATACCGACACCGAGTAACGGTCTGGATCTGTGGTCAGCAGAAGGTCCAAGCAATTAGCCGTATGCGATTCAACATCAGGCACCCTCGTTGCCCCCTGGACCAGCTGACTAAGATTTAACGCTAGCGCAAGCTTTCGCGTCTCTCGCCCAGCATGGTCAGTGTACTGGTACGGGAAGAGCCACTCCTGATGGTGGGCATTAAAGTCCCCCAGTATCACCAATTGGGCGGTTGGGTACCGTTGCTGAGCCTCATCAGCCGCCTCACTAAGGTATTGTATAAGCCCGGTTGACTCCATGTCTCCGCTGTGCGATCTATAGACACAAGCATAGATAATCTTATCTAGGCCTGTGTCAACCAGGGCCCAGAGCACTGAGAATCGAGAGTCTTCAAGGTTTCGGAGACGATAACAGATGTCGTCACGGGCGTACATGCATACACCCGCACGTGGCTTGAACCTGTGCTCCAGGGTAAACCCTGGGTAAGAAAGATACGCCACATCTGACGGACATCCGATCTGCGTCTCCGAAAGGAACAAAAGCGCTGGTTTATCAGTCTCCAGATGATGGTGGACTGCATCAAGGTTAGAGTGAAGACCTCGGATGTTACTGAGGTGAACCTTATGTGAGAGTGAGTGCTGCCCCTGTTCAGCTTTTCTCTTTTTGTTCCTTGGCATTATTATTATGAGTGAAGGAAGGTAAGGAGAAGGAAGTGAGATGAGGTTCCACGCTGGCAACCTTCAGACACGCGCAGACAGGACGTCATCATTGGGGGACTAGTCTGGAGACTGCGGGGACGCCCGAGCCCCCCCGGGAATGTCCATCGGGCACTCTCGTCTGGTCGCCAACCAGCACGATGGCGCATCCCGGGATTTTTCGACAGTTGGCGGGGCAGCCTTTCGTGTGTGGCTGGCACACTACTTGGGCCCCCAACTACCTGCGGTCGGCCAGCGGCGCACCGTGCCTCGGATCCCGCTACCCTCCGCGACTAGTCCCACGATTGGCCCATAACAACGCGAGTCAGGCTGGTCTGCCTGCAATGGAACAACTATCTCGACCCAACTCCTCTTGTGGCTACACCGAGCATCGTACCGGAACACGGCTAGGCCGCTTGGCGGTACGTCTTTGCTCGGTGGGTGGTCGCAAGCCTTCGGCCGAAACCTACCACCAGTTTGTGTCACCTGTTTAGCACCACCCGGGGACCACGTGTAGGGTAACAAAAGAGGTACTCACCTACGGACGCGGGTGACTCAGCCCCCAAAACTTTAGGTCATTTTGAAGCGCCGAACGCGATGTCGCGTTTAAACCCGTTGACTACGGTGATTAGCAGTGATCGGATAAGTGGGTGCTTATTTAATTAAACTGAATCCCGGCTTCACAGCCCTGAGATTGCTAAAAATGTTACCTATAAGAGTAAATACACTGCTTCATAGAACCCGTTGTAACAATTAACGCTTAGGTTGCGGGAATCTGCTAGATGATCGGTCAATGTGGCGACATTTGGGGATGGCCAACATAGGCCACCCCCAAATGTCGCCACAACGTAGCAATGGACGTCTTTCGGCTGAAATGATGATGATAGCTTAATACTTTTGAGAAGGCTGTTTCGGAACAAATACCAATCCTTGTTAAACTTTATCTCAAATTTCTATTGGGTTACTTGCTGAGAAACCTCAATAAATGAAAGCTTAATATTTTTTAGTCTTCTGCTTGTATTAAATACAACAAATTAGTCTTTCCGATCACTAACAATTTTGTATTGATCTACTACTTGACTACATTATCAATTATTTTATTTATATTCCATTAATTTTGAATGTAATAAAGATGGGATAGTTATATTTTACCATTGCTATATTTTAGTAATTTTATTGTAGTTGTTTTACGAAATAAGTTTATCTCGGCAATCCAGGATTCATTTAACTTAAATAATAATGCTCAAGTTGTACTGAAAAAAATCAATACGGTAATCGTCTATCAGTACGATACCTATTCCAATCAATGTATAATAATAATTCTCCTGATTAGAAAGCATCAAATGAAGAAGAATATACTCAGAATTTATTCTAATCTATTAAAAAACAATAAACTTAATAGGAATAAGCTGAAATAATATTTAATATTTTGTTAGACATCTCCTTTATCTTTGGATTTGGTTAGTGATACTTATATTGAATTTATAAATCACTATTACTCACTTGACAAACATTTATATTATGTTTTTTTTTTGCATTATCCTTTTTCAGAAAGACATGACGTTAGTAGTTATTGTTTCTTGGGAACAAATGTGAAGTTTAGTTTAATTAGCGCCCGATAATCCAGTCATTGCTGATTAATAATAATAATAAATTCATTTAGAGAAAGACACAATAAAAAATCTTTTTATGTCTCGGCATAAACGTATTCATTTATTGTACTTAATCCAATCTCATAGCGAATTTGCACAAATATAAATAAAATGCGCGTTGTCTAACGTATGAGCGCAATTCCGATATTGAGATCTAATTTCGGAAATCAATATCGGAATTGATAAACTTCCGATATTACATGCCCTAGTGGTAATACAAAAAATACAAAAATACAAAAATATTTATTTCATCTCAAACATTGTGTCATACATAAACTGAGGCAGCCCCAGTAAGTTACAATAGTACTTGTGTTGGAGCTGTCTCCCTCTTCCTTTAAGTGGTACCTTAACAATGAAATTAATGAAGCTAATGAATAGAAGGAAAAATGAAAATAAAATATATATTATCTTTTAATAATTAAATAGCTCTCGGTGTATGAGGAGTGCATGTATTTGTATGTGCGTAGATGTGTGTTTTGTGCATGCGTTTTTAATTGTGTGTGTGTTTGTGAGTGCGCGTGTTTGTGTGTGTATGTGCGTGCGCATTTTTTTGTGTGTGTATATGTATGTGTTGGGTATCCAGCATGTTAGCTTACCCTGACCAGAATGTTTTCTGTTTCTTCATATGTTATAGATTTTAACCAATCACATATTGTTTTTTTACAATCATATAACAGCATGGGATATATTTGACACTTAAGATTTAATTTATTATAGATGTAGGTGGATTGTGTAACATATTGACGTTGAGCAAAAGCTGAACGAACCCTTGGAGAGTGCGCCACAATATCTCTGCGCCTTCTGCTCTGAGAAGCTGGGTCAAAAGGAAGACGTTTATGCATGGTTAAGGTTACATTTAGAATATAAAGTTTTCTAATTGAAAGCAAGTTGCTAATTTTATAGAGGTCTGTTGTGGGGAACCTAAATGGTTTAAAATACATCACTTTGATAAGTGATCTCTGTGCTCTTTCCAGATCGAGGAATTTCATTTTCGAAGCTCCTCCCCATATCGGAATGCAGTAAGATATTACGGATTGTGCCAGAGCTATATAGATCTTGTTTATAAGTTGGGCGGACATAACATGACGTAAAGTTTTGAAGACCCAAATGAGCTTCCTGATCCTTTTCATGAGGATCTCAATGTGAGGGTGCCACGACAGTCTTTGGTCAACAATTATGCCTAAATATTTTGTGGATCTGACTTGTTGTATATTCTGGCAGCCACAGTTACTTGTATAGAGGGAATAATTTGGACAAACATGAATAGCAATGCCAAAGTCAGTTCCAGGCTGTGATCTTTGGTTTGGAGAAAAACAGATAAAAGTAGTTTTATTAGTATTTAGGGTTAAAAGGTTTGCTCTAAGCCAGCCAGCTATCTTAATCAGACCCTGTTCAGCGACAGTTTTCACAAGGTTCCATGAGGTTCCCGAAAAAACAACCGCAGTGTCGTCTGCGTACGAAAAGATTTTCCCTCCATTGATCTGCATATTGCAAAGGCTGTTAATATAAATTAAAAACATTGTCGGACCCAAAACGCTTCCCTGCGGCACACCGTAATAGACGTCCCCCTCGACACTATACATGTTACCAATCTTTACCATTTGCTGTCTACCCTTGAGATAGCTCTCAAAAAGGGAGAGAGCCGTGCCTCTAATACCTATGTTTTCTAACCTGCGCAGAAGGATCGGAACGGAAACGGTGTCAAAAGCTTTTTTCAGATCTAAGAAGACTGTTAAGCATTTATGACCCCTATCCACTCTATCAACAATATCAGATGTCAAAGCTGAAATAGCATCTTGAGTTGAACGTCCTCGTCTAAACCCATATTGTGTGTTTGCTAGAATATTGTATTTCTGTAAATAGTTAATAAGTCTCTTGTTTATAATTTTTTCTAAGATTTTAGAAATTGCTGGCAGAACAGATATGGGACGATAGTTGTTGACATCGCTTACCTCCCCACCCTTGTGCACAGGAGTGACCACTGATCGCTTTAAATCTTTCGGGAAAACACCAGTTTTGAAGCATAAGTTAGCTAGCTGGCTTATAAGTGGAACCACAAAATCCCTGGATTGTTTTAAATATTTTGTAGGAATACCGTCCCAACCTGGTGCACTCTCAGAATCAAGACTCATTAGAATATTATCCACTTCCTGCGGGTCAGTCTCTAACAATACAAACGAGGAAGCCCTAGAATCAATGCAGCAGCTTGTCACAACTGGCATACCAGTTTGAGCTACGATGTATTCTGCTAAGGATTTGCCTATAGTGATAAAGAACAAGTTGACTCTATTTAGTGAGTTTAGAGGCTGCGTGGTTATATTTAGGAGATGAGTATTTGAAGTTTTGGGTGGTTTAAACTGTGTGATTTCATTTATTGTAGACCAAAGATGTCTCGGACTTTTAGCTGAATCCTCTATTTGTTTTTTATAATATTGTCTCTTTGCCTTTTTTATCAAATTGGAGCAAAAGTTGCGGAAGCGTTTGAAGGTTATTATTAAAATTAAGTTGAAAGGGTCTGATCTTGATTGATGCTGCATTTTGTTTCTAAGTCTTATGCACCGTAGAGCTCCCGCAGTGATCCAGGGCTTCAGTGTTCTTTTGCCACATGAAACGGATTTAGTTTTTGAATTGTTTATGAGGGACGATCGAATCACCTCCACCAGTTTAGTTGCAAAGGTATCTGGGACCGTGAAGGTATCAAAAATTGATATATCTATATTTATAAGGTACTTATATGCATTTTCAAAATCTATAATGGTTGTGGTTTTTGAACAAGTTCTTTGTCTTTTACCTGAGCTAGTTAAGTTTAAGAGAACCATAGCATGATCCGTGATTGTTGTATTAAGCACTGCCACAAATGCTGAAATTTTAGTTTTATCAAGCTTCAGGACTGTATGGTCAAGGCAATTCTGTTCTCTAGTGGGAAGGCAGTGTCCCGGAAGGAGGCCGTGCACCGATAGCATATTTAGGTAATTTAGCCTATTTGATCTTTGTTTTGTTATTTCTGTGGCTTTTTCAATTATATTAATATTAATATCACCCATGACAATAATATTTTTGTGTGTACTACAAGTTTCAAGATGAGTGTTTAAAGAGTTAATGAAATTGTCAGCACAGGCATTAGACGGGGAACGGTATATACCTATAATAGTAAAATCAGACACGACGACTTGGAGAGCAGACGCATGTGTTAGGGTTAGTTCTGTAACGAGAGGCATATGCTTGTTGCTTACATAGACAACCACACCATCGTTTTGATTCAGATGAATTGAGGTACAATAAGAGGTATAGTTATTAAGTAGTGGTATTTGTTTATTATTATTTAATCTACACTCAGTAAGAATAAGAATATCCACGTCGAACTTCATGAGAGCCAAATTCATCTGCAAATCATCAAAATTACTGTAAATACTCCTCATGTTCTGAGTTACTACTGTCAAGTACGTATTGTCGATTTTAAACAACGTGGAGATATCTTCGACGTTTACTAAAGCAGAGTTCGCAATTTCAATCTCGTCCAATTCATCAAGCGTATTTATATTACTATCCATTTTCGTGTGAGAAGTCTAATAAACATAACTCACGGGGTATTGTTAAATAACAAATCAATATTGAAGGCAAATCAATATTGTTCAGAATTATTACATAAATATGCAGAAGTCTTGGTTTAAAGATTATGGGTGTATGTGTGAATGTGTGATGTAAGCGAGAGAACGTTGTATTATGGATCTTTGCTTTGATCTTTGATGAGTGTTTGGTAGAAAGTTTATATGAGGTGTTGTGTGCTGATAGATGATGAGCATGCTTTACATTAAAAAAGTAAGATAAAAAGTTAAACCTAATTGTTTTTAACAAGACTAGTAATAAAACCAATAAAAATAGACAAACAAATAAAATAACTATAATTAGTCATGCACTTTGGAGTAAGCCATGCACCTGTGACTCACTCTTCACAAGAACCACCCTAGCATCTTCGTCCTTTTTCAGAAATACTCGACCAAATGTAGTCCAGCAGAATTTATACTGCTTTGATTTAGCTAAGTCCCTGGCCAAGAAAAATAGACGAGCGTTTCGTGGAGTGAGTTGTTCTGAGATAAATACAGGAGTGTCCCCATTACTAGTGATAGCAAGATGCTTAGCTTGAAGTTTAGTGTTGTTTTTTATATTGAAGGACTTGGTGTGTTTCAGCAGATCCTGTTTTAGAATGGCAGAGTCCAGTTCCACTACGATGGGAGGGCTATTTACCATCTCTTTCTTCCCGTGCAATCTAAAGATGTCCTTTATATCCCGCTTACTCATATCGAGATTGATATTCTTAGCCAAACCGAGTACCATATTTATCAAATCATCTCTGGTTTCCTGATTTTTCCTAGGTACATTTTTTATTTCGATATTATTTTTGCGCGAGCATCGCTGCAGGTCCTCAATTCTATCCTCCAACACAATTATATAATCTTTGTCTTTCTTTACCTGTAATTCCAACTGTGTTATCTTATTTTGGAACTCATCATTTTGTTTAGTCAAAAACGCGATAGATGTTTCTATGTTTGTATTTGTAAGTTGAATCTCTTTCAGATTTGCAGTGATGTTTTTTAATTCGGATTGCTGGGTTTTAATGAAAGACTGAAACAACTCTTTCATTTCCTCCTTAAATTTGCAAAATTCCGAGGGTAGGTCTTCTTCCCTCTTTCTTTTGTAGTTGCGTTGGGAAACGAAGTTTGGAGGGGTGACATCCAAGCCCATTTCACAAATATTCCCGTCAGAAATAGATTTGTTCATATTATTGTTATTGTAGTTCCAAGATACCAGGATATGATGAGTGTCGAAGATTGTTTGGTAATTAGCTAAAGATGCGTCGCGGCAGGTGGGAGGATCTATGCGACCTATTTCGACCAATGGCAGCGAAGTGGGTGTAGATCAGGATAGCCCGGGGGCACGGCTTCTGGTCATTTGACGAAATAGCGCAGGTGAAAGGTCGGGTTGTGCATGCGCATCCGCTGATTTGTTGAGAGCCGTTGTCAGGTACCAGGGCAGCACGTTAATTAGGAGTAAGTTTGTTTGTTGGTACAGATAACGAGTAAATTGTACTCACGTATTTGTTTAAGTACGAACACCTCCTCTGTGCTTATGCTGTCTTATTTTTTCACTTGTATTTAATTGGCAAAAAATGACTTGTATTAAGTAATTAATTTAAAATTTTAAAACAATATAGTTTTCTACACGTCTGCACCATACGGTGGTCCGGAGGAAGAGGCAATGATCCTACGATATCACAAGTGATTTCATCATCATCATCAGCCTTTTAATGTTCCCACTGCTGGGACACAGGCCTCCTCTCTGTGATAGGGAATGGGCCGTAATGATGAATGTCACATATCATCGAATTTTTGGCTCTAGGACATGTCCGTTTCCTCACGAAGTGTTTCTCAAGTATTTTAAATGTTCTACTTTACAAGTGGTAGGTAACCAGTTATTCCCTTCATATTTTACCATTAGGTGGATTGTCAGCTCTTTTGGCATCCTACTAAATAGTCTTTCTAAAAAATGAAAAAAATAATGCGTCATCTGGCACTACATTTCTTACCGTCTTGATACAAACAATTAATACATATATAATAATTAATACAAACAGGAATCTCTATGCAGAAATCTCACAAGTACTCATCTAATTAAATTCGTGAAATATTATAAAATATTCATTGTCAAGTAATTAATGAAGCATGTACACGTGTAAACTGAGTGGAAGGAAGTACTTAACATGTTACAATGTAGGAGATATATTAATATGCAAACATAGTTGTTATAAAAAAACTTGGAGTCATTAATTGTAACTGTATTTTTTATATTCAGTTCTATCTGACGCGTCACTGTCTGCATTCCTTTAAGCATCATTTAAATAGTTCGAGTGATCATCATTTTTGCCCAAAGACGGCCACTGCTGGACATAGGCCTCCCCCAAGCGTAGTCACACTGGTTGTTCCTGTGCGTCCCACATCCACCAGACTCCCGCAATATTTCGAATGTGCATTCATTAATACCTAACTTTACATACCTACTGTAAATGGGCATTATAACATTGTGAATTCATGGCATACCGGTCGGCATAGAGAGGAACCTTCTACGATTTTCGTAACAAATCTACGCACCACAATTATTTGCTACAAAGCTGATAGATGTAGATTGCTGCAATCTGACACTCTTTTGCACCTTTAGAAAGAGGAAGAAACCTTTGCAAAAGGCACTACATCCTGAACATTGAGGAACCGGGCAGGATACCCATTAAACACATAGACATCGAGCTTTAGAAAAAGTGGCAGAGTCGTCAGTCTTCAACTCATAAAGGTGACGGGAAGGCAGGTACGCTACAGTAGGTAGTTTCATTTATTGATTCTTGAAAATAAAAAAGTTTTGAGTCTCAAAAGATTTATATTATTGAAAATACAGTATACATAAATATGCAATAAATAGATTAATAATTACAATATATCAGAACCATATAGCCATAATATACTAAGACTGTATAGTCGCGAGTATTTTTCCGCGCGTTATGCAAATGTTATGGCGGTCGCGAATAAATAACTAAATAATTTATTCGACGTAAGGTTTGATGACGATCTGTTCGCTTCGCCGTTTCCGCCTGTTGTAGAGGAACTCCAGCAGCAATACCGAGGATGCTGATAAGAAACCTGAAGAACAAAAATACTATCAGGTACCATAATAAGAAGCTGCTTGGGCATTGTTCCCATTGACAACGATACGGACAATTTGTTGGTTCTCAATAAGTTCTCCTCATCCCCTCTTTTTACACCTGCTTGTGCTTGCAAAATGAAAAAAGAAATGAAAGCTTCGTAGAGCAAATACATTGAGATATGGTTAGAAGAATAATGATAATTTTCGAGAGTATTATGTAGTCATTTTGTTTTCTGATACTCGTAACTAAAATGGGATCGTTATAAAAATCTCCACAATATGGTAGTTGACAAAAAATATCTATTTAGTCCGTCAGTTAGATAACCTAAAAATATAGGACACGTATTTTTTCTTTTGCCACGTATACAAAAAAAATACGAAGATACAGTGCGTACAAATAACGCATGACGTCACGGTATGCTACACTTTATACTGACAAAGTGACGTCACAAGCCCCCACTCCTGAACTTAAAAACTGACAAAGATAAAGTGCATCAAAATGCACTTTATCTTTGTCAGTTTTTATTTATTTGATAAAGCAAAAAATACGGATCCAATATTATATGATAATATCACTGATGGACTAAATATAATTTTCATTTATCTACCCAGGCAACACTCCTAATGGCGATACTCAAATGGTGCGTTAAATGCATCCTTGCAATAACCTCGCTACTTCTTTGTTATAATGATATTATTTATTTTATAAAATGTTCCCCGCGGCTTCGCTCCCGTGAGCCACCCCACAGGACCCGTTTTCGGGATTAAAAAATAGCCTATGTTACTCAGGAATAACGTAGCTTTCTATTGGTGAAAGATTTTTTTAAATCGGTTCAGTAGTTTCGGAGCCTATTCGGTACAAATAAACAAACAAACAAACAAAAAAAAACTTTCCTCTTTATAATATTAGTATAGATATAACAGGAAGTAGAAACCCTACAGCTTCCATGTTTGCAAAACTTCCATTTTGCATTTGGGTACAGTCGACCGCACGGCAGTTTAACACGACCTTTTCTGACCAAGTAAATAAATCTGACACATGGGTTTAATAAAGGTAAAGTTGATAACATACGGTTCACAGTTAAATCTCATATTGAGCCTAAACCGTAACATAAGTCTTCCAGACTTCGATAAATTAAAGAGGTGAGATACGTGACCCCTATAAAATAGAGAAAATATATCGGTCTTGGGACCTTGATCGGACCTTATGGTCATAATTTTGCAGCCACTCAATAAGGAAGCAGTGAATTTCTTTTTCAGGATTTTTCCCTTTTCCTAAAACTACGAGTAGGTGCCTACATAAAAAAAAAATATAACACAACCAAAGATTTTTTCTCAACTTAAGACTTTTTCTCACTCTGTTTCAGACGAAGGTGCCAAAACGGCGAAAGAAAACGAAACTTACGATTCAAATCTTTGCACCAAATCCGACTTTGCAGTTGTAAAAAACATTACAACAGTTCTTTTGTACTTGCATTGAAATATTTTGGAAAAGGGAGTTACGAATAAACACTCGTATCTACAACTTCTACAAGTAGGTGATAGTACACAATATACACCGGTATTATGTATGCAGAATACACGTTACGTGTTCCTAGGCCTTGATTAAACAATACTATAATGTATTAATTACCCGCAAAACAGGCAACAGCAATATACTGGTTGTCTAACGCCACCTTAACACGAGGCACTTGGCAAAACCCAATTAAAGGCCTGGACTCCTTACTACGTATTTTGAGATACAGAGATTAAAATTAGCGAAAACGGATATTTTTTTCTGTCAAAATCACGTCAAATTGGGCTGATTTTGACTGGTCATAGCATTGATTTCATCTCATTTTGTAATGTTGTTCTTAATGATATCAAACTCTACATTAGGCAAAAACCCTATACAACTTTGGCATTAGAGTAGGCCGGCTCTTAAGGGTGCCCTAGTCGGACATTCTTCCATACAAACGTAGTATGGCGATTACTCCACTGTGACGGTGTATGTTCAAAATTAAATTCAAAATTAAGTCAATTGTCTCATCATTATCTAGCCCTGTGTAGAAACAAAAAAGTAAAAAAAAAACTTATGTTTGAAAGTTATGAGCGTCGAAAGTTTCATATTTCAACATTAATTTTAAAACATTGTTGGACGGAAATAAATACCATAAGAAAAAGGAAAATTGGAAAAAAGTCACCATGCAGGGGCATATATTAGTAGTTGAAAAATGCAAATAATCTTATTTTGAACAGATACATTCAGAAGTTTTTCATGATATCCATATTCCCAAAGGTCTGTTTATACTTGCTCGTTTTCATTCTATATCATCATCTATTTCGCTACAAATGTGTATTCGTACGCGTATTAGACTAGCTTCTTACTGCTCATCACAGCGTCTATTCTTTTCACACGTGTTGTCGGATGAGATATCATTTTAACCCCGCCCACAAAATAGTTCGTGCCGCCGACTAGAGCACCCTTAATTCCAAATGCTCAAAACATTCTCTATACTTCCTATAAGACAGTTTGTAGCCATACGAGTAAATACGAGACAAATTGTCTTATAAAGAAAAGCTCATGCTTTGGCAAAAAAATGAACACAATAGCAAGTTCGTATCGGAGCTGAATCTACTGAATACGAAGGCGGTAAGGTTCTATGATAAAAATATTAAATATATATAACTAAAATCTGCATAGACACCGTTAGATAAACAAGCCATTGAATTCGACCTTAAACTGGTATAATAATTATGTTAGAACGGACGCATATTATTTGTCTATATAACCTATATGTCTACATGTATGTTGGACGTCACAGTAAGATTATGTCACACGGTGACCGCGTGTTACGAGCGTGTTTTAATACCAAGGGTCAGGAACCGAATAATAATTATATCTTAGAAACAGTATCAAGTTTTGTTTTGCTAAAACGAGACTAAAGAGAAAGGCACGTAAAATATAATTTTAGTTTAAGTAAACACAACATGCGATTGGATTTACTGTCACAGGAAATAAAAATTTCTACACACACACTACATTAAAAAACTACGTATTTATGAAGAGTTTTCTCTTATTCCGAAACGGATACAGAACAACTTGGCAACATCAATCAGAACAAAACAAAGGCAGCGTTCCTCAGAATTGTGGTAAATAAATAAGAAAGGATAAAAATATTCGTACTAATGCCAATATACTCAATGAAAACATCATTGAGTATATAGGCTCAGAGCTGTAAGAGTGATCCCTCTAATTATAGGCCTATATCCGTGCTTCCAACATTGAGTAAAATCTATGAAAAAATCATGCTGGAACAGATGCTGTCTCACTTCAATTCAAATAAGATCCTGCATAGTCAACAGTTTGGTTTCACGAAAGGTAGGTCGACAACGAACGCGGGAGTAAAACTCATCAGCCACATCTTGGAATCTTGGGCGAAGTCCCAGGATGCCATTGGCATTTTCTGTGATCTCTCAAAAGCGTTCGACTGCGTCGACCACAACACACTGATCTGTAAATTACACCACTACGGAATTCGAGGAAAATCTGCTGATCTTGTGCTTTCCTATTTATCAAACAGACAGCAAAAAGTAAATGTTAATGGGGCGACGTCCTCCAGGTCTCTAGTCAAGATGGGCGTGCCCCAAGGTTCAATTCTCGGCCCTTTCCTTTTTCTTTTTTACTTTATTATCTCCCTTTTATGATGACCAAATTAGCGGATATAAATCTATTTGCTGATGATACTTCGCTAATTTTTAAAATAGATAGGAAAGATACGGATGTCTTACATGTCAACGATAGTCTAATGGTTCTCTCTAAATGGTTCGCAGCTAACAATCTTTTACTGAATGCGAAAAAACAAATGTCTGAAGTTCTCTTTACAAAATGTACCACAACGTGAACTACATTTAAATCTTGACGGCAAAAATCTTAAAGTTATAAAGGAAACTGTATTCTTAGGGATTTCTATCGATTCAAAATTGCAGTGGGGCGCGCACATTAGTATTTGGGTCGGTTAAGTTCAGCTGCATATGCAGTAAGGAAAATAAGGCAGATAACCGATGTAGCCGCAGCTAGGTTAGTATACTATCCCCCCCGGTGGGTTCCCGCATTGTCGAGGCGGGGGGGCTCAGTAACCGTGGCTTGGTCACCCACGGTGAAGCGAAGAGGAACCCGAGGAGGGGCCACTCGTCAGGGCTTTTGCCTATAAGCCGACGACGTAGCGGCCAACATGTAGGTTGCGGTGCTGCCTGGGCAACATCGCAACTGAGGCGGGCCGTGATGTCGTATGGGGTCTCCCAAACCCATACGATATCACGGCTGAAGGTTGGAGGCCGCGGCGGGAGAGGAGTGCCGGTATTGCGGTGCGCCGCTCTCCCTACCTTCCGCGGCCTGGACGGGGTCGCCACCGTCTGATGGCGGATGCGGTGGGGCCGCAGGGGAAGAGGAGTGTCGGTATAGCGTTGGCCGCTCTCCCTATCCCCTGCGGCCGAAACATGGTAGGTGGCGGGGCCATTGACCTTGACCCGTCACAAGGGGACCAAGGGTGCCATACACGGGGTCGTCTGGCACCCATGTACTGGTTTGGTCCCTGGGGTGGTCACGGCGCACAGTGTGTTCTGGTGCGCCGGTGATGGGGGGTAATCCCCAGAGGAGGGTCCGGTGACGGACAGCCGCGGCGGGTTCGCGGTGAGTGCTAACGCGTACCCGTGTTCCCGCCATAAGCGGCACAGGAGGACACCGTGGAGTTTTAGTGGGTTAGAGTCCCACATAACTGCGCTATCTCCCCGTGGTAGCGCAGTATGCATGAACATTTCTCCACGCTAAAAAAAAAAAAAAAAAAAAAAAAAAAACGTTAGTATACTATGCTTATTTCCACAGTATTATGTCTTATGGCATTTTGCTGTGGGGATCAGCAGCAGACGTTGACTCAATTTTCATCTTACTCATACATCATACATCATCAGCCTATTAATGTTCCCACTGCTGGAACACAGGCCTCCTATTTGTGAGAGGGAATGGGCCGTTATCCACCACGCGGGCCCAGTGCGGGTTGGTGGATGTCACACGTCTTCGAATTTTCGGTTCTAGGACATGCCGGTTTCCTCACGATGTTTTCCTTCACCGTTTTGAGAGCAGTGGTGATGAAATAATTTACACAAAGTAAACCGCCTGTCTGGGTTCGAACCCACGATCTACAACTTGTAAGTCGTGGCCGATACCACTGGGCCACCACTGCTCATCTTACTATTGGAATGTATTTTGTATGTCCACAAAAATCGAGGGCTTTTCAAAACTAGAAGCGATTTCCATAATTTAAATACACGCAGTAAGCATGAAATTGTAATACCCAAATTCAGATTAACGAAAACTAGCAAGTCTTTTCATATAAACAGTATACGCTTTTATAACAAGTTGCCAAAGTCAGTTATAGAATTGACCGATGGAAAGTTCAAAAACTACATTAAACGTGTCCTTATTAAAAAAGCATATTATAAAATCAAGGACTACGTTGAAGATAAAAATTTTAGCTCCTTCTATGCGGCTTCCCTGGTAACTCATAAACGGCACAAATATGTGGATGTCTCTAACTATTCTCAAACTCATTTTTTTTTTTTTCCTTCTTTTAATTAGACTTTTTACAATGATTTCAATAATCTTTATAGCCCTTTGCTAAGAATAGTTACAGCACTGATAACAACATTTGTGCCACATGTTAAATTTAGTCTTGTTATATTTTTTTTTTCCTTTGTATAGATTCTTTTACTGATTGTTTTGTGAATGTGTGAACATTGTAGGCCTTCTAGATTTCTAGACGCTTGTTAACATTTGTTAACTCTTTATCTCGTTTATACAAACTTTTTTTTAGTTTTTTACTACTTATTGTCGGGCCTACGTTGTCCCCCCATATCTATGCACTAATGCTGTAACATGGAAATATTGTAAAAACAAACCGTCGGTGCTCCGTAGACCAATTGGAATTCGACCAATTGGTCTATGGGGAAAATTACATGTTTCCATCGTCCAATTACCAACTGGTCTATGGAGCATACTCGACGTAAACCAAAACTATGTTCCATTATCACATTATAACCCTGAGTTCACACCAGTTTCCTATACTTTGGGTTCAAAGAAGCCTTTGTTATATTTTTGGGTTCACATCAAACTAAATACAAAAGTATTATAAAGGAATAAATACAATAACCTTATATTGTATTTATTTCATTTATAGCTAATTATAATAGAATCTTCAATGAAAAGAAAAGACAGGATGTAAACTTTTTTAAATGGCCACTTTACAGACAATTAATTGATTTCTCGTTAGCCTACCAGTGCGAAGAATTGAAGAATCTAAAGATATATTTAATTTTTTTAAGGCAATATGCCGTTTTTGAGCTGTTAAGGATTATCCATTTTGTTGCAGAATGTTATAGTCTTCGCCAAACTTCTGGGCCGCCTGAACTGAAGTTGACTTTCCGATGCGCAAGGCACGAACCGGTGCTGTTTTTGTATGAGATTAACGACTGCGAAGCCATTGTAGCCAACTTCAGGGCGGCCAAGAAAATTGGCAAGGACTATTAAGACAGTTTGTCCTATCTGCGTATTTTTCACTGATTTTTTTTTAAATTGTTTTGCCGTAGTTATTCCATAAATGATTATTAAGCGGTTTCAAAAATTGTTTATGATAATTTTTTTTTATACTTATGGACACGGCTTTACTATACCATTAAACTGGACAGCGGAACATTTCTCAATTCTCCATAGACCAGTTGGAAATTGGACGATGGATACATGTAATATTCCCCATAGACCAATTGGTCAGATTTCAATTGGTCTACGGAGCACCGACGAAACAAACCAATTTGTTTTAAAAGAGTAACCGTAGAGTTTCTTGCTGGTTCTTCTCCACAGGAAACGACCAACCCGAACCGTGCACCTTTTGTCGACGTTTTATAAGTGCCCATGTAGGCCTATGTGAAATAAAAAACATTTGATTTGATTTGGCATTAGTACCTGGGTAGAAAAATTATAGTTCTAATGTCCATCAGTGAGATTATCAAATAATATTGGACCCGTATTTTTGGCTTTATCAAATAAATAAAAACTGACAAAGATAAAGCGCATCAAAGTTCAGGAGATGGGACTTGTGACGTCAATTTGTCAGTATAAAGTGTAGCACACCGTGACGTCATTCGTTATTTTTACGCACTATATCTTCGAATTTTTTTGTCCTATATTTTTAGGTTATCTAACTGACGGACTTAATAGATATTTTTTGTCAACTACCATATTGTCATATAAATCATCATCATCATCTGCCCAGCCATTTCCCAACTTCGTTAAAGTCAGCTACCAGTATTTTATACTAGCTGCCGCCAACGACACCGAAATTTGGGAGTTGTTCCACAGAAGCCGTTGATTTTTCCGAGATAAAAAGTAGCCTATGTGCTATTCCAGACTATAATCTATCTCTGTGCCATTTCTTCCAGATCCGTTCAGCAATTCTGGCGTGATTGAGTAACAAATCCATCCAGACTTTCGAATTTATATGGAAGGAAGTAGAATGGAGCGACTGGACCATCCGACTTCAACCCAGTAACTGCTTAACACGATACTCACCCATAAACAAGACGAAGAAGGATCCCTGCATGTCGCTGAGGTTTACGGTGTGATTGTTGACCTCCTGCATCATGGAGGACGTCTTCCAGCAGCGGTCCTTCTTCGGCAGGTAGGCGTCCAGCCAGCGCTTGATCAGACCTGCTTTGTGCATGCGGTCTAGTCTAGAATGGAATATGATAACATTACGCCTGTAAGTATACCCCAAATCGTTGGGTAGAAGCGTACAGTAATCGCCAATTTTGTTCAAAATGAAAGCGCCAGAATCCGAAATCTCTTAAGTCGAATTCCAAATTCTCTTAGGATTTTGCAATTTGCAGCTCTGTATTTTTTTTTGTGATGTTTTATACAGGTACTGCATTCCCTTAGATCCAATTTCCGACTCTCAAGAGAGAAAAGCAGCAGACGGAAACTAGAAATACAATAAAGCAGATTCATCGAGTTTTAAACCGATTTTTAAGATAAGGTAATATGACACATTTACTGTCTTCTATTAAAAATACCACACGCAAGCAATCCCAAAATGTTGTTTTGAAATAAATCTCGCAGTAACTTACTCTTTATTTATGACTGGAAGATACGGGCTGCCTGCTGGCACAATCATTGCAACTTTCTCATCAAAAAACTCTTCAGCGCCTGAAAATTATGTCTATTGTTAGATTCATATTTCTGTTTTAAACGAGGACGCATGCCAGAAGCTTCGTATGCCTAGACATATTATGATAGCTTTGCTTTATTAAAATGCAGAAACCCCAGCAGCAATGCAGAAACGCAGAAATGTAATTTCTTATTTTTTTTACAATACCTACCGTCTACGCGCATCTGTACTTCAAATTGCTCAAGTTTTGTTTTATATTTTATTTCTCCTCGTAAGTGATTTGTAATCTTTGAGAAATAAAGAATTTTAAACCGTAAAATGCTACAACTGAATACTATCTATAATTCATATAAAGGTTAAAACACTAACACTTAACAGAACTAATATCAATCTCAATCTGCCTAGCCTTTTCCCAGATATATTGGGGTCGGCTTCCAGTCTTACCGGATTCCAGAGAGAGAGCTAGAGCTTCGGACTACCCGTAACGACTGTCAAAGATCTTCAAATGACAGCCGGGACCAACGGCTTAACGTGCTTGCCGAGGCACGGAGGAAACTCGGTATATTGAAATGGTCACCCATCCACGGACCGTCCTCGTCAAGCGTTGCTTAACCTTGATGATCGTCTAGTGCGGCTGTTATTATTTAGCCACGAGCTCCACACTTCAGAACTAATATATAAAACTTAATCATGAAAAATTGCGCTTCTGGTAAACGACGGACTGTTGGAAAACTTGTTAGATACAACAGCATCAAGGAGTTTTACTCTGTCAAAAATTTTTGCAAAGCGTTCATACAAGTAGGTACGTTATTATGCCATTTCAGTCAATCATTCGTTTTACGTGAGTTTTGAAAAAACTGCTTACAATGACAATATGTTCTTATTTGTTCGACAGAAGTACCTGAATGATATAATAATTTATTGTAAATACGAACTCAACGCAAAATCGCAGTTGTCAGCCTCCAGCCGGTCTGCCCTCATGAGGTAGCTGAGGCGAAGCTTCCAGTCGATGATGACGTGACGCTTGAAACGGACACGCTGCAGAATGGCTGATCCTAGAGCAAGATTACTATGATAGAAAATGAATGCAATCTGATTTTAAGAAATTGTAAATGTAGGCTGGCAAACAAATGCAACTAACGTGGTAAACCTCTCCATGGACACCCTACAGTGGACGGTCGATTTTACAGCCCGAGTGGTCCCATACAGACAGTTGTTCAGAGGACAGAGTTTCAGAGCAATCGCAGAGGTTTGCTGGACAATGGGTGTTAGCAAAATGACTCGGCGTTTCTGTAAATGCTTGTCTATTAATAACTCGTGTAATTTTTTAAATATTTTTATAACCGGCGTGTGTAAAAGGGAGATGGAAGTTTTTGTCTAGTAGTGAGACATCACAGACTAGATGAATAGTTACCTGACGCCATAGTTCCTCCCATGCCAACAGAAGTCGTGACCAGTTCCGCTCCTTTCAGCAATGCTATGTACTTCGGCTCGTCTGAATTCTGAAAACAAAAGCGTCTGAAAAAGTTGTGCATTTTCGAAAAACACTGGCAGTATATAATAGTAGTCTATGATACTGCCTATCATTGCGAAAACATGGCTTCTTATTTTAAAAGAAGAATAACTTGAAAAACAAAAACAATTTGTTTCTTTTTTCGTTTTTGGAAGCAGATCATTGCATAATCCGTGATTTCAATAAGTGATACCTAAAAACTAAATTAGATAATGATAAAAAATTCAGGCACTATGTGTAATAATCGCGGTTGCACAAATAGACAAGATGAACACAGAATGCAACAGAGAACCTGTATATTTGCTTTTTGCACCAAATAAGTAGGTTAACACGCTATTTTTGCTGGTCTATCACGCTCCTTCCGCGTGATATAGACATTGTTTTTTATTTATATTTAGAAATGGTCGTGTAACGGCTAACCAGAACTCGAGACGCAGAAAGTATCACGATGGTAAAGCGTGATTGAGTCCGTGTAAGGAACTGTTTTTGACCTGATATGAACCGAAAATTATAATGATAAGATTATTATTATAATTATATTATAATATTAAGTACTTTATTTGGGATGTTTTTTTCCTATAGTACCTATCTAATGTGTTTCGAATTATTAATATACATACAAGACAAGGGATTTATATAAAACTTTTTTTTTTCAAGTTTGTTCTCTTTCTGACCAGTTTTATCTTATTTAGATTTATAACTTAACCTATATAAATTTAGATCCTTTTGTTTTTACCCGACTGCCGAAGGAGGGTAATATGTTTGTCAATCTATGTATGTATGTATGTTTGTTCCTATGTGGCGTTCTAGAGATCAAACGCGTTAGTCGATTTTGATAATTCTGACGTCAATCGATTCGTCTTAACCTTGCAAGTGTCAATGGCTACATTAAAATTGGAAAATAGAAAAATGGCGGCTTTTGAGCGGCTTATTGTAGGGCCCAATTTTTTTCTTCAGATCCCATCATTTGTGGTATTAAAATAAAGGGTTTTAAGAGGTTATTTCAAAAATATATAACACTTAAATGTTTAAATGTAACCAAACAAAAAAAATGTCAACTAAAAAGATATAAATAAAAAAGTTAATTCATAAAATCTAATATGACCTATCCTCCGACTGCACAGGACTGACTGCAATGACATTTTTCTTGTTTACGTCTTTTTAGTTCGCTACTTAAGCATTCGGGTTTATTTTTATTTTTACTTTTATTATATTAAGCTTTTCTTCAGAACTAATTGCTTATGGTACGATAGAATAAAGAAAATATACAACACTAACTGTTCCCCGCGGCTTCGCTCCCGTGGGCCACCCCACAGGACCCGTTTTCGGGATTAAAAAATAGCGTATGTTACTCAGGAATAACGTAGCTTTCTATTGGTCGAAGAATGTTTTAAATCGGTCCAGTAGTTTCGGAGCCTATTCGGTACAAACAAAGAAACAAACAAACAAGAAAATCTTTCCTCTTTATAATATTATTATATTATATTAAGTATAGATAGATACTAAGTATCAACTATCACAAAATTCAATCTTCTACGCAGAGGTTAACCAATTAAAATTTGAACTATATATCAAACCTACCTTTAATTCCATCTCCATATAAGAGCCTTTTGTAATAGACCAGGTATATAGGGCCCTGTTCTCCAGGAGTTCAGCCACGGTTGTAACGGGCATCTCCTGCTTCGGGAACGTGAGAAAAGCCACCAGGTTGCCAGAGTACGTGGTTACGACCACCAGCACGACCAACCACCATGTCCCTACAACCAGGCGACCGCTGTCTGCTCTGGGAAGATACATGCCCCCTGAATTAGGAAAAAGGTAGCTAGAATAACCATAGATATAGTATGTCAAAAAAAAACTAAATCTATGAGAATAACTGTATTTATTGGGTAAAGTAAGTATTATGAGTAATTCGAGCATTTGTGTAAAGTAAAATCTTATTCTAGAAATCTAAGAATATATTTAATTTTAGTACGTAGGTACCTTACAAGATTCTATTTCGACATTCAATATTAAAATACATAGAACCTCATAGGTGCAACCTGTATATCAGAGTGAAATCATAATGCAACATCTTTCCTTACTTTTTGACATAGGAATACTTAATAAAACTTAATAAAAAATACAGTGGCTGCCAGAAAGATTAAAAGAAAAATACGTTCTTTTTTTAAATATTATTTTATGGCCATTCAAATATTTTTTTCGTAAGTTTAAGCCAGTATCGTTTGATTGAAAATCGCCAGCATTTTACAATATACTATATGTAAGATACACATTTAAAAAGAAAAAAATATATCAACGATTTTAGATTACTTTGATGTTTTTATTTATTAGCAGATGCAATACCCAAACATGAAAATAGGTAAGCACTTAGGTATGTAACCTCTTTTCAGTTTTATGATTGGTTAGGTAGATACATACCTGGCCTTTCTAGTAGAAAAAAATACACTAGCCATTAAAGAAAAAAGATACAAATTTAATTTTCTTTTAAATTACTATACGGCTTACAAAATATATTTTTCTACTATTTAAGCCGCTAACGTTTCAAAAAGGCGGATTAACTTGCTACTTACAAAGAAAATAAATTGTGTTCGCTTTTTAATAATCAATAAAAATATGAGTCTTGCTTATCTAAAATGTAGAGCTAAAGAATCTGTCTTCATCATTTATAATGAAATACGACTTGATATCAGAAACAATATTAATGAGAAATTTGTTGCCTTGCTATAGCATTTTTAGAGGATAATTAGGTAGATTATACATAGGTAAGTAGACAGAACTTTTTAGGTATATAGGGTTCTTATTTATAAAACATGGATAAAAGTTTTTATAAATGAATAAGGCTAAATGATAAATGATCTTATTTCTGTAAGTTGCATTGTAGAAACATTTTTACATGTCAATCATATTTTTTTTAAACTATATGAGGTCGGCGTTTCCTATATGACTACTCTGAGAAGAAAGGCCGAAACAAACTCAGAAGTCACAGTCTCTTTTAAAGTCAAACAAAATCTTGGTTAGATCATGTGAAGACCATCTAGATTGATGTCTGAAATGGTCTTTTGAGGAAAGAACCAGCCACATTGAGTGGGCCTGTCCAGTCAGTGCACGCATATGTCAATAACCGTGCAGCTCAACTCAGAATTTATGGAGCTCAATGATTCGACGAACAATACCAAAGAATCCTTTCTTTGGTATTGTTCGTCGAATCATTCCATACCATTCGGGTAGGCCGCATAAATTACTCAAACTGCCAGACCATGTTTAAAAACTAACTGAGAAAAATTTAAATAAAAGACAAACAAAAAAAAGAATGTTCCATATAGTCTTCACATTCATAATAATTAAAATAATTATTTTATTTTAATTATTGTTGTATATTATATCATACTTAAAAAGAAAATATTCTTGTCATTGCAAAAAAACCAAAAAAGAAAACAAAATTCAGGATGCAAAAAATTAATTAATTGGAGCAGCTCAATCCCAAGCCTTTTTGTCCTCAACTGATAAACTGATAGTACTTTGTAAGTCGGTATAGATTAAAAATCTCATACAATTAAGCGAAATATATTAAGATGTAACCAGATTATTTTTTCTCTAAAATCATTAGGCTTCTTTTGAAAGTGCAGTTCTCACCTTGCTGCAACAAAGCACCATAGATGTACCAAAGACAATTATGTATGGTAGCTAGTCCTCCTTGTCGAGTGATCTCCATGGCTTCGTAATACGGACTTAGTCTATGGATAAAGTATAGTGTAGGCCCCATCAGTATCACTGCTAATCCGAGACACAGCCAAGTCTAAAAAGAAATATAGAGCATCGCTATATAAAATGCCTTCAGAAACCTTTAGAACATAATACTTTTTTTGTAAATATTTGAAAATAGCCAGTAGTAGCTTGAGGATCATGACGTGCCCAACTAAATTTTCTGACAATCTCCCTACATTTGTGATGATCTTTGGCCTATTGTTGTGCGTCGGAGATCTTGGTCAGACGACCAAATATGTAGGTCTATGCCCCGTGGATCCCTTTCTTGCCGGTAAACATGAGTTTTACCAGGTTTTCAGATGGGTTTCGTGCGATAAGGTCGAAATGTACACTCTAGAGCTGTTAGTCTTTGGTCTACCTGGAGTTCTTTTCGAATGGATGCATTTGTCCTGAGTGCTGTCCAGGGAAGTTCAATTAGAGATAAGGTAGTTATCGAAATGTTTAACTAATTAGAATTGGAAATTCACGCAATCGGTTTCACACTGCAATGCAGATTTTATTTCGAAAACTTCACTTTGTCCATTATAACATACTAGCTGCTGCCCGCGATACCGCCCGCGTGGTCTTAGTACTTCAAAATTGTTTTTTTCCGTGATTTTTGAGTCTATTTTTTGTAACTATATCAAAAGCTTCTCCAGAATGAAACAAATACTTTTCTGAAAACCGCATCAAAATCGGTTGCACCAGACGCGAGAAAATCGCGGTCAAACATACGTACATACATACAAATACACAGGTCAAACAAAGAACCTCCTTTTTTTGAAGTTGGTTAAACATTATACAAAAGGAAAAGCTTAAATACAAATAGAATTCCAAGCTCTCCTTAAAGTGACTGACGATATAAGGTGGGGAATGGAGGACTCTAAAGTTGCTACTTTTGAGTTAATCGACTTCTCAAACGCCTTTAATACCATCAATCACGATGTCCTTTTGTCTATTCTTTCTTATCTTATGGTTTCTCACGAGGTACTGGAATAGTTTTCCTCTTATCTTCGGGGACGTCAGCAGGCAGTTCATGCTGAAGACTCTTCTTCAGAGTGGTGTGACCATGCAGCTGGCGTCCCTCAAGGCAGTATTTTATCTCCTCTTTTGTTCTCCATTTTCATTAATCTTATACGCACTGAAACTCGGTGGTTACCAAGCTTCAGTGTGCGTATCATCTTTACGCTGACGATTTACAGCTCTATTGTCAGGCAGGTTTTGACAAATTATCGGACGCGATCGAGGGGCTAAACAGGGATTTAATTATGATTAAAGGCTGGTCCGACCGATTCGGTGTGGCTGATAATCCTGCAAAGTGTCAGGCTATTGCCTTTTGATTTTTCTCTTCGCCCGCTATCCTGCGGTGGTGGGTAGGTTGGAGTGCGCATCCAGAGACGTTTGCCGTGGTCAATTTGTTTGTTTCCGCGATACGTGAATCATGCGATGCGTCTTTTAGGTACACATCACAATGAACACGCATCACTATATTAATCAAGACAAGACACACGATTTAGCGCACTGGAATTAACACTTTTCACCACACGCGCGCACACATTAGGAAGAGGTGGCGTCGAGACACGAGCGTCGTCGGGCTCTTGGGAGTCCCCATAGCTTGAGAAAGTTTAGTGGCTTAACTGTTCCACCCATAATCTTCGATAATTCCGTTTAGCTCCAAGGTTAAGGATCTTGGTCTGCTCGTCGACACTTGCCTTGACTGGCGCAAACTGGTAACGAGTGTCAGCCGGAAGGTCACCGGAACGTTACGTTCGCTGTATCGATTAAAAAATCTTCTCCCAGCTCACATAAGGGTCATGCTTGTACAGTCCCTAATCTTTCCCATAGTTGACACTATGGGAAAGATTAGGGACTGTATGGAGATGTGTGCTACTATGACCTAAATGCAGATCTACTGAATAAACTTGGCCGCCTTCTAAATAACTGCATTCGATTTGTCTTCAACCTCCGTAAATACGATCATGTAACCCGACATCGATGCCTTTTAAAATGGTTACCCATTCGTCAGCGTAGAGCGCTGTGGGTCTTGACTACCCTGTTTTCTTTTTTTGATAAACCCACTTCTCCTTCTTATCTGTCTTCTCACGTTCAATTCCTTTGTTCTCCCACATTAAGAATCTCCGGTCCACCAATAATCGTCTTCTACAATGTCCCTAACACCGCTCTAGGTTTATCCACTCGCCCTTCTTTGTCCAGGCAATCTGCCTTTGGAATGCGCTCTCTCAGAACATCAGGATGACAACCAGTCGACTTTCTTTCAAATTGAAGGCACGTGAGCACATTCGCAAGAAGTTTGCAGAATCATTACAAAATTGATTTGTTGTATGTATGTATCTAAGTATATATATATAAATTTGTGTATATAAATATATATTATTTTTTTTACTAAAGAACAAGCTAAGCATAAACTGTATAATAAATATTAATGTTCTCGGACCCAAAATATTGCATGCTTATCGCCTGAAATAATAAGCCTAAAGTTTTCTCTCGATATTTTCTTTCAAGTGTAGATAATATTCTCACATGTTAGATGTTCTTCTTAATTTAAGTTTTTGAATGTTTTTAAGACAAACCTTTCAAGAATTTACACTTCTCGAGCACCGAAGATCAATGTCGTTCAAAAGGCGTCAAAAAATGTTATGTTAGAATTTTGACTTACGTCTGTTGTGAACGGGAGGCTCAAAAAATGTTATGTTAGAATTTTGACTTACGTCTGTTGTGAACGGGAGTAAAAACAGTAGAGCTCTGCTGAGTTCCCTTGGACGCGCTATCATGAAGGCATACGACTGTATACTCACTGGCATTGTGTAGTTTATACCTGGGGAAAAAACATTTGCGTTTTATAAATAATCATAATAGGTACTAGGCCACTTCTCTTAGTGGGGTATTACACTATCATATATATCTAGGATCATATATTTATAAGTCACATTTATGTGATAATGTAATATAGACATATGAATCACATCGTCTTTAATAAAAGATTTTTGGCATTTGTTGTTGTATCTTTCTTTATAAGCATACTGCACATAACATACAGCACAACATATATCTTTTTTATTCAATTTATGGAATATCTTTTAAATTGGTCCAATACTGGAGGAGGAAATAGGCGAGAGCCAAACCTCGTATTTAGGGCATGCATTCCGGTATTCCAGAATTCCGTAACATATTTTCTGATATTTCAATTCCGGAATTGAGAGGAGTAATTCTGGAATTCTGATATTCATAAATTTTTTATATTTTCATAAATAATAATCAAAATACGTACATGCCACGTACATTTCATACCACTTAATTATGTGGTATGAAATGTACGTGAAACGTGATACATACTACGATTCAAATATCGTGTGTTTTTTATTCCTATTATAACCCTCTTACTAATAAACGCGGAATAAAGTTATACCAAGTATAAACCTATGAAAATGTATGGTTATTCCTTTGTTATACCTGGTATAACTTTATACCGCGTTTATTAGTAAGAGGGTTAATGTTTAATGATATTGTGTGATAAATCGGGTCCCACAACAATTTACTCAGACGCCTAACATCAACCAACTGGGAGGCCTCACCTCACGTTCTCTGGACTACTGTCCTAGCACTCTGCTTCTCGGCTGGCGAATATGCGTGTCCAGTGTGGCACCATTCCGCCCACGCCAAGATAGTAGGTGTTGCTCTTTACGCCACATGCCGTACAATTACCGGCTGCCTCGAACCAATCCTGGTCAGCGTACTATACCGTGGGGTATAGTACGCTGACCGGGGCGGCAGTGGAGCCGGGATAGTACCTCCACACGACCGAAGGGAAGTTGCGAGTGCAGTCGAGAAACAAAAGCAGGAGCGTGATACCAGACACCCACTATTCGTACACAACTACCGACGCAACGGCTGAAAAGCTGACACGGCTTCCTGAAAACGGTGGTTCCCCCTTTCAGGAAACCCGGCTGACGCCCGCTGCAGTGCAGACTGTGGCAGAATACTTTTCCCCCACCAACACATTATTTACCTCCAAACGAGCATCTTCCCGCAGGATCTAACTTTCCTATATGCGTCTATATGGAAGTTCCTGAACCGCCTCAGAGCCCAGGTAGAAAAGTGTAACTTCAACCTCGCAAAATACGGTTACCTCGACGGAACAGCGGCAGGGTGTACATCCCACAGCTGAAGTCGTGGAGGTAGTTAAGTTTAAGGCCAAACAAATTTGAAATACTGTCGTGCCAGCGACTAGAAGATAAGCCTTGTTGATTTTACGGTTTAAAATGTTTAATTAGAGTAATAAGGGAGAAAGATTACCAAATATGTTTAATTTGTTACTAAAAATTATTAAAATACTGATATAATTATAAATCTTGTTTGATTTTAAACAAACTTTAATAGTTACCAGTTCCGGAATTCCGGAATCAGATCTCCAGTATTGGAACTCAGTTCCGGAATTGATAACCTTGCGATATTGCATGCCCTACTCGTATTACGACTTTTTACGAAAGAAATTAAGTTGAAGCTCTCTGCCCGCATGTCCTCTTAAGATAGATGCTTAGATAATACATACATACATACATAAACTCACGCCTTTTTCCCATGGGGGTAGGCAGAAACTACAGAACGCCACCTGTTACGATCCTTACATACTTCTTTTGCTTCACTCACATTCATACATCTAGTCATACACACACGCCGGTTATGAGTACTGCGCACCTGGCCTTTCTGAAGAACATGATAAATTAGATAATAAACAATCAAAATTATAAAAATAAAAACCATCTTCTTAGTTTAATTATCCTACCTGGTATAGGATCAGATAAAACAGTAAAACACGCTGCTGCCAAAGCTCCTTGTCCTTTAGAAATAGCGATCATCGTCAGCTTAGCGTCCATGCCATGCATTGTCTGAAAGATAACCACGAATTAGAAGTTCTTGAGGCTTTTACTTTGTTTTATATTAATGAAGTTTGGTGAGAAATAAGTATATTAGAGGTAGTTTGAAAGTGGCGCCAGTGACAGAAAAGTTTAAAGGAAACCGTTTGTCCTGGTATGGTCATGTGATGAGGAGGGATGAAACGCATGTTACTTAAAGAGTTATGAATATAAATGTGGATGGATGGAGAGGGAGAGGAAGGCCAAAGAAAAGATGGATGGGCTGTGTGAAGAGTGATATGAAATAAAAGGGGATCAGTGTTAGCGTGACGGGGGACAGGACGGTATGGAAGAAGAAAACGTGTTGCACCGACCCTAAGTAACATGGGATAAGGACAGGCAGATGATGATATTAATGAAGTTTGGTGATGAACTTACATCAGCAATCGTATCATTAGCCAAATCTTTCTTCAAAATAGAAGCTAAAATTACTTTTATTCTGAAAACAAATAAGAAACAATTAAAAAGTTGTGTTATTTAACGAACTTTTTTTTAACTTTTTTTTTTGTATGAATCTTACGTAAAGTTTTTGTTGATTGCCAACTGATTAACGATATCAAATATAAGTCCACTATATTTTACAATAGCACCAGATTCGTTTCGCTGCAGTATCGTCCATGGTGGGTTCTGAAATAATAACAAAACTAATAAAATGTATGAAACTGATCTTCTGTGAAAAGACACATAAACGGGAAAACGAGTATATTTTTACTTTCGACTAGAGTCTGGCCAACGAAAGCGTGTTCTGGGGTATTTCAAAAGTTTTAATATGGCAACATTATTAAGCTGTCAAAGGTACGTCAACGTCTATGATTGCGATTCTTGTGCGCTTGCCAAGTTACGTGCCGATGACTATATGACTTGGTAACCTTGATCTATGTTGGCTGATTGTTATATATTTACGATATGATGATACATTTTCTTATGTTTATGTTTCAATGTGCCTCATTTGGTTGAATAACTGCAGAAGACTTGCAACATTGACGGACCATGTAATAAACGTGGAAAATAAATATAAACAAAGAGATCACATAACAGAAGAAGTATTGGAAAAAATTATAATAAGTGTAGATGATGATGCAGATACAGATGAATCCTTAGAGGTTGAATTTTTGAACTCTGATTTTGAGTATGATGATAAAGTAATTAATAAATTAAATGTTAAGTGGGTTAATATTATGTACATACTAATAAATAAATCTACACACACGTTTTTTAACTCACATCCATGACAATCACGGCTCCGTCACACTTCACCAAACGGAGCCAATAAAATCAAAAAATAAATTATAATAAATACAAATAATACAAGAATCAAAACATTTAACCAGAGGTATAGTTGGTGATACCACATTAAGATTTTTTGAATTTGCCGCGTTTTTCAGATCACGCTTTCGTTGGCCAGACTCTATTCAAAATTGTTAAGTATTCCTTTCTATACCAATGAGATTAATAATTCAAAAATCATTTATTTTTTCACAAAATATAGCAATAGTTAGGTATGTACATTATAACTAGAAAGTCTTACATGAAAAGTGATAATGGGTAATTCCTTCCCTCTAAATCCGTGGTGTATGTGAGGAAACAGTACATCTTCGAACTTTACGGCATCTATGGGACGCCAGAATCCAACCTACAAAACATGTACAAAAGATAGAATCTTTCATTATTGCACGTAATGAAGAATTGGTACCAATACATTTACAGATTGGTACCTGTCCAGGCACTCGAATAGGCGGTCGGTTTATCACCAAGAGGTATATCGCATGTGCATGTGAAGATATTACATGCGATATGACATTTTTTTGCTAACGGGGGGTAACCTTCAAAAGGCACCAGGACTTTAGGGGCAAAAATCCCTGACCGGGGAGTCTGGGATTTTTACCTCATTAAAACTATCGTCAGTAACCAGCTGCTGACGTTTAAGTTTAAACTAAAGTGAAGTATCATCCGCAAACAACACTATATCATGGTTATCCTTTATGAGGTAAGGCAAGTTATTAATATAAATAAGAAACAAGAAAGGGCCAAGAATTGATCCCTGCGGGACTCCCATTGTTACTATAGATCCGGGAGATCTTTTTCCATTAACGTCAACGCTCTGAATCCTATTACTCAAGTATGAAGTAAGAAGAGCCACAGGACAATACCATAACACTATTTCCATAGCCAAACATCATCATCATCATCATATCAGCCGAAAGTCGTCCACTGCTGGACATAGGCCTCCCCCAAGCATCGCCACATTGATAGGAAAAAAAAATTGCCGTACATAATTCAGCAAAAATAGTGTATGGAGATTAAGGGATGCTAGCTATTAGAAACGTAATTTCTGTGATTCAATTTAAAAAAAATAAACCGATTCCTATCGACACAATAAGAGGAAGAAGAATAGATAAAAATTCAACCGACTTCCAAAACAAAACACTACAAAGCGACAAATAACTTTCTTTTCGGAAGTCGGTGTCTTTGGTACATATTTTTAGGGCTCCGTAGCCAAATGCCAAAAACCGGAAACCTTATGGATTCGTCATGCCTGTCTGTCTGTCCGTCCGTATGTCACAGCCACTTTTTTTCGGAACTATAAGAATTATGCTGTTGAAACTTGGTAAGTAAATGTATTCTGTGAACTGCATCAATTTTTTTTTCATCATATCCATACGTGTGGGGTATCTATGGATAGGTCTTCAAAAATGATATTGAGGTTTCTAATATCTTTTTTTTCTAAACTGAATAGTTTGCGCGAGAGACACTTCCAAAGTGGTAAAATGTGTCCCCCCCCCCTCTGTAACTTCTAAAATAAGAGAATGATAAAACTAAAAAAAATATATGATGTACATTACCATGTAAACTTCCACCGAAAATTGGTTCGAACGAGATCTATTAAGTAGTTTTTTATTAATACGTCATAAATCGTAAACCGCAATTTACCAAGTACGGAACCATTCGTACGCGAGTCCGACTCGCACTTGGCCGGTTTTTTTGTATTTGACACCGACTTCTGCCGAAATTAAATTAAACTAAATTGATGGTGTCGCATGTTACACCATCTTGTTGAAACCAAAGCTCTGCCACATCAATACCAATAAAATGAGGAACAAAGAAGTCGGCAATCGTGGCTCTATAGCGCTCTCCATTGAGGGCAACATTCTAGCCGGCATCATCTTTAAAAAAAATTGGCCCAGTGATTCCACTTGCACATAAAGAACACCAAACAGTGACTTTTAATGTATTTAAGTGCGTCTCAACAAAGGCTTCTGGGTTTTCTCCACTCCAAATTCGGCAATTCTGCTTATTGATGTAGCCGTTCAACCAAAAATGAATCTCATCGCTGCCCAAACGTTGCTCGATAAAGTGGTCGAAAATTAGACTACCCGATTACGCTTCATTCGAGCCAGCCGTGGCGTCAATATGCCCGAAATCATGTTTAATGGGATAATAATATATTTTAAACAAAGCCAATACCATGGCAATAAAATAGATTTTTACTTGTTTTATTCAATTTAAAAAACCAAACATCTCAAAAAACAATCTTTATTACCATGATATGCGATATATGAGATACGCATTATTAGGGAACTTAAAACCCACTCGTCAGATCTTGATCAAGCACTACCTTTCAAATAAATAAAAACCGGCCAAGTGCGTGTCGGGCCACGCGCAGTAATAGGGTTCTGAAGTTGCATAATAATGCGGACTAAAAATAGAGTTTTGTTGTTGTTACATGAACATTAGAACGGTTTCAGCGGCTCACAAAGTCTAAAAACGGGCCCGGACAACTGAAGTTAGAAAAATATTATCTATTTGAGTACCACCGCGGGTGCGAATTGCGAAAGGAGCCGATACGAGCGCGCGTTAGAGCCACGGGGAATGGTATAGTTCGTTCCTTGATACTTGCGTGCATGCTCCTTGTTTATTTCTCTTTCGGAATTAGAAAAAAATCGTATGTATTCACCTCTAATCTCCTCTAATACCGCAGATTAGAGGTGAATCCTCTAATCTGCGGTATTCACTATTTCATTCTGGAAAGTTTTACTCAATTAGTGATGAAGTCGGGTCGAATATTTACTTTATAAAAGGATATCGACAAAAGAAAATAAGTAATTTGCTTGGAAATCGAATCTAATTTGACTTTACTTTTACGTTATAATTACAAAACTTCGAAAATACTTCTGCACTAACACAAAATAGACTCCACCGCGCGCATGCGCTGTATGGACTACGGACTGGTACTGCCAACGACTCCGACCACTCCAATGCGTTATTCGAGCTTAAACATTATTATTTTAGAAATCATTATTATTAAGGATGTTATGATTTTATTTTTGTATATTTTTACATGGTTCATAAGCATTATATTTACTCTGTTTTACACAGCTATCAACTTTATTTAAGTAATTTTTCAATGGCATTTGTACAAAATTTTTACTGTTCCAAGTACATTTTATAAGTTGGTCGACTATTACTCGTAAACTTGTAAAGCCTTTTTATCCGTGATAATTTTTCTTTTAATTTCGTTATATTTACTACTGTCATGAATTTTTTCACATAGCCAAGAGCAACCGTTTCGCTGGCAGTGGGGGGGGCCCTTGACTCTAACATAAATTTGCAACTTAAAGCTTAATTTTACGCAAACGAATCTCTGAATCGAAAAATGGCTTTAACAAACCCATAATATTTTTGAATGGCCTATCCAACGATACCCCACACCATGGGATAGATGAGACAAAAAAATACATCCCTACTTTACGTTTATGGGAGGTAGGTACCCGAAAAAAAATATTTTTCATGATTTTATGTTACCACTTTGTCGGAATTATTAATATGTATATCCATGCCAAATGCCTGCGGACGGACAGACGGATAGAGCGAAACTATAAGGGTTCCTTGTTAACTTCGGAACTCTAAAAAAGAACATCAAAATCGTTTCATAGTTATTGGCGGAGTAATCGCGTAACATACAGTCGAATTGAGAACTGCTTTCTTTTTGAAGTCGGTTGAAAAGATGGTGAAAACTTACATTCAACAAAATAATTTTTTCAATAACTCCGGTCGTTGCGTTCAGGTTAGCGCTGGCTAAGTCCGAAGCATCCGTGAGCCCCCGGTAGGTGGTGCCCCACGTATCTGCCGCCAAAGCGCGCCAGGTGGAACAGTTTCCGCATTTGCTCTTTGCTGTTATATGTTGCTGGTGAAAATGGAATATGTTTAAAATAGTTCGTTCTAGACCAGTGACGGGCAAAGTACGGCCCGCGAAAGCATTTAATCTGGCCCGCCGACGGTCCTTAGACATGAATAGTATATATTTTGACGCGATAATTATATTTTGACGGTCCATAAGTATAAAGCAGATTGTACTTTTACGCCTACCATGGCAGGGCCTTCGAATAAAAGTTAAATTGTATTTTTAACATTTGTGCGAGTGTGTAATGCTGTAATGTTTTTTATATGATTAAAAGTTTCAACACAAAATGCATTTTTCCTATAATTCTGGCCCTTCTCTGAAATTTCTTAAACTTTCTGGCCCTCCATTAAGAAAGTTTGCCTACCACTGTTCTAGACCAATCTTCTTCTTCGTGTCGAGATTCCTTCACAAAATTTTCTTCGACAATTATTCAGCCACGTCGATAGTCCTAGCGCTGGCCTCACAAAGGTCTTGCATGGTGCAGGTGTTTTTACATAAGGATCAGGACAGAAGATGGGGCATCGTCTGTGGGGGATCTAGACTAATATTTTGAACCAATGAAATTATGAATGCATCGTGTAACATATTATTTGATTTGGGGTGACAAGACAGGGAAGACAACAAACAAAACACTACAAAGCTAAAAATAACTGTCTTTTCGGAAGTCAATAAAGAAGTAATTTGACATTTGCATGTGTCAATTTTGTATCTGAGATAATAATAAAAAATGTGTGTGTGTACCAGAGTACAAAGATAAGAAGTGAAACTTCTTTACGACATATCATTTTTCTACTATTTGCAACTTCACGAAAATGGGGTAGATAAGGCTTTAAGCCTTAAGAAAAACAATTTTTTCCGTATTAAATTAAAGCTATTTTATTATTATAGACATGCATACAATTAATGAGTAATTTATTTTATCATTGTTCTTATTATAATATATATTTATAAATTAAATAATTTATAAATATTAAAATCATGCTCATACGTGTTGAATTTATAAAACGAAATATATAATCACTCACTTTTCTTGTAAATTCACTTAAATTTGAATAAGTCTTTTTACTAAACTTTGATAAAAAAAGCAACATGGCGCGTAACCGAAAAACGTGACGATAGAGTCCGTCCAACGAAAGAAGTCCCGTAGACGCGGCGCTAGTTTCTATGCGACTGTACGCTGTCCTCTAACAAATCTTGTTAGTTCCATGTATTTCCGCGGGACTTTTTTCGTTGGACGGACTCTACGTACAAAATTTCTCCCATACGTCGATAAAGAAGTTTCACTTAAAAAAAAACAGATTTCAGGAGATGACAGCTACTGAATCGCTTCTTGTAGCTTTCATTTCAGAATAAGAAGACATGTCAACAACATGTCAAGCCAAAATGAATTGGGTCAGAGGAGGACGATGAATAAGTAAGTGGAGTAAGCCAAGATCTTTAAGTGAAGTTCACACTTTGAGTAATACCCCTTTCTAAGGATGCTTTGCCCTTTATTTATTTAATACTTCATGCACACAAACGTACAGAGGCGGACTTAATGCCTTAGGTATTTTCTACCAGTCGACCTTTGTGTGATGCAGAGACAACTTAGTGGTAGGTCTGTGCAATATACGGTGGAACATACGGTGGAGATCTGCCCTGCTTGGGCGGAGCACCGCCGTGTCCTCATGGAGGCGATCGGCGGTGGCGACCTCTCGCGTCCGGCCCTGGTGCAGGCCATGGTACGGAGCGAGAGGGCATGGGAAGCTGTCTCCTCCTTCTGCGAAGCAATAATACTCGCAAAGGAGGAGGCGAAACGCGTGAGGGAGACGCAAAGGAGACGCGCTCACGCCCCTAACCACCGCAGGAGACGCCCCGGGCGTCGGGAGTCGCAAGACGATTCCCGGCCACCGTAGGCGCGGGCTTGCGGACGGAATGTAATGGGTAGCTCGCCGTCCGATAAGGACCAAGCCCGAGTTTACGTCGCGTAGTGTTCCACACGCGCCTCAAAGAGATGTCAGCAAAGTGACGGGGTCCGATAGGCCGATGCCTGTCTGGGTCGCGGATAAATTTGAAAGAGAGTTACCGCGGCCCTGGCACAAGCAACCTAAGGAACACGGGTGGGTTTTAGTCAGTAAAAGTCTGACACGCCCTCCCGCTTCACCCAGAGTGGGAGAAGTCATTGGATGACGTAATAGAAAAAAAAAAAAAAAACGGTCTGTGCAATATTGAAAGTAATTTTTCTTTTGTTATCTTTCCTGTTACTATACAAACTAGTTAGATTTACAAATGCCGACTGCTGCTCATTTACGCAAAAATTGTCGAATGGAGTCCTTCGCCATCTCTACCTGCATATGTTTGAGCAGCATGTCCCGTCTCTGTATCTTGTTCGGTCTGATGGCTTCCCACTCTTCATCTGACACCTGAGCAGCCACATCAAACTCGTCCTGGGTAGCCGCGTCCAGAGCTGATATGAAGGCATCCATCAGCTCTTGGCAATAGCACATTATTCCGTTCTAAAAATATCAAGAAGTTATCACACTTAATATTATAAAGGCGAGTTTGTGAGTGTTTGTATGTTTGTTACTTCTTCACGCTCAAACGGCTGAATGGATCTGGATGAAATTTGGTATTTTTATCCCGGGAATATGTTCCCTTGGGATAATTTACGACATCCACGCGGGCGAAGCCGCTGGCAGAAACTACTAAAATATAATGCAATTGTCAGTATGATTAATAGCTAAGGGATTTAGGCACGCCTTTACAGTACCTTTGCTACACATAAATATGTTGCACAAAGAGATTTCATTCACTGTCTTACATAACCTCTTCGAAATAAATATCGTACCTTTTTTTTTTTTATTATTGATAGGCTTGCTCTTGACCACTATCTCACCTGATGGTAAGTGATGATGTGGTCGACGATGTAGCACGCTTACCTAGAAGAAACCTATTCACTCTTGACTTAAAGACTCCCAGGTTGTAGCTATCAGGAAACACAGACTCCGGCAGGGAATTCCACTCATTATTGTACTTCCTATCCTACTATTACTATAAATGTTAAAGCATGAAGTTCTCTTTCCTCAACAGCTGAAAGAATTAGGATGAGACTTAGCACACGAATAGACCATAACCTGGATTAGGACACTGGATTTATCCCAGTATGGCATTTCCGTGCAATAATTTTTAACTTTCACGCGGGCCAAGACGACTGAGATCTGACACCAGTCTTGCCAAGGGGTATCGTGCTACCCAGTTACTGGGTTGTGGAGGTCAGATAAGCAGTCGCTCCATGTAAAACACTGGTACTCAGCTGAATCCGGTAAGACTGGAAGCCGACCCCAACAATAATTGGGAAAAAGGCTAGGCAGATGATGATGCGGGACTATTTTAGTACCGTACACTAAAATTTTCATACTATTCGTATCTTTTCTTTCCTACGTACATATCATGTTAAACTAACTCCAAAACTAAATCAAACCGCCAATCTAATTGACATACAACAGATAAAGCCGAACTCCAAACCAAAATCAAACTAAAACGCGAAACAGCGCAATGCAGGCTGGTAGAATCACAACCATTCCCGGCCTCCCGGAATTGAGCGAATTAAACGAAATAGTCGAACAAATTGCATTTAACAAGCGAAACGCGACGTCAATCCAGCCCGGATTAGACTCTGCTATACTGATAGGCAGACAAACTATCTCAGTTATTTGAGGGTTGGCGATCAGTGAGGATTGTGAATATTTTTCATTGCTTTGAATTCCAATGTTCCCTTGATCAATAAATTGATATGTAAATGTAAAACGCAAAGGATGCTGTAATTTACTTTTATGTTTCAGTTAGCAGCTAATGGCAGTAGATTTACATCCTAATTTTAAATTCGACACTTTAGCCACAAAGTACGTAAGCGACGGCGGGCCGCTTTAGCAATTACTTAGCACATTCTATATTTTCTGCAGAGAATTTGAATATAGAATCTACTAGGTACCTAAGGCCTTAGTGTGAGTTTTTACTCACGCTCAATCGCGTTAACGTAAACGTCAATTTGTATTTAAACTGGATAAGCGCCGTCTGGTGACGGTAAGGAGAAACCTCTTTTTGTATACATTTTGACATAAGAGATCGTTTACGTTAACGCGATTGAGCGTGAGTAATAACTCACACTAAGCCCACTAGTGGCTAACATCAGAGATTTTTATAAAATGCCCATTGTGCTTCGTCGCAATTTAGGGTATAGTAACTGAGTATTATAAAAAAATTGCTTCTGTTAGCGGCTTTGCCAGCGTGAATGTCGAAAATTATCCCGATTTTCGACATTCACGCGGGCAAAGCCGGGATAAAAAGTATTCTATGCCCGGGATAAAAAGTATCCTATGTGTAATTTCTCACTATAATCTATCTCTATGCCAAATTTCATCCGTCCAGCCGTTTGAGCGTGAAGAAGTAACAAGCATACAAACACACACACATACTCACAAACTTTCGCCTTTATCATATTAGTGTGAAATGATTAGGAGTGAAAATTAAAATAAATAACACCTTATGGGTATACAAAAAGATGAGAATTGTACGTTTATAAAACAAATGAGATACCAACGTTTCGTTCGTCACTTAGTTCCATTTAAAATTACATTCTACTATAATACTGCGCGCAAACGAGCCACCACTAGCCACTGGTGGCTAGCAACAAACAGATTGTTTGCGCGATACCAAAGGACGTGTCGTGCAACAGCCACGTGGCTGTGGTCGGTAGCCCGTTTGCGCGGAGCCTTAGTATTTACCTTACAATCCGGATGATTATCAGTACTATTAAAGATGTAGGCAACGTTCTCCCCTTCATACAAATCATTGATCAGGCTGCTGAGGTTCCCATTCTGTGCGTTGGTATCTGATATGACGTAGAGCCACTGGGCCATCGTGTGTGACATGAGCAAGTCCCGAGCGGTTTCCGCCATTGTGGTCATGACATCTGACGTCACTACTGCGATAAAATTTTCCCCTGAGAATAAAAGTGCTTGGGGGTTAATAGTGCACATCGAGTGTAAGAAAGAGACTTTAGACAAAGATACACGAAAAACTAACTCAGTGTTAGTTACTAACACGGGGTTAAATTGACAATATTGTATGACACACTGTCATACAACATTGTACTTATACTTAACTCCACAATAATTACGAACACTCTGTGATTCAAGAATCCGCAATAGTGCAGACGTTGCTCATGGCAAGCAAAAGTTACATAAATATTCTGTTAAAGTTAATTTAGAAGGCAGTTGTGCTCGTTTGGATGCTGTCCAAACAATGAAAAACATTGCAGAGGCAATATAAACTAATTAAAAGTAGTAGGCTATTCTGGTTTCGGATTTATGGCTAGGATTTTAGAGCATCAAAGACTAACAGCTTTATTTGCTGAAGCAAGCAACCGTACGGTATCGTTAATAATTAACAGATTCTAAATTCAAATCCTCCATAGTAAATTTGAATTAAGAATCAGGAAATTTAGTGAATTGCGTCCTAGTCACGGAGCACGTAACCAGTGGAGAGAGAATCGGTACGTTTTTGTTCTAAATCAAAGTCACCAAATAACGGCGGGGGCAGAGGTAAGCTTCCTCTGCTGTGATTGGATGACAGATTGACAACCAAATGACAACTGATTCTTTAGGGATTCCAAACACGTAATTAAAAAAATATCGATATCGATAGTTGTTTAATTTATTAATAGTATAAGGATTTCTTTGGGAAATAGAGATTACGGGTTCGATTTTGAAATAAAACAGTTGTTTATTAAATTTACTGCATAATTAAAAAATAATGAAGTATTTACTGGTTTTTAAAATGGATTAGCTTTGAATAGGTTTTTCTTATGTAATCTTTTGGATTTGTATTGATTTATGATATGGTAAATACGGGCAAACCAATAAAAACAAAAGAACGTATACAGCTGCAGTTCTTATTAATTTCGTCAACTTAGAAAGTATTGTGTAATGCTTAATAATAAACAACCGCATTCTGTGTATTTATTTCGATCGACGAGCGTTTTAGAGCCTAACATATCGATATAATCGTCGTGATGCTGCGAACAGCACTATCGAGAAAGAAAGAGACAACGACTAATGCGCAAATCAGTGTGCCAGAAAGAGACAGCAGCGGAACCATCCAGAAATAAAAATATTTGATTTTACTTAATGAAATTGATTAAATGGAGTAGAAAACCACTTACCTGTGAAATGTTATACCATCTTTTGTGTAACTTGAAGTAGTAGAACACTTTCCACACCATTTAATTGCACAACTAGGCATTACTTTTCAGTTTATTTGTTTTAAAGACGGAAGCGCGTGACGTTCGTACGTTCAAAATTTCGCTGCATATGCTTGATTTTGCATGCGCTTGGCGCCCGCGGTAGTCCCCGCATGCTCTCTCCACTGGTTACGTGCTCCGTGGTCCTAGTGGACAAATCCCTTTAACCGGCAGGAACCGAATTCGGTTAGCAAAAAAAAAATGTGTTTACTGGCGAGAGACCATATATGGTTCCTTTTTTATGATTACTAAAAGAGCGAAAATAAATATCTGTGGTCTATATTAACAGTGTTGTAATACTTAAAAATGGTAGAGGATAAGACGAGAATATTAACCAATCCTTCGTTTTCTGCTTAGCGCAGGGCAGTAGCGGAATATTAAATGTTTTCTGTGGCACTTTTGTCGACGCCATTGCGCAAACAGATGCGGTCTGATGCCGTGTAAGGATACTTAAAAAGTGCGTGATAAAATTATCGTAAATTCGTTGTGTGAAATTTCCAGTGCTAAAACGACATGGACAGGTAAGTAATAAACCGTTTTAAATACTTAAATTCTGTATTCGATAAAGATTTTGTACAAAAATTGATTTTTCTTCGAACATCGTGCGCGCCAAATCAACGATCCTCTTTTGTTTTTTTCATTCCCGAATTAAAAATACATTAGTGCATTCAAACTATCGTCATTACCAATACGTAAATATGTTTCCGCATAGGTAAAAAGCATTTAGTTTCTCTAAATTCGATAAGATTTTGCGTAAAAGCTAAATAAAAAAAACCCAATCTCAACTAACCATATACGGTTACTGCCGGTTAGGGTTTTCTAGTACAAAGTAACCCAAGTAACCATATACGGTTACTGCCGGTCAAGGGTTTTCTAGTACTAAAATTGTCTGTTGGGTCTAGATTCGGGTCTAGATACGGGTCTAGATTCCTGGGATGTTTTTTAGGCAACATGCCCTTGTATTGTGTTTTTTCATTAGTATATATCATCATCATGTGAATTGTGAAATAATATTTCAAATAAATGCCATAGTACTTGCTCTGTGACCCACATTATAAAAGGGTCTTTTGTAGCGCTCTTTTTCAAGTGTTTACAATGTGACTCATTATTCGTAAACTAAACAATTCTAACACCTAATACTTTATCTGCGATAAGATTGTGTACCAAACTATAGTAAAATACTAACACAAGCATTTCTCTTACAGAGTTCGTGGAACTGCAATCTAAACATACCCAACTTTTTTGGTCGGCGGCCGGGTCAACTACCTGAGGCGTAATTTTGTAAAGCTTGGGGCATAAAAAAAATGTATGGGGAGATGTGTTCTTTTGATTGATTAATGTGAAATAGGGTATATTTATGTAAAAACAATGATTAAAATATTGAAATATTGGTTTATTTTTTATTTCTACCTACTTTTGTACGATAAACTGGGCAAATTTCGCTAACGCTGATTTTTTAAATAGAATTAAAAATATATTAGAAGACAAAACAGCTCCCTTGGATAGTTTAGGAGATATCGTCGTTTGAATGACAAGCGGCCAAATCGCAAAAAAAAAAAACAGATGTTCTAAGACGGATGCGCTGACAGCTCCATAAAAAGCCGTGACGTTTCAAGGGAATGCCAGCCTGCATAGTGTGCGTTTTATACAGGTTTTAAACTTCCTCTCATTCAGTGTGGGGAGGAATTTTTTTGTAATATTTTCTACAGTACCCCATTAAAGATGAGGCTACTTTAGCCAGTCTGAAATCTGGTTGAACTAATTGGTCCCTATTTCTAGTAACGTAATTATGTCTCTCGCCGTTTTTACTAAAAAGATGTAAATTCTTTCTCACGTACATGATGTTTTCTTAAATATATTGACAAGGAACCGTCATGATATTAATGTCCTTAAACAGTTCCCTTAGAGAATCGCGCCGGCGAAGATTATATATAGCTCTGATAGCTCGTTTTCCAGAATAAAAATTGACTCAATGTCTGCAGCCCTTCCCCATAGAAGAGAGACGTAAGACATTATACTATGAAAATAACTAAAATAGACTAGTCTCGCGGTATCCACATCGGTTAACCGACGAATCTTTCTAAAAGCACAAGCTGCCGAACTTAGCCGCCCCGCAAGGGATACCAAATGAGGACCCCATTGCATCCCTGAGTCTAGCGTGATCCCCAGGAAAACCGTTTTATCGACGAATTCTAGCTTCTTCTTTAATATAATGTCACAATCAGTACTTTTGACAATCGGCAAGGAAAATTTTACGCACTTGGTTTTTTTACCATTTAAAACTAAATTATTGGTAGTGAACCAATCCTGATCCTGCCGTAGCGCGTTATTTACGTCGTCAACCCGACAAGTACGTCTATTTATTTTAAAAATTAAAGATGTGTCATCAGCAAATAACACCATGTTTAGTTTGTTTTCCAATAAACGGGGTAAATCGTTTATGTATATTAAAAATAAGAAAGGACCTAAAATTGAGCCCTGGGGTACCCCAATTTTTACGTTTAACCGTGACGAATTCACACCGTTTATTTGAACTAATTGCTGTCTATCATTCAAATAAGATTTAACCAAACTTAATGCTGATTGACCTAGCCCGTAATGCTCAAGTATCAGAAGTAATGTTTCATGATTAACGCAATCAAACGCTTTCGACAGCTCGCAGAAGATACCTATGGCATCTTGCGACTATTCCCACGCATTAAAGATGTGTTTTAATAGGGTGACACCAGCGTCAGTTGTACAACGTCCTCTGGTGAAACCATACTGTTTATCATGCAAGATGTTATTCGTATTAAAATGAATGAGCATTTGAATTAGCATTATCTTCTCAAATACCTTGCTGAAAACCGGCAACACGGATACTGGTCTATAATTATTTCTGTCTTTACTGTCCCCGGATTTAAAAAGTGGTATAACTTTACTATATTTCATTAGATCCGGAAAGACTCCTTGATCCCTGATGAACACACAAATTGAAAATCGAAGCCAAGTATGGCGCTATAGTCTGAATAATGGAGATACAAGCTTTGATGGACGTTCCCCACAGATCTTCACTCGGTTTGATCTTGATTTGCTTAAAAGCTTTTATTACTGTTATGGGGTTTATATGTCAAAAGTTAAATACATTCGGGCAGGCTGAAACGTTCGCGTTTAATAATCCAAAAGCAAGCGAGGGCGAAGAATTTAAGGTTTCAGCCGTTTTAATTGGGATGTTGGTAAAGAAATTTACAATTTCTTGCGCAACTTTTTTGTTATCTCTAATAAGTCCGTGTGTGGTCTCAAGCATGTAATCAGTATTATTTCTTTTATTCCTATTCGTTTCATTATATATAATTTTCCAAACAGTCTTGATCTTAACCTTATTGCTAATGTACAAGGCCTTAGCTGCCTTGCATGTATTTTTAAAAATTCTTGAGTAAGTAGCAACATACTTATTAAAAGTTTCAGTGTGACAAGGCTTAAGCATATATAACACAATCACAAAATTGTATGAAATCTCCCAATCAGCCGTATTCTCCCCGCGGGATGATAAGACCAAAAGCCTCCAACCAATAAAAAATACGGCAAATACAACAATATACAAACATATTTTATATAAAGTTGGAGGAGGCCTATGCCCAAAAATGGGTACCTCACTAAAAAATATAAATTTAGATTGGAAATTAAATTAATTGGTAATTAATTGGTATTGAAAAAAAAAATAGTGTCAATATAATTATTGACATTCTATTACGAATTCAATTAAAATTTCTAATCTATACATATTAAATAATATAATAGCTTGGTTATAATAATTTAATGAATTGATTGGTGAAAGTTGTTAATAATTAATTTATAACTTAATTGTAATTAATTTCATTTAATTTTTAAATTTAATGATACAATCATTTAATTATTATTAATAATAATAAATTAAATAGTAATTTAAACTTTAATTTAAGATGATGAATAGTCTGATTAAATTTATTTGCTTTTTATACGTGTACATTTTAAAGTTGAATGATATAATCATTTAGTTATTGTAATGAATAATAAATGAAATAGTAAAAGTTATTAAAAATCGGTAAATAGCTTAAATGTAATTTAATTTAATTTTACTTTTTGTGTTCTTTTTAGGGTTCCGTACCCAAAGGGTAAAAACGGGACCCTATTACTGAGACTTCGCTGTCCGTCTGTCTGTCTGTCTGTCTGTCACCAGGCTGTTTCTCATGAACCGTGATAGTTAGACAGTTGAAATTTTCACAGATGATGTATTCTTGTTGCCGCTATAACAACAAATACTAAAAACAGTATAAAATTAATATTTAATGGGGGCTCCCATACAACAAACGTGATATTTTTGCCGTTTTTTTTTTCGATATTAATAATGGCAACAGGTAGACGCTTGGAATATTCACAGAATATTTAGTGGTATATTCTCTTCAAAAAATAATAATAATTAAATTAAAATAAAATAAATTAAGGGGGCTCCCATACAACAAACGTGATTTTTTTGCAGTGTTTTGCGATAATGGTACGGAACCCTTCGTGTGCGAGTCTGACTCGCACTTGGCCGATTTTTTATATTGGTTTTGTAGTTAAATAATGTTAGAATTTTACCATTTCATCTCGTTATTGTAATTTATATTTATCATTATTTTGAGCAATTTATGTTTTCTTTTTTCTTTTTACGTTAAAATTCAATATTATGTTATTTGAATGTATGCACGCAATTGGTGAGAAATAAAAACTTTATTATTATTAAATCTTAATATGTTTAAAAAGTTTTTATGGTTATGGTTACGATTGGTTACGATGCTAAGTTCAATGCGTATTGACAGCCATAAAACAGCACAGCCTATTTCAATATTCCTTTTATAATATAAGCAGTGCATCAATACAAATAAGTAAACAAAATAGTTAATAACACATATATAAATAGACATATAAAATTGTGATGCCAGTGTGTAATAAATAATTAAAAAATAACAAAAATAATATTATGTATTGGTATATAGTATTTAGTGAGGGATTAACTCACGTAGACTTATTACGACGTTAGATAAGTAAGCCTAGAAATAATGTCCGACTTAGGGGTCAAACAATTGTAATTTTATGAAAATAAATAAAAGAATCAAACAAATAAACACAATCAAAAAGGGTGCGGACAGCGAATACTCATTTAAAAAATTAAAAAATATTCCTTAAATCAGTTTTCCCTGATATAATTTCTATTTCAAACTCCTTACCTATATACTGAACCGGTAGTTTTGATAAAACTCTGTGCATTTCCTTCCTTCTCAAGTATTCGTTGATCTCGTGTTTCATCTTGAACACTGTGACAGAAACTGGCGAAGCGCTCTCATCGTCTATTTGTGATGTTAGAGACTGTACGACTCTTGAAACCATGTCTCGACCTGATTAAGAATAGAGACACTTCGTTAGATCAGGTTAAAGATGTTTGCAGCCTGAGCATGAGGTCTCGGGTGCGATTCCTAGGTCGGGCAAAAAGTGTTATTAGGTTTTTCCGTGTGGTATTTCTAATGGCCTTAGATCCGAAAAGGAGCGACCTTCACCCATCCTTTTTTTTTAATATGTATAAATAATAAAAACTCCGACACAAAACCTATAATAGGTAAAAAATTAAATATCGTACTCGCGTCGGGGTCGTCCAAAGTTAAGTATTTATTATTTTGGTTATTTTATTTATAACGGGTTTTTTTTAATTGCGTTTAACGTTTTTAAAAGGCAGAACCGATTTTCATCAAACAAAGTCACTTTTCAAACAAAAAAAAAACTATATCAAAATCGGTTCATCCGTTTAGGAGCTATGATACCACAGACAGACACACAGATACACAGCAACACACATCAAACTTATAACACCCCTCTTTTTCCGTCGGGCATTAAAAATAGATACTCACTCAAAGTTTCATCATGTAGTATTACAGCAGACTTCCATCGAAAAGCATTCGAAGTCCTCAAATCTAGAAGCAGTTGTGGCAATTCCTCTCCAGGATCAGCAAACGTGGCAGTAATGGCAGAATGAGACGGTAATCTTGGACAATCCACTTCTGTTAGAGCAAATAGTAATAGTTCTTCTTCTTGGGTACGAGAAAACAAATCCCATGTGTCTTCGCAAGATGCTATACTGAATACTGCTAGAAAACCTACAACAATCGGGGGTAATTTCTACTATCTATTGATTTAACAAAAAGTAATATGTAAAAGTACTCTACTCGTATCAATCGTAGTTCAATGGTAATCCTTGAACTAAGAGAATCGCTCTTTCTGATTAAAGCGCTAAATAGTAGATATTGTTGCCATGGACGCGGTTGACTATGTTGGGCGCCAATTCGTTGTCAACTACAATGTTGGGCGCCAATAAGCTGTCAACAATTATGTTGGGCGCCAATAAGCTATCAACTATTATGTTAGGCGCCAATAATCTAACCACTTCTACTACTATGAGCCTTTAGCCCGTTATGTGCTACTGTAGAGCAAAATTCTCTTGAAATTTCTTTCAAACTGAGACTATAGAACAGAAAAAGGTTATGTCGTTCCAATAACTTCTTCAGGGCCTATAGCGTCATCGGTTTCTGTTGGCCACTTGTATAGTCATGAATAGTTAATTTCTCACAATTGTGATACGAGTAACCTACTACCCTAAATGTTGTAACACTTTTATTTCGGTAATCAACACAGCTTTTATTTTCATCAAATTTACCCATTACATTAAGTTACATACCTTTCTTGAGACTGATAGATGTCCAGGAATAGTAGTGAACCATGACGCCTCCATGTTTGAGCTCAACCCGCGCCAACTCCTTGATGTAATCCTTTAGCTCGTCTAGAATTGTCTGGTATTTTTCGCCTAAGTACTGCCGATCTAATACTACGGCTGAAATTATGACACTGCGTGTAATATTTGGTCTTTACTTCCAAAATTCCACGAGAAATAAAGAATCATAATGTCACAATGTTTAAAAAGAAACTTAAGCAATTTTTAATAACTAAATGTTACTACTCCACAAATGACTTTATGGAAGACAAAAACTGACATAACTTTTTGTTAATTTGACTTTAGTATTAGACATCATGTTATTGACTAATTACAATCTAATTAATGAATTATTTAATTTTTCTTTGACATATACTGTTGAATTTTTGTTATTATTTTATAGTATTAAGCATGTTTTATTATTATATTTTAAATTTATTTCAATTTATTATTACATAATCACGGTTTTTAATGTTTTTTAATGCATATTAATTTCAATTTTTATTCTTTTTAATTTTCATTGATTTGTGTAATTTTTGTATGCCATTACCGGCTGGTTGTAGCGAACTTAAAATTGTACCATGTAACATCCACTGTACCTATGACTCACAAATAAAGATTTCTGATTCTGATTTACATTTTATTTGAGTAGAGATCTGAGAACTGCCTACACTATTATGCATTTTATATAATTACACTCATACACATTGCTCCTCATATTCCCTCAATAAACTCTTGTGTCTTATTTAAAATAACACTTAAAGTACTGCGTGCAAAAGACATTCTTGAGAATTGACTCAAATTAAACTTCCGAAATTGTGAGTACTAAATAATAAAAGTTAACAGCACCCTGTAAGCATTTGTAGGTACTTTAAATATGTATATCGGTATACGCCAATGCTGAGTGACAAAATTCAACTCACCTATTGAAGCGTTTGCCGTAATTAACGACGGAAAATCCTCCGCAGACACTGGTGCTAGCAAAAACACAAAACTGAATATCCATAGTTGCATTTTTAGTCAACACGAGCGCAGTCCGATTTCTACACTTATCAAATGAACCAATCATAATTCGTAAAGCAATAGAAGTAATTATTGATATCCAATCAGAACTCCGCCGTTATTATTAAGGGGCTGATGTAATTAACAGAAACCAGGACGCAGATGTTCCATGTTAACCTTTGATGTGGTTTGCACGAATGTAGGGTAGGCTGTTGAAAGCTTCGTGATTCGTGGCACAATACTTGTTCTTCAGTCAACATACAGGATGTGTATAATTTATTTTGTATTAGCGTAAAGACTTCCATTCTAAAAGTTGAATTCGGCAAAACGCCTTTCGGCTAAACCTTGCGAAAATTGTCCCATCTCGCCCGAGGGTGTAACATCGTGTTTGCCAAAATACGGCCTCCGATCAAGAACACGTTTAGATAGCAGTTTTACTTTACATGTGTTTCATCGTCCTAATTTTATGAAATTTTCAGTTGTTAGAACTGTAAGTCCCATCTGCACGAAAAACTTAACTCATAGTTATTTTTTTTTATATTTTGGCTTCACACGGTTTTGTGCATTCAGCCAGTGTCACGTTTAGAATAGAAGTTTCTTTAGATTTTAGTCCAATGTCCTAGTTAGGCCCCAATAAAATGGCGGTAACTTTATTGGAAGCTTCTACGGAGTTTCGTTGACAACATATATAAACTCATGTTCTACCGCTGTGTTTTACTTGCCCACACTCGTGCACGTTCACTAATATTATTAGAATAAAAAACCAAAATTTTTACACTATTAATATTTAATTTAACACAATTTTAGGAAAATAAAACAGAGAAGCAACATAGACGCCATCACGTTCCCGCCAAAACTCTCTAACTCATAGTTGCCAAGCCAACACGAGATCGAATTGACAATATTAAACTGTCGATTTAACCTCGTCAACAGAGTTAAGTTTTTGTGCAAGTGGGCCTAAGCAAGCTAAAATAAATGCATTTTAATCCAAAATTCGACTAAAGGTCCACTACAGTGTATCATATATATCATGACCGTGCTAGGAACGTATCAGACACAAAAAGCAACGCGATATGCTTTACTATAGCCACTGAAACGGATCGACGACGTTCTGTGCCCGTTTATGTAGTAGTATGACGTATTAATAGATATATAGTGTGCACAGAGCGTGTCAGCACTAGCAAAATATTCTAGCCGACAATTGTTGAAACTCCATTCTGGTACGCGACGGTGTTGGTCGGTGACGGAACGGTCTAGAGGGAATATAATATAATATAGCCTTCATTCACAGTCTCAAATAATATGCTTTACAAGTAAAATAAACTATAACTTAACTATATAACATAAAGTACTTAATTTATTATAATTTGACTTATCTACTAATACAAATAATTTATTTGACACCGGTATCAAGATTGTTTCGCGTTTCCGCAAAGGCCTCTCCGCCTCTCCTAGAGCTTGCCACATTCTCCTGTCATGGGTCATCCTCCTCCAAGCTATATCAGCTATTTGCCGGATATCGTCTAGTCTGACACGTTCCTAGTACGGTTACGGTATGATAGGCTGTAGTGGGCAGAGACCTTAAACAATAAAAGAAGCACCCTTTACACGGCAAGAACCCATTCCAAAAGGTCAGTAGCTTGTTAAAAATTCATTATAATTACGTGAGCGCCGCGTTATACTTAGGTACATTGTAGCTATCGTGATTTTTTCGACACTAATTTCATATTAGGTCATCTAAAGAAGACCTATAAAATCGACCTTTACTATATATCAGGTTATACCAGTGGCTTCGCCAGCGTGAATGTCGATTATTATCCCAAGGAGACGGACTACCAAGAGAAAGAGCATTTTGTGTCCTAATGAAGGTCTATCCGTGTTTCAAATTTCATCCAAAACCGATCAGCCGTTGAGGCGTATTGATTATCAAACATCCAATCATCAGAAAATTCTACGATTCTACTAAACTTTCACATATACGAAATCAGTTCATTTTATTTGGAGTAAGGGTACCTATCCCAAATAAAATAAACAGAATAGCCAGCCATGCTTCAATAATTAGGAGTGCCACAAGGGAGTGTAGTCGGTGCCGTATTTTTCTAACCACATATGACCAAATCCTAAGCTGCGGTGCAGCCATTCGAATGCCAATCTAGATTCGATTAACAAACAATGCTCGGAAGTCCAAATTTGTAAGGTACCTACTTTAAGAGCCGGAAACGCTTTCTACGCTGCAAACAGTCCATCCAAGAATAACCACATGCAATGAGAAGCAAGCTGTGGGAAGAACTGGGTGAAGTTCTACTTCCACCAGACTTATTGAAACCCCACGAACACCTGGACTTGAACTGCAGTGGCCTATATAGAAAACACTCAATCGGTTACACACCCAAATAGGCCACTGCAAACACAATTAGGTTTTATAGACCCGTCTGATACCCAGTTTGAGTGCAGTGTACCTTTACAGAATATGACACATGCTGGAGCGTCCCAAGTGCCATTCACCTGCATTTAGGAAGACTATGCTCGCCACTGACGCTGCTATAGGTGTGGCTACCTACTGACTGGGCCCAAAATATTTAAAGAGTTTCCATTGACCCGAGAAGAAGAAGAAGGTAGGTTCATTTGATATGAATTTAAAAAAAACTGTAGAAGAATTAACCCTACAGTTTCCTTTCAATTAATTTTCGGGAACTTTGGTAAGAAAAACCTTATTATGTATCAAAACAAGGTTTTTCTGTAATAAAACTTGTGTAACACGATTTTTTAAAATAATTTATTCTATCTATTAGATGGTGCTGTATGGTACGACGGACGTAAAGAATTTCACCATCCCATATCTTCCCGTGGGTGTCGTAAGAGGTGACTAAGGGACACACCAGAGAATGGGCAGCAGCGTTCTCTGTAAACTTTAACAACAAATTGCAATCGCCAACCCGCCTGCCAAGCGTGGCGATTATGGCAAATCCCCGCAAACCTAATGAATAGCACACAGAAAAACGGCCCGAGCCCGGCAGCCCGTCTACCCTCAGCTACGGTAGCGGTCGAGGCGATGGCGTGACAAGGGGTGCTTAGAATCCCCGGAGTGGACCCGGCTACCCAATAAACACCGACGACTGGACCTGGGAACATAAAACACGCGAACAGTCCGGACCGACGAGAAGATAGCCGAACTCGAGGAAGAATTGAGCAGGTTACGATAGAGTATTATAACGTTATCTGAAGTCCAAAGAGAGCGTGAGGACTCGATAATCCTCAAATCCGGTAACCTGCTCTATTTCCGAGAGGATAACCGGCAGTCGCAGTTGATGTCGGGTTTTTCGTCCACAAGTCCCTTGTGAACAACGTGGTGAAGATCCAGAGTGTGTCGACCAGGGTGGCGTACCTTATACTCAGAATATCCGCAAGATATTCGCTGAAGGTCATACAGGTCTACGCCCCGATCTCGGCACACCCCGACGACGAGATAGAGGCCTTGTATGAGGATATCTCTAAAGCCATGCATGGTTTCAAATCTCACTTCACCGTTGTCATGGGGGACTTCAACGCAAACCTGGGCAAACGACACGAGGATGAGCTGCAAGTGGGGTAATTTGGAGTTGGACGTCGGAACCACCGGGGTCACCTACTGGCCAGTTTTATGGAGAAGGAAAGAAAGAAAGAATACATTTTTATTTTGTGACCCGCACAGGAGACACGAGATAAGAAAAACAAAAAGAATAATAATAAAAAAATTAAAAAAAAACCCGAAGGCCTCTATATGATGAACTCCTTCTTCAGAAAGCGTGAGCACAGGAAATGGACATGCCAAAGCCCCGATGGTGCAACTAAAAACGAGATCGACTTCATCATGTCAACCAAGAAGCAAATGTTCAATGATGTCTCTGTGATTAATTAGGTGAAAACCGGGAGCGATCGCCGCGTGGTAAGAGGCACATTGAACATTAATGTTAAGCTTGAAAGGGAAAAACCCCGAGAGCTTTCAGCTCGAACTCCAGAATCGTTTCGAGTGCCTAGGGAGCTCCGTGGACGAATACAGTGATGGGTTCGAGGATGCTGTTCATACAGTCGGGTCTAGGTTTTTCAAAACCCGCCGTACAGATAGGAACTTAAAGCTCTCTGATCCTACTCTCAAGCTCATAAAGGAGAGGCGTGAGAAGATTTTGCAATCTTCAGACGATGCGTTGAACTTGAAATACCGGCAGCTAAATAGACGAATTTCAAAGTCCTTGAAAAGAGACCTCCGCCGCTTTAATACCGAAAGTATTAAAGACGCGATTGAGTGGAATAAGGGCTCCAAGGTCTTTGCAAGAGAGCTTTCTATTGGGTAGAGTCAGTTCACGAAACTGAAGACCGATGATGGCAGGATCGTTTCCGCCAAACCGGAGTTTCTGAGGGAGATCGAGAGATTCTATGGGCAGTTGTACACGTCAACCAGTAAACCCGTCGCGAATCTAGAGAATGACCCTAGAGCTAGATTGACCCGACACTATACTGAAGACATTCCGGACAACAGCCTGTATGTGATTAGGATGGCTCTGAAACAGCTTAAGAACAACAAGGCAGCGGGTGCTGACGGAATTACGGCCGAACTCCTGAAGGCGGGTGGAAAACCAGTACTTAAGGCCCTTCAGAAGATGGTTGATTCCGTCATACTCGAGAGAAAACGCCACAGGCATGGGGCAGGGGTGAGGTGGTACTCTTCTTCAAGAAGGGTGACAATGCCCTACTGAAGAACTATAAGCCCATCTCACTTCTTAGCCGTGTCTACAAGCTGTTTTCAAGAGTCATCGCGAATCGTCTCGCGCGCAGGTTTGACGATTTCCAGCCTCCCGAACAAGCCGGATTCCGTAAAGGCTTCAGCACCGTAGACCACAATATACATACGCTACGGCAGGTTATACAGAAGACCGAAGAGTACAACCTGCCTCTCTGTTTAGCGTTTGTGGACTACGAGAAAGCCGTCGATTCGATCGAGACTTGGGCTGTACTGCAGTCTCTCCAACGGTACCAAATTGACTACCGGTACATCGAAGTGTTGAAGTGTTTATACAAAACGCCAACATGTCAGTTCGACTTCAGGATCAGACCTCGGAACCCGTCCAGCTGCAGCGAGGTGTGAGACAGGGAGACGTCATATATCCGACGCTGTTTACCACTGCATTGGAGGATGTCTTCAAGGTTCTGGACTGGAGAGGGCTAGGCATCAACGCCAATGGCGAGTACATTGCTCACCTTCGGTTTGCCGACGATATAGTGGCTATTATACCTGTGACCATGGAGGACCTCAGTACAATGCTCGATGACCTCAGTCAAAACCAAGGTGATCTTGAATGGCCATGTTACACCCACTCCTATCAAGGTCGGAGACTCTACACTCGAAGTTGTGGACGACTATGTCTACCTGAGACAAACAATCCGATTGGGTAGGGCCAACTTCGAGAAAGAGGTCAACCGTCGAATCCGACTCGGCTGCGCAGCGTTCGGGAAGTTGCGCGGTGTCTTCTCGTCCAACTTACCACAGTGTCTCAAGACGAAAGCCTTGGTGTAGGGTGTAGGGTAGGGTGTGTTGCCAGTGATTACATTATGGCTCTGAGACGTGGTCGCTCACAATGGGTCTTATCAAAAAGCTTACAGCCACTCAAAGTGCAATAGAGAGGGCTATGCTCGGAGTTACCTTGCGTGATCGAATCAGAAATATAGAGATCCGCAAGAGAACCAGGGTTACCGACATAGCCTGAAGAATTGCCAAAAGAAATGTATGGATCATTTTTGATAGAAATGTATGGATCATTTTTGATTTTAAGGGTATTTTGTAGAAATTTAAGAGAACGAGCAAGCGAAGTATTTTCCTGTTCCTCTACGTATTCAGATTCCTCTTTAATTGCTTCTGGACTTCCTTGTCTTTTATTATTATGATTACATGTATTTTGTGCCATGCGTGTTCATCTGTTGTTTGTGTTTGATGTGATTCGCTTAAAGAAGCGTCCGTGTCCTCGTTTGCTGTTCAGGGTACATCGTATTGCTGACAGTCATGCTGCAAAGATTAAATTACTTTTAAGATACCGACAGCTAATGCGTTATTACATGATTGCTGGTATTATTCTATGCTAAGCGACCTCGGCTCAGCAAAGTGGGCTTAGGTCCAGTGGCGCATGCATTCCGTAATTCCGGAATGTTTTCCGATATCCATAATTATTATTTATGAAAATGTTAAGACTGGAAGGAGACTATGTAGTATAAAATGTCCGTGACATGTGATACATACTACGATTCAAATATCGTGTGTTTTTATTCATATTATTAATGTTTAAGTCTATTGTGTACGAAACGAAAGTCTAATTGTTCTCTCATAATGATTCGCATCTTTTACTAAATGCGAAAAAAACTAAATGTCTGAAGTTCTCTTTGTACCACAACGTGACCTAAATTTAAATCTTGACAGCAAAAATCTTGAAGTTATAACGGAAACTGTATTCTTGGGGATTACAATCGATTCTAAATTGCAGTGGGGCGCGCACATTAGAACTCTTTCGGGTAGGTTAAGTTCAGCTGCGTATGCAGTAAGGAAAATAAGGCAGTTAACCGATGTAGCCACAGCTAGGTTAGTATACTATGCTTATTTCCACAGTATTATGTCTTATGGCATTCTGATGTGGGGATCAGCAGCAGACGTTGACTCAATTTTCATCTTACAAAAGAGGGCAATCCGCGCAATCTATAAAATGGGTCCACGCGAGTCCCTCAGAGAAAAATTTAAGGAGATCGATATACTGACTCTACCTTATCTTTATATTTTGGAATGTATTTTGTATGTCCGCAAAAATCGAGGGCTTTTCAAAACTAGAAGCGACTCCCATAATTTAAATACACGCAGTAAGCATGAAATTGTAATACCCAAATTGAGATTAACGAAAACTAGCAAGTCTTTTCTTATAAACACTATACGCTTTTATAACAAGTTGCCAAAGTCATTTATAGAATTGACCGATGGAAAGTTCAAAAACTTCATCAAACGTGTCATAATTAAAAAAAAAATTTGAAAAATCAAAAAACCCGACTGCTTGAAAAGCAAACTAAAAAGACGTAAACAAGAAGAAAATCATGCTGTGCAGTCGGAGGATACATATTCGCGAGCTGGCGGACCAAATCCAGATGTTTTTTATTTATTTTTTTATTTACAACTTTTTAGTTATTTTTTTTTAGAATTAGGTACATTTAAACATATAAGTGTTATATATTTTTGAAATCGCCTCTTCATATCCTTTATTTTGATACCCCACACGATTGGTTTGGAAGAAAAAAAAAAATTATTCCCCACAAAATGGCGCCCAAAATCCGCCATTTTTGAATTTTCCAATTTTAATGTAGCCAGTGACACTCGCAGGGTTAAGACGAATCGATTAACGTAAGAATCATCAAACTCGGCCAACGCGTTTGGTCTCTAGAACGCCACATAGGAACAAACATACATACATACAGACATACATACATACATACATACATCTATGTTTCTTACTATTTTTTTTAGTTTCTTACGACTTATTGTCGGGCCTACGTTACAGCATTAGAGCTTAGATATGGGAGACCCATATCTAAGCTCTAATGCTGTAACATGGAAATATTGTAAAAACAAACCAATTTTTTTAAAAGAGTAACCGTGGTGTTTCTTTCCGGTTCTTCTCCACAGGAAATGACCAACCCGAACCGTGCACCTTTTGTCGACGTTTTATAAGTGCCCATGTAGGCCTATGTGAAATAAAAAACATTTGATTTCATTTGATTTGTGTGATAAATCGGGCCCCGCAACCATTTACTCAGACGCCTAAAATCAACCAACTGGGAGGCCTCACCTCACGTTCTCCGGACTACTGGTCTAGCTCTCTGCCTCTCGGCTGGCGATATGCGTGTCCAGTGTGGCACCGTTCAGCCCACGCCAAGGAAGTAGACGTTGCTCTTAACGACACATGCCGTACAATTACCGGTTGCCTCAAGCCAACCCCGGTCAGCGTACTATACCCCACAGCCGGGATAGCACACGTCCGAAGGGAAGTTGCGAGTGCAGTCGAGAAACAAAAGCAGGAGCGTGACACAACTACCGACGCAACGGCTGAAAAGCAGACACAGCTTCCTAATAACGGTGGTTCCCCTATCATGAGACCCGGCCTTTACTACCTATTGTAACCCTCTGAAACAAGTGGAACGGGCAAAACCGTGGTGGAACGCAGCCTAAGTAGACTCATTCATTTATTTATACCATGCCCCCTCTAAAAAGCTTATTTTATTCAATGAAAACAGTGAATAAAAAGCATCACTGTTTCGGTATTTGAATTTGGAACACACCAATGTATTGGACCTCCGTCTCAATGCTATATAACCTCCATGCGCAAAAAATACTCGATACAAACTTCTTGTGCAGAGAATACTCAACTATGAAAATCCTTCTCCGATTTTAATTTTAAGTGTGTTTAAATTTAGGATTTTAATAATGATTTTGATTTTAGTCTAAGATAGGATTGTAATTCTAATATTAATTGCAATGGTGTTTAATTAATTATAATTATGTAACGTAACGGAGGTGGTTACTGGCCCCTGAAACACAGGTTCTGTTACCTAGCTCAGCTTCAATTTTTTTGTAAATTTTGAAGGTAAAAAATTCAATATCTAAGAAAATTATCTGAGTGTGAGTGTGAGTTTGATGGGTTACTATATATATCAAACTAAAAAGTAGTAAATTTACCAGTCCAGGAGCGAGGGCGTTCTCCAAGAATGGAGGGGGAGTCTCCATTCTTGGAGAACGCCCTCGCTCCTGGACTGGTAAATTTAATACTTTTTAGTTTGATGGGCTACTATAATAGATATTTGATGCTCTGTCTACCCTCTAAGCCATGTAAGCATGATATGATGCATGTTTAGACGAATCGATGTGTTTATGTTTATAAACTTATACTACCTACTCCTTTTTAAAATTCAGAATCTTTAAAGTAGCAACCCTAGTGACTCCGGCAAGTTTAGGTAACAAGGCGGGAGTGGTCCTCCTGTAAACTTTCTATTTTGTGCTAATAGATACCTTATGGCCAACAAATTACTCAATAAATGAACACAAGGACGGGTCAGGCAAGCGTTAGGTACTTATTTAGGAAAATGCCAAGGATTATTATTGAATTATTTACGCTTCCATTTTCTAGAATTCTAGATGTACCTACATAATGTATGAACGAGGAAGATAGATGCCGTCTCTGGGTCGTAATAGGATGTCCATCGATTTTGCCTCATTTAACGATGCCAATAACTTCGTCAACAACACTGTTTTAAGCGAAAATAAATACATGGCAAGTATCCCACGCTTCCATGTAACTCGCATGGGAGTTGTTAGGGATATTCCCACTGACTGGACCCTTGAGGAATTGGTCAATGGTTTGGTAACCCCTCGTAATTGTGGTGAGGTTATTAGGGCCAGGAGACTTAACTTTAAAAATAAAAAAGAGGACACAGTAACTTGGTCTCTGTAGCGCCCCTGCTGGCGTGATAAGTTTGTTTATTTACATTAACGCAGGCGCTACATTACATACGACGACGACGGGCAGGACTCCAGCCAGTCGTTCGTCAGCATTCATACTGTTAAGTTAGGTTTTATAATAATTTAGACTAAATTCAATTAGTAATTGTTGTGAGTGTTACGAGAGAACAATATAGTATGATTTTATTTTATCGTAAATTGTTATTTCATTTGACCACCAAAACACACGCAACATAGTATTCTAAAGTCTCCCTCTTCAACTGTAGTGCTTACATTCTCCGGCCAAGTACTCCCAGAGAAAGTTTTTTGTTACAATGCTTCTCTTCCTGTCTCTTTTTATCACCTTCCAACAATTCAATGTCGTAAATGCTTGCGTTTTGGCCATATTAGCTCGCAATGTAGGTCTAACCCTCGATGTTACCGTTGTGCTCAACCTCACCCCGGTGATAGCTGTATGGTTTCCGACTGACATGTGGTCACATGTATTTTGTGTTATGGTGGAACCCATAAGGCTACGGATGACAAATGCCCCGAACATTCAAGGCAAAATTCCATCAAAATGGTCATGTCTCAGGAAAATCTAAGTTACCGAGAGGCTTCAGTGAGGTTTCCTCACCCAAGAAAACTTTATTCAAATGTAACAGCAGGTCCCTCCCAAGCCAAACCATCTCAAGCTCCTCCTTTTGAATCCCTTCTCTTCTCACCCCCTCTCATTACTCCTACTTCTTCTCCATATTCATCCCCTGTTAAAACCTCATACTCTAAGACGGTTTATCGGTCTCCTAAGCCTAGACCAAAGTTAGGTAAGTCGTATGACACCCAACGTCAATGGTTTATACTCCTAATTCTTCTCAGCCAAATGGCTCTGCTCTCAATCCTCCTTGTTAAGAAACTACTCCCCTTCCCACTCCTAATGACAACCTAATAGAGCTCCTAACATGCTCCCTGATTAATATACTATCCAAATTTAGTGACTCAATTCCGGACAATGTCGTTATATTAGTTGAACAACTGCTCAAATCCTGGACTCGCCAAAATGGGGGAAAAAATTCTTCAGTGGAACTGTAGACCCATTCGTAGGAAAAAACACGATTTAATCTATCTAATAAATCGGTATAAACCCGTCGTCTTTGCTGTTTCGGAGCCGTGGCTCAGTCCCGGATCTCTATTTAGGGTTCCTGGATTTTCGTGTCTTCGGGACGATAGAGATGACGGATGGGCGGGTTGCGCCCTTATGGTTAGCAGATCTGTCACTTTTTCCGAAATCCCTCTTCCCCGTCATGATCCTGGTCTACATGTAGTTGCAGTAAGAGCCATGGACATTTCTTATGTATCTGCCTATATTCCTCACCCCAATGCTAATCTATTGTCTGAATTTAACTCTATCCTTTCTTCTATTCCATCCCCCTTGATTGTGTTAGGTGATTTTAATTGCCCTCACACTATTTGGGGCTCTCACTGTAATGACCCTACTTCCAGTTTTTTGTTAGACCTTTTAGATGACCGCAACCTTTGCATTCTTAATGATGGATCTGTTACCCGTAGGGTTTCCCCTACCCAAAATATTAGTGTTCCGGACCTTTATTTCTGTTCTCCTTCCTTAGTTTCAGCAGCTTCCTGGTCTGTTCTCCCTAATTCTTTCGGTAGTGATAATTTTCCTATACTTATTTCATTTCCTAGTTCTCATCCTCGTACTCCTCTAATCCAACCATTACAAAAATATCGCCTTCCCCAAGCTGACTGGCCTAAGTTCTCGTCCCATCTGGACTCTGAACTTCAAAACTTTCCCCAAATAAATCCTTCCAACTCCCTTGCCCTCTATAACGATTGCGTTGAAGGTTTGATAAGAGCGGCCGATTTTTCAATCCCCCTGAAGAACTCCGCCCGTCACTTATTACCTTTTCCACTTTGGTGGGATGCTGAGTGCACGGATAGCGTTCACAAACGCAAAGTAGCTAAGAACACTTTCTCCTCTAGTCTAAATATGACAGATTATTTGAATTTTAAAAAGACTTCTGCAAATACATGTAGGTTATTGGCAAAAAAGAAAAGAATTGGTTGGCTCAAAATTTGTGAGTCCCTTTCTCCACGCTCCCCAGTTTCCCTTGTGTGGAAAAAAATTAAAATCTACCGCAAAGCTTGTGATCAGCCTCCTGACATTTCGACCAATGACACAAGTTCCTGGTTGGAAGACTTCATAATTAAATTAGCCCCCCCCCCCCCCCCTTTGTTCCTAATTTTGATTGCCTTCCCACTATAAATCCTCCCTCGCCCTCTTTCTCTGATAGATTTGATGACCCATTCTCTTATTCAGAATTAACATGTGTCTTGGATCACCTTCGTGATTCTGCTCCGGGAGTCGACGGAATCCCGTACTCCTTCATTTCCAAATCTTCTTCTAACTGTAAATTACTCTTTCTCAACCTAATAAATTCCTTTTTCGATACAGGCCAAGTTCCAGAGTCATGGATATCCCAAATCATTATCCCAATATTGAAACCTGGAAAAGATACAAAAGACACAGCTTCCTACCGCCCTATCGCTCTATCTTCTGTCTTAGTTAAAATCATGGAGAATCTTATCAAGAACCGGCTTGAATGGATCTTAGAAACCAAAGGCATTTTATCCAGATCTCAGTTCGGTTTTCGAAGGGGTATGGGCACTCTGGATAGCCTTAGCATTTTTTTCTCTGATGTCCGCATTGCTTTTTCAAAAAATTAAAGCATTCTTGATGTTGTTCTAGACATAGCTTCAGCCTACGATAATGTCCAACTTCCAATACTCAGGAAAAAGTTGCTACAGCTGAGTATCCCTGTGAGGATGGTCAACATCATCTGTAATCTCTTTATGTCCCGCTCTATTTCAGTTCGCCTTCAAAACTCCCATTCTGCAAGCCGTCTAGTGTGGAAGGGCCTACCTCAGGGGTCGGTCTTAAGCCCAATTCTTTATAATCTATACACTTGTAGGGTACACTATCTACCCACATAGTTTATTTATTTATTTAATACACAAACATACAAGATACACATACAATATAGTTATATTTATTTATATATTATTACAATAACAGTAACACACCGTCGACAGACATTCACGGCATATTATATCGTATACGATATAATGTCGGCTGATGTCTGGCTGAACGTTACCGCAACCACTGTGGCGGTACTGCACCGCGAGCCTCCAACTATATGCTGCCACCCGCAGTGACGCACCGCTAGTCGGTTTGCATCTCCCGCTACCGCTACTGCGCTCCCGCTAATTGATTGTGTACGCGATCCTTACGGTGAACTTTATCTGTGTTTCTGTTACCCATCTTGTGTATTGTGCTGTGAACATTCTGACTATTGTAACTGTTTACTCTTCGTTTGTTTCTCCTTCTAAACTATATAAAAGTTACGTGTTGTGAAAAGATAATATAATCGTGAGTACCCTCATCTATGACTTTTATTGTGTCTCTATCTACACGTACCTAAACTGGTGACCCCGAGTCGAACACTTTAAGAAAGACGATTAAAAATGAGTGACAGTGAATCCGCGCACACCGCGTCGTCTGCGTCGCAGCGATCACAACGCGTTACGCACAGACCGCGCAAAGCGAAGCGCGTGTCCACTATAGAGGCACAAGATGTACACCGCGTGGCAATGAAGTTGCCACCATTCTGGCCTGAGGAACCAGAAATCTGGTTCGCCCAAATTGAAGCGCTGTTCGAGAACGCAGGGGTGACAAACGACGTCACCAAATACAATGACGTCATTGGACAACTAGACCCACAGTATGTTAAGGAGGTGAAGGACATAATCATATCCCCTCCAACCACTAACCGGTACGACAAGCTGAAGACCGAGCTTGTCAAGCGCCTATCCGCCTCCCAAGAGAAGAAGGTGAACCAGCTGCTGATGCGTGAGGAGCTGGGTGACCGGAAGCCGTCGCAGTTCCTACGCCACCTGCAAGGGCTGGCAGGACCCACAATACCCGAGGAGTTCGTACGCACTATATGGAGCAGCCGACTCCCCAGCAGCATCCAGCCCCTCCTGGCAACGCAGCCACATAGCACCCTGGAGGCCTTGGCCGAGTTGGCCGACCGCATCCAGGACATCACCACGCCATCCAGCCTCGTCGCTTCAACGTCGGCAGCAGGGCCGTCTCTATGTGAGATGGCAGCCGAGATCGCCAAGCTATACGCGCCATGAAGGACATGACGCTGGAGCTGCGTGACAGCCGTTCGCGGAACCGCTCCCACAGCCGTGGTCGACATGCGAGACGGAGCTCTCACCAGCGATCGTCGACACGCTCAGACTCCAGCTACCAGAGCCACCCTGTGTGCTGGTACCACTCCATGCACGGGGAGAAGGCAAGACGCTGCATCAAACCCTGCGACTACACGAAGGGAAACGCTGCGGGCAGTCGCTAATGATGGCGACAGACGACTGCCGCTCTACAACCGGTCGCCTCTTCGTCGCAGACCGGACCACGAAGACGCAGTTCTTGGTCGACACCGGTAGCGACCTCTGCGTCTACCCCCGTCGTCTACTCAACGAGCGTCGTGCGCCCACTAATTACCAGCTGGTGGCCGCAAATGGAACACCTATCACCACGTATGGTTTTGTGGAACTCAATTTAAATTTAGGACTCCGTAGAGACTTTAAGTGGCGTTTTGTAGTGGCCGAGGTTACAAAACCCATTATCGGCGTGGATTTTCTGTGTCATTACTCGCTAGTCGTTGACTGTCGTAAACAACGACTAGTCGACAGTACAACAAATGTATTCTCAATAGCTTCGAGTCGTGCAGATTCATCTTTATTTTCAGTAAAGGTTTTATCTGGCGACTCGAGGTATCACAAACTTCTGGAGAGTTTCCCAGACATTACCCGACCCGCCGGTACACTACGCACTACACCTCACAACACGGTACACCACATCCGCACGACCCCAGGCCCCCCAGTTTCATCATCATTCCGGCGACTAGCGCCAGATAAACTCAAAATTGCCCAGCAGGAGTTCCAGTTGATGCTGTCAAATGGAACTGCTAGACCCTCTGAGAGTCCCTGGTCATCACCCCTACATCTCGCCCCTAAGAAGGACAACGGCTGGCGACCTTGCGGCGACTACCGCATGCTCAACGCCCGAACCGTTCCTGACAGGTATCCGATTAGGCACATACACGACTTTGCACACAGTATTACAGGCTGTAAAATCTTCAGCACTATAGACCTCGTGAAGGCCTACAATCAGATACCTGTCAGCCAGGATGACATTCCCAAGACGGCGATAACCACACCGTTCGGCTTGTATGAATTCCCGTACATGACGTTTGGTTTGCGTAACGCAGGCCAAACATTTCAACGATTCGTCGACGAGATGACCAGAGGTTTGGACTTCTGCTATTGTTATTTGGACGATTTTCTAATTTTTTCTAGAACAGAAGCAGAACATGAGGAGCACCTCCACACCATCTTCGGCAGGTTGAAGGACTTCGGCATGCTGGTCAACACGTCCAAGTGTGTTTTCGGTGTCTCGGAGGCAACCTTCCTAGGTTACCACATCTCCGAGAAAGGCACCAAACCACAGGACTCCAAGGTTGAGGCCATTAAGTCGTTCCCACCGCCCAAAGATGTCCGTCAGCTGCGTCGATTCTTGGGTATGATCAATTTTTACAGGCGATTCATCCCACATGCAGCTCAGATCCAGGCGCCGCTTCACAACCTGTTGATAGGCAACGTTAAGGGCTCGCAACCCATATGTCTTGCGGAGAATGCTTTGCGAGCATTTGGGGACTGCAAGGAAAGCCTAGCTAACGCTGCTCTATTGGCTCACCCCGATTGCAACGCCAAACTCGCATTGGTTACCGATGCGTCGGATACTGCAATCGGCGCGGTGTTACAGCAGCTTAGCAATGATGGTTGGCAGCCGTTAGCTTTCTTCTCCAGGAAGCTCAGCCCTCCGCAAACAAAGTATTCTCCCTATGACAGGGAACTGCTGGCCATTTACGAGGCCATCAAATATTTCCGCCATATGCTGGAGGCACGACACTTTGTCGTTTACACCGACCACAAGCCCATCAGTTTCGCATTCCACGAGAGGAAGAAGACCTGCTCACCTAGGCAATTCCGGTACCTCGACTTCATTGCACAGTTCACCACCGACATAAGGCACATTTCCGGCAAGGACAATGTCGTAGCCGACCCCTTATCTCGCGTGGAGGAGCTCCAGGTACCGGTCAGCCTCGTCAACCTCGCGGAATCGCAAGCTTCTGATCCCGAGCTAGCCAAACTCCTTCAGGAAGGTTCATCACTAGTACTGGAAAAGGTGCAGGTCTCCGGGGAGCGTACACCTGTGTACTGTGATGTCAGTACAGCGCCTCCCAGACCATTCGTACCCAAAATGCAGCGAAAACAAGTCTTCGACAGCTTACATTCCCTCTGTCATCCTGGTGTATCAGCGACTGCCAAATTAATCGCAGAGCGCTTTGTTTGGCCAGGCGTCAGGAAGGACTGCAGGGAATGGGCACGAGGTTGTCTTCAATGCCAGCGGGCCAAGGTGAGCCGCCACGTCACAGCGCCATTAGGGTCGTTTCATCTCCCACGTGCAAGGTTCACCACTGTCCACATCGATCTTGTGGGCCCGCTCCCAATTTCGCAAGGCTTCAGGTACTGTCTGACGGCAGTCGACCGATTTACCAGGTGGCCCGAAGTGGTACCTATCGTCGACATTACTGCCGAGACAGTAGCCAAAGCGCTGCTGTCCGGATGGATTGCCCGGTTTGGCTGTCCCACAGATATTGTTACGGACAGGGGCCGTCAGTTCGAGTCAGCCCTGTTCGAGCAATTGTCAAAGTTGGCTGGTTTTCAGCACAAGCGGACAACGGCATACCATCCGGCATGTAACGGCATGGTGGAGCGTTTTCACAGGCAACTCAAGGCGTCCATCACGTGCCATGCTAATGATAAGTGGACAGAGTCCTTGCCGTGGGTATTGCTTGGTATAAGGAGCGCATTCAAAAAGGATGTCCAAGCGTCTTCCGCCGAATTAGTATACGGCGAACCGCTAAGGCTCCCGGGTGAATTTCTCTCCCCCCGTGATGAAGGAACGACCGATATCACGGAATTCGTCGCTCGCATCCGCAAGTTTGCCCAAAACCTGCAACCAACCCCAGCTTCCCGTCACAACAAAACGAGCATATTCGTCTACAAGGATTTGCAGACCACTGATCACGTGTTCCTTCGTGACGATGCATTACGTGGCTCGCTACAGCCAGCTTACACAGGTCCTCACAAAGTTCTGCAAAGAGGTGACAAAACCTTCAAAATCCTGTTCAAGGGCAAGGAGGTCACGGTCACAATAGACCGCCTTAAGCCAGCCTACATATTGGTTGACAAAGCTGACCCAGAGGTCATTCCAACTAGCAGTAGCAAGGAGTATACCACTCGGTCTGGTCGTCAAGTAAGATTCCCAAATTTTTACCGCCCTTGACGGTCTCTGGAGGGGAGTGATGTAGGGTACACTATCTACCCACATAGTTTATTTATTTATTTAATACACAAACATACAAGATACACATACAATATAGTTATATTTATTTATATATTATTACAATAACAGTAACACACCGTCGACAGACATTCACGGCATATTATATCGTATACGATATAATGTCGGCTGATGTCTGGCTGAACGTTACCGCAACCACTGTGGCGGTACTGCACCGCGAGCCTCCAACTATATGCTGCCACCCGCAGTGACGCACCGCTAGTCGGTTTGCATCTCCCGCTACCGCTACTGCGCTCCCGCTAATTGATTGTGTACGCGATCCTTACGGTGAACTTTATCTGTGTTTCTGTTACCCATCTTGTGTATTGTGCTGTGAACATTCTGACTATTGTAACTGTTTACTCTTCGTTTGTTTCTCCTTCTAAACTATATAAAAGTTACGTGTTGTGAAAAGATAATATAATCGTGAGTACCCTCATCTATGACTTTTATTGTGTCTCTATCTACACGTACCTAAACACTTATGATTTAGTCTTTAGTTAGCTGCTTCTGTAAAATTTTACAATACGCCGACGACATTGCTCTCTACTGTAGTTCAGCTTCCTTCTCTGATTCATCTCGATTAAATTCTGACCTTCACTATTTAAATCAATGGTTGACTGACCACGGCCTAAGCCTATCAGTTCCCAAGTGTAATGCTGTTGTCTTTTCCCGCAAACGTAATATTCCCCCTATAAACCTTTTAGTTGAAAACGAACCCATTATGATTCGTGACAAAATTAAATTTCTAGGCCTCATTCTTGACTCAAAATTATCTGGTTTCTATCATTTGGACTACATTTCCAAAAAATGTGAAAACGGCGTAAATGTCCTGCGTGCCCTTTCTGGAGTACGCTGGGGAGCCCATCCAACTTCCCAGAAAATTTTATTCAATGCCATAGTTCGTAGTCACTTTGACTATGGAAGTTTTCTTCTGGAACCGTGCAAAAAAATAGCCCTTTGCAAACTGGAAAAGATACAATCTAAGTGCTTGCGCATTATCACGGGATTACTATCGGGCTATGAAATGCTCACCTATTAATGCCCTTCAGGTAGAATGTTTAGAGCCCCCACTTCACCTTCGTAGACAATATCTCTGTGATAGATTTTTTTATAAAGTTATCCAGAACAAATCTCATCCCCTTCTCCCCCTTCTCCGTACACTTTGTGAGTTAATCCGAACAACCCCCTATTGGACCCATAAAAATCCTCCTCTACTTGTTATTAGCTTTAGAAAATTTAATAATATGCACATCACTTTAGTCCAGTCAAAAAGTTTGGGGCACGGTTGGCGCAGTGGTTGAGCGATTGACTGCTGCGCTGCGTGTCGCGGGTTCGATTCCCGCACGGAACAAATATTTGTATGATCTACAATTAGTTGTTTCGGCTCTGGGTGTTTGTGTATGTGTGTTTATATGTTTGTAAACGCACCCACGATACAGGAAGAAATTCCTAGTGTGGGGCAACGTTTTTTCTAAAAAGAAAAGAAAAGAAAAAAAAAAACGAACCCTCTATTTGAAGTAGATTTTCTCTTCCGACCAAAAATTATTCTTAACTTTAGTATCTCTAAACATGACCCTGCTGCCAATGATAAACTCAACAGAATTCTAGCTGAGGACTGGCACGATTGGCTCACGGTATTTTCAGACGCTTCTAAGTTGTCAGATGATAGCAATGTCGGTTCTGCTGTGTGGATCCCAAAATTTAAAATTATTTTAAATGTTCGCAGTGCCCTATTTGGCTCTATTTATACAGGAGAAGCAATAGCTCTCCTGGAAGCGGTTTCCTACATCGAATCACATGGACTCAATAAATCTCTAATTCTCTCGGATTCTCTTAGCTGCCTTCAGGATTTATTAAAGTCTCCTTTTCACTCTCGTCACAATTTTTCTCTTGTTTTACAGATCAAACAACTTCTGTATAGATGCCACTGTTTGGGTATTGAGATTGCACTAGCTTGGATCCCTAGTCATTCTGGAATCGTTGGTAACGAGAATGCGGACTCGATTGCTAAGTCGGCTCCTCGGAATGGGATTGAATCACGTCCATCTTGTTATCCCCAAGATTTGCGCTGTCTTGCTAAACCAGAGATGATGAAGTACTGGAATACCCATTGGCAAAAGTCACGTTTATTGAAGGGAAAATTTTATGGCTCTATCCAACCATACATTCCTTCTAAATGTTGGTTCAGCAAACTTAAACTTTCAAATAAATCAGCTACCTGGATGCACTCCTGTCTTTTTAGCCAAAATCCACACAGAGACAACTCTCTGTGTGAATGTGGTCTAGCGGAAGGTACTCTGGAGCACTTATTTTTTTCCTGTCCTCGTTTAACTATTACTCTTTACGACTTACTCCCTGATAACATTCCCCGCCCAATTAACATTCCGTTCCTATTAACTTTAGTCCATACCCCCATAGTAAAAATTCTTTATAGATTTATTAATATTGACAGAATCCAACTGTAGCTAGTATTTCTATTTATGTATCATATACTTGACGTTTTAACATTTATTTTGTGCCGTTCTATATGTTTTAACCAAAATTGTTTTGTCCTTTTTTTAGCATGGTGAACAATGGAGGTCATCGCTACAAACACTGATCAATAGTTATATGATTGTATTCATAATTTTAAACAGAATATCTCCAACTACCTTGACATTGGCAAAATCATCGAATGTTCATCGATGGAGCTTTAAATAAAAAAATTGAATTGAAGATAGATGCCACAGGCCACAGATGCAAAATCGTTAGATAACGTTGAATCCTCAGACTAATAATACCTGGGTATTATTAGTCTGAGGTTGAATCACTCCATCATTGCTTCTACATTAAATGTTATTTAGTCAGCCCATTTTGGCATTGAGGTAGTAATGTACACAAATAATATCTCAATGCATTTTGATTGGCTCATGTCCTAAAATCGATTCCTTCTATCCAGAAGACAGTAAACATTGATTTTGACTGCAATTTTCTGACATTGACGTTTCCAAATTGTCAGCGAACCGATTCATTCTGACATTGACGTTTCCAAATTGTCATTGTCAGCACTGAGCAGCGAACCGATTCTGTGAACATTGTTTTGTTTGTCTTGCTTGCCAAAGTTGCTTGCCCAGTTTCACTGCTGTGTCAAACTTTTGTTTACAAATTTACGAAGAAATCGTTCATCTCTTTTATTTATTTTAGTGAAATGTCGAACGAATATAAGAAAATATTTATAACAGTTGGCACAACAAGATTCGATTTGCTGTGTGACTATGTTTTGACTGAATCTGTACTTACCGCATTGAAAAATATTGGTTGTAAAGAGATAACTTTTCAAATCGGAAATAGCAGCGTAGAACCTGGTATAATTGAGAAGGAGAATGTTAAAATAAATATGTACAGGTTTAAGGACTCCATTCATGAGGATATAAGGAGCGCAGACTTGGTTATAAGTCATGCTGGAGCCGGAAGCTGTCTAGAAACTTTGGAAGCAAATAAACCACTGTTAGTTGTTGTAAACGAAGACCTAATGGATAACCATCAACTGGAACTAGCTGAACAACTTCAAATCGACTCTCATTTATATTATTGCACATGTGATACAATAATAAGTACATTAAGTATGGTAGACTTCACTTTGTTATCCCCATTCCCAAAAGCAGATTCATCACTTTTTGTCAATTATTTAGATAGTGTCTTTAAAGTTGAAAATTTGGATTGATGTGTAATGAAATCCTCTAATTAACTATTCTATCATAAGTTTACTGATATGGTTTTATCTTTTTACCTTCATCAGTCCCACAAATTAAGAAATTATATAGTTTAACCTGTTGTGTGCCCGTAATTACCAAAACAATAGAAAAGCCAGTGTGTCTCGCATGGATTCATGTCCTCAACACAGAAAAAAGGTTTAACTAGCAATTTATTATTTTCTATGGTACATTAATTACTGGTTTGGCGAAGTAAGCTGAACAAAATGGCAGAGGATTTACAAATAAGGATCTCTTAACTACTCGGGCCCAGCTGATACCAGGTGGTACCACATTTTTTTATTGGGTGGGCAATCATCCAATGACTTCTCCCGCTCTGGGTGAAGCGGCAGGCCATGTCAGACTTTTAACTGACGAAAACCCACCCGTGTTCCTTCAGTTGCTTGAGCCAGGGCCGAGGTAACTCTTTTTCAAATTTATCTGCGACCCAGACATGCATTGGCCCTAGTGGACACCGTCAATTTTTGCTGATATCTCTTTAAGGCGCGCGTGGAACACTACTCGCCGTTGACTCGGACCTGGTCCTTATCGGACTGCGAGCTACCCATTACTCGCCCGCAAGCGCTCGCGGCTTGCGACTCCCGACTCCCAGGGCGTTCCTTGGGGCGTGAGGGCATCTCCGTTGCGTCTCCCTCACGCGTCCAGCCTCCTTCTTCGCGAGCATTACTTCTTAGCTGTAGGAGGTGACAGTTTCCCATGCCCTCTCGCTACGTATCATAGCCTAAACCAGGACCGGACGCGAGAGGTCGCCACCGCTAATCGCCTCCACGAGGACACGTTATTGCTCCGCAAAACCCGGGCAGACCTCCACCGTATACTCTACCGTGACCTCCGGGCGATCCACACAATGGTCCCGGGCGTTTCCTCACGCCTTATCCTGACGGCAATCCAGAAAGCAGGCTCGCCGCCTCACCGAAAACCGTGTGGTATGGCAATGACCCTTTGGGACGCGGTCAACCGGCAGGCTGGTCGCCGCCAAAGGGAACGCGCCCATACCGGTGCCCCGTAAAGGGCCATGGACCGTAAGACTCCCACGTAGAACCTCCGGCAGGAGGCGTTTGGACCCCCTAGATTCAGCGAGCCCACAGATGCGGCCCCCACGACCGATCCCTGTGGAACACCGCACGATATCACTCGCCGGCTCCACTCTCCCTGGTGACCGCGGTAGATGACGGCCCTGTCCGTCATATAGGCCTCGACCACGCGACAGAGGTAGGGCGGAGGTGGTACCACCTGGGTGACCTGGGTTAAGCTCTTACACTTTGTCCTCAAAAGTTTTATAACAGTGACCTGATGAAGCAAACAAATAAAGCATGACAGACATCATAGCCCCTGTTTGCCCATAAGTAGCTGGGGTTTATTTATAAGATTTTGTTCTGCCAATTATATTTGATATGTAAAAGTAAGGCATGCGTCTTCCTTTTTTCTTTCCATTTTTTAAGATTAATGTTAAAAGAAATATTATTATCAGAAGAATGTTTATTTTGATCTTTTATACACTAGGTTATAAGTGAAATTGAATATAAAATAAATTATTTCCACAGTAATTTTAATTTTATTGGAAAAATACAGATCATTTACAAGCTCACAACACGTAACATCAGAAGTCATAAATAACGATTAGCTTTCAGGAAATTATGAAAAAATAGGACAAAATCTAAACTTATAAATGTTTATTAGGGATAATTTAGACTAATTTCTTGGCTTCAAAGAAGCTCTTGAGATGTCTCATCTGCCAATAACCGATGCCAACAAGCACTCCAGTCTGGAGGAGACTCCACCACAGCACTCGCTGGTTTGTGCTCTCTGAAGTCTGTCTGAAACGCTCCTCACGATGCTGGAACATAATAAAACAGAAGTTTAGAATGAAAGAAAGAAAACACCCCATTACATAAACGACTTTACTTGTACTAGTATGTAGCAGAGAATCTGTAATTAAATCTATAGGAGCTGATTTTTGAAGTCAGATAATTTTTATCTGAAGGACAAATTTCCATTTATCACACCCTTTTCCATTGTAGAATGATGTCAAACTGCAATTTTTGTTTTTCATCATACTCATAGAAGAGGTTTTACCCTGCAGTGACAGTAGCGGGCTGGTATGGTCTTTGTATAAAATAATTTATTTAACCTCATAATGGCAAAATCGTCTTAAGGTAAACTTGTTTTTTGTTTTGCAAATGTGCTAGTTAAAATTCTATAATTTCACTCAATATAAGCTAGTAGTACTCTAAACCTACCCTTTGGTAGCTCTGTTCCTTAGTGATCTGGTGTACTTGGTCGAGCAGTTGCCTGATCCTCAGTTGCAGCTCTGTGAGTTTGTCCTTGTGGGCTACATTGGCATAGTCCACTGCATGCTCACCAACTTGAATGTCCAAGTGTACCTGTTATACATTTTAAGCATGAGAACAAAATAAAATAAGGATCTATACAACATTTTCAGTAATCTTGTCTTTTTTTAAAATCAACCTTGTGGGATACATTGAGAACTACTATGAAATAGAGAAAATATAGATTTTTTTTCTTCACAGACTTAAAATCTGTCAGTAGTAGTACAGTTTAATATTTGCACAAGTGTTATTACTACAATGATAAGGAGTTACACAAATAATGCTTCAAAATTGATAATAGTCCAGCTGCCACACAAAAATTAAAGAGGTTTTTATCATACAGCATTTCGCCTTTCTCTTCTTTAATAACATACTCACTCTAAGTTGTGATCCACTGAACCAAGATGTGCTATTGGAGTACATACAGATGACGTGCTCTCCCGGCGTGACCGACGTGAATGATATCATGCCCTCCGACGAATACACACGAGACATCAACACTTTGTCGTTAGGATCACGAACCTCCACATGCATGCCTATGCCGGGGGTCGAAGGCATGAAACCGCCTGATCTCGGGTCATACAACTCTACTTTGTAATTCACTGAAAAATCATAAATATCAGTATTAGACTAAATTCTTGCTAGTAGACTCCAACCAGAATCATGTATGACAGGCACAGGCGCACAAGGAAGTTTTACCTATAACAGTAGTATCATCCGGTATTTCTTCTATGAAACATTTTCTCTCGGCTTCTGCTATGTGGAAATATAAAGCTGAAGTCACATCCAATAAAAGAAATAGCGCAAATAGCGACGATATCCTAAATAATTCCATTTTTCCAGCTTACAAGAATCGGCAAAAAACTAAGATGACATGACACACGTCAGCGAATTTAAAACGTCAACTTGCGTCAATGTTGTTAGCAACAAAAATACATAAATAAACTCACGTCTTTTTCCATGGGGGTACAAACTAAAGAACGCAAAACTACAAAATAAATGGAAAGTGGAAACGATTTATATTTCTTTAAATGAAAATCGCCAGCACCGATGAAATAATACACTTGTACTTTTATTTATTCTATGATAATACTAGTGCCAATAAAACTTAATTTGTCTAATATTATTATTTAACCAAAAAACAATGAAAATGAACACGCAAATACGCAATACGTGTCTCTGGTCTGTTCTAGATTTGTACTTTTTATATCTGGATGTTTGTTTTGTTAATGTTGGTGACGTCGTTCAGAAATTTAGCAATTTTTATGGGATACAAACTTTTTAAGCTATTGCATAGCTTTTATCGCGGGCTTTGAGCGCGGCGACCGAATCTAGAAATTCCGTAACGAAAAAGAACCTGACACCCACACCAGGAGGGGTTTGTTGCGCGATTTTACAGAAGTTTCATTTTGATATTTTTAGACTGAAGCAAAATATTTTCCGGTTCCGCCGGTTCATTCTTGGTGGCGGCTCGAGGTCAGTTCTAGAAAAGTGTCGGCTCGGGTTTAATAATATTGGTATTTAAAGAAAACGACCTAATGTCCCTAAGAATACGGGTTACTTTTGCGTGGCAATTAAAAGTGGCCTTAAGCCACTGGTAATAAGGGTCACTCAGAATTTGGTGCCGCGTTTTCCAGTTCGGAGGTTCGGTTCCGCTTGACAAAGAAGTTTTTATTCTTGTTGACTGTATGATAATGTATAATTATGCTCGAATTAAAATTAAATGGGGGGGATCTGGAGGAGGTGTCCTGGGGCCTCGGCTAGTGTATGTAGGTCGGGCTATCTCGCTCCGTTTTCGAGATATTTGTGTTTTTGAATTTGGAGGTTGAATTTCGCGTGGCAAAAGAAGTTTTTACAACTGATGGATGAACATTTTTTAATTGAGATTTAGCATAAATAAAAAATAAATATATAATTATAATTTAATAAAAAAATAAGTTGATAAAAAATGCTATGCAATAGTTTTACCGCGGCAGTCCCCGAGTGCCACACGTATGGGTGGGATGTCCACCATGTACCGATGACGCATCGCCGTACGTCTTATAGTCCGAGTGTGGAACGGGCTAGGAGGCTCCATCGCACACTCCCCGAAAAGATTGAAAAGATACAGGAGATAATAGTATGTTATCACACATACCCTGTGTCCTAAATTCGGCCTTTAAGTAATTTAACTGTGTTCCAATTAAAAACAGCGGTTTAAGCATGGTTGATTGGCAACACCGGCGCGCCGCCGCTTACGTACTTTGTGACAACACACAGACTTTCACATGACAATATTAGTACAAAGAAGAGAAGATACAAATAAAAAACTTTTTTACAAAAAAATACTATCGACTTCCACGACTTTTTTTTTTCTTTCAAACCCATCGTGTGGGGGATCAAAATAAAGGGTTTTAAAAGGCAATTTCAAAAATATATTACACTTATATGTTTAAACGTATCTAATTCTAAAAAAAAATAACTAAAAAGTTGTAGGTAAATAAAAAAAGTTAATTAAAAAAATCAAAAAACCCGACTGCTTGAAAAGCAAACTAAAAAGATGTAAACAAGAAGAAAATCATGCTGTGCAGTCGGAGGATACATCTGCGCCAGCTCGCGAATAAGTCGGGACAAGCAGTCGGGTTTTTTTATTTTTATAATTAACTTTTTGTATTTGGTTAGTCGGTTATAAACCGGCCAAGTGCGAGTCTCACGCACAGAGGGTTCCGTATAAACAGCTACTTACGTACTACGTATAAAAGCCGACTTAGCTGTGATAGTTTTCCTGTTAATTTCTATATATTTACTACTGCCGTGAATTTTTTCACATATCCAAAAGCAACCATTTAGCTGGCAGGGGAGGGGGGACACTTGGTTGACTAACAAAAATTTGCAATTCAAAGGTTAATTTTACGCAAACGGATCCCTGAATCGAAAAATGGTTTTCACAGACCTGTAATATTTTGAATGGCTTATCCAACAATACCCCAAATCATGGGAAATAGGAGAATAAAATCATGCTCATTTTACGTGTTCAGGACATTAAAAAAAAAAACATGGTTTTATTTTTCCACTTAGTCGGCGTGATTAATATGTATATCCGAGCCGAATTATAGCTAAGAGTAAGTAAGAGTACCTATTAAGAGTCTCTGAGCTAAGCTGCGGACGAAAGGACAGACGGACATGGCGAAACTATCCTTCTTTGTTGACTAAGGAACCCTAAAAACAATACAATCGACTTCCAAATAAAAAACACTATAAAGTGCAATATACTATAATTTCTGATATCGGTATTTTGAATTTTGTTTCTGTATCTTCATTTTTTGCCAGTAGCCGATGCCGACAAGCACTCCAGTCTGGAGGAGACCCCACCACAGCATCCGCTTGTTTGTGCTCTCTGAAGTCTGCCTGAAACGCTCTTCACGATGCTGGAACATAATAAACACATTTACAATTAAAGAAAACGCCCACTCCATTTAAACCACCTTCAAAAAAAGGAGGTAATCAATTCGACACGTATATAAGTATAGTTCTCGCCAAACTTCTTGGCCGCCCTGAAGTTGGCTACAATGGCTGCGCAGTAGTAAATCTCATACAAAAATAGCACCGTTTCGTGCCTCGCGCATCGGAAAGCCAACTTCAGGGCGGCCCAGAAGTTTGGCGAGCACTATAATGCTGGCTTCTCACGGCGCGCGATCACGAGTCGCGCTGCGCCGTGGCCGAACCCGTGTCATCTGCGGCACGGCACGCGTTGAAGCTTCTGCACCACATATACTAGGACAGACCCAGGCAGAGGCACGCATGTGTATTTCACGGACGAACGAGTCGAGATGAAATGAACGTGTGCAATAGTGCGGGCGAGCCCGCGCCGCAACGCGCGACCCCGACTACTTATCAGATTTGTGATCATTCTTTTTTTATTGGATTAAGTATCTCTTAACTAAGGGAACAGTGCAAGTTGCATCTCGTAAATTTTGGACGTTGATCGTTGACGACTGTGTTCGTTTTAAAAGCAGTAGGATAGGTAGAAGCCGGTTTTCCTAAGTAAGTGTGCTGAAAAGTAATTTTGAATATAGGTACTATAATACTCTAAAAACTTACCTTTTGGTATCTCTGTTCCTTAGTGATCTGATGTACTTGGTTGAGAATTTGCCTGATCTTCAGTTCCAGCACTGTGAAGTTGTACTTGACGGCAATGTTGGCAAAGTCCACTGCTTGCACACCAACTTGAAAGTTCAGGTGCATCTGTTACACAATGTGAATCAAATAGTTTAAGGATATTTATTTATTTAAAACTTCATGCAACATACAGATACATAGGCGGACTTAATGCCTGAGGCATTCTCTACCAGTCAACCAAGGGTGGTGATAAATGATAAATGATTTTATTTCTGTAAGTTGGTTTGTACAAACACTTTTACATGTCGATCATATTTTTTAAAACTAGATGAGATCGGCCTTTCCTGTCTGACTACTCTGAGAAGAAAGGCCGAAACAAACTCCGAGGTCACAGTCTCTTTTAAAGTCCAGAAAAAATCTTGGTTAGGTCATGTGAAAATCATGTAGACTGCTGTCTGAAATGGTCTTTTGAGGAAAGAACCAGCCAGATTGAGTGGACCTGTCCAGTCAGTGCACGCATTTGTCAATAACCGTGCAGCTCAACTCAAAATTTAAAAGCTCAACGAATTGACGAACAATACCAAAGAAAGCATATTCGGGTAGGCCGCATAAATACTCAAACTGCCAGACCATTATTAAAAACTAACTAAGTTAAATTAAAATAAAAAAAACAATGATCCACATAGTCTTCACATTCACAATAGTTAAAATAATATATTATAATACTTTAAAAAGTAAATATTCTTGTCATAGCAAAAAAATAAAAAATAATAAAAAAATTAAAGATCTAAATTCACGCTGCAAAATAAAAAACTAAATTATTTGGAGCAGCTCAATCCCAAGCCTTTTTGTCTTCAACGTAATCTTTAATTTTATAAAACGCTTTCTGGCACAACTTACGTTTAATGAATGATTTGATTTTTTAACACTTAGACCTTGTACGTGGCTTGGAATGGAAGCTTATTATAAAAGCGTACACATTGACATCTAAACGAGCCACCTAAGCTATTTTCTTGAGCCTTGTTGTAGGTACTACAAATTTGTGTTTGTTCCTAGTATTTATGTTATGGATATCACTGTATTTTTTAAACAATTTTATATTTTTATGGGCATATAAAAGATTTTCATAAATATACTGAGAAGGCACAGTCATTACATTAATCTCCTTAAATTTCTCTCTGAGAGAGTGTCTCGGGCTTAATTTATAAATTGATCGAACAGCTCTTTTCTGCAAAACAAAGATAGTCTGTATGTCGGCGGCATTTCGCCCAACAGAATACCATACGACATTACACTATGAAAATAGCTAAAGTATACTAAACGGGCTGTCTCTATGTCAGTTAAATTACGAATTTTTCTTACAGCGTATGCTGCGGAGCTTAGCTTCATTGACAATTTATCTATTGGGGGCCCCACTGAAGCTTAGCATCCAAAGTTAGGCCTAACAATACTGTGCTATTTACAGGATTCAATTCTTCGCCCTTTTTCATCACATCAGTTTTCACCTGCCTAACGTGAAGTAGGGTAAACTTAATGCATTTCGTTTTTTTTTCATTTGGAAGTAAATTGTTAACATTAAACCAGTGAACTACTTTTGAGATCGCACTATTTACATCGTCAGTAACCAGCTGCTGACGTTTAAGTTTAAACAAAAGTGAAGTATCATCCGCAAACAACACTATATCATGGTTATCCTTGGTGGAGTGATAACATGGCAGGTGCATAAAAATTTAAAAAAATAGTGAAGTAAAATTGAATAAAAATAAATATATTGTAGTTAAAATAAACATACATATATATTTACTATAATAAATACCTTTATATATATACATATATAAATTAATAGAAAGGTGATTGAGACGACTCTGCTAATGGTGTAGAAAATAATGTCGCAGCTTCCGCTTAAATGCATATTGACTGGTGGCCGTCCTGATATCGAGAGGAAGCGCATTCCAGAGAAGAATGGACTGAATATGAAAGGAAGAATGTATAAAATCAGAAGTATGAGAAGGACAGAGTAAGAGAAGATTGTTAGACGAACGCAGATTCCTAGCGTGTGAAGTACACAGATATTGAAAGTGAGAGATGAGATAAGAAGGAGGGGTGGGAGAGTTGAGGAGAGAGAAAAGCGAGGTCAAAGCGCGTAAATTTCGCCTCTGCCGAATGGGCATCCATTTGAGCTGAGATCTACAGCTCGACACATGGTCATATTTCCTCAGGAAAAAATAATAAGAGATTTAGATATTATTATAAGAGATTTATAAAATACAGGATTTTCCTAGTTTGAAGGACAGGGATCCTAATATGTGTAATAACCAAATCTCTATTTTTCGGGTTCCGTACCCAAAGGGTAAAAACGGGACCCTATTACTAAGACTCCACGATCCGTCTGTCTGTCTGTCTGTCCGTCTGTCACCAGGCTGTATCTCTAGAACCGTGAGAGCTAAACAGCTGATATTTTCATAGATGATGTATTTCTGTTGCCGCTATAACAACAAATATTAAAACAGAATAAAATAAATATTTAAGTGGGGCTCCCAGCTCCCATACAGCAAACGTATTTTTTTTGCCGTTTTTGCGATATTGGTACGGAACCCTTCGTGCGTGAGTCTATCTATGTATCTATGTCTATATTATTGGAATCAAATATAACAGCTCACAATGTTAGGACCCATTAATATTAATTCTTATTTTTATCCGTGGTGCTAGGCAACTGGACTTATACCAGTTGTAAACGACCCTTTGTGCCTATTGGCCTTGTTTGTTCTGTCTCCTGCTTGATATGGAGGGAAGTGGAAATTTATATTTTATTTCCTACTCCTCCGTTATTCCTTTCTAATTAATTTCGTTGCGGGATCCAAGACAGTTGAATTCATTCGCCGGGACTTCGTCGAGCTTCATTGCCTCGTCGCTTTTCTGGTGGTTGCCACTGTTGATTCTGGCTTTCAGGAGTTGCAGTGGTTTGGGAATAGTGCGGTGGGATTCTCCCAAAAAAATAAAAAAATTGGGCTGATATCTTTGTTCTATACTTGCCACACACACACACACACTCTCGGGCAAGTAGGTCGCACGCCCGGTGCTAGCCTAGTGATGCTGGCTCTTGACCACTTTCTCACCTGATGGTAATCGATGGTGTAGTCGACGACGGGGCACGCTTGTCTAGAAGAAACCTATTCACTCTTGACTTAAAGACGCCTGCTTTATGTACCTATCAGGAAATACATAAAGCATAAATTATGCAATACATTTTCATCAAAATCGGCCCGTGCACGCAACACTTGTTCACCGGTTTAGTTGTATGTGTACACATACTTGAGGAAATAATATATTATCTTATCTTAGTCAAGCTATTATTTATACCGAATTTTTCCTTAAGAATGTATACTTTGACTTCACGGTCCTGTAATCCTGTTTCTAATACATACCTACATAACCAGGGCCTGATTTACCCACAGACTAACCGGGCTAAAGAAAGGGGCGCAAGGACCGAGGGACGCCAATTTGGCCTTTGCAAGCACCATTTATTTACAGAATAGTTATTAAATTCACGCGTAAAATATTAAAGCACATATTACATTGTAAGTTTTGCCGGACACGACTTCTCGAACATGCTTCCTATCTATCTAGTGCGTCGTTTATTTCCTATTTACCTACACCAGTTCAATTAATTTACCGCGACCTACCCTAGTCAGCCTCATTCGCAGTTACGCAGTATCATAAATTTACCCTTAAGCCAAGAGGGCCATGGCGGGAGACAGCGAAGGGTGGCGTCCAGCCCTATCAGCCTAGCTTATTTGTTTGAGAGAAGCAGTAATAAGCTATTCTAGCCTGCTGCCCTGTCTTCTTGTCTGTCAAAAGAAAACCTTACTTATCCGCGGCAAGGAACAAAAATTTTTCGAGTTCGCTCCGCTCGCTCTCGTACTCTACAATGTTCGTTTATCAGGGTTTTTGCATGAGTCGACATAGAAACTCCTAATGAATACAAATATAGAAGTAGCCTCAGCATCAGGGGCGTAGCTACCGCCGTATCTGCCGTATCAATTATACGGGGCCCCCGGGTCACGGGGGCCCCCGTCGTAAATGATTTATTATTGCTGATACAATTCAATAGTTTGCCGGAGGTAATAACAGCATGCTTTTTATTCTTGACCCTTCCAGTTACAACCGCAACTGCTGAAAGAAGTTTTCCATAATTAAAACTAATAAAAAATTACCTAAGAACTTCGATGGGACATGAACGCCTGTAAGTCATCATCAGCTATAAATGATTTAATAAATCAGTTTGCCGAAAAAAAGGCAAGGAGAGGGTATATTTAATTTGATTTTTTTGGAAAAAGTGACAGATAATTATGATGAATAAACATTTATTTTAATTTTATGCTTAGATAAAGTACCTATAGATTAAGCACTGGCGTGGCCGCACATGAGACAGCAATAGTTTGTTCTGGTGTTACAACAAGAACACTACAACCCACCATCGCACTGACACTTATTATCTATAAATAACCCAAATTCCTTGTCTCAATTAACACATAATACCACAAAATCATAGAAAATCAAACAAAACCGAGTTTGTTTGTCAAACCTGCCATTGTATTAGAGTTTGACAAACAACAGAAACCGGCCACGGTGACAAAGACAAAAAATAATCTTTTGTCCTTATCATTTACATGGAGCTGCCAATTAGCCATCTCGCTCTATCAATCAAGGTCATTTTAAGGCTTAATCTATAGGTACTTTATCTAAGATTTTATGCAAACATTTTTTTTTTCTTTTGTGAGAAATCTTTACCCTTCATAAGGGCCCCCAAACAAATTTTTATACGGGGCCCCGCCAGGACACGCTACGCCCCTGCTCAGCATACATCGTAAAAATAATTATCATGTCAATATTCATGGTTAATATCCTTGAGGTCAAAGTCAGGGTCAAGTGACTATGAAGTCAAGGTCAAGTGACCTTGGACTTCATGGTCAAGAGACCTTGGTAGTATCTTTGGAATTCCAGTGCACTGATACTACCAACCCCTTGACTACGAGTGCAAACATAGATATTTTTTTCAAAATTTTCTGATATCTCGAAAACGGTGTGTCCTATCGCAAAAATAATGAAAGATTTGCATTATTAACCCCCTGCCGCGTAATTCTTAACATATACCTAGGTGTTGTTTAAATTTAAAGTTGCTTCTGCATCATCTCCGGTGCTGCGGGTAGTGCAAGCCCTTCGCTCTTACGTAACAAAGGATAGGCACACCCATGCCCACCCCCGCAACTTCGGCTTGTTGTAGCAGCAGTAGCCCCAGCCGCTACGGCTCGCACAGGTAACTATATGCTTTATTACAGCGGGTGGGGGTTGCTCTCTCTTCGCGCCTCCGGTTTTTAAATACACTGTAGGGGTAGCAGCCAAAATACTACGTGAAGTCAGGGTGCCCCGATTCGGTTTTCGAACAGATTCAACTTAAGTTTCACGACAAACGGCTAGTTGGAGACAAAAAACACTATGACGCTTTTAGCCCTTGATTCAAGTGTCAATTAGCAGACACAATAGAAATTACCATTGCTTTAAGCCGATTCGGCACTATAGACACTCAAAGGGAAACACAAAATATTATTTTCGCAAACGATTTGCAAACGCAAAAAAACGATTTGCGAACGCAAATAAACGATTTGCGAAAATAGTATTTTTTGGCAAAAAAATTGTGCTTTTTTAGGGTTCCGTACCCAAAGGGTAAAAACGCCTATTACTAAGACTTCGCGATCCGTCTGTCTGTCTGTCCGTCTGTCACCAGGCTGTGTCTCATGAACCGTGATAGCTAGACAGTTGAAATTTTCACAGATTATGTATTTCTGTTGCCGCTATAATAACAAATACTAAAAACAGTATAAAATAAATATTTAAGGGGGGCTCCCATACAACAAACGTGATATTTTTGCCGTTTTTTGCTCGATATTAATAACGGCTACAGGTAGACGCTTGAAATATTCACAGAATGTTTAGTTGTATTTTTACTTCAAAAAATAAGGGGAGTAAGGGGAGAACGGACTCAATATCTATTCAAAAAGTGAAATTATATATATTCGTTGGTTCGGCAGGCATACGCACAGGCTGGACAGTCTGGAGGGCGCTTATTGAAAGTTAGCCTGGGGCGGTCAGAACCCTAAATCAAGCCCTGTAAGTACATAACACACACAAATACACAATTCAAGCCAAGCCGCGGGCACAGCTACTGTATCATAAATCAGTTAACCTTTCTCATTTTCAACATAATACTCACTCTAAATTGTGATCCATTAAACGAAGATGTGCTTTTGGAGTGCATGCATATGACATATTCGCCCGGGGTGTCCGACCTGAATGATAACAAGCCCTCCGACAAGTATACACGAGAGAACAACACTTTATCGTTGGGATCCCGAACCTCCACATGCATACCTGTGCCAGGTGTCGGAGGCATAAAACATCCCGATCTTGGGTCATACAGCTCCAGTTTGTAATCCACTGAGAAACAATATAATTAATTATTAGATTAAATTCTCGCTACCCGGTTGTGATTCAAATCAAATCAAAATCAAATCATTAATAATTTGTGATTAGAACTGAAGCTGAGGCGATAAAGAATTTTTACCTATAACAGTAGTATCATCCGGTATTTCTTCTAAGAAACATTTTCTCTCGGCTTCTGCTATGTGGAAATATAAAGCTGAAGTCACATCCAATAAAAGAAATAGCGCAAATAGCGACGATATTCTAAATAATTCCATTTTTCCAGCTTAATAGATTCGTCACCGCATTAAATTATAACGTCAACTTGCCGACATTCAACACGGTATTGTTGATATGATTCACAACAAATTGAACGACCTTATTATCTTATCTTAAGTACTTTTATTGTAAATGTGAAAGTTTGTGAGGATGGATGTTTGTTACTATTTTACGTAAAAACATAACAAACGGATTTTGATGAAACTTTACTGTAAGAAATAAGCTTAGCTTCTGCCAGCGGCTTCGCCCGCTTAAAAAGTGTTTTATTATTCCAAATGAACTATTCCTATGGGCCTATAGAGGGTAGCCTGTATGCTATTCCAGACAATAATCTATCTCTGTGCCAAATTCTAGTTCCGTTCAGCCGTTCTGGCGTGATTGAGTAACAAACATAGGTACATGTCTACATCCATCCATCCAAACTTTCATTAGTAATATAGTTAGCTATATTACTAATGAAAGATAAAGCATTTGCATCAGAATATCATAGGCTATTAATTTAAAAACCGGCCAAGTGCGTGTCGGGCCACGCGCAGTAATAGGGTTCCGAAGTTGCATAATAAACATAAAACCCTCTTTTTAGTCCGCATACTAAAAAGAGGGTTTGTTCTTGTTACATGAACATTAGAACGGTTTCAGCGGCTCACAAAGTCTAAAAACGGGCCCACATAGGTGATGTTTTTTTTAAATCTATATTCTCGCGTTTGACCACTATCTCGGCTGATTGTAAGCGATGATGTGGTCTACGATGAAGCACGCTTGCCTAGATGTAATCTATCCACTCTTGATCTAAACTAAATAAGAACTAACTGGTAACTGAAGAAGGAGTTATAAAATCCAACTTCGCAACTGAAGTAAGAAAAATATTATCTATTTGTATTATCTATTTTTATTTTAGTATTTATCTATTCGCGGGTGCGAATTGCGAAAGGAGCCGATACGAGCGCGCGTTACGAGCCACGGGGAATGGTATAGTTCGTTCCTGGATCCTTGCGTGCACGCTCCTTGTTTAATTCTCTTTCGGAATTAGAAAAAAATCGTACCTCTAATCTCCTCTAATACCGCAGATTAGAGGTGAATCCTCTAATCTGCGGTATCCACTATTTCATTCTGGATAGTTTTACGCTACTCAATTAGTGATGAAGTCGGGTCGAATATTGACTTTATAGAAGGATATCGCCAAAAGAAAATAAGTAATTTGCTTGGAAATCGAATTTACTTTTACGATTTAATTACAAAACGTCGAAAATACTTTTGCACTAACACAAAATAAACTCCACCGCGCGCATGCGCCGTATGGACTACGTTCTGGTACTGCCAACGACCCCGGCCACTCCAATGCGTTATTCGATCTTAAACATTATTAATTTACAAATCATTATTATTTTTTTTTTTTTTTTTTTTTTTTTTTTTTTTAATAAAAACGTTGCCTCACACTAGGAATTTCATCCTGTATCGTGGGTGCGTTTACAAACATATAAACTCACATACACAAACACCCAGAGCCGAAACAACTATCTGTAGGTCATACAAATATTTGTTCCGAGCGGGAATCGAACCCGCGACACGCAGCGCAGCAGTCAATCGCTCAACCACTGCGCCAACCGTGCGCCCAATTAAGGATGTTATGATTTTATTTTTGTATATTTTTACATGGTTCATAAGCATATATTTACTATCTGTTTACACAGCTTACAACGTTATTGAAGTAATTTTTCAATGCCATTTGTACAAAAATTTTACTGTGCCAAGTACATTTTATAAGTTGGTCGACTATTACTCGTAAACTTGTAAAGCCTGTAATAATTTCATTTTTGTATATTTTTACATGGTTCGTAAGCATTATATTTACTCTGTTTTACTCAGCTATCAACTTTATTTAAGTAATTTTTCAATGGCATTTGTACAAAATATTTACTGTTTTAAGTACATTTTATAAGTTGGTCGACTATTACTCGTAAATTTGTAAAGCCTTGTCATCCGTGATAATTTTCCTTTTCATTTCGTTATATTTACTACTGCCGTGAATTTTTTCACATAGCCAAGAACAACAATTTAGCTGGCAGGGGGGGGGGGGGGACACTTGACTCTAACATAAATTTGCTACCTAAAGCTTAATTTTACGCAAACGAATCTCAAAAAAATGGTTTTAACAAACCCATAATATTTTTGAATGGCCTATCCAACGATACCCCACACTATGGGACAGATGAGAAAAAAAAATACATCCGCACTTTATGTCTATGGGTAAAAAAAAAATTTTTCATAACTTTATGTTACTATTTTGTCGGAATTATTAATATGTATATCCATGCCAAATTATAGCTTTCTAGTACTTAGATTCTCTGAGCTAAGCTGCGGACGGACAGAGCGAAACTATAAGGGTTCCTTGTTGACTTCGGAACCCTAAAAAGGAGTACGCCATGTTTTTTTTATAGATATGCAGGATTTTATTGTAATGATTTTGAACATGAATATTGACAGACTTTTTCGAGTGAAATTCAGAGGCTGTTTTAATTATTTGCAAATTGATTTAAGTGCATATTATTGTGTTGTGATGTTATATTGGTGTAATTATGTGTTTCATTCAATCATTGAAACAGGCGCAATCTCGGGCAAGTGGCGTTGAGATTTTTTTCGTAGCAGTGAATAGTTCAGCGAAGCTTGCCGAGGGGGCCGACTCGATATCATCATCGATCATCAGCCTTTTTTTAACGTTCCCACTGCTGGGACATAGGTCTTCTCTCTACGAGAGCGAATTGACCCATTTTATAAGTGGATGCCTTAGTTCTAAAAGTCACTAAATCCATTTTCTTTTTTTTGAGATATGATCAATCAAAGTACAAAAAAAAGTTTTAAAAAGATGGGTATACAATTTTTTTTTGAAAAAAACACAAATAATACTTTATTGGGTAGGCTTTTATATAACGTTCTTAAAAAAATTATTATTATTATAATGGTGAGTTTTAAATATTTTACTTATAGGACTTATCGCAAAATCAGTGGAGTTAGGGACTGCTTATGAAAATTCTTTGGAGCTAGTGACATATTATCTTAACTAATCACCTCAATAGAGATCAAACAATAACTAAACTGTTATCTTTTTTTCTTTTAATACAATATTAAATACTACTTTTAATCTTCTACTCGTAAATAGTAAAAAATCACGTTTAATCATAATTAACACAGTACTTTTATTATATTATCTACTTATTCATAAATATCTTCCTATGTGTCGTTATTTTCATTATCCTGCTCTCTTCCTGAAAAAGTAGCTGCTAACAGTATGTTATCATAAAAAAATCGCTTTTGAACAGAAACATACTCAAGCATTTTCTTGATATCCTGAAGTTTTGCTGGTTTTAATGGTACCCTTGATAACAGTCGCTGAGATCTGCGGTGATCTTACGACCCATGCCAACATGTCAATTTTTTTGATGGAATGTTTATCATTATTTATTTCAATTCAATTAAATTTTTTATGTTTATAGCTCCATCGATGAACATTCGATGATTTTGCCAATGTCAAGGTAGTTGGAGATAGTCGGTTTAAAATTATGAATACTGTCGAATAACTATTGATCAGTGTTTGTAGCGATGACCTCCATTGTTCACCATGCTATAAAAGGACAAAACAATTTTGGTTAAAACATATAGAACGGCACAAAATAAATGTTAAAACGTCAAGTATATGATACATAAATAGAAATACTAGCTACAGTTGGATTTTGTTAATATTAATAAATCTATAAAGAATTTTTACTGCGGGAGAATGGACTAAAGTTAATAGGAACGGAATGTTAATAGGGCGGGGGATGTTGTCAGGAAGTAAGTCGTAAAGAGGAATAGTTAAACGAGGACAGGAAAAAAATAAGTGCTCCAGAGTACCTTCCGCTAGACCGCATTCACATAAAGAATTGTCTCTTACGTGGATTTTAGCCAAAAAGACAGGAGTGCAAACAAACCCAAGTCGGAGGTAGCAGATTTGTCTGAAAGTTTGTGTTTGCTGAACCAACATTTAGAGGGAATGTATGGTTGAATAGAGCCATAAAACTTTTCCTTCAATAAACGTGACTTTCGCCAATGGGTATTCCAGTACCTACTTCATCATCTCTGGTTTAGCAAGACAGCGCAAATCACGGGGATAACAAGATGGACGTGATTCAATCCCATTCCGACTAGCCGACTTGGCAATCGAGTCCGCATTCTCGTTACCAATGATTTCAGAATGACTGGGGATCCAAGCCAGTGCAATCTCTATACCTAAACAGTGGCATCTATAAAGAAGTTGTTTGATCTGTAGAACAAGAGAAAAATTGTGACGAGAGCGGAAAGGAGACTTTAATAAATCCTGAAGGCAGCTAAGAGAATCCGAGAGAATTAGGGATTTGTTGAGTCCATGCGATTCAATGTAGGAAACCGCTTCCAGGAGAGCTATTGCTTCCCCTGTATAAATAGAGACCAATGGGGAACTACGAACATTTAAAATAATTTTAAATTTTGGGATCCACACAGCAGACATTGCTATCATCTGACAACTTAGAAGCGTCTGTAAATACCGTGAGCCAATCGTGCCAGTCCTCAGCTAGAATTCTGTTCAGTTTATCATTGGCAGCAGGGTCATGTTTGGAACTACTAAAATTAAGAAAAATTTTTGGTTGGAAGATTAAAGAGTCAAAATCTACTTCAAATAGAGGGTTCGTTTTTGACTGGACTAATGTGATGTTCATATTATTAAATTTCCTAAAGCTAATAACAAGTAGAGGAGTATTTTTATGGGACCAATAGGGGGTCGTTGGGATTAACTCGCAAAGTGTACGGAGAAGGGGGAGAAGGGGATGAGATTTGATCTGGATGACTTTATAAAAAAATCTATCTCAGAGATATTGTCTACGAAGTTGAAGTGGGGGCTCTAAACATTCTACCTGAAGGGCATTAATAGGTGAGCATTTCATAGCTCCCGTGATAATACGCAAGCACTTAGATTGGATCTTTTCCAGTTTGCAGAGGGCTATTTTGTTGCACGGTTCCAGAAGAAAACTTCCATAGTCAAAGTGACTACGAACTATGGCATTGTATAAAATTTTCTGGGAAGTTGGATGAGCTCCCTAGCGTACTCCAGAGAGGGCACGCAGAACATTTACGCCTTTTTCACATTTTTTGGAAATGTAGTCCAAATGGTAGAAACCAGATAATTTTGAGTCAAGAATGAGGCCTAGAAATTTAACTTTGTCGCGAATCAAAATGGGTTCGTTTTCAACTAAAAGGTTTATAGGGGGAATATTACGTTTGCGGGAAAAGACAACAGCATTACACTTGGGAACTGAAAGGCTTAGGCCGTGGTCAGTCAACCATTGATTTAAATAGTGAAGGGCAGAATTTAAGCGAGATGAGGAATCGGAGAAGGAAGCTGAACTACAGTAGAGGGCAATGTCGTCGGCGTATTGTAAAATTTTACAGAAGCAGCTAACTGAAGACTCTAAATCATAAGTGTATAGATTATAAAGAATTGGGCTTAAGACCGACCCCTGAGGTAGGCCCTTCCACACTAGACGGCTTGGAGAAAGGGAGTTTTGAAGGCGAACTGAAATAGAGCGGGACATAAGGAGATTACAGATGATGTTGACCATCCTCACAGGGATACTCAGCTGTAGCAACTTTTGCCTGAGTATTGGAAGTTGGACATTATCGTAGGCTGAAGCTATGTCTAGAAAAAACACCAAGAACGCTTTCATTTTAGGAAAAAGCAATGCGGACATCAGAGAAAAAAATGCTAAGGCTATCCAGAGTGCCCATACCCCTTCGGAAACCGAACTGAGATCTGGATAAAATGCCTTTAGTTTCTAAGATCCATTCAAGCCGGTTCTTGATAAGATTCTCCATGATTTTAGCCAAGACAGAAGATAGAGCGATAGGGCGGTAAGAAGCTGAGTCTTTTGGGTCTTTTCCAGGTTTCAATATTGGGATAATGATTTGGGATTTCCATGACTCTGGAACTTGGCCTGTATCGAAAAAGGCATTTATTAGGTTGAGAAAGAGTAGTTTACAGTTAGAAGAAGCTTTGGAAATGAAGGAGTAGGGGATTCCGTCGACACCCGGAGCAGAGTCACGAAGGTGATCCAAGGCACATATTAATTCTGAATAAGAGAATGGGTCATCAAATCTATCAGAGGAAGAGGGCGGAGGAGGGTTTATAGAGGGAAGGCAATCAAAATTAGGAACAAAGGGAGGGGCTAACTTAATTATGAAGTCTTCCAACCAGGAACTTGTGTCATTGGTCGAAATGTCAGGAGGCTGATCACAAGATTTAGATTATATTTATTAGTAGATTTTTATTTTTTTCCACACTAGGGAAACTGGGGAGCGTGGAGAAAGAGACTCACAAAATTTGAGCCAACCACTTCTTTTCTTTTTTACCAATAACCTACATGTATTTGCAGAAGTCTTTTTGAAATTCAAATAATCAGTCATGTTTAGACTAGAGGAGAAATTGTTCTCAGCTACTTTGCGTTTGCGAACGCTATCCGTGCACTCAGCATCCCACCAGGGTGGAGAAGGTAATAAGTGACGGGCGGAGTTCTTCAGGGGGATTGAAAAATCGGCCACTCTTATCAAAACTTCAACGAAATCTTTGTAGAGGGCAAGGGAGTTGGAAGGATTTATTTGGGGAAAGTTTTGAAGTTCAGAGTCCAGATGGGACGAGAACTTAGGCCAGTCAGCTTGGGGAAGACGATATTTTTGTAGAGGTTGGATTGTAGGATTACGAGGATGAGAACTAGGAAATGAAATAAGTATAGGAAAATGATCACTACCAAAAAATTAGGGAGAACAGACCAGGAGGCTGTTGAAACTAAGGAAGGAGAACAGAAAGAAAGGTCCGGAACACTAATATTTTGGGTTGGGGAAACCCTACGGGTAGCAGATCCATCATTAAGAATGCAAAGGTTGCGGTCATCTAAAAGGTCCAACAAAAAACTGGAAGCGGGGTCATTACAGTGAGAGCCCCAAAGAGTGTGCCGGCAATTAAAATCACCTAACGCAATCAAGGGAGGTGGAATAGAAGAAAGGATGGAGTTAAATTCAGACAAAAGATTAGCGTTGGGATGAGGAATATAGGCAGATACATAGGATATGTCCATGGCTCTTACTGCAACTACATGTAGACCAGGATCATGACGGGGAAGAGGAATTTCGGTAAAAGTGATAGATCTGCTAACCAAAAGGGCGCAACCCGCCCATCCGTCATCTCTATCGTCCCGAAGACACGAAAATCCAGGAACCCTAAAGAGAGATCCGGGACTGAGCCACGTCTCCGAAACAGCAAAGACGACGGGTTTATACCGATTTATTAGATAGATTAAATCGTGTTTTTTCCTACGAATGGATCTACAGTTCCACTGAAGAAGTTTTCCCTCCATTTTGGCGAGTCCAGGTTTTGAGCAGTTGTTCAACTAAAATAACGACATTGTCCGGTATTGAGTCACTAAATTTAGATAGTATATTAATCTGGGAGCAAGTCAGGAGCTCTATTAGGTTGTCATTAGGAGTGGGAAGGGGAGTAGTTTCACAAGGAGAGTTGAGAGCACAGCCATTAGGCTGAGAAGAATTAGGAGTATAAACCAGTGACCTATGGGCTTGGGTGTCGTATGACTTACCCAACTCTGGTCTAGGCTTAGGAGAGCGATAAACCGTCTTAGAGTATGAGGTTTTAACAGGGGATGTATATGGAGAGGAAGTAGGAGTAATGAGAGGGGGTGAGAAGAGAAGGGATTCAAAAGGAGGAGTTTGAGATGGTTTGGCTTGGGAGGAACTTGCTGTTACATTTGAATAAAGTTTTTTTGGGTGAGGAAACCTCACTGAAGCCTCTCTGTAACTAAGATTTTCCTGAGACATGACCATTTTAATAGACTTTTGCCTTGAATGTTCGGGGCACTTGTCATCCGTAGCCTTATGGGTTCCACCATAACACAAAATACATGTGACATGCGAGTCAGGAACCTTACAGTTATCCCCGGGGTGAGGTTGAGCACAACGGTAACATCGAGGGTTAGACCTACATTGCGAGCTAATATGGCCAAAACGCAAGCAGTTACGACATTGAATTGTTGGAAGGTAATAAAAAGAGACAGGAAGAGAAGCATTGTAACAGAAAACTTTCTCCGGGAGTACTTGGCCGGAGAATGTAAGCACTACAGTTGAAGAGGGAGACCAAGTTACTGTGTCCTCTTTTTTATTTTTAAAGTTAAGTCTCCTGGCCCTAATAACCTCACCACAATTATGAGGGGTTTCCAACCATTGACCAATTCCTCAAGGGTCCAGTCAGTGGGAATATCCCTAACAACTCCCATGCGAGTTACATGGAAGCGTGGGATACTTGCCATGTATTTATTTTCACTTAAAACAGTGTTGTTGACGAAGCTATTGGCATCGTTAATTGAGGCAAAATCGATGGACATTCTATTACGTCCCAGAGACTTCACACTGCCTTGTATTATACCTTTAAAGCCTTTGTTATGTACGAATTGGGCAAACTTTAAGGAATTCAAGGTTAGGCCTTGCTTTGGGTCTGTTTCCACTCTTGAAATGAACACCGTGAAAGGAGCCTTGTCACTCTCACACTATACAAAATCTTGGAATCGCTTTCAAAACCCGGCTTTGTGAACACGGATTGAATTGAGTCAGACGGCGGCTTGTTTCTTTTTGCGTCAACTAAAATCTCTGATTCTCTGGGGCGCTTTCTAATTTCGGGTCTTTTGCGACCATCTTCGGAGTTCTGTGAGCACTCCATAAAATGTATATCAGGAGGAGTCCCTCCACCCCCATCAGGGGGTTCTTCGACACTCATTTCCTAAGGGAATGAGTGCCTAAACAGCTTAAGATACAAACCTGAACACAAGATTCCTCCACCAGACAACACAAAACAACAGATACAACACTAAAAACCGATTTTGTTATCAAAATTAACTGTGAGGCTAAGAAACGCGTGCTTAATCTCACCTAGACAATAGCAAAAAAGCATTATTTATTTGATTTGTCAAAATCAACAAATGCCACATTCTATGAACTAATAAAAAAAAATCTTGTAGAATGTGTCCAGATTCGTATTTTTTTTGCGGGTAGTTCTAAAATTATTACAGTTATTATGAACGCTGGACGGAGGTCGTTATACACGTATAGGTTTTGATTGTTTTTAGGGTTCCGTACCCAAAGGGTAAAAACGGGACCCTATTACTAAGACTTCACGATCCGTCTGTCTGTCTGTCTGTCTGTCTGTCTGTCTGTCCGTCTGTCTCCAGGCTGTATCTCATGAACCGTGATAGCTAGACAGTTGAAATTTTCACAGACGATGTATTTCTGTTGCCGCTATAACAACAAATACTAAAAACAGTATAAAGTTAATATTAAAGGGGGGCTCCCATACAACAAACGTGATACGATATCAATAACGGCAACAGGTAGACGCTTGAAATATTCACAGAATGTTCAGTTGCATATTTACTTCAAAAAATAATAATTAATAAATTAAAATAAAATAAATTAAGGGGGGCTCCCATACAACAAACGTGATTTTTAAGCAGTGTTTTGCGATAATGGTACGGAACCCTTCGTGTGCGAGTCCGACTCGCACTTGGCCGGTTTTTTAAATTTTCAGGCGTCCTTTAATTACCAGAGGAATCACAATCATCGTCAGCATCTTACTGTTCCAGTTTATCCTCAATCACTCTCAAATTTAACACCTTCTTCTACAATTTTAAAATTTAAACAGTTTCCGCAAACTAATCTTGTTCCTAAATTCTAAACAGTGAAGATAAACGACCGCTTGTGTGACCAGCAGTCTTATTGCATAAGGGAATTCGGCAAGGCAAAGGGTTTGAACATATGAAAGAGTTATGACAAATACTCTTTGCCAAAAATTATTTGACGCTTTCATTGGTGAAGATACTCTTTTGGAAAGAGTATATACCTAGTAGATAATATTTGACAATACATATACAATACATACTCTTTCAATGGGCTCAAACCTTTTGCCTTGCTGAATTCACTTACGCAATTAGGCTCCAGGATGTAGTTTAAAAATGCATGGATTTAGTGACTTTCAAATAAAATTTCAGTGGATTTAGGTATTTTTTGCTTTGAATTTGGATATAGTGACTTTTTGAATTCAGTTCAGAGGATTTAGTGATTTTATCATTTCTAAATAACCAAGTTATCGACATTCAATTGAAAAAACCGGCCAAGTGCGAGTCGGACTCGCACACGAAGGGTTCCGTACTATTATCGCAAAACACTGCATAAAAATCACGTTTGTTGTATGGGAGCCCCCCTTAATTTATTTTATTTTAATTTATTAATTATTATTTTTTGAAGTAAATATACAGCTAAACATTCTGTGAATATTTCAAGCGTCTACCTGTTGCCGTTATTGATATCGAGCAAAAAACGGCAAAAATATCACGTTTGTTGTATGGGAGCCCCCCTTAGTATGTGTGTTATAGCGGCTACAGAAATACATCATCTGTGAAAATTTCAACTGTCTAGCTATCACGGATCATGAGATACAGCCTGGTGACAGACGGACAGACAGACAGACAGACAGACAGACAGATGGATCGTGAAGTCTTAGTAATAGGGTCCCGTTTTTACCCTTTGGGTACGGAACCCTAAAAATGGACTTAGTGACTTTTAGAACTAAGGCATCCAAGTGGAAATTATTCGCATACTATTGCAGAACATTAAATACACCAAAAATATGTGTTAACTATAACGATAACGAAATAGAAGAGGTAAAAGAAACTGTGTTTTTAGGTATCCATATTGACAACCATCTTAATTGGAAAGCACATATAGAACAATTATGTAAAAAAATAAATAAATCTGCCTACGCACTCTTCCAACTATCGAAAAAAGTAAACAGAGAAGCGTTACTGGTTGCCTATCACGGTCTAGTAGCTTCGATTCTAAGATTTGGAATTATATTTTGGGGCAATTCTTCAGATAAATTACTAATATTTAGGGCACAAAAAAGATGTATAAGAGCCATGTGTGGTCTGAAAATAGATGATAGCTGTGCACCTTACTTTAAATCCTTAAAAATACTTACATTGCTGGCGTTATACATATTAGAAACTAGTATTTTCGTCAAAACAAATCCAAACCTTTTTGAAAAAATATCTACTGTACGAGATGTTCCAATTCGTAGTCAATACAAAAATTCCTTGTGTAATCGCAAATGTAAAACTGCATTAATAAAAAAGAGTGTTCTGGGTATGGCCCCACGTATTTACAATAAAATTCCAGATGCCATAAAAAATTTAGATTTAATACATTTTAAGAAAAAAATGAAATTATTACTTTTTGATAAATGTTATTATACTGTTGACGAATACATAAATGACAAATTAATTTAACATGGCATTATATTATTATTATATTCATTTTATCTTTTTCAATAAGTTAGTACTGTAAGTGTGACTAAAAATACCTTTTTTATATTGACATTTTTATTTGATTTAAATTTTTAACTAATTTTTACTAAATCAAATTTGAACAAAATATTTGTACGCCTCCTGGCATAACATGGCGCTCTATTTAATGTAAGCTAAGATCTGTATTTATAAACACCTATGTTATCAAATAAATGATGATTGATTGATTGATTGATTGATAGAACAAATGGGCGCACGGTTGAGCAATTGACTGCTGCGCTGCGTGTCGCGGGTTCGATTCCCGCACGGAACAAAAATTTGTATGACCTACAGATAATTGTTCCGGCTCTGGGTGTTTGTGTATGTGAGTTTATATGTTTGTAAACGCACCCACGATACAGGAAGAAATTCCTAGTGTGGGGCAAAGTTTAAAAAAAAAAAAAAAAAAGTAAGTGACTTTTCTAAAGTTTCAAAAAACCAAAGCCTCCTTAGAGGCCTTAGTAGCCAGGTCATTAAATTCCCAAAAAAAATATTTGACAGCGCTGACGATTGACGTGACAGGGTGCTGGCTGGCTTTGTTTGACTTTTGACATTTGACATTTACTTGGTGACGTCGTTCAGAAATTTTGTGATTTTTGTGGTAACATGTTGGAAACAAACACATTTTAATTCACTTGCAGCCAAACGATACAATTTTATGTGATAAAAAGTGCGTAAACGCGTTATTTTTACGTGAATACATACGTCAACTAAGTTTTAGTGCAGCCATGGATCCATTTATTATTGCTGCAATCATAAGTGCAATTGTTATCGTTTTGCTATCCATCGCTTTTGTACGGGTTGGAAAACAAGTCAAACCCCAAGGTAAATAGTTGAAAAGCAAATCTGTGAAATGAAAAGTCGTGCATGAGGCTTGCCTTTTTTAACTAATCTACAATATAGAAAGAATACTATTATAAGGACCTGTACTGTACACCAATGACCTGTCTATTCAGTCTTTATGTTATTAAAATTTACTTTTATTTCTTGTAGGAGGAGCAAGGCCAAGAGCTGTGGCCGCAAGAGATGGAGGACCTGGGAGAGTGCAAGCAGTTAGAAATCAACGAGCTCGGATGAGGGCCAATGGTACGAAAACAGTGGTAGCTAACGGAAAATGGAAAGAACATTATTACTACTAGGCCAACCATTGTTGCAACTGAGATCAGTCATAATCTTAAATTGCAGTTTTGATAATTAGAATAATCAAAGTTATAATATAAAATATTATATTTTTACAGCTGCTCGCCACCAAGCAGCAGCATTTGAAGAAGAACCAGATGTAGCCGATGAGGCTGAAGAAGAAAATGCACAAGAGACAGTAAAGACTGATTTTGATGACAAGATGGGTGCAAAGGTAAAAACAAAATTATATATGTTTTTTCAAAATAAAGACAAAGATATTTTATTTCAACTAGGCCACCAAGCGGCACTTTTGAACGTTATATTAAAATGATTCTACCGTGCATTCGGAAAGTAGCTTGTTATGGAGAAGAATGCACAAGAAACTCCATACTTACTCTTTTAAAAATAATTGTTTTTTTACAATATTTAGGAACATACATTATTAAATTCATACATGTGAGGACAATGCACCCAGAATAGCACTACCCACTATACCACCTACAGACATAAAGTATTAGAAGTACTCACACATGTACTGCGCAGTTATATAATAGATACTAGAAAAAAATTAACATCCGAAGCAGTCAAGTTATGACCAATCCCAACTGACGGCGTCCGTTCACGAACATGACGAATGAATTGGCACCACCCAGCTCAACCATCATGAAGGGAACCGGATGATCCAACACACGCGCCACCATCAGAGAGACATTTGAGAGAGCATGACACACTCAACGGCCAGGGCACACACAAGTCAACGAACGACGCATAGGTACAGTAAATGGTAGATTTACAGTTGGGTACATTGTACTCACACACGTGCTGTGCAGTTATACAATACTAAGGAAATTGAGTTTATACAATGCAAATATTAATAATTCATACAGTCTTCAGCAGGTCCAACAATACTTCAAAACAATAATGTTCTGCATATCACTTGTTATTGCGCCCTAGTGGTTGTGGATTGTGGAGCAGGACTAGCATTGAGCCAAGCATTTTTATCAGTGATGTAATCCCCCAACTTATAATATGCCTACATAGTGTGCGTTTTATACAGGTTTTGAACTTCGTCTCATTCAGTTCAAGAATGTGGGGAGGAATTGTATTGTAACATTTTGTACAGTACCCCATGAAAGATGAGGCTACTTTAGCCAGTCTGAAACCTGGTTGAACTAATTGGTCCCTATTTCTAGTAACGTAATTATGTCTCTCGCCGTTTTCACTAAAAAGATGTAAATTTTTTCTCACGTACATGATGTTTTCATAAATATATTGACAAGGAACCGTCATGATGTTAATGTCCTTAAACAGTTCCCTTAGAGAATCGCGCCGGCGAAGATTATATATTGCTCTGACGGCTCGTTTTTGCAGAATAAAAATTGACTCAATGTCTGCAGCCCTTCCCCATAGTAGGATACCGTAAGACATTATACTATGAAAATAACTAAAATAGACCAGTCTCGCGGTATCCACATCGGCCAACCTACGAATCTTTGCAACAGCATACGCTGCCGAACTCAGCCGCCCTGCAAGGGATACCAAATGAGGACCCCATTGCAACCCTGAGTCCAGCGTGATCCCCAGGAAAACCGTTTTATCGACGAATTCTAGCTTCTCCTTGTTTAATATAATGTCACAATCAGTACTTTTGACATTCGGCAAGGAAAATTTTACGCACTTGGTTTTATTACCATTTAAAACTAAATTATTGGCAGTGAACCAATCCTGAACCTGCCGAAGCGCGTTATTTACGTCGTCAACCCGACAAGTACGTCTATTTATTTTAAAAATTAAAGATGTGTCATCAGCAAATAACACCATGTTTAGTTTGTTTTCCAATAAACGGGGTAAATCGTTTATGTATATTAAAAATAAGAAACGACCTAAAATTGAGCCCTAATTGCTGTCTATCAATCAATAAACAATCAAGAATTCATAACAGGATTAATACTGGTTAGGCTTATTTTCCGCAATTTATCGTCAAAATAAAAATATTTTTACAGAAAAGGGCAAAACTGGAAGCCAAAATGGAAAAGAAGAAGGCAAGGGAAGCAGAGGAACAAATGAGAGAGGTTAAAAAGAAGAAAGATGAAGAGTTAGAACAAGAGAGAAAGAAGGTTGAAGAGAAACAGGAGGTATGATATTCACTAGCTCTACTTGCATGAGAGTCAGAAACAGGAGGTATAATATTCACTAGCTTCACTTGCATGAGAGTCAGAAACAGGAGGTATAATATTAACTCGCTTCACTTGCATGAGAGTCAGAAACAGAAGGTATAATGTTCACTAGCTCTACTTGCACGAAAGTCAGAAACAGGAGGTATAATATTCACTAGCTCTACTTGCACGAAAGTCAGAAACAGGAGGTATAATATTCACTAGCTTCACTTGCATGAGAGTCAGAAACAGAAGGTATAATATTCACTAGCTCTACTTGCATGAGAGGAGTGCGTTACTACAGCCAGATATTGTCAAAAATCGTCTTCTAAGTACAATAGATAATTAGATATACAGCTTCTGTAATTGGTTAGCAGATTTATTAATTTGGTAAGCTGATAGTTTTTTAATTATTTGATAAAAACAGTTCCGGCTGGAGTAACGTTACCGCAGCCAGATCTTTCTTTTTCTAACGGGTATGTTGAAATAAATGTTATCTAAATAATTAGGTAGATATCAATTTGAAATAAATGGTACAACTTAATTTGTATGTATATTTGCTATGGTTGCGAAGATATTTAAAATCCTGCTGTGGTAACGTTTGCACGATTGCTGGATCTTGGAATTGACTAAACGGATGATTATAATTTTTGTACTTGACATCTGGCTAATTAGTTATAATTTGTTACGCAATAAAAAAATCCACAATAATGCACCGTTTTGAAGTTATTTTAGTAAATAGAAATATGCTTTAATAGGTCCTAGCACTTCCAATAAGCGGTCCGAAGACTAACTTGAAACGTTATTATATAGCTAATTACTGCCTATAAATGGTACTGAAGTTTCATTAGTATCCTATAAGTAATTAAAAAGTTATGAAGAAACTTCAATTTGTTCCGGCCACGGCGCGCAGCTGAGTTTTTTGAAGACCGATTAACCGAGTTTCCTGTAGTGGTGGTAACTGAATCTTATATGAATAATTAGATATATAGTTCAATTATATACCTGTGAAATATCAGACTTGTAAACTAATTATAATTAACGAGATAATCGAAAAACAATACTTATGCGTGGTAACCTGACCAAATCTAGATAATTAGATATCAATCAATTACTTAAAGGATACTAATGAAACTTCAGTACCATTTATAGGCAGTAATTACCTATATAATAACGTTACAAGTTAGTCTTTGGACCGCTTATTGGAAGTGCTAGGACCTATTAAAGCATATTTCTATTTACTAAAATAACTTCAAAACGGTGCATTATTGTGGATTTTTTAATTGCGTAACAAATTATAACTAATTAGCCAGATGTCAAGTACAAAAATTATAATCATCCGTTTAGTCAATGCCGAGATCCAGCAATCGTGCAAACGTTACCACAGCAGGATTTTAAATATCTTCGCAACCATAGCAAATATACATACAAATTAAGTTGTACCATTTATTTCAAATTGATATCTAATTATTTAGATAACTTTTATTTTAACATACCCGTTAGAAAACAAAAGATCTGGCTGCGGTAACGTTACTCCAGCCGGAACTGTTTTTATCAAATAATTAAAAAGCTATAATATATATATATAAAATATGGTAAGCTACCAAATTAATAAATCTGCTTACCAATTACAGAAGCTGTATATCTAATTATCTATTGTACTTAAAAGACAATTTTTGACAATATCTGGCTGTAGTAACGCACTCGCATGAGAGTCAGAAAAAGGAGGTATAATATTCACTAGCTTCACTTGCATGAGAGTCAGAAACAGGAGGTATAATATTCACTAGCTCTACTTGCATGAGAGTCAGAAATTACCATTAGTATATTCCTGTGGGATCTAATGGCAATGGTATTTGTTGTTCTAATCCAGCCATAATCTGCCTGTTTTCCAAAATTCTTCCATGTGTTGCATGTTTGTTTAACAACCATCTAGAATTCTACTACTTTCACATTATTAGTAGGATAGGATGTCATTACAAAAGGCAAAAAAAATACACATTGTGTGTTTATATACAAAACTTGTAACTTATTAGATATATTTAAGTAATTACATTGTTTTTTAAACATGGTAGTGATGGATATTAATATTTATCTAAATGCCAAAGCTGAATATCATGATGAAAGGAAGCTCTCCACTCCAGTTCATTCTGCAATTATGGGACAGGATTTTTTTTAACAAGAACAGAGCTAATGTAGCCAATAAATTGATGATTTTATTTGGAACAGTAAGAACGTTGTGCCCAAAAAAATCTATAACAGAGGAAGTGTAACACTGTGTTGCAGCATTCTATTTTAGAATCATTCCTTTCGGGGTTTGGTTTCCACACTTAGTCTTTGAGGTGAGCCATTGTACGAGAGAGCTGGCGGCCGTCACTCCAACCAGCGTCCAAACATCTCTTTCTCTTTTAGGAAGAAGAACGCCAGCGGGAGGAAGCCGAGCGTAAGGCAGAAGAAGAACGCAAAAGGCGAGAACAGGAAGAGTATGAAGCTCTGAAGGCAGCTTTCACAGTGGAAGGAGAGGGCTTCGACGAGAATGATGAACAAGAGAAAGAGAACTTGTTGAAGGACTTCATTGATTACATAAAGGTAAAAATAGACTTACATTTGTTAATTAATGGCTCTTGGGCCAGCAGGCACTGGGCCAAATCACCTAAAACTTTTAATCATAATTATAACATAGATTCGAAGTGTTAATGTGTCTTTTGGTATCTAAACAGCTATTTATTTATTTTCAGGCCCAGAAAGTTGTTTTACTCGAAGATTTGGCTGCTCATTTCAAATTGAAGACCCAAGCTGCCATTGACAGGATAGCAGATTTGCAAGCATCTGGTGAACTCACTGGTGTCATTGATGACAGGGGAAAATTCATTTACATCTCTCAGAAAGAGCTTGAAGATGTAGCAAAGTTCATAAGGCAGAGGGGAAGAGTGTCTATCACAGACTTAGCCGAATCTAGCAATGATTTGATCAACTTGAATCCTGTGACCGTGCTCTAGTCATGTAGTTTAATGCTATGTAAATATATTTTTATGTTTTTGTCATTTGTTTACTGTAGATGTATAAAGACGAAACAATACTGTTAATACATTCAAACATTTATTTTAATAAAAATGAAAAAGTACATGCATTATTCTGTTATTTCATATCCAAACATATCTCTTCCATTCTCTATTAGCAGCAGTGATGACTCCTTGATCCTCTCCAAAACCTCCATGAGCTTGCTCTTAGTAAAAACTTTGTACAAACATCTATTTTCACCAGCAATAAGGTTGGTCAATTTTACAGCTTCCTTGTGATTCTCAATGTCTTCATTGCTTTGTAATATCTTAAGGATCAAAATAACAATTTCAGGAATACACAGGCGTCTTAAAGTCTCCAACTGTTTGGTTCTTTCTTGCTTTTCATCTTCTTTAAACTTTTCGGAGGTGGTACTATCACTTTCATCTTGAAGCCATCCGCCAGGGAATAATAATACATTGTACAGCAAATTTTTGGTGTGTTTTGCTTGATGTAGCACAGCATTCAACCAACGGGCTTTTTGTTGCTCCACTTGAGCACAACGCTGTTCATGGTGCACTTTGTCTGAGAAAGAAGCATCAGAAGCAAGTGGTTCTATATCTTTAGGTTGGCCGCTTATAAAGTGTCTGTACCAAGTAGCAAACCCTTCTAGTGCTTCCAGATATGCCTTCAAACATAAATGTTCCCTCAGTTCAGCAGAATTTTCAGATATTTTGTTCACAAATTCTGGGAACATATTGTTAACGTTTACAACACACGCTAAAGCAGCATCTGTATTTCCGATAAAAATGAATGTTCGAATCATAGCATTACTCAGCCACAGGGCTTCCTCAACTTGGTTTGATATAAGGGATAACCACTCCAGAGATGAAATAACTTTCTGAATCAATGTTTTATCCTTTTCAACAGCTGTGGTTTGGGTAAATGTCAAATCCAAATTGCCATAGCCTTGTTGAATATCTGTGATAGCTTTTTTAATAGCAACTCTAGCTGATGCTGCAACATCAATGCCAGCATTGAGACCAGCTTTGACAACTCCCTCCCTGTACTCACTCTTATGTATGTGATCCATCAGTTCTGCATAAAGCACAACTTGTCTGGCAACTGGCACAGTTGAGGTGTAGTAAGCTATAAGTTCTGGACATTCCACTGAACCATCAATTAATTTACTAACAAGTTCTGTGACATACTTTTCCAAAATTTTATCTCCAATGTCATGTTGTGGATCTTTACCCATTTGTCTCAGAACTAGGATGAGATGGGCCAAGAATCTCACAAATCTGTCATCGCTGCTTTCAATCCATTGTAAAGAATCTTGCATGATGGCTCTAACATGGCCAAGCATCAGGTGACGCTGACAAGTTTGGTATAATGATTCCTTTTTACCATCCATCAAAGCTTTCACAGCACTAAAAACCTGTTGTAGAGTCAGTTCTTCAAGTTGAAGTTCAGACTGAAGAAGTTCTAGAACATCAGATGGTGTAGTATTAGCATCAACTGTAGCATGATGCTCATGTAAAAACTTATCAACTCTTGTCTCAATTTGAGCTCTTAAATGAGCCCAAAGCAGATCTTCCCAACTACCTTGACAAGCTGGAAGTGTACTAGCTAAGTGACCACACAATACTCCAACAGTAGCTCTATAGTGAATGTTCTCTGCTGTATTATTAGCAAGTCCCAATGAACACCATTTCCACAAATCTCTTGAAGGATTGCCAGCTATTTCCAAGGCAGCATTGGGATCTTCTTTTGGCAAATAGTGGATTAACATCCAGCCCTGCAAAACGGCTCCTCGCCATGCCTGCCCAGCACTAATACATAAGGAAACTGCTTCTTTGAACTTACCACACCTTACTTCTGTAAATATTCTTTTACACAAATCATTGTCTTCTTTTTGATCATCTGAATGAACTATTTTCTTTTGCCGTCTAGGTGCATCAGGATCCATACAGGTGACCATAGCTTTGCTTTTCTCTTTATTAAACAGACTTGTTCCAAGTAACAATTGATGCAAAGTATTGCCCCAGTGAATGTTGTTACTGATTATTGGAGCCGAGGTCTTAGTGGCTTCCTCTTGGTAAGCTGCGGTAGCCTCCAACCAGTCTACTAGCAGTTGTAGCAGTCTCAGTTCAGAATCACTCCTAAACAAAGCACTCACCAATGTTTGCTGAGATAGTGTTGTTTCAGTGATTAAACTATCCAAAGACTCTGGATGCTCAGTTATTGAATCAGCATATAAACAGTGCAGCAGCTTCCATGTATTTGCCTCTTCAGCCAGCCAATAGTTTTGGGCATTATATCTATTCCATGGTTCAACTAATTCAAGAGAATCACAACAGACTTGTGCTAACCTAGCTAATGTGTCTAACACATCACTAGGACGACTTGTTTGTATGATCTCAAAGAAAGCTTCGCTTAAACCTTCAGCGCTGACCCCGGGGTTGACTATTATCGAGGATTCATCCAAAACTTGCCTTAAACTCGTGTCGTTAAGATTTTTAAATATGGATGTTTCATTCAATATCGGCGATAGGTTTAAGGTATCTTCTCTTTGTAAAAACTGTCTGTTTCTCCTATTCTTTAAAGGTGTAAACTGCGTTGAATGCAGTTGGTGACTTCTGTCGTAACTTTTAGACATTTTAGACAATAATAAGCTCTAAATTACACAAACAAATCACATCGAAACCGTGCGCGCCGAAGTTTGGCAGTTTAACACTTTTGACGTAAAGAAAGAAGTATAATTTTATAGCTGGCTTGAGCTTGACAGGAACCACAGACGATATAAGGTACATTCAAAAGCAAGATCTCAATATACATGAACAAAACAAACTAACATTTCGTCAACTAAAATAAAATGATGTAAGATTCGAGTTATCGAAAAATTATTATAGAATAATTACTATACAAATAAACACTGAATTCAAAGTTTAAGCAGTTTCTACAACTACTTTAAAATATAACAAGAATGGTTTTGGAACGACGAACGACACTGCTTTGGGAAGGAATTTAGAAAATATAGTAAAGAATAAATATATAGCCGGGTATTATGTCCTGAAGTAGTTAATAAATATGAAAATATAATTTTTATGAGCAATTTCATTAATAAAGTAACTTTAATCAAAGTTCTTTTCCATCAATCTGTACTCATTCATACCCACTTTTCATTTCTCTTTCTCTTTCCCTCACTCATTCCTTCTCTAGACGTCGTTGCGTGTAAAGGTAAGAATAAATAAATAAAATAATATTAATAAACACCAAAATACTGTTGGTTTCCCATTTTAATGTTTAATTAATCTAGCTAGACTTTGTACCTACTTTTAAAGAAGTATAAGTTTTACTATTTTCATAGTTCTATGCAAACTTAATTTTCTTTTTATTTTCTTTCCCAAATTGTTAATTAATCACTATTTCGGGGTTTAAAATTCTTGTAAATTTATTATATCTGAGCATTTAGATTAATCGCTTAATTATTCACAATAATAAGTATACCCCACTACCCCAGGTTTGTCTCAGTCAGGAAACTGGTAAGTGAGGTTTGGCATCTTCATTCTACAATATTTAACTCACTATGTTCAATTAGTCCATCCAAAACACTAGAAAACCAAATCCTTATGACAAATTCAATTTATGTATATAAATAACTACTTTCAATAATGTTGATTCACATGGCATACATTATGGACTGCAGTAGGCAGAGTACATAAAATCAACCTGATAGGGGATGATGAGATCACATAGTAAAATATGATTTAAATAAAGACATAGGTGGGTACAGTAGTTAAAACAATTATATAAACCTATCTTTTAGTTGTTCAGAATTAGCTAGGTTTAGGAAATGTTTAATATTTTAAGTTATGAACACCCGTGCTAGAACCGGAATGAATAGCTTAATTTTTTGTTTAAGTATTCATTGCAACTTTGACTACAGCATTTATATGACAAGAAAAAATTACTAATTATACATTTAATATGCATGGTTTCTAATTCTGGCATAATTTTTACTTAAATGTTATTTTAATATTCTGCATCGCAATGAACTCACAGTTCAACATAAAAATATTAAAATCTAACATCTATTTATTATGTATTGCAGTAAATTAAACATTTAGTGATTATATCACAAGAAATAATGTTTAATTACAGTAACTGTTTCTTTTACAGGAATATGACAGCATTTTGACCCCGACCCAACCACAGTTTTCTAGTAGTTTTACAAAAGAGAATGAATATTTCTTCTTCTTTATATCTAATTGAGAAGCAAATCAATAGTAATTAAAACATTTGAAAGCTACAATTTACTGCTGTTCCTGGGATAGGCAAGTAGTCATGAAATAGATACTAAGAGAGCATTAGGTCATTCTCTCATGTATTATCATGTTGTGAGTTACTAATATGTAACTACAATGTATTTGGCATATTTTTGAGAAAATACAATTGCCATATTTTTGAGAAAATACTGCCTTGCCTGCTTCTTAAGTGTAGGTAGCTTAGTAACAGTAACAAATGAATAAGCTTGTGTTATATTAAAGCATTTAAAGCTCTAGTGATGCAGGATTTAAGACTGCATTAGCTGTGTGTCTTGGTGTTAAAATTAGCAGTAATGTGAAATGTGACCATTTTATAATTTGTACAAAAATAGATTTTTGTTTTAAGTTATTGACAGTAGTGACATTATTTTTTGCAACTTCTGTGTCAGGCAACTGTCAGTAGTGAAATGTAGCACTGAAAGGATTATTATTTTTTGAATTTATTGTTATTTTAATGTATGAACTGAATTTATGCATTAATTTCTTTTAATTATAGGGTAAAGTAGCTGTAAATTGTGGGTGAGGAAACTTGAGTTGGTTTATCACAATGTTCAAGTACAACATGCAACATCAATGTTCACTGTATCTGAGGTAAGAAATTAATTTGGTTTTATAATATACTTTATAGTATTCAAACTTCAGATAATATATAAAGTTAAAATTGCATTTTCTTAGTTTCTAATGGCTGTAGGTATTTTTGGACATTTAAAAAAATCATATAAGCAAAATTAAATTATTAGCGCACTATTATTCACTGTACCAGAAACATAAAGTAGTAAAACTAACAAGTGATTAGATATCTTTTTCTTAAAAAGTGCCCAGTTAACATAGACTTGAGTAGCTGAGTACCAAATGTTTATTCAACGGTCTGTTGCTTAAACATTTGGTACCTTCGGTAAAAATCAATATGAGGAACCAGATTTTCTTAAAATGGTTATTAGTGAGATTACAAAACATAGTATGAAATAAAATAGTTATTGAATAACTTAATAATTATATTCTCAGGTACCACCTAGGTGAAGATAGTCTATTTCCAAAAGAATAGTTCTATTTATGAATGAGAAATGGTTGCTCATTTTCTTCAATAAGTTACATCTTTGCAATAGTAATGATCATGATTGTTTTTACTTTTTGACACAACCTTTTTCTGTGATTTGTTTGAACACAAGAGAATAATGACCAATATAGCAACCATTATAATTTATTAAAAGCAAGACGCTACAAAGATTCTATAGTACTTAGCTTGATGGATTTCAGTCTAGTCTCATCTGGTTTTTGTTGATCCTAGTACTTAATCTACCAAATAAAGTGAGTGTCAGTTATTTTAATGCTGATTGAGAAGAACGGCGTTGGTACCACGTTACTTTTGCTGGGGCCTCACCCTGGCCTAAAGCAAGTAGCCACTGTAGGTACCCTAAATTCCCTAATGTATACCTAACAAGTGCATCGTTCCTAATAATGAACCTACAGAGCGCCCGATGCAAAAGGCCCGTCTCATGAGCCACCATCGCCTTGCATGATGATGGCCCATTCACATAATATTATGACAGCTTGACAGACTGTTATGTTGGGAACAGAAAAAAATTATATCGATACAAAACTTTAATTATCTACGTTAATATTAATTAACATTCCTTAAATAATTTGAAGTTCACATAATTGTTTAATCGTCCAATGGCACTTTTCAATGTATCTTTTGAAGATGAACAACATGATCGTAAAACGGAACGTAAGCCATAAAAACCAAAGAAAAAATGGTTGATAATTTATGATTTCATGTTTATTTTACGGAACCATTCATAAATATTGTCGCTATCGCTTTTATATTGCCATGGATCTATTAAAAAAAGCTATTGCGAAATATTGTGACATAACTATTTCATCAGAATGTTTTCGGCGCACATGTGTTACGAAACGTTTTCATTAGGCTAAAAAAACTAGCATTGAATACCTGGAACGCTAGTAATGATTTTCCTATAAGACCGGAAGTTCATTCAGAACTTTTATTGTTGTTGATTGTTTATTTTGTAAATTATTTGTATTGTTAATAACAAATAATTCTATTTACATTTAATGACCTTGCCTTACACTATCTAATTTTGTAAAACAAGTGTCCTTGTGAAGTTTCAGTTCAGAGACTTTATATTGATTTATAGCGTGGCGGCAAAGTCGATAGTCGTTTGTATACTTTTAAATAGTGGTGATTGTACGCACAATACACAAAATATATTTTTACTTGATTAAATGTTGTAATGATTAATCAATTAATTAGTTTTCGACAAAAATATGTGTTTACTATTTGAAAACTAATTTGACTTTACCGCGCAAGTACTTGATTCAAGGACGCATAAGCTATCTCTTTTGCACAACTCGCTCTACGCGACCGCGAGTCGTGTGCGGCAAAACGTTTCGTCACTGGATATGAGTACCTTACCTACCCAGTTCGTTAGTGTTTTTTGGCCTGGTTCCGCCATTATTAATAAAAAAAATCTTCATTGTCATTATTTGGATGTTAGACATTCCGTGAAACACGAGTGTAAAGCAGATAAACTCATTATGCTACCAAACTAGAGTGCGCCGAAAGTGTTTTGGAAGTGTATCATTTCCTGTTTCATATCGTATAGAAACAAGCAACTGCGACCGCTAGCGTACTCTTTTCGTTATCACGTGGGTTAAATTTCGAATTATGCAGCTTTGTGTGTTGAATTTTTCACGTTTCGTATTATAATTTAGTCAACAATGTCAATGTGTTGTGTGAATAGAAAAAAACCGGTTCATAACCCTTCATAAACGTTGTTTTCAGAAGCGCACCGAGGCGCCGTCAACCCGCCGTTCTTTTCGGCTCTCCATGGAGCCGGCTGGGGACTGATTGGACGGACAATGGTGGCAAAAAGTTGTGTTTTAGTGAAACTGAGTGTAGTGCCAGTGCTGTGAACTCGTTATTAGTGTTACATAAGGACGAAATGGACTGTGGGCGAAGCCCGCCCTGACGCGGCGAGCGCCAGCGTCCGCGGCGGGCGAGGTGCAGGTCATGGCACCAGCATTGTCCATAGCACCACGAGAGCCACACATCCACGACTCTATTGTGCCTGGAGACACAGAGAGGCCGTTGTCCCACCGGAGACGGGCGCTCGCGTCCGTCGATAACCTCGCGGCACACATGGAGGAAGACGACATGGGGCTCCAGAACCAGCCCAGTCTTGCTAAAGACTCCCAGGAGATGGAGCAGATCTTATCAGATCTTGGAAACACAGACCTTGACCAACATGGAGACTTTCTTCAAGAAATAAAAACCCTAGAAACTGGCCACGATGCACTGTCTGGTGGTGACGCACTGTCAACTGATGACCCAATATTTCCTCTCTCTGGATTTGAATTGCCCGAAGCTGCAGATTCAGAGGGTGATAGTATAGAAGAAAAGATCAAAGGAATGCAGGTGAAACTTGAAAGACGATGTTCTTTCTTACAAAGAAGGTTAAGAATATTACAGGCCCGAGCTATTGGTAAAAAAGCCTCTGAAGAAGCTGCACAATCCTTTGAGAAGTGTACACGAGGAGCCCGAAGAGATACTGGTGGTGGACGACCAATGGGCTTAAAAACATTTTTAAAATCTGTAGAGACAACTGCAACCTTACAAGCTAGTGCTGCATCAAGGACAGTAGTTGGTCCTAAATATTACAACCCTGGCACATCTAAGGGTGATGCATCAAAATCAGCAAGCATTGGCATTCCATCTGGTACGCTGACTGGCCTGGAGGATACTGCGGGTGCTCTACGCTCTCACCTATCTGTAGTAAAGCATGAGCTGGATTCTGATGCCACTCTATCATCATCTGGGGCTGAAAGTAATGATGAAGCAGTCACATATAACAACTCAACACAACAGCCAATGCCAGTGTGAGTACAATTATTTATTAATTCCTTAGTAATGATTATTATGTTTTCTTATTAATGAATGGTATAATGAAATTGGCAATAAACTGTAATTAACCAAAAGAAATGTTATAGGTTGATTATAAATGTAAAGGTCACGATGTGACTTGCTTACCAAGTGGTTTGCATCCATAACAATAGTACAGGATGATGCAGTAAATCTTGATCGAAATTACTGAAGTATGGTAGGTATCTGCCTATCATGGTGTGATATCTGGGCATTTTATAGAGTTGTATAGTAATTGAATGTGCACTCAGACAGGATGTGGCTTTATTGCTTGAGTGACACTCCTAATTTCTCTTGAGAGGTAACATATACAGCAGCTGCTATTGTTTATCCTTGGTCCATATTTTAAAAATAGGATAGTATAAGGAAAACCTGTCAGTAAATGTGATTTGGTATGTTGCTTTTGTATTTTTACAAAGATAAAATAAATATAAGTTATCTTTGGTCTAGGTCCTATCTATCTAGGTTAGAATGTATCTATTATTTTTTAAATAATTAAAAAAAAATTAACTACAATGAGATTCATATTAGTATCTAAAAATGATCATATTATTATAATTACTAATTAGTCTAGTGAGGTATCAGTAAATATATTTCCTTTCACTTGGTTTTAGGATATTGCATCATTTCACAAACCTTTTGTTAAATAGGGGAAGATTGTAGATTGCTGCCAAATGTTATTAGTGTGGCAACCTAACTCAAGAACTGCTTTATAATCATTGGCAATTTAGATACTTATTAGATTCATATCAGGAACCATGTTGTAATAGGAGTGAAACATCTCATAGATCAAATGGGGCTAATGACCTGTAATTATCTATTCTAGTATAGGTAAATAAAAAGAAAGTAATGTTGCCAAATAACTTATTTTTAGATTATATTATTGAAATAGAAGAAAATATCTTTTAGATATATAGAGGGTGATAAATGATATACTGATAGACATTCCATAAATATATTTCTTGAGATAAAGATTATTGAAAATGTATTAACATCTTTAAAAAAAAATCCCTAATTGAAAATCATCAATATCAAAATTTTACCCTTTTATTAGATAATTATAATAATATTAAAACATTTGTTATCCACAAGCTAGTCTTTTAATTTGGTGGTTTGACGTTTTTGTGTATAGAGAAATGATAATGATGTTTTTGAGCAGTGCAAGAGTGGATTCTTCTAATTATATCCTTAAAATGTTTTACTATTATAACAATACTCAGACTTTTATTAGCTAATTGTTATTTGCAAACAATTAGGATTAGTTTTCTTTTTATTTATTACATATATTATTTTCTTTATCAACTCCTAGTTGGTATTTAAGTTAGATACTCTGGATCAGCATATTAATAATATTTGTTTTATGGTGTTCTTCCCATCGTTTTGAATAGTCATTGCTGTCCCACTACTGGGAAAAGACCTCTCCCAGTCACTCCAGATACTCTACTCATGTGCTTTGCCCTTTCCATAAAATGTCACGTATATTACTGTATTAAATGTTAAGTGCAGTACATTATCAGTTAATTTGTGCAGCCCATATCTGTTTTAATCTTCACAGTATTTTATTATAAATTCTTTGGTAAAATACATTGTTTATTACCGTTATTTGTTTGGTACCTACCATACTATGCAAAAATCATGATTGAACTTACAGAACAATGGACCTTGTGAATCACATTCAATTCAACTACCACTTGTTGACTGCTGGGTATGTCAGTTTCGTTACAGTAAAAATATACAAACAGTATGGAAACTACCTACAAACGCTTGAAAGGGCATACTCACACAAATATACGCACTGACGAGACCGCCCGGGCACTTCTGCGGTGCTGCATGCAACAAGTGGTCATGTATGTTTGTATGAGTGTGCTGTTTCAAGCGTTTCTAGGTAGTTTCCATACTGTTTGTATATTTTTACTGTGGTTTCATAGGAGACTGAAGGTTTTATTGTACATAATTTCTGTAACCATAAATACTATTTCTTTCTTCTAATGTCTGCCTGGAATCTAACCTTACAAGGGGACACAGATGCTTTCCTAATTGATACAAACTATACAATTGAAACTACTGCAACCTTACAAGCTAATAAAGCATCAAAAATAGCAGGGTAATTATGTAAAATAACACACAAATTCACACAATCAATCACAATACTTTTAATTTTGTCAATTTAACAGTATTTATTGCATATTTTACATTCTTAAGCAGACAAATTTCTAACATATCAAAACAATGGATCAGGTATTTCATTTGGTTTCATTAGTGTGATTTCATGTGTAATGCAATTAAGGTTGGTAAATTGCAGTGTTGGGCCTAAGTTCTACAACCGTGGAACATCTGAAGGTGATGCAACTCACTGTTTATTATCTGGGTATCTAATTTGAGTTCCCTCGTTAGACACATTGTTTCCTACTTTAAAATGACCATATTCAACTATTGTTTCAGCGAGAAACGTGCATTATGGTCGTGGCAACGGAAGCGAGCCTCTGTAGCTTCTCGATGGTGTTGGCTGCAGGCACAAGTGCAGGAGTTGGACTACAAGATCCGGCAGCATACTGAGCTACATAAACAGGTCAGAAATATTTCTTTATCCTATAGTTTACTAGCTTCTAACCGTGGCTTCACCCACATGAGCAGTGTTTTATTATTCCAAGGGAACATTGTAACTATTTCCATATAAATTCTATTCAAAACTTTCACAGATATAATATAATTTGTTGGAAATAGGATTGACAACTTTTCTTTCACAAACTGTGTAATTTATTATTATTCTAAATATTGGATTGGTTGAACATCTATGTGTAAAACTTGTTGATGAGATGGACATGAAGTGGATAGTAAATCACTATCACTACGTATTATAGATTAAATAAAAGAGTGAGAAACTAGGAAGGTTTTTGTGTATAATTTGTCACGGGCGAAGCCGGGGCGGATCTCTAGTTAGATATAAAGGAGTATAATGGCCATAGTATTAGCAGTAATTAATTTTAACTCGCGTATTTCTTAATTACTTTGAGATATCAATGAGGAAATTAGCTTGCTAACATTATAAACTAGCTTTTGCCAGCGGCTTCGCCCGCGTAAAACTCGAAAACTATCCCGAGGAAATATATTCCCGGGATAAAAAGTATCCATATATATAAAAAGTATCTATCTCTGTACCAAATTTCATCCAGATCCGTTCAGCCGTTCTGGCGTGATAACAAACATACATCCATACACCCATCCATCCATCCATCCAAACTTTCACATTTATAATATTAGTAAGATAAGAAGAATGAAAGCTAGTTTAATAACAATATGTGAAAACCTAATATTGTTTGCACAGAACATGGGGATGACCATAAGCTCTTAGAGTAAGGTTATTTTGAGTGTGTGTAAAGGACAGATGTATATGACTTGTATACATCTGTCCCTTACGCACACTCAAATAAACCTTACTCTAAGAGCTTATGGTCACCCCCCAGCAACTGACTACACACTGTCAAACTCATGTAATGTTTGTTTAGAACCGAAAAAAGTGGCTCTAATCAGGAGATATAGAGGTCAATGACCGAGGTTTTGACACATGTAAACTCAGTGAGATAAGCTTCCAAATAACTGTAATGTAATTAAGAATGATATGAGTCATTTAGCTTGCCTAGACCTTAACCTCTTTATCACAACACAAGGAAAAGTTATGCTAGTGTTGGCGTTTAGTTATAATTTTATATTTAAGGAAAGATTATTAGCTTGAGTGGAAATCATGTTTACTTTTTGCCAGACTGCAAGGAAATAGATAGGTTTTTCGTGCGTATATTGTATGTTTATATGTATGTAATATTGTTTATTACCTCAAATCTTTCAAACCGCTACAAGGGTTTATATGATTGAGACATCGATCGCTATTAGTTACGTCTTGACCAAGTGTTCCTTTCCTAGATTAGTTACATTAAAGCCAGCTCGCGAATATGTATCCTCTGACTGCACAGCATGATTTTCTCTTGTATCCTATTTGCTATTCCTGACTATAATCTATCTCTGTGCCAAATTTCATCCAGATCCGTTCAGCCATTCTGGCGTGATTACAAACATACACCATCCATCCAAATTTTATGCCTGACTACAATCTATCTCTGTGCGAAATTTCATCAAGATCCGTCCAGCTGTTTAGAGCGTGAAGAAGTAACAAACACACACACTCACAAACTTTCGCCTTTATAATATTAGTGTGATACGCACGTGTATCGTATACGCCCGTTATCAAATTGCAAAAGCTCTGCAGAAACATAATTTATGCTATTAGGTTCGAGTTTATTTTATTATATGATGACAGGTCAAAGAACAATGCGAACTTTAATTATTGTAATAAATAAACACTGGGTCAGTTGACGAATTGTCGTAGCAACAGTAACATGTTCAAACAAGTTATGCTTACGCGCGCACAACATGCCGTAAGTCCAAGGTCACGTATTAACAACGATGTGACCGACGCGATTTTTTTAGCTAGACTGGATTTTTTTTAGACTGTTTTCTACTTTAGTTTCTACGTTTACTTTGCATTTTTTTGTGGTTTTTAGTTTCAATAAAGTTGGCAATGATATTTTTTTACATTTCATTTCATTCATTAAACAAAAGCTAAAATTTATTTAGTTTTTGGCTAGAATAGGTGTTTAATAAACAACAAATAATACGAAAATTGGTTATTACCACAGATATAAATCGTAACTAGATGACCAATTGTATGTACTTCGCGTGCCAAAAACGGAGTAAAGTTACGATCAATGATCGTAATCCTATAAAAATGCCTTTTTAGGGTTCCGTACCAAGGGTAAAAACGGGACCCTATTACTAAGACTCCGCGGTCCTTCTATCTGTCTGTCACCAGGCTGTATCTCATGGACCGTGATAGCTAGACAGTTGAAATTTTCACAGATGATGTATTTCTGTTGCCGCTATAACAACAAATACTGAAAACAGAATAAAATAAATATTTAAGCGGGGCTCCCATACAAAAAACGTGATTTTTGTGCAATTTTTTCGATAATGGTATGGAACCCTTCGAGCGCGAGTCCGACTCGCACTTGGCCGGTTTTTATGCCATATTGAGCTGTAAATAATGTATAGAAAAAGTTGCCGAGGCATTGGAAATGTTTTCTTTCATTATTGGTAAATAAATTTGTTTTTAAATTGTTTGTAAAAAATTGGCACGCTTGGTTTTCATACAGATGGAGGGATTTGCGTTATCTAGTTGGATTTATGTATGTGGTTATTACTTATTTTTTTCAATATTTTGTCCATTTGTTCCGTTTTGTCGGCCAGCCTTAGAAGTATCATCCTTCGGCGAAAACTACTTTAAGCGGACCCTGAATGATTAATATAATTACGTGTAGGTCTTACTTTCTCAATAACAACATTGATAACTCCGAATTATTGTCAAAATTTTATTTCAATGTGCCATGTAAAACATTTCGGTTTAATCCACCCATACGTGTACCTCATACTTCTTCGAACTATAGGCAGAACAGTTATATTGTGCGCGCAAGTAGAGACTTCAATGATATATGCAAGGAATATGATTTGGATCCATTCACAATCAGTGTAAATTCAGCCAGAAGGTGCTTAAGCCTCAAATTTTTTAAGTAGTGGTAGGTTATATTGATTGTTTCTGTTTTTATTAATTTATTATTTTCTTTCTCATCAGTCATATAATTGCTAGCCAAGTATATATATTGCTTCTTACTTTAATTAAAGCTGTGAGATTTTTGTTTTTGTGCTCACACCATAAATTATTATTATAAGTCTATACGTGAGGATTTGTAATTGGCTTTCTGTTGACTATGGTTTCCTTTTTGTCTGTATTTATTAGCTGTAAGTCTTCCGTGTACTAAAATAACTAAATACTGTTCAGCATATTGACCCAAAACTATCCTATTCTAGGTCCGCGATGCGAAAGGCCCAGTGGAGTTCGAAGGAGAACCGGTGGCATACGAGGGCTCTCTGCCGGGCGCCGAGCCGCCGGACGACCACCCGTCGCTGGAGACGTGCGCGCGCGTCCGCCCGCTGCGACGAGAGACCTTCAAGAAGAGGAAGCTGCTCCAGATGCACAATCTGCACATTGCCGCGCTAAAGGCTGCGAAGCCTTCGGATATCAGGTTTGTGATTTTACATTACATTCATAATTATGGCTGTTAAGAAACTATGCCATACCATTTTAAATATGGATGTTTCCTGGGTAGAAAAATGATAATTCTATTTAGTCCGTCAGTGAGATTATCAAATAATATTGTCAATGTGGCGACGTTTGGGAGAGGCCTATGTCCAGCAGTGGACGTCTTTCGGCTGATATGATGATAATTGGATAGTATTTTGAGCTTTAAATAAAAATTGACAAAGATAAAGCGCATCAAAATTCTGGAGTGGGGTCTTGTGACGTAAACGTCACTTTGTCAGTAAACGAGTAACACGGCGGCGTGACGTCGCACGATATTTCAACGCACTGTATCGTTGTAATTTTTTGTTTACGTGACAAGAAAAAATAAGTGTCTAATATATTTAGGTAATCTAACTGACATACTAACTAGATATTTTTCATCATACCTATGGATGATGAAAAATATGTTATTTAAAAAAAAAAACATTTTAATAATATGTTGCTATGGTTCATGGTTTTCTGACGATGACATAGTAGAGAAATACAAACACTGCTCAATTTTTCTTGAGGACTAGTCCTCATAGGCAGCCAGAAGAAAACAGTTATTTTCGGAAAAAAATTGGCTTTTGATATCAATGAAATACACATACATACGCCTTGTCTCTTGGGGGTAGGCAGAAACTACAAAATGCCACTCGCTACAATCCTTTTGCGATACATTAGACAAATACGTATGAGCTACACATAACATTTCGCGAGTTATGTCCGCCAGGAGATGTGTGGCTGTTTGATGATATCGTCCCTAATTAATTTCCTAAAAATGTGGGTTCAAATGTGGAACCTCTGTCTATTATGCCAACCTTTGTCGCCATGCTTGGTAGTCGGGTTGGCGAGAGACTAGACCAATCGATGTGGCTACACTTGGGGAAGACCTGTGTTTCGGCTGTAATGATGATGATTTCATTAATTATGGTAGCATTTGCTATGAATTTGGGGTCAGTTGATAATGGTAAACTGTTGCCTTCTTCTTTCCTACTAACGTAGATAGTAATGTGTGTGGTGTGTACAGATGCGGCTGCGCGCAGGGCACACAGAGCTGCGCGGTGTGCACGGGGCGCACGGAGCCCACGCAGCCCGCGCCGCCGCTGTGCAACGTGCCGCCGAGGTTGCGCATCGCTGCTGTCGACCCTGGCTTCCATCCGGTGCTCAGCGATATGAGAGGTATATAACTTGAAAGACCTCAAACAAGTTTATCGCCAACATCTTTTGGCGGTATTACCAATCAAATTTGTAGCGCCGAAATAACTTGCAGTACATAACTTTAGACACAAGCCGCCAGTCAAAGCGACGGCTGGCAGCATGCAGCATAAGTAAACCGTTATTACACCTATTCACAAGATCTGTATAGAAAGCGTTGGCAATGCCGTCTCTGGCAACAGTAGTCGAGGCTTCTTCGTGGTTTGATACTTTCAGCAGAAAAAACTGCATGAAATAGACAGTCAACTATTCTTTAGAGATTATTCTTGCTAGGTAAGGATTCAGACACGTTATTTACTGGATGCGGGTGGCCGAAAATTGAACTAAAATACTTGCAAAGGCCAAGTTATGATGTGTAGGCGTTTTCTTTGTTGTATAGCATAGTTAGCCTATATTATTCTCACTACTGAGACTGTTCCTATCACTGTTTTGAATTGTGTGCTGTGATCAAAATATAATATCACCACTCATATGTTTTTCAGACGTGTCGCCGTCCATCCACATGGCCGCCCTGGCCAGCCGCGCGTGGTTCCGGCCGCGCTGCAGCAAGGCGTGGCGCGGCGCGCACAACGCGGCCAGCACGTCGCGCGCGCCGCTCGTGTCGCACGCGCCGCACGCGCCGCACGCGCCGCACGGGGCGCACGACAAGCTCGACAAGCCGCACGACAAGCACGCGGCGCACAGCTCGCACCACAAGCACGACAAGCAGTCCACATCGCAGCCACATTCTTCGCAACATCACACGCCCAAACCACTCAAACGGCATCCTACACGTGAGTCACATTACCTGAAGGTTATTTTTTTATTTCTGCCACAGAATGGCAAAAAAATAGCAAACATGCAGGCCACCTGATGCTAAGTGGTCACCACCACTTATTGACTCCTGCAATACCAGAGGTACTATAGGCACTTAGCCTGTACAAAGAAGACAATTGAATTTTTGCGTTCATGTCGTAATGGACGTCAGCAGAGTTTTCTTTTTTTACAATCCTTACATACGTCATTAACGTTCATACATCTAGTCATACACGCACGCTGGTAATGAGTATTGCACACCTGGCCTTTCTGAAGAACATCACAAATTTAAAAAAAAATACGAAGCCGACCATGGTTTTAATGTGTTGTTTTGTATAATGAATTATTTTGTATATTTCTGTTATTTGTAGTGCTTAATTGAAATAAATATTTTTCTTTTTTTATATTAGGTCTTATGTATGTCCATTTAGGACGTCCACTCCCGGCGACATACTCCTAATAAAATATGTGATTGCTTTATTTCAGGGTTGAAAAGAGGTCGACCACCACTAACGAAAAAGATAAAGGAGAGAGAAAGAGAAGAAGAATCTTCAACATCGGGCCATGACAGGTGAGCGTTAATAAAAAAGATTTCACTTTCATTGTGAAAGTGAAAACTATTTTACGTAACAACTAACGGGAGTAAGACAGTAATTGTTACGTCGTTACAAAAACTTCTCAACCTTGACCCTTACAAGAAACGTGAAGACTTTTGTCTGCATTATTCTTTTATGTTATCCTATAGAATTTGAACATAATAATATACTTAAAAAAATCCTTTTCCTGTCTGGGTATGGTAGATTTTACAAGACACTAATGGGGTATGTAAAGGGAAGATACAGTTTGAAATAATGTAGAGAATTATTGTGTTCCTTTATACTGATTTATGACATTTCTTTGCAGTTCTGGCCTACTTTTCACATACCAGACACTTATTATCCAAATCTATACTAATATTATAAAGCTGAAGAGTTTGTTTGTTTGAACGCGCTAATCTCAGGAACTACTGGTTGGAATTGAAAAATTATGTTTGTGTTGGATAGTCTATTTATTGAGAAAGGTTATAGGCTATATAACATCACGCTACGACCAATAGGAGAAAACATAAATGAAAAATGTAGCAAAAACAGGAAAAATTATTCCTTTTTGACAGCTTCCGTTGCGTGCGCTGCGTAAGCGGTTAAAGTTACGCAACATTCATGTATGTAGGGTAGGTAGGTAGTCAGTCGACGGGAGCGAAGCCGCGTGGCACAGCTAGTAGTGTTATAAATGCGAAAGTAACTCGCCTAACAAATAAAGTCTGTTATGTTTTCAAGCCTAAACTGCTGAACCAATTTACAAAAATTTTGGTAAGGTGATAGATTGGATCTTTGAGAAGGACATGTTAGTACATTACTGCAGCGGCCAGCAAAATAGGCATTGATGGACGAACGTGTAAATGTGGGCCGAGGCACAAATACGTAAGTCCATCAATGTCTAGTTGTGGCCAAGGCTTGTTTAGTACTTTCCTCAAATAATGCGCGGAAATTAAAACTAAGTATTACCTAGATTTCATTTTGTCAAATACAATTATTACTTTTCAAAATCTATGACGAACAACCAGAAACAATAATTATGCCCGCGTTAAAATGTTCATAGCTTTTTTTTTTCAATAAACAGACTTCTATTAGCAAGCCAGTTCGAAATTTAAATAAAATCTTTGATAAGTTACCTCCTTGGTTGCCATGTCTCGGAGTAAAAGATCGTTCCATTTTTAAATTACACGACAGATATGAGTTTACTATGTAATTTTTTTGGCCGCTAAACACGACAGATATAGATTTTCATACAACTTTTGCCGGTCGCTACGTGCATGTATTTGGCCAGTACAGCAATGTCGATTTATCTCGAAGTAGGTTGTCAAAATAATGCTCACATTACCAAGCATGATTGAGAAAAATACTTTTTAGCCCGGCAATACTTTTCCTTGGAATAATGTCCGCTTTCGCTGGCAGTATCTTGTGTATTAACAATTTGTGTTTTGTCATGATTCCAGGTCTCGTGGTCGTTCAAGCACAGAGTCGCGGTCGTGGCGGCGACAGTCGTATGACATCGATAACATCGTCATCCCGCAGAGCGTCGCTGCCAACACGCGGCCGCAGATACTCACCTACAAGGAGATTATCACGCCCAAGTTAGTATACGTATGACATCGATAACATCGTCATCCCGCAGAGCGTCGCTGCCAACACGCGGCCGCAGATACTCACCTACAAGGAGATTATCACGCCCAAGTTAGTATACGTATGACATCGATAACATCGTCATCCCGCAGAGCGTCGCTGCCAACACGCGGCCGCAGATACTCACCTACAAGGAGATTATCACGCCCAAGTTAGTATACGTATGACATCGATAACATCGTCATCCCGCAGAGTGTCGCTGCCAACACGCGGCCGCAGATACTCACCTACAAGGAGATTATCACGCCCAAGTTAGTATACGTATGACATCGATAACATCGTCATCCCGCAGAGCGTCGCTGCCAACACGCGGCCGCAGATACTCACCTACAAGGAGATTATCACGCCCAAGTTAGTATACGTATGACATCGATAACATCGTCATCCCGCAGAGCGTCGCTGCCAACACGCGGCCGCAGATACTCACCTACAAGGAGATTATCACGCCCAAGTTAGTATACGTATGACATCGATAACATCGTCATCCCGCAGAGTGTCGCAGCCAACACGCGGCCGCAGATACTCACCTACAAGGAGATTATCACGCCCAAGTTAGTATACGTATGACATCGATAACATACGAACAACAACAACAACTATACGTGATAACAATTGCATTCCTTGTTTAGCTAAGGCTCCTGTCTTATTCTAAACTACATCATATTGCCAGAAATAAGGACTTTTGAAAAAAATTATAATTCAACAAATCTAAAAACCCCACTGCTTGAAAAGCAAACTAAAACGACGTAAACAAGGAGAAAATCATGCTGTGCAGTCGGAGGATACATATCCGCGAGCTGGCTGACCAAAACCAAATGTATCCTCCTCTTATGTAACCAGTGACACTCGCAGGGTTAAAACGATTCGATTAACTTATGAACCATCAAAATCGGCCAACGCGTTTGGTCTCTAGAACGCTACATAAGAACAAACATACATACACAGACTGATAAACACATTACCCTCCTTCGGCAGTCGCGTAAAAATATCATATACGCCACAAAGGAATTGCATATCGCTCACGAAGCCCGCATATTTCTTGCGTCGCGCCGTTATATTAGTCATACCGTCATACGTCCTTGTATCTATTCACTGGGTATTTTATTCATACATAGTGTATCAAACAGTGCAATCTACTAGCTATGTAGCACAAACATTTCAAATTCTAATTATGTTATTGTTGTATATTTTTCACCTTCTGACGGTTTGGTTTTTATAATTTTTATGATTTTCGCAGTCTGCATGTATGTATTTGCGTATATATTTACGACCACGATATTTACGACGGTGGATTACGGCCCATTCCCTCACAGAGAGGAGGCCTGTGTCCCAGCAGTGGGAACATTAATAGGCTGATGATGTGATGTGTGTGATGTGATATATTTCACCGTAGCGCCTAACCTGCTGAAGCGGTTTTGATGAATGAGGTGTCAATCGAGTCGTCGTTTTGGTGCCTTCAACATAACGACTACGACAAATAGTCTATGTCACCTTCGACATAGACTACTTTTTAACCCCCGAAAAAGAAGGTGTTCTAAATTTGACGTGTACTTGTGTGTTTGCATATCTGTCTGTGGCATCATAGCTCCTAAAACCGTTTGTTCACGACGCAACACCGCAAAATGTGGTCACGATTCAGATGTCCATATAGTATGGACCGTTTGTTCATTGCACGACACCGCACCACACGCGACACGATTTCCATACGTATTTTCGGCTATGTCGTCGACTTTTTATGAGCGGTGACGATTTATGAGCTTGTTGACGACACGACACACCGCACCGCACGGCTCACGCGTGGTCGTCACTCAAGCGCTTATAAAACAATACAAGTGTACTGCAGTGTCGTTGCAGAATCGTGCCTCGTGATCCAACGACCTAAGCGGATAAACCGATTTTTATTTCGTTTTTTTTTTGTTTGAAATGTGACTTTATCGAGAGTGTTCTTAGCTATGTTTAATGAAAATCGGTTCAGCCGTTCAAAAGTTACGGGCGTATTACTATTTGAATCGGGATGTTTTCGCAAGATATCGTGTCATAATTATCAGATTATCGATCGAAGCATGTCTAATACTATGTAGATTATTATGTAGCTTGTAATACAAATGTGTTGGGGGCTTTTTAAATTTTACTTGTTATATTAGGCTCAAAATCGTTATGATAGATGTTATCAGATGGTTTATTCCATAGTCGATTTTTGTTTGAACCATGTCTACTGAGTCGAGTTTTATCTGCACGGCCTCGTTGACATCGACTCTCAATTTTGGTCCATTCATTGAGACAAAGATTCAGTTAGTTGCAAAAAAGTTGAGGATCCTTGCAAAGGTGAGACGGTAGGTACTTCACGCCTGAACAGATGCTTAACTTGTATAAAGCGCAAGTTCGGACATGCATGGAGTACTGCTCTCACATCTGAGACGGATCTGCCATATACCAACTTGATGCACTTGAGTCGATTGACAGACAGGCCAAGAGGCTGATCGGCAACAATGCACTGGTCGACTCAAAGCTTCAAAGCCTTGAACATTGATGCCGAGCCTGTCGGTTTTTCAACGGTTACATTTCGGGGAGTGGGCAAACAAACGCGAACATAAAAATTCTTGTTTATAGTACTTGATGGAAAATATGACTAAATATTATAATTTAATTTCAGGTGGCGTGTACTAGAGATTCCGGAAACGCCGCTCAACAATGGTGTGGGCAAGGCCAATCGCATGTCCGTTGAGAGTCACGAGAGTGAGGTAAGATGTTGCTCCTGTGCTTAATTCCATAAGAATCAAGATTTTTTTCGTCCATATCTTAGTCATCTTTTCAGTAGTTATTTCCTTTCTACTTTTCAAGCCACAAAATCATTTACTATTGATTGGTTCTTAGGATGTGGTAGGTGTTAATCAAAAACCTAATTTAAATATGCATCGGATTACTATAAAAGAGTAGCTGACGTAGTCAGTTAAAAAATTTGTTTGCGAACTAGGGATTATCGTAAGAAGCCTATAATTTTAAATATTGACGTTATATAGATATTATAAAGAGGAAAGATTTGTTTGTTTGTACCAAATAGGCTCCGAAACTACTGGACCGATTTAAAAAATTATTTAATCAAATAGAAAGCTACATTAGTCCTGAACATTAATCTTTCTTTTAAGAAGATTTTTTACTGATTGTAATGAAATATATGTATTTTATAGGTAATTATGTAAGATGGAGCAGTTTGAGAATTGATAACGATTAATTGTTTTTTTTTTGAGAATAGTAAGAATCAGAATAATAAGTGTTTTTTAATAATAATAGTTTCTTGTAGTAACTTGGGAATTAGTGTATGAGTTTCTAATTTTTTTAGAACAAAAGAATGGAGTACTAATGGTAAAAATAAATAACTATGGAGGGTGGGAAGGACTCGTTGTGTTGTCAGTAGCAACGAACGACAACACAACGAGTCCTCAACGATTCTGTTTTTCTGGGTTCTGGCAAAACTTTGCTTAGGCCTTGTTTTACGCAGACGCGGGGCGACACGCGTCGCTTCTCCGTAAACGCTCTCATTCCGCGTCATATGTTTGAATTTGGAGCGGGCCTCAACGCCCAAAGCGAAGTCTCCGTAAACGTGGCCGTACTTTTTGATCTTGTAAATGTGTTTTTTCTGAGGATTGTATTATATGTTGTCACTTTAGGAAGACGTGTCGGACGCGGCGGTGTCTCTGCGCCACACGCGCGCCGAGACCCGCGAGCGCGCGCGCTACGAGCGCAAGCGTCGCCAGCGCCGCGCCACGCACGAGCCGCTGGAGCACGAGCGCGAGCGCGAGCACGAGCCGCCTCTCCAGCCGCCGCCGCCCCCCGTGCTGCTGGCGCGTGTACCGCCCGTCGCGCCCGCACCCCCGCGCCAGTACCCAGACCATGAGGCTAGTACCTACTTTTTCATCATCATCATCAACCTTTTATTGTTTCCACCGCTGGGACACAGGCCTCCTATCTGTGAGAAGATATGGGACATAATCCACCAAGCGCGAGGTGGATTTACGGCCCATGTTTTTTTCATTTATGCCCAACTAGCTTTTACCCGCGGCTTCGCTCACGTAAAACGTAGAAAAGGAAACACAGAGTAATAGTACAAAAATAGTGTATTTTGCTTAACATATAATGCAGTAGGTAATAATTTGATTTTTGATTCTTATAAATATTGTATAGGTCGATAAAAGTGTGGAAATGGGTTGTGAGCACAGAGTTGTAATTTTTAATAACTTACTTTAACACAGTCGTGTAAAAAATAATTTTAGTTTTACTATCTTTTCCTAAAACATATTGATTATGTGGACTTGATACTCATGAACACGCTACATACAGTTGCCCATGGGAAGAACAGTTTTTTTCTAAATGCACTCCTGCAACTTTCAGTGTTTGGCCTTGAGCTTTATGTTAGGGCTTGATATTGTTAATAAAAGGCAGAGCAACTTTTGTCTAAAATCAACTTATATTCACGAGCAATAATCAGACAGACCATAGATGATAAAAGCACTAGACAAAAGGTACGTTCAGAAACATTACCTCAACATCCCCCCTCAATTTTAAGAACATTAACCCCTTGACAATGAAATAAACAATGTTCTCAAAATTGAACTTAAATTTACATTCTATTTATAAGAATACAATACAATATCTTAACTACTACAATATTCTTCTCAAGTATAGTGTACTACTTATACTATAATATTTATTATTTATTATCTAAGCCATTTTACAACTCTATATTCCTTCCTTTTTTTTAACAAAATCATAAAGTTACATAAAATATCTCTAACACAGTTTGAAATAATTTATAATAAACATCAACACTTTCTTTCTATTTTATTACTCTCTTACATTACTTGTTACAACTTATATTGAGAAATAAGTAAATGAGGAACTAAAAGAAATCAATCATAATTCCACATCAAACAAGATTATTAATGATACTACATCATGTATACACAATTATATATATATATATATTTTTTTTTTTTTTTTTTTTTTTAACGAAGTCATGTATCCGTTGACCTACGAACAAGAAACACTATGTTCAACCTTTATTATGTCTAACCCTACGAATATACACTCTTGGGATCAGTGCTTTGACTATTAGACATAAGACCACAAACTCATTGGAGTTATAAATCACTTAGATCATTATATAATCTAATGATCTTTATACAGAATTACAATACATTAAGTTTTGCAGTAAAATAAACATGTTTATTCAATGGCAAAGCTTTGGTGAATATATCTGAAACATTTTCATCTGTTTGTACATAGGACACAGAAACAATTTTCTTATTTATTACATCTTTTATATAGTGATATTTAATTGATATATGCTTAGATGCCTTAGTGTTTATTTGACTTTGAATAATCTTTATTGCACTTTGATTATCTATCATTAATTGAGCTGAAATGTTATCTTTATCGTCTAAAAATTCAGAAAGGACACCTTTAATATGTACTAACTCACTTACAGTGTGTGCTCCTGCTATGTACTCTGCTTCTGCTGTACTCAATGCAATACAGGATTGCTTCCTAGAGAACCAGTGTATTAAGTTCTTACCATGATAGATAGCACAGCCACTCGTGCTTTTCCTGTCAGATTTATCTGCTGCCCAATCTGCATCTGAGTAAGCTAGCAACATGTTATTACCTGCAGATTTTCCATATAAAAGTCCTAGTTCCGCAGTTGCCTTCAAATAACGTAAAATTCTCTTACCAGCAGTCCACAATTCCTGAGTCGGTTTATCCAAAAATCTACTCAAATAAGATACTGAATAGGTAATATCAGGTCTGGTATTCATAGATATATAAAGTAATGCACCTACTAACTCTTTAAATTGAACATCAATAATTTTATCTTCTAAATTAGCACTGAAGCTTGTTTGCATAGGTGTACTAATCCCTTTACACTCTGTCATATTAAATCTTTCCAATAACTTGTATATCATACTTGTTTGTTTTATTTCCATTCCGTCTTTATTTCTTTTAGTTTCTTATCCTAGATAATTCTTGACTTCACCTAAATTCTTTACTTTAAATTCCTTTTCCATTAGTTTTATCAAATCATTATCATTTCCGAGCAGTAATATGTCATCGACATAAAGCAGTATTAGGGTGTTTTTCTTCTTATATAAGCAAGAGTCATGTGCTGACTGTGTATATCCATGTTTTGTAATAAATTGGTGAAATCTTGAGTTCCAGCATTTAGGGGCTTCTTTCAATCCGTATAGAGATTTCTTTAATTTTAAAACTTTTCCTTCTTGTACACTTAACCCCTTTGGACATTTTATAAATACTTCATTATCAAGATCCCCATTTAAAAATGCTGAGGGCACATCTAACTGTTTTAAACTCAAATCTTCCTGAATTGCTTGGCTCAACATTAGTCTAATTGTGGATATTTTTGCCACTGGAGCATAGTTATTCCCTGTATTTTGTAGTTGGAATCCCTTTGCAACAAGCCTTGCTTTTTTTGTTCCGTCTTGCTTAGTTCTAAACAACCATCTCGTATCAATAGCCTTTTTTCCTTTTGGTAGAGCGGCTTCTTCCCATGTTTCTAACTTTTTCAGCGATTCAATCTCTTTCATAATAGCTTTTTCCCAATTTTCATCTTGTACAGCTTCTTCATAGTCTTGTGGTTCTCCTGATAATAGACAATATGCTATATTTATTTCATGTTCATAATCTTCAAATAGTTTCGGCGTTTTTATTTCTCTTCCTGATCGAGTTACATATTTTCTTAGATCAGGTTCCTGTCCATGTATACCTTGTTGATCAATTTCTACACTTTTCTGGCTATCTTCTGTTTCCTTCTGGATTCCTTCTTGATTTCTTTTTGCTAAATTTTGCTTTGATAGGTACTCCTCTTCATTAAATATCGATTTCTCATCAATTTTATGATCTTCTTTGTCCTTCTTGGTTCCTTCATGTTTGATTTCATTGTTTGTTACATCTTTTTCTTGCATTTCCTCTCCACCTTCTTTGTATTTTATCTGAGTTTCATCAAATCTTACATCCCTAGAAGTAACGATTTGGTTTTCTTCAGGATCCCATAGTCTGTATCCATTTCTCATATAACCAACAAATCTCATCACCTTAGCTTTTCTTTCAAACTTACCACCTTTTGGTACTTGTACTACCCATGCCTTTGATCCAAATACTTTTAATTTTGATAGATTACTTTCTCCTAACATAATTTCGGCTGGAATTTTAAAATTGATTGCTGATGATGGACATCTATTTATCTGATACATGGCACACTTTACCGCTTCTCCCCATAAATATTTAGGTAGTTGAGTCTCAATCATGATTGTTCGTGCTTTGTTGTAAATAGTGCGGTTCATACGCTCTGCAGCTCCATTAGATTGAGGCGAATAAGGCTGAGTAAACTGAATTTCAATACCTCTTTTGTTACAATATTCTTGTAGAATTAGATTTTTAAATTCACCACCATTGTCACATCTAATTTTTCTTGTCTGATTACCTACCTGTGTTTGAATGAATTTTATATGATTTATGATATTTTCAGTAGCCTCACTTTTTCTTTTTAATAAAAAACAACACAGAAGTGACTATAATCATCTAGAATAGTTTGAAAATATACCTCACCATCAAGAGTTGGTGTGGTGACAGGTCCAGACAGATCAGTGTGCAACATCTCACCTATGTACTTTGACCTTGGTTTATTAACAGGTTTAAATGGTAAACGAGTAGACTTACCTTCAAGACATGGACTGCATGGTTTGCTTGAGTATGGCAGGTCCAGTATAGCTAGGTGTTTTCTATTGGCATGACCAAGCCTCTTGTGCCACAAATCATCATCATTTTTACAAGACATGGAGTGCTGCATGTTTAATTCAAAGTCAATGACATAAAGTTTTCCTAACATTTGACCCTTAATCTTTAAAATATCACTGCTAATACTGACAGATTGATTATAAAAATTTACATTTAATCGTTTCTCAATTAACTTTTGTACCGAGAGTAAATTATGTGACAATCCCTGTGTAATTAGAGCATTTATCGTGATTTCTATATTTTTGTAAAGTACAACTAGGTTACCTCGTTGTTTAGCAAGTAAAAACTGACCATTAGCTACAAAAATCTTAATTGGTTCCGGTAAATCAATAATATTTGTCATGTACTTACAATAATCCAACATTACCAGGTGTTCGGTTGCTCCAGAGTCAATAACAAATTGAATATAGCTATTATTTAGCATTACTTTGGCACTATTTATACTGACAGCTGTAAAAGATAGTCTATGTTCACTCGCACAATCATCCTGAACTGTATGAGCCCGATCAAAGTGTCCTTGACCTCGTTCACTGGTAGTACCTCGGTATCCTTGACCTCTACGGTTGTTATATCCTCTTCTCTGGAATGGTCTTCTATTATTGTGCCCCGACCTGTACTCCTGTCCATAATTATGTCCTCGACCCAAATTGTGCTGCCGTTGTAATTGCTGTGGACACTCAACTGCTATATGTCCTGGTCTGTTGCAGGAATAACAAGTGAGAAAAGATGCTCCTTCACTGACAGATGTGTACCTTAACTTTATTTCAGTATCCAACAGTCTCGCTTTAGTAAATTCCAGTGTAAGTGACTTTTCAGTAGACATTGTTTCTATCGACGTTATTACATTTTCATAATTTGATGGCATCGCTGATAATAGTTGACACACGAGATCCTCCTCATTTAATTCGCAACCGATCGCCTTCACATTGCTCACAGCAGTGTCAAACCGGCAGAAAAAATCTTGTAATTTTTCACTTTCTTCACATTTAATCGTAATTAATAATTTCTTTAGATGTAATCTGTTGCAAATCGACTTTCTTTCAAAAGTTTCTTCTAAAGTTTTTATCATGGATTTAGCACATGCGCATTTCTTTACAATTTCCAGATATTTGTCGTTCAAGCATTTAACAATTAAGGAACGTGCTTTTGCGTCATCCTTTTTGAATATTTTAATACCTTCACTGCTTGTACTTGTATCATCACTCTTACTGATTTCTTCAATTGTATAAAGCACACCCTTTTCTTCTAGAATCAGCTTTAATCTGAATTTCCAATTACTAAAGTTAGAGTTTTGATTTAGTTTTGGTAGTACTTCTTGTTCAGCCATTGTTTTGCTATTATATTTTAGCGTTGCGCAGTGGAAGCGTTTGTTAGGGCTTGATATTGTTAATAAAAGGCAGAGCAACTTTTGTCTAAAATCAACTTATATTCACGAGCAATAATCAGACAGACCATAGATGATAAAAGCACTAGACAAAAGGTACGTTCAGAAACATTACCTCAACACTTTATTTATGGTAATCGCGAATGTCGCTTTAAGGGGAAATTCTAACCTTTTAAATTGGAATTGCATATCGGTTGGGATTATCGGTATACGTGAAATCATTACATCTTCTCCCTTTGCTATTCCTGTCATAATTGTTGCCCTTACTATATTGCGTCCCAGGTGTGTTATTTGTAGTCGGGTGCCATTAAATAATTTTGGTGCGTACAGATTTCTCATTAACAGGACTGGGACACCAACTTTCAGGCTCAACGTATGGAACGGTACCCCTGATAATTCTAAAGAGTTAAGAAAATCTACTGGGTAGAGTTTCTCACCCTGAAGAGTTTCAGGGTGAGTCACTCTGCTGCCACTTGCTTCAAGCTTGCTTGGAAGCATGTATTATATTTTCTTATTCTGCTTAAATAAAACGGCGCGATTCATCACTGTCATACAAAAGCAAAGACTTGAGTAGTTCTTCTGGCGTTGGAACTGAAACTTTTCCACCAGAGCAACACATACCCGGTGTCTCATCATTCCACTTGAGTGCTTCACAATATCTATATATTTTATCCATGTTCCCTATGAGAACTAATCGATGGTTATTGTAATCAATCAATGGGTCATAATCAGACGCAGCGTTGTGGAACGACTCCCATGTATTTCTTGCAAACGTACGTCTCCTTTTAGACTGCCGTTGAGCTCATAAAATACGCCGTATTTGGGATTGTTCAGGCGTCTCAGCAGCTATCGATGACGCGTGAAGTTCGGCATCTAAAATCCGACGGGCCTGTGTTTGCTCAAAGGTCTCACCAGCCCTTTGAGTTGCGTGACGCTCAGCGTCTGCGAGTTGGCGAGCCTGAGTCTGGTTGAAAGTCGCAGCAGCCCTTTCAGTTGCGTGACGCTCAGCATCTGCGAGTTAGGGAGCCTGAGTCTGGTCAAAAGTCTCAGCAGATTTTTGAGTCTCGTGACGCTCAGCATCTGAGAGTTGGCGAGCCCGAGTCTGGTCGGAACTTTCAGCAGCTCTTTGAGTTGCGTGACGCTTAGCATCTGCGTGTTGGCGAACCTGAATCTGGTCTAAAGTCTCAGCAGCTCTTTCAGTTGCGTGACGCTCAGCATCTGCGTGTTGGTCAACCTGAATCTGGTCTAAAGTCTCAGCAGCTCTTTTAGTTGCGTGACGCTCAGCATTTGCGAGTTGGCGAGCCTGAATCTGATCGAAAGTTTCAGCAACTCTTTGGGTTGCGTAACGCTCAGCATCTAAAATTAGACATGTTGAGTCTGCTCCTCTGTTTCTTGGCTTCTAGCTACTCTTGCTGTCCGAGCTCTGTTAGAGCTCAGATGAGATTTACGCTTGCGAGGCATATCCACAGCATAAAAATATCCCCCTAATAAAAATAAGCAGTAGAATATTTTAAAGTTTTGCTTAAATTACCACTTTCACGGACATTAAGTTGACTTTTTCAAATTGACATTCAAATCTTCATAAACAATTATATCATGCCTACAGTCGAATAAGAAGGACGCCATAAAAATAAGTTTCATATTATTTTCATATTTTATAACTACTCCCCCCCATTTCTCCCGCACCTTGTTTTATACAAAAAAGTAGCCTATGTCCATCCCAGGGTCTCATACTATCTGCATACCAAATTTCATCTAAATCGGTTCAGTGGTTTAAGCCATAATAAGAAGTTTCTTACAAATCTAACACACCCCCCTATTTCTACCCCTTCACATTTTTTACAAAAAAAAAGTAGCCTATGTCCGTTCCAAGGTCTCAAACTATCTTCTTACCAAATTTCATCTAAATCGGTTGAGCGGTTTAAGCGTGAAAAGGTAACAGACAGACAGACAGACAGAGTTACTTTCGGATTTATAATATTAGTATGGATAGATGTCACATGTCTTTGAATTTTTGGTCTTAGAACATCCCAATTTTCTCACGATGTTTTCATTCCCTGTCAACGATACACAACGTTACAAGCTTTTATATATTTAGTTACACTAATCCCCATTGTCTATAATCAAAGCCTGCAACTTAATTTGAATCCACCTCCCAGTGTTCAGTTGAAATAAAATTTTGCATTTGTTTTGTTTCTCGTAACAGTGCATCTATTAATATAAAATAAATATGCTACGTTTTTTATTTCTTCTGTGCTTTAGCCTGGCTATTTACCCAGCATATTTGGCATCAACCCTCCTAGTACTTATGCACCACACTATGTGTGTTGTGTTACATATTCATTTATTTTACTGACTGATTAACACATAACATACTATCATTCTTATAACATATTGTTCTAAACAACTGAGGTATCCATATCTATGTCCATCTTTAAAATTCACACTTCCATAAATAAAATTTTATTTTAGTACTAGCTGACCCGGCAAACTTTGTTTTGCCATAAAAACACCTAATATGCATCTACCCTACCTACCCTACCCTACCCTACCTACCCTACCCTACCCTACCTACCCTACTTACCCTACCTACCCTACCCTACCTACCCTACCCTCCCTACCCTACCCTAATTTTCCATTTTTTTTTTTTTTTGTATATCTAAACCATTCTCGAATCTCCACGAACACACACAAAAAATTTCATCAAAATCGGTCCAGTCGTTTAGGAGGAGTTCAGTCACATACACACGCACACAAGAAATATATATATTAAGATTATAATTTTTTGTTTTTTTTTTAAATATAAAAATATATTTTATGTAAAAAAATCTGAATACTTATTTCCAACCAAATGCATATTTTCTATATAAATTAATTTTGAGTTTCATATCTACCAAGTATCCCTCAATGGCCAATATTTTTCTTTACCTTTGCGGTATCATCATTATTTTTTTACTTATTAGATTTCGATCTGGTACTAATATTTTCTTGTAATTTTTATTTCTTTGATATAATATTTATCACCCCATGATTGCATGTGTTGTTTGAATTGTAGTTCTAACATTTCTCTTACTGCTATCATACTCATATCGCACCTTCATTTCGAAACCGTTACTAAACAAAAAAAATGAATTTTACAGGAGAGCTAATTTACGAATATTGCATTACTATTTTCCTCTTAATAAAAAAGTAATAAACACTAATGAGATATTTCTGGTATTATTTGTTAAATTATTGGTTTCTTTTTAAGGTGTGTTGTCATATAATTTAATAAATTCTATAATTATGTTTTTATAATAATTTTAATTTTTATAGTAACACTTTTGCATTAATTATTTTTTCAATTAGGATTCAATTAAGTAAAATTAGTATAAAAACAATGTTACTATATTAAAAATCGAATTCTAGCTATTATACGGACTGTTAAAATATATTTCGAAGGTATTTTATGCACAGGTCAATTATAACATAATAATTCAAATCAATATTTAATAAAAAAAACTTAAAATATTACTTTTATGACAATTTAACCAAAAATTGTATTCCCCAAACATTAATCTAATAATCACTATTTTATACTAAATATTAATGTCATAATTTTATCCAGAATGTGAGTAAAACGGATTATACAAAAAGTAACAGTTTATCGTAAAAAAATTGAAGAATTAAAGTATTATATATAGAGAATTCTAAGTTAAAAACTGTGACTAAACCAAAAACCACACTTTATCAAATAAAAATAAGTAAATAATTTACCTTAATGACAAAATCAGCCGTACCTAAACAAATAGTTACACTTTTTTATAAAATTGTATGTCGACTCCATAAGTGACAGGTGACAAATGGTGTAGTAACGGTGTCGTCTGTATTTAAGTTTTAAATTTCAGTTTAGTAGCGGTTTAATTTAAAGCCATCTACCAAAATATTGGGAAACTAAATAAACCTGTCAAATTCATTCTGTAGATTTTGCCGATCTAAATAAGATGGCATTATTATCTCAATTTCATGAAAATTTCGTTTAGTAACGGTTTCGAAATGAAGGTGCGATATCTTTTGCAATAGCAACTACTGCAATGTATTAACTCTAACATCATGTATAAAATATAACAATTCCCGCTTTAATCAGTTCACTTGCCTTACTAACTCACGTGCTCATCTGACGTTAACTGTGAATGTTTCTCCAGACAGTGAGACCGTACACGCCGCGCCAGTTCCCGCTGCCCGACGACACGTACGCGCACATGCTGGCCGCCATGCCCGACGGCTTCTACGCGCCCCCCTCGCCGCCCGCCTGCGCGCGGGCCGCCCGGGCCGCCCAGCTGCCGCCCGGGGCCGGCTCGCCCGCCAGCTCCAGCAGCAGCACGCTGTCGCCCGCCGAGCTGGCCGCCTACGAGGGCGACGACCCCGACGACGTGGAGTGGGACCCCACCGCCGAGCGCGCCGACCGACGGAAGTCCGCCTTCAGGTGAAGCACTGCACTGCACCACAGGTTCACAACGTTCTGAGGACGCCACTGATGTCCGCACACACGGTACCGAGACACGTCTCGGCTCCGCTGTCCCTGGATCGAGCTATCCCTAGCCGGCAGAGGAGAAAAGCTTTAAAAGGCCCATTGCCTACGTAATAATAAATGTAGTTTTAAAATGTGTCTCATTTCATCTACGGACTCGACTATACAGACCAGACCATGCTAAGCAGTGTTTTGTATTTAGTTATAGACCCACGCGCAACAGTTTAATTCTGTGATCATTCTATTGATGTTAGCAAGCATTTTTACAGTAACATTTATAAATAATAATAATAACTTTTGTCACTTACTGTAGAGTAGTATTTTGAAAACACTGAAGTTGGCACAGGTGATTGTACTTTACTAAGCTGGTTTATTATTGATATTAACTGGATATTACAGTCCAGGTCAATAGTTTATCTTTATAACATGTAAGTGATTAAAAATTTAAGTTTATTGTGTACTTGTAATGTCTAAACTTATTAACAATCGGCGTAAAATTAAAGAATATTTTTTTTCAAAATTTAGTTTTTATAATTAATTCGTGTCCGCATATGTGAGCATTGCGCGTATTACTACTACATGCAAGATTATTGTAAAAATGTATAGAAATATGATTGAGTCAGTTCATATTAGATATAAATGTATACACATAAAATGTATACTGCATTATGTGCTATTACAAAGAGCACCCATTGTACAATATAAAAATTGAGCAAAATGTTTTAGCATGCAGTATAATTAGCGGTGTTTTATACAAGGATCTTTGAATGAGTTATCTGTTTATTTTTCAGTTGTCGACAGCAAACAATTTTGATAGTAATAAATATTGTTGTTAAAAGACGCAATGACTATCTTGATGCAGTTCTTATTTGCAAGTGAAGCATCTTTACATTCCCTTCAGTTCAAAAGATTTGTTTATATGTTAAATTTAATTTAACTGTATGTTTGCATTGCAAGTTTGAAATGCTGCTAATAAAGAGATATGAACGATTAGTATGTGTTCATCGTAAATATTTGACTAAATTTAGGTTTCATGTAAGCTTTTCGACATTAAAATGAATGCCCAATTGCCGCCAAGCGCTTGTAAATATTGACTATTATTAAATAGGGCACTGATTAGGAACTAATAGACTGGTTATAAAGTATGTAATTATTTGAATCTCTGTAAGAGTACGAATTTTGATATTTCACAATAATACGGCCCTCGTTTTTGCTTCTATGAATAATAATAATTTAGTTTGATTTACCAGTGGTAATTAAAATTTGCTACATTTTCGTTTTCACATTTAAAGTTACATTCTTTACCATTTAGAAGATATATTGATTGTTAATATCATCATAGTTAGGTCTTTGAGACAGGAAATTGACTGAGTATTAAATTTTAATATAAGGTTTGGAGAAAAAATCACTTAGTTTTCTGTCACCGGCTATTACGAAGCTGCGTCTTTTCATTCTATACAAGGTTAGAACGTAGCCATAGGAAACTACTTCTGAAAAATTTGCATGCTATATTAAAACTGTAATTGCAAGATAAACATGATTTTTGCGTACTGTTCTTGAATAGTTTTGTAACGTGTAAGTACGCGGCAAGTCCAGTCCCCGAACCCTGACGTGTCAAAACTATTACGGTTCGACGGTGAAAAAGGGACACTCAAAATAACCTTGCTCTAAGAGCTTATGGGCACCCCAGGTTCCAAATTATACTGCGTCACTTACGCGCTGACAAGAGGTTAAAAGATTTTCCCCGTTTTCATAAAACTCTTTTGTAATATAATTATTATAACCCTAAATTAAATAATTTCTTCTGATATAATTTTCATTGTTATGATATGATCTATAACATTATAATGATAAATTCTGAGATATAAATTCATTTCATATAATCTTTGCAACATAAAGGTACATCGACGGACTTAATACCTTAGGCATTCCATAGACTCCTATTTCTGGCAAGGAAACCTAACCTAAAGGTGACGAGAATATAGTTCGCTCACTCTAGCTTCCGGTTATCCCCTTCGAATCTAATCTATCCGTGTTGGAGTGTTCTAAGTTCGCAAGCTCTGGGGCCTAAACTCTATATTCTTCAGAGGCTTTTCTGTATAAATCGACAATGTTAGGAAAAACATCCCCCTCCCCCTCCCGTCTGAACGAAAACTTGTATCCGCGCCTGATGGGTACTGCCGCGGTACATTATGGAACCAGCTGGTTCGACTTCGTAGTGGCCTAGTTGGATAGCACTAACTAGCTCAGTACGATGTACACACGCTTTTTTGTACAGTTTGGAATATCATAATATAAAAATTATTTCCAATCTACACATGATTAACTGATTACTTAAGTGCCCTTGTATATGAATGAAAAGATGCTCTGAAGCTCTTGTGGTATACGTTTATTTGAAATAATACTATTCTTGTAATTTATGAGAGTGCATGCTGTTGTATAGAGACTGCTTGGCTGAGTTTGTATACATACTTATTGTGAAGGTGAATGTAAAATATTAATGAAGTTTGTTCAATTTTCTTGAGAAGCCAAAGTCTTCTGGTTATTTGTAATGAAATAAAATAGTTTTAAGTTTTTTTTTAAGATGAGACTCTGTTCCAAAGAGCGAATTGAGAAATATAGAATTAAATAAACAGTGACTTTTGTTTTATTTATTTAGAAATAATACAAACCAATTTTCAGTGTATACTTTATTTTGCACTACACAATATAGCAGCATACATATAGTAAACGATGACTAGTATGCCAAAAAAGTTCAACTACGTGTAAAATTCATTCTACTCAACATAATAGGTTAATCTTAGAGAAATTGGCAGTATATTGAAAATCTTATGGGCTTTGCATACAATTTATTACAGTATTTACATAAAAAAATCTTGTATATAAAAATACAAAATTGTACAAAACTTGTGGTGCAGGAAACAACAAAATAACCTGGGAGAAGAAAGCACATCGAGACTGGTCGAAGCGACGCGTTAGTCTAAAAATGTACATAGCATATTGACCTCTATCCCCACCACATAATGCAAACATTCCTATCAAGACAAACACTAGAGGCGTGAAGCAGTCGGCTCGGTACATAGTCGCGCGATATCAAGCGCATAAAGCGAATGATAACAAAAAAAAATTAAACTGCAAAACCCTCACTACCACTTAAATACGAGCGAAGACGAGCAAATTCGCTCACTCTGGCAAGTTTGACGCGTCGCTTTGCTTCGATTCCGAGTGTGCCTTGACTCTAGGGCCGGTATTCCAAATGCTCATGCTCAACTCAAAATGGCAATGGATAGTTGTGATGTAATTGGATGGCTTACAGCAAGAGCCCAGACGCCCCAGACGTTACTGAATTCGTTCTACACAAAATGTATGGTAGACAGGTATTAAATGAAAGTAAAAGTCCAAGTTAGCAAGTACGGGTACGTTCCAAGTACACGCTAACACTACTCAATGCCAATGATTTTGTGTTATAAGATTTCGGTAACGTTTGGGACGTCTAGGATCTTGGACTTAGCACGTTAACGTCAAAAAACAAGCCAACCAATTACAACTGTCCATTGCCCGTTTGAGTTGAGTATACCGCATCTGCATCTGGCATCCCGGCCTAAGCTACTATTATGAGAAAAGATTCTCTTTGAGATTATATAATGGTCAAATAATACGAGATTCTTTTTACGAGAAAATAAAAGCAAATATGTATACTTTCCAATGTAGTTTTCTGCTCCTATATTTACCATAATTAAGTAAGCAGTAATTATAGTACATGACTTATTCGCTACATAACAATGACACAACCTAACAGTATAATACTTTACAAAATAAACATGGCACTACTTATGCAGCCTTGCACACGCTTGTACACCAAGAATCCGGAATGTGCGTAATTATACATAAATGCTAATGTTTACTTAGTGTACAAGTGTGTAAAAAGCATATAATTATTATTATGTTTGGTACGAAACATTCATACCCCACAACTTGTTTGATACTCATTTTGTAATAACTTATTTTACAATCACAATATCGCTAAAAATAATACTGTTAATAAAATCGTGAATGGTCAGAGCTACACAGCCTTTTATAATATAAATGCATTATGGAATGTCTTATCAATAACCCTAATTGTTAAAAATGCTAACAATACTGGTACATCTCATGGGTCTTACTAATTTTGTCTATCCAAAGACTAAAGTGAGTGAAAACCATCATCAAGTGAAACGCAGCAAAAGGTATAGTCCTCGCCAAACTTCTTGGCCGCCCTTAAGTTGGTTTACCGGATGCGCGAGGCACGAAGCGGTGCTATTTTTACCCGACTGCCGAAGGAGGGTAATGTGTTTATCAGTCTATGTATGTATGTATGTTTGTTCCTATGTGGCGTTCCAGAGACCAAACGCGTTGGCCGATTTTGACGATTATTACGTTAATCGATTCGTCTGAACCCTGCGAGTGTCACTGGCTACATTAAAATTGTAAAATAGAAAAATGGCGGATTTTGGGCGCCTTATTGCGGGGCCCCAATTTTTTTTTCCAAAGTCATCGTGTGGGGTACCAAAAAAAAGGGTTTTACGAGGCGATTTCAAAAATATATAACACTTATATGTTTCTATGTACCAAATTCGAAAAAATAACATATGGTTTTGGTCAGCCAGGCCGCGAATATGTATCCTCCGACTGCATAGCATGATTTTCTTCTTGTTTACGTCTTTTTAGTTCGCTTCTTAAGCAGTATTTTTGAATTTTTTCATAAACATTTTTTGTATGAGATTTCCTACTGCGCAGCCATTTGTAGCCAACTTCAGGGCGGCCAAGAAGTTTGGCGAGAGCTAGTTTTTTTTTAATATTCGTGCAAACTAAAAAGTTTTGATTTCTAGGTGTTGCCTCCCAGTCCCAATGGTCTATCAGTTAATTTTGTCCAAATCGAAGCTTTCAAAATTGTCAGAATAAGGGCAAGTCCACAATTTCTTGTGGTAGATTTAGCTGCATACAATCAAAAATTAAAATGAATGGCCCTGCACGTTACGAGTCCCTTTTGGAAATTTTAAACTGGGCCCATAGGGCTTGAAATTAAGAAAAAATAAACAGAATTCAAGGTGTTCTCTCAGCAAGCTGCACGGGCTTGAAATTTAAAAAAAAATCAGATATACTCACGGTGTTCTCTCAGCAAGCCGCACCTACTCAGCTATGGACTTTTCGCCCTGTATATGCTTGCTCAAAAACCCTGCTAGCTCTTAAGACAAATGTCATAAAACACATGTGATGTACCGAATAATACTTTTTAAATCTCATGGTTCACTTACACTAAGTTTGGTACATATTTAAGTACTCATATAGCCGATTACATTATGTACAAATTATAATATTTATAACTGGGTGGGTTTAACTATTTACTAAGCGTACCTTTGACCCAAACAATGAGCGAGGTGCATCTTTAACTGATGATTATAATTAACCTTAATCATAATATATTCAAAAACGATCTTCAGCGAAATACTGACATCAAATCTTAGCTTGAAAGTAGCCAATGCTTGGTGGAATTAGTTAATGTTTCTGGAGAGGTCCTGTATGCGGCGCGCATTGCACTCTCTGCAGTAGAGGTGGTCATCAAGCGGGTAGCAGCCGCGGCCCTCCTGTCGGGAGCACAGCGACGTCCCACAGTCTTCACAGGCGTAACACGATACGTGGAAGCTCTTGTCCAGAGCCACGATGCGAACCGTTTCTTCTGCGCCTGTTTCCGGCACGATTGGCTCACGGCAGCGCGCGCAACGAGGCGCATATCTGTGGGTTTTTATGAATTGGTTTATTTTTAAATTCTGACATTAGGAATTTACAAACAACTAGACCGGAAGTCCGGAACAACAATTTGTAGACCATACAAATATTTGTCCCGTGCGGGAATCGAACTCGCGATCCATAACGCAGCAGCCGATCACTCAACCGCTGCGCCAACCGTATCGTCAAATAAATATCTCCTGATCTAAACCTAATTGGAATCTAATAAACTTCAACAAAGACTAAAATTGTTTGCCTATTTGTTTGTGAATGGTAATTTCTGTCTGATAAAAATGTCAGTGAAATTCTTTCACTGATTTCATCTATTTCTCATAGACATTTTTTTACTGAAAAATTGCATGGTTTCTGTGGAGTAAGCCACGTAAACGAAGTCGCGCGAAAAAGTCCGTCTATAATACAAGAAAGGAGGTTTGGAAATGATTCTCTCATTTCATTCAAACAGCAGTTACGAGCAGCCACAGCCGTAACGACTGGCCACGGGACTTTTGATAAGCACCTTATTGTCTTAAGGGTACACTAGTCGAAAATTATTCCATACAATCGTAGTCTGGCTTTTACTCCACTGTTTGACGATGTACGTTCAAAATAAAAAATTATATCAATTTCTCTCATCATTATCTAGCCCTGTATGGAAGCAAAAAGTAAAAAAAAATGTACTTGAAAGTTATGAGCTTCGAAAGTTCCCTATTTTAACACTAATTTTAACGCATCTTTGGGCGCAAATAAGTATCATAAGAAGAAGGAAAATTGAAAAACGGCCTCCATACAGGGATAGATTAGTAGTTCAACAATGCAAATAATTTTATTTTGAACAGATACATTCAGTCGTTTTTTAGGGTTCCGTACCCAAAGGGTAAAAACGGGACCCTATTACTGAGACTTCGCTGTCCGTCTGTCTGTCTGTCTGTCTGTCTGTCACCAGGCTGTATCTCATGAACCGTGATAGTTAGGCAGTTGAAATTTTCACAGATGATGTATTCCTGTTGCCGCTATAACAACAAATACTAAAAACAGTATAAAATTAATATTTAATTGGGGCTCCCATACAACAAACGTGATATTTTTGCCGTTTTTTGCTCGATATTAATAACGGCAACAGGTAGACGCTTGAAATATTCACAGAATATTTAGTTGTATATTCTCTTCAAAAAATAATTATTATTAAATTAAAATAAAATAAGTTAAGGGGGGCTCCCATACAACAAACGTGATTTTTTTGCAGTGTTTTGCGATAATGGTATGGAACCCTTCGTGTGTGAGTCCGACTCGCACTTGGCCAGTTTTTTATGATATCCAGACTCCCAAAGGACTGTTTATAAAATTTCGCGCGCTCGTTTTCGTTCTAAATCATCATCCATTTCGCTACAAATTTGCAAAAATGCTAATTCGTACGCGTACTAGCTTCTTACTGCTCATAACAGCATCTATCTGTTCCGCACGTGTTGTCGGTTGATATAGCATGCATTTTAACCCCGCGCACAAAATAGTTCGTGCCGTCGACTAGTGTAACCTTAAGGATTACGGACAGCCCGCTGTGCAGAACATGCATGGAGGAGGACAAGACAGCAGCGCTCTCATTCATCATTCTCTCCTGTCTTACCTTTTATGAAAATCTTCAATACAATGAATGCGGTTGACAGCATCCACTGTGAAAGGGATTCCATCGAGACTCTTTTGACACACAACACAGGTGAAGCACCGCGGGTGGTAGGGCTTGCCCGTCGCCCTCAGGATTCGGTCCAGGATAGGGTCGCCACATACACAGCATTTCTCCAGTGTTTCCAAGTAGTCTCTTTCACACAATGCCTTGCCTTGCACTGCATAGAAGGGACGGCCCTAGAATATTACACAAATTTAAGTAAAAAAATCAGTATCAATTTGAGTGCCGTGCTTGGATTGGCTATATTCATTGTACAAAATTATATAAAGTAATAAATAATTTGACTGTGGGTAATATCTAGTTGCAATGAGTATGAAACAAAACTTGCAAATAATGGCTGAACAGGTGAGGCCCACTTAAGCTAAGGACTGGAATTCACTGCCAGAGCCTATATTTCCTGATAGCTACAACCTGGGAGTCTTTATGTCAAGAGTGAATAGGTTTCTTCTAGACAAGCATGCTTCATCGTTAACCACATCATCGCTTACCAACAGGTGAGCTAGTGGTCAAGTGCAAGATTATCAATAAAAAAAACGAATCAATGCCGCATCTCTTTGATGGCAGTAGTGAAGGAGTTAGAAACTATTTTAATAACACAAAAAAATCGTAAGTTGTAAAATCTAATTATAAAATAACTAGCTGCTTCGCGCGGCTTCGCTCCCGTGGGCCACCCCACAGGACCCGTTTTCGGGATTAAAAAATAGCCTATGTTACTCAGGAATATCGTAGCTTTCTACTGGTGAAAGATTTTTTTAAATCGGTCCAGTAGTTTCGGAGCCTATTCGGTACAAACAAACAAACAAAAAAATCTTTCCTCTTTATAATATTAATTAGTATTAGTATAGATTATAATTTACTAGCTTCTGCCAGCGGCTTTGCCCGCGTGTAACAGTAGCCTATGTGCTATTCCAGCATATAATCTATCTCTGTGTCAAATTTCGGAGTCATTGAGTATCAAACATACCTCCATATTTCCACATGATGGAGGATGTGTATCCATTCAAACTTTCACATTTATAAATCAAATCAGTTTATTCGCAATATGTGTTCGTACAATTTTGGTCTTAACATAAATAATAATACAGATCCATAACACTTAGTCATAATAATGTGACATGCAAACATATGAGTTAATATTTATTTATAATTACATAATTCATTTATAGTTAAAATTAATAAATTTAATAAATGTACATTATTAAAAAAATTAAATATAGTAAGATTTATGCTAATAAATGACTAAGATAAAAACAATTCAAGAAGCCTGTATATTCAGAAAAGAACACCAGGTTTATATTTGAATATTTGATGATGATAGGCAATTAAATAAACTATCATGTTCATAAATGCATTATGATATCTCTACATAGTGTAGCGAAGGTATGATCTTGGCACCCTATCAATTATAACAATGGAATGTTTGCAATCTACACTGATGAGTCACTTGAGATCAGATGGAGTATGACTAACTCTACAAAATGATACAGGACACAGTAATTATTAAGGAAGTACAATCTTTAATAAGAATTATAAGATAGTAGTAAAGTAAACTTTGTAAATAGGTATATCAGAAAAGCTGATTTTCAGAATATGGATATGATTATTTATATTATGTTACTAGCTGTCCCACGTGGCTTCGCTCCCGTACTACCTACCTACTCTACCCTACCTACCTACATACATGAATGTTGCGTAACTTTAAATGCTTACGCAGCGCATGTAACGGATGCTCTCAAGAAAGAATATTATTGCCCGTTTATACAATATTTTTCATTTATGCTTCGCTCCTATTGGTTGTAGCGTGATGTTATATAGCCTATAAACTTCCTCGATAAATGGACTATCCAACACAAAAATATTTTTCAATTCCAACCAGTAGTTCCTGAGATTAGCGAGTTCAAACAAACAAACAAACTCTTCAGCTTTATAATATTAGTATAGATAAGTTAAACTTTGATGATAATCAATTAAATTAGGCAAATTCCTAATTGAATTAGCTATCATCAGACGCAAATGTGTCTATCGAGAATATAGGAAAGCATTTTGAAAAAAGGAATCTATTGTTTACTTACTTGCAAATTAATTCCACAATGATGACAACAGAAACACTTTATGTGGTAGATCCTCTCCATGGCCGTGCATCCTGTTGTCTCCCCCATGATCTTCTCCCCACACTTGTAGCAGTTGCCACAGTACAATGCATCGTCAGGCTCCGGAGTAGGCTCAACAGTGGTCCCAACATAACCACCATACAAGGACGTTCCAGACAGCTGACTGCACGGTCTAGGGTTGATAGGCTCATACAAAGACTCGTAAGTAGATGAGGTTTGTGATCCACCATAAGTAGAGAAGTCCTGTGCATTAACAGATGCTGACGACGGAGGATACGCGGAGCCAGGCCGCCGCAACTCGCTGTAATTGGACTGAGCACCTAAATCGCTGATTCTAGACACTTCCGACCTCGTATCCCGGTCTCCGTAAATACTGTCTCCTCCGTAAGCATTCCGCTGCATCATCATATTTGAGTAGACATGGTTAGTGCCTCCGGGAGGCAGTACGTTACTGTACAGCAGAACATCACCACTCCGCACTTTTGCTGTGTTCCTCACGATGCAACTCTTCACAGGAACTAAGTTTGAATATGTAGAACTAGTGCGGCTACCATATTCGAGTCTTGAGGAGTAGGACGGCTCACAAACAGACTTTACCATACAACTTTGTGGTATTTGAGGCAAAGGCGGCTTATTTTTTTTAGGTGGGATAGATGGTTTCTTCATCGCCGCGTTAATATCATCTTGTAGTTTGGCCTCTAATTCGTTTGCGTATATCCGTAAGTCTGCTAATTGTTTGTCGAGTGTATTCATGTCTACGAATTATTTTCGCTAATACGATATTCTTAATTATTTTATTCATAAAATGGTATAAAAACGTTACGCCCTGATTTATTGTTTGATGCGAAACTGACAGCTCCAGGACAGCTCTTATTAATTGTTATCTGTGGATGGATATTGCAGGTTTTACGTTCCTTCGTATGCAATGACAGCAAAATAAAAAAAAAGAAGTATGATCTCGCATTGCTAATATAGAAAATGATAACAGCCGTACGGGTCAATGTTTAAGGTGAAAAGGAAGGTCTGGGTATGGCACAGAGTACATTGAATATATGGTAGGTGTATCGTTGACCATTCATTACATTCCGAAATTCCTCCGTGCCGCAAAGCAGATCTTTGCCGCCATGGCCCCACGGGTTGGCAGAAGCTTGCCCTAAACGATATCGTGTTGTCGTTGTGGATATCAATAAGTAGTTGATCCACGTAAAATACTGGTAGGTATTCAGCTGCATCTGAAGCTTTTTACAATTTACAAAACATCCCCTAAGTGATTTTGAACGCACCCTTAGAAAGTGGCAACACTTATTTAGTTGTGCACGAAAGTTACAGGGGACTTCACCCATTTAGAGCCCTCTTGGTTGCTGCGGCCGTTACCTTAACAACCGTCCCTATTCTATCAGCACAAAATAGCGCCGCCGCCCGCTTACGTACTTTGTGGTTCTGTCCAATACTGCTACTGCCCAAGAATCCATGTAAAATTATAATATCAATGTGATGTGTACACTCGTACAAAACATACACATGTTCGGAGCTGTTTTTGTACGAGATTTAGTACTGCACAGCCATTGTAGTCAACTTCAGGGCGGCCAAGAACAAAGGTTACTATTAAATACTATCTATCATATAAGAAGTTTGGCGAGAACTATACTTTCTGGTATTAGCATCGACCATACAGCCACTGGGGCTGTGTGGGCGATAGCTATTAGTTACATTAGATACTGATTATTATAACTACAAACAACGTGGATGGAACTGAGAATGTAATTAAAATGCTAAACTTACAAGAGCATACAAAAAGGCAACGACGTTATCGTAGTGCTAGTTCTAGCAATTTCAAACTTTTAATTATTGGCCAATCATATTTTATTACTATCGTTAAAAATCATAACACTCAATTAAGTAAAAGTGTGAAAATAAACGACGTGTACACTCGTTAGTTTCACTTTTGTTAAGAATGGCGAACTACATAGCGTTTGCTTTTGCACTAGTCCTGCAGGTATGTGTATAATACGAAGCTCCAGGTGTTCTTATGACAGACAGGTTCCAGATGTACCCCAATGCAATGCTTGCCTCACATTTGGGTAGACTGTAGCGAGGTCTCATCTGAGTCCGGCCGAGGTAGCACCTACTTTTAAGGTTACGACTTACGACAGTTCAACCAAATGATGACTACTTCTTAACCGGACTTTTCCTGTGGACACACTAGAGTCTCCAGCCACACACAAAAGCTTAACCTAAGGGACCACGCTGAGGGCTATCCCATACGGGATACGAACCTCGGCTCAGGGCGTCGCTGGGGGGACAACTAGGGCTGGATCTTGATTAAGTGATTGTACCATCCGTTCAAAAAATACCTATCTACGTGGAGAAGAATGGACAAGGCACTCCACTGTATTTGTAACGTGACTAAACATTATTTTGTTTTGCAGCTTGCTGTAGTATATTCCAGTGACGATGAAGACGGTAAGTGTCTCTCAGCGACCACATAGCAGTGGCTGATGGTTGATGGTCCAAGGCGCAGGCCACATAGAAATGGCGCCGGGCGCGGACATGGCACGGGCGGTTGGCTATTTCATTCAAATTTCATACAAAATGCATGGAAATAAAGCGCAATTTAGTACAAACAGTATGTCGTTGCTCGGACGTGGTACGTGCCATTTCGGCGCCCGTGCCTGATCCAGCGTACAATATCGGGATGGAAAATTATAATAATAATATTGGCGGCGTAAATAATACTACGATATAGTTAGGTAATAACATTATTTTGTTGATTCTGTGTTCTGCAGATAAAATGGGTGGGAGTGAAGCACAGGAGGAAGAAGTAAGTAAATAATATTCGGTAAAAATAAAAAAATTACTTTATTATCAATTTTTATTTTTTTATCTTACTTTTTATTTTACAGTGGCACATGGATTTTATGCCTGTAAGTACTACAAATGATATCAGAATTTTAAAAAGTAAAAAAAGATTGCAACTTACATTATAGTAATAAAAAAATTATGATGTGTTATTCAGACGGGGTACCTGCCGGACAGTGTGTACAGGGAGCTGGCGTGGTATGGTATCCTACAAATCCAGCCCCTTCATCACAGCTCTAAGTTTAAAGTAGCTGCGCATTTGATTTGGATGCACACGCTTGGCCGACCACATGTTATCATGGAAAACCCTCCACAGGTATGCATTTCCTTGTAAGTGTGGTGTTTTAAGAATTCGAACAAGTCCAGAATCCAGAAGGTGGCTAAAGAACAATTATTGTTTAAGTCTTTTTTTTTTTAATGCTTTGCCACACACTAGGAATTTCTTCCTGTATCGTAGGTGCGTTTACAAACATATAAACTCACAACACCCAGAGCCGGAACAACTATCTGTAGGTCATACAAATATTTGTTCCGTGTGGGAATTGAACTCGCGACACGCAGCGCAGCAGTCAATCGCTCAACCACTGCGCCAACCGTGCGCCCAAATTTTGCCAGATTGGTGTCTTTATGTCGTGCAAAACGAGACTCAGCTGCAAGTTACTGATAAACCTGGTTTAATGTAACCAAGTAGCCCTTGCTCAGAAGCGTTAGGTTTTCTCCGAAGACGTCGAGAGCAATACTATGTTTTTAATTAAGGTAATTTAATTTCCCCAGTCCACGCAATCTCCAGGAAAGGTAAGTCGACAGATCCTGGCGGAGGAGGCTGCGAAGTGGTCTCGAGAACAACGCGCGGCGCAGGAGGTGCTGATGGAGAACATCAAGAGCGGTGGCAACGGCCTTACCGTCCGCACTGTGGTTACTAGCAACAAGAAATCTGTGTACATCATACAAAACGGTGAGCTTCTGGGATATGGTAAGAGGAAAGAACTAAAGGCAAAGAATCCTAAGAATACCTAATGATAAATACTCGTAGAATTACATTTGTTTGATACTAGCCACCCGCCCCGGCTTCCTACCACGATTTTTCTTTCGTAGGATCCCGGCATCGGCGATGTGAGGCCCGCCCGCTTGAATTTATTTTCGCGCTCGTTTGTTTTTATTTTGCGATAACGCCTATTGATTTTAATGATAATACCTGGGCGACCAAGTTCTGCTCGGGTGAAAATAGACAAAAATACGTTTTCTAAAAATTAAACCTAGCTAGATCGATTTAGCGCCCCCGAAACCCCCTGCATACAAAATTTCATGAAAATCGTTGAAGCCGTTTCCGAGATTCAGATTATATATATATACAAGAATTGCTCGTTTAAAGGTATTAGATTGGATGCTGTAAAAGGCAATTTTGATCTACATGAAATGCACAATAAGATAAGATAAGATCATTTAATGTATCTAATGTATTTAATTGGTTATGGAATAATACTGTATTGTTTAAAATAGCTTGGTAAATAACCCATTTTTGAAAGATGAAAAAATTAAAATGGTTACTGTGGGTTATCCTTAGGAGATAAACATATACCATCGCGAACTTTTTTATCGACCTTTGTAAGATATACAATTCCGTAGTAAATTAATTTGATCTATCTGTACCAGGTTTAGCCAGCGCACAGTGTGATAAATGCCTCCAAAATCGGACATCGCTTTTTTATTCTTCTATTCTATAATTTTTTAAATATTTTGTTCTGGTTATCCATAGAAATCAAAATAATTGTTTTAATTTATTATGTATGCAACATTTCTGTGTTTTAATTATAGTATGCGATAAAGCCAAATATCTGCTATTTATAGAAACGCAATAGTACATTACTGCAGCGGCCAGCAAAAGAGGCATTGATGGACGAACGTGTAAATGTGGGCCGAGGCGAAGCCGAGGCACACATACGTAAGTCCATCATTGCCTAGTTGTGGCCAAGGCTTGTATAGTACTTTTCTCAAATAATGCGCGGAAATTAAAACTAAGTAGTACCTAGAACTCATTTTGTCAAAATCAATGACGAACAACAATAATTGTTCCCGCGTTAGTGTTCTTTTGTTTTTTTTTTCAATAAACAGCGTTCTATTTGCAAGCCAGTTCGAAATTTAAATAAAACCTTTGATTAGTTACCTCCTTGGTCGCCATGTTTCGGAGTAAAATATCGTTCCATTTTTAAATTACACGACAGATATGAGTTTACTATGTAATTTATTTGGCCTCTAGACACGACAGATATGGATTTTCATACAACTTTTGCCGGCCGCTGCTCGGCCAGTACAGCAATTACGATTTATCTCGAAGAAGGTTGTCAAAATAATGCTCACATTTCCAAGCATGTTTGAGAAAACATTATTTCTAGATATAATCTAAAGCAAGTTATGTAATTTTTTCTGTAATTTTGAATATTTTTTTTGCGCGGTTTCTAGAAGCCAGTAGCATTTTATTTTGAAACACATTATTGTTTAGTGTTACGTCAACCTGCATGTAAAATATCAGATGCCTATCACGAAGGAATTCGGATTTTTCGAGCTCAGTATTTTTTTTGTTGGGGTTATCACAAATCGAAAATCCATAACCATATTTTATTAAGTCTTAAATTGAAGTAGGTATTAATCATTAATTATAAACTGTAGGTATAGAGGTACCCATAGGTAATTTAATGGGATAAAAGTATTTTTGGCAAATAAATATTTTGTGAAATTCAAAAATTCCACGTAGTGACTGTTTGCAAGTATACTTTGTAAATTTTATTTCGTTTCACGCGTATAATTGTTTGTTCATTGTATTATAATGTAAAACTGTTAAATATAATAATATTTTTATAGATTTATTTCATAGAGCACTAAAAGAAGAGACCATGCTAGATTTATTTCATAGAGCACTAGAGTCTTCAGACCCATACATCACCGATATCAGGCTCCAACAGAGATTAAAGAAATTAAAACGCCAACCTCTGTCAATTACAGTTTTGAATTTGTTAAAACCCATTAATGTCCATAGTAATATAGAAGAACCCCAAGCAGAGGAATCTAGTTCCAGCCAAGTCACAATACTCGAAGTGTTTGAACATATTGACACAAAAACTCTTGTGACCGAAAACGAAGACTTTCTTCTTTAATTTAATTACTAGCTTCTGCCCGCGACTTCTTCCACGTGAAAGACACATAGTGTAGTGTAGCTCTCTATTTGTGAAATCATTTTTGAAATCGGATGAGAAGTTTCAGAGATTACCCAAATTATTTTACACATTCGCAATATTTTTATCTCTTTAAATAGTATAGACATAGTTAAGTACTGCACCCGGGCGCCGAGACCCGCATTATGATAGAAAATTAATTGTCTCAATAGAAATTAATAATATTTTTTTTTGTGTTCTGAGAGTGTTAACCCTATTATCAGAGAAAATTTTGAAAACCATAGAATCATCATATCTTCGATTTCCTGATAGATTTGCATCAGATTTTTTTTATAGTTAATAGTATAGTTCTGAAGAATATTATAAAATAAATATTAGGTGCTACTTGCAAAAGATGTCCGAGGGAAAAAATTTAAAGGAAATAAAATAAAATCAGGCTTATTTGTTTTTCTATTACAGAAAAATCTTTTCTGTTTCTATTGTCAATAAACTTCAAAAACAAATGTTTAAATATGTTTATCACATAGTTTATTTTAGAGTTTTTCTGAAAATCCAGAGAAATCTAATAAAAATTCTAACTCTGTTTCAAAGTATATTTAAGATCCGGTCCGATTTTGGAGGCATTTATCACACTGTGCAGCGTTTGCAATGTAAGCGCACAAAAATATCTTTGTTACGACATCACATTATAAAACTTTGAATTTCTCGGCTTTTCTTTGCTATAATATGCATGTATACTACATACAAACCTTCCTTTTGAATCACTCTATATTCTGCTGAAAACTGCATTAAAATCCGTTGCGTAGTTTATTTATTATTAGATCTAAGCGTACAACTACAAACAGCGGAAGCGACTTTGTTTTGTACTAAGTAAAGAATTCTTTCGAAATACGGACAACACGTCGGCGATAGTCTAGATCCCTTCTAGATCCACAAGTGTTTTGCGCTGCCATAATTATTTATTATTTTACTCTTTGGTTTTACGGGTGCAAGTGATACGATATTATGATATAAAGTAGAATGATAATTATTTAGAGTCCCCGGCATGTAACTTGGCAAGGATTTGGCGTAGTGGGGGTCAGTAAACGCATAGTGCGCAAACTTACCAACCACCGTATAGTGAATGGAACATGAACGCGACGCGACTGGTTAGTCGATCCTTGTGTCAACTGACCAACCAATCGCGCGCTTGGAACGTTCCCCGCGCCCCGCTTTACTACCAAAGAGACCTAAAAACGACTTGTGTTGTGCGCATCTATCGGCTCTTGCCAAGTTACGTGCCGACAACTATACGTCCCGGTTTGTATATTCACCAATATATTTTATGTATCTATTATATTCTACATAATAATACTACTTTTATAACGGTACAGGTAATTACTACAAGTGTCCCCATGGTTCAGAGCCGGATCTCGACGCGTATCGAGTGCAAGCGAATATGCACGAACGAAAGTGCACATTTGGTAAACCATCCATCCCCGTGCCTTTGGATCCTTGCATTGAAGCCGAAGTAGCGCCCATAGAGTACTCATTCCATGAAGGGTGGATGTTCTGTCTTGGGAACGGCGAGAGAGAAAACAATTATTTCCAGAACGGAACTTTGGATTGTGGCAATAAAACTAAAGTAAGTTTTAAAACAATACCGTACCGATTGGTACCGTTCTCTTTTGCACACCACAACGACTTACTGGCGCGTGCAGAAGTCTTTGAAAATGAAACTGCATCTACTTATATTCCGCGGTCAAGCGGAAGCGATGCAACTCCTTGGTCCGTAGGGAGCAGGGCAGCACCAACAACATCCTGACTACGGTAGCGGAAAAAATAGACTGTGCTTTTGCGAACCTCCGAAACTTGGCTGTATTATATTGCTAGAATGTGTTACTTACATTGTTTGTAAGTAAATAATTTTTCTCAAACATGCTTGGAAATGTGATCATTATTTTGACAACCTTCTTCGAGATAAATCGAAATTGCTGTACTGGTCAAATACATGCGCGCAGCGGCCGGCAAAAGTTGTATGAAAATCCATATCTGTCGTGTCTAGCGGCCAAATAAATTCCATAGTAAACTCATATCTGTCGTGTAGTTTAAAAATGGAACGATGTTTTACTCCGAAACATGGCAACCAAGGAGGTAACTTATCAAAGGTTTTATTTAAATTTCGAACTGGCTTGCAAATAGAACGCTGTTTATTGAAAAAAAAAACAAAGGAACACTAACGCGGGAACAATTATTGTTGTTCGTCATTGATTTTGACAAAATGAGTTCTAGGTACTACTTAGTTTTAATTTCCGCGCATTATTTGAGAAAAGTACTATACAAGCCTTGGCCACAACTAGGCATTGATGGACTTACGTATGTGTGCCTCGGCTTCGCCTCGGCCCACATTTACACGTTCGTCCATCAATGCCTATTTTGCTGGCCGCTGCAGTAATGTACTATATTTACTCATACGGGCCGACAATGCCCGAAGAATTGCCAAACTATAGGACGCAGTGGGCAGGACAATAGCACGCAGAACGAATGGCCGATGGGGCAGAAAAGTTCTGGAGTGGTGACCGCGTACCGGTAGACGTTGCGTTGGAAGGCCTCCCACCATATAAACCGATGACCTGGTGAAAGTTGCGGGTATCCGCTGAATGCTGAAACGCTTGGGGGAGGCCTATGTCCAGCAGTGGACGTCTTTCGGCTGATATGATGATGATGACCCAAATGTGTATTTTGGGTCTTGACTTATTAACAAATGATTAATTATTTTAATTTAAAATATTTTACAGGTATCCGTTGACGAATTTCTTGATTATTGTGCAATTGATAATAACATAGTTATCACATTTGACTATTTTGGCGACGAGCCACGTAAGGACATGATGCACAATGCTACGCTGTGCACTACATGGGACCCGTGTCGGTTGTCCTACCTGTATAGGCTTGAGGTAATAATAGAATTTTACATCTTTAGGGACACAGGCGGAAGATATTGGCCGGTCCGTTGGGGCAACGGCCTTGACTCTCGGTTGGTCTGTTGTTGCGGTAGAGCCATTAGTAGAAAGGCTCGTAATGCCGTCGATCAGACGCTTGGTGCGGCAGTCTACCAGTAAATGATAATGATAGAGTGACAGAAAAGTCGCACCAATAATGGCGCTGTTGACATCTGCATTTCTGCAACGACGAAAGACCAGACGAATTGGCGACGAAGTCAGAAGTTAAGCGTAAGGGAGACCGTGCCATAAGTTTTTAGAACTACCGTTAGCGGCACAGAGGTTGTATAATTTAAGTACATCACTCGCGAAGGTTGGTAGACAAGAGATGGATGCTATGGTTAGCGCCCCGGATTGTCGTTTAGTGTCGCCACTTGAGAAATATACGTTCTCAACTTACATATTAGAGCATGCAAAACTACTCTAGGGTGCGTTCATGTGAAATACGTGACGCTATACAACGCTACCGCTAAATCCGATATCCTAAGTAATACATGGTCAAATAACTGTGCACATCAAGTATCAAAAGACCCCACTCCCGCCTACACACGCGGTGCCCTGCGTTCGCCTTGTAGGTACTTTATCTAAGCCTTGTGCACAGAACAGCCTTGTGCGCTAATAGCGAGAGATGAGAGTCGAACGTCAGAGTGACAATGACAGCTCCAAGTGTACAGATAATTTGACCGTTTAGTACTGCTTAACTATCTTCAGTATTTAATTTTCAGCCCCCACCAGTAGAGCTGTTGCCGTCATTCCCGACAACTACTGAAAATCCTTGCGAATCTACTGTTTGTCCAGAGTGCTTGGAGGAAAACGTGACAGAAGACGACGGATACGTTATACAAAGTAAGTTGATTGATTTTATCGGATCCCACAGAGCAGGGAATTGCCGGGGTGTTTATAATTGGATAAACTTTTCCTATATATTATTGTACGGTTTTATAAATTCTAAAGCTATCAGAAAAGTATCAGATTATTATATAAAGTGGAGAAGATTTCTCACAAATTGGCAGTTTTGTCGTGAGGTAGAAAATTACCAAAAAACAAAGGGTTCGATAAATTGAATACACCTCAATTTGTACCCCAAGTTATCGGGATCAAAACCGTTGCAAATTAGCTCTAGAATGCACCATTTCAAGGAACGCACCCAATTACCCACGATATGCGTAGATTTAGAATTTGAAGAATACGGCTGAAAACTAGTTTTTTTTAAACATTATTTTCTGTTTTTCTTTATTTGCAGATGAGGAATATGAAAGTCTCATTGAAAAAATTCCAAAGGAATAGGGAATAAGATACCAAAATCAAATCAATGAAAACCAATAATATAGACAATTTCAGCAGAATAAAGTTTAATTGTGATGTTCATTATATTTTGTATACTTATTTAAATAATTGATTTATTTATTATGGACAACGTGAACCGCGCATTTTTTGACGCCACATTTAGGTCACATATAGGTCCTAGCATAGTTCATGTAAGACCGAAGCCACAGATTATATAATACTACAGCCGAAGCGAACTCGGCACGCGGTCGGTAGGCTATCTTCGGGAGCGGTCGTGTGGTCGTGTGCACGTGCACGAGACATACACAATGCTCTACGCGTGCTGCTGGCAGCCGTTAATTTTTTTATTAAATCTGTATTTGTATTTCACGACAAGTTGAAAAAAAAATTACACCTAATAGGTAAAATATTCATAATTTGGTCTGCCCTAACCACAGATTAATTAATAGTTACTATCCCTAACGTGTTGTGCCGACCCAAATTACATGACACAGAGAAAATAAAACTACGTTATATTACATGAGTCAAATGGCAGGAATACGATCGACATTTGGTCTAAATTACCTTAAATTAAAAGCATCAAAAATTTTGTTCGATCGTCAGCTGCACAAATCGCACCCTCAGAATGGAAGTGACCCATTTCCTCGTTTACGGAGACGTGGCGCTTCGCACGTCGTATGCAGCTTGGCGTCTCGCGGCGCGTCTTTTTACCCGACTGCCGAAGGAGGGTAATGTGTTTATCAGTCTATGTACGTATGTATGTATGTATATATGTATGTATGTATGTATGTATGTATGTTTGTTCCTATGTGGCGTTCCAGAGACCAAACGCGTTGGCCGATTTTGATGGTTCTTACGTCAATCGATTCGTCTTAATCCTGCGAGCTTAGATAACGTAGGTATAGATTAAGCACTGGCGTGGCCGCACATGAGACAGCAATAGTTAGTTCTGGTGTTACAACAAGAACAAGAACACTACAACCCACCATCGCACTGTCACTTATTATCTATAAATAACCCAAATTCCTTGTCTCAATTAACACATAATACCACGAAATCATAGAAAATCAAACAAAACCGAGTTTGTTTGTCAAACCTGCCATTGTATTAGAGTTTGACAAACGACAGAAACCGGCCACGGTGACAAAGACAAAAAATAATCTTTTGTCCTTATCATTTACATGGAGCTGCCAATTAGCCATCTCGCTCTATCAATCAAGGTCATTTTAAGGCTTAATCTATACCTACTTTATCTAAGCCTGCGAGTGTCATTGGCTACATTAAAATTGGAATAAAACAAAAATGGCGGATTTTGGGCGCCATTTTGTGGGGAATTTTTTTTTTTTTCTTCCTAACCCATCGTGTGGGGTATCAAAATAAAGGATTTGAAGAGGTGATTTCAAAAATTTATAATACTTATATGTTTAAATGTACCTAATTAAAAAAAAAATAACTAAAAAGTTGTAAATAAAAAAAGTTAATTAAAAAAATCAAAAAACCCGACTGCTTAAAAAGCAAACTAAAAAGACGTAAACAAGAAGAAAATCATGCTGTGCAGTCGGAGGATACATCTGGTGTTGGTCCACCAGCTCGTGAATATGTATCCTCCGACTGCACAGCATGATTTTCTTCTTGTTTACGTCTTTTTAGTTTGCTTTTTAAGCAGTCGGGTTTTTTGATTTTTTTAATTAACTTATTTTTTCTGTCTGGAAATCACAGAGAAACTTTTATAAGTTTCTCTATGATTTTTGACTCTTGATTTCAGACCCTTTATGGGGTCTTTCAACAAGGACGGGTCGATGTTAAAATTGAATAAAACAAGATGTGTGTGAGATATTAACGAAATTTATTTTTTATTTAAAAGGCCCATTTATGCCAATTATGGATGGAATATGACATCGTTCAAATGTCCGCCGCGGTTCGTATGGTGGCACGAATCCGAGAGGTCCAATTTTTAATGACTCTGCTGCATAGATCGAGCGAGCGCTACAGATCAATGATAAACAATTTCTTTTGGCTTGAATTGAACAATATGGACATGAACGACATGTGGTTCCAGCAAGATGGCGCTACTTGCCACACAGGTTTGAGGGTAGAGTTAGAGTTCCGCTGGGCTTTTTCTTGTGGGGTTTTCTGAAGTCGCAGTTCTATGCCAATAAACCACATTCGACCGTTGCCCTGAAAGCCAACATAACGCAGGCCATCGCTCGGATTCAGCCGGATATAGGCAGCAGAGTCATTAAAAATTGGACCTCTCGGATTCGTGCCACCATACGAAGCCGCGGCGGACATTTGAACGATGTCATATTCCATCCATAATTGGCATAAATGGGCCTTTTAAATAAAAAATAAATTTCGTTAATATCTCACACACATCTTGTTTAATTCAATTTTAACATCGACCCGTCCTTGTTGAAACACCCTTTATATGCTGGAAATTGCAACATGACGGACAAGAGCAAAAAAAATCTTCAAAAAAGTTTAGTACCTATTTTGGAGGTATGCGGGACCCTCCTGCAAACCTCCTTTGAAAACTGAGGATCCTCCGGCCAGAAAAGTGTTGTCTCCAGGCAACTGCCTGATGGTTGATGTCGGAGTGTTGTATACGTCCAAACCGCGCAAAAAACTTTGCGTGAGCGATGCATGATTTGTGTGACGTCGTGTCATTAGTTCGTAGGTAGGTGGTGCCGTAGATTTGGTCCCTAGGGTGGTCACGGCGTGCAATGTGTTCTGGTGGGCCGGTGATGGGCGGTACTCCCCAGAGGAGGGTCAGGTGACGGACAGGCGCGGCGGGTTCGCTGATGAGTGCTTATGCGTGCCCGTGTTCGCGCCATAAGCGGCACAGGAGGACACCGTGGAGTTTTAGTGGGTTGGCGTCCCACATAACTGCACATCTCTCCGTGGTAGCGCAGTATAGTAGTTCAAAAGGTGGTGGCGTTGCCGCTACATCACTCCTCTCCGGACACCAAAGGTCAATAGCAGGTTGATTTGTCCTTACATCTACATCTTGTGATGCGTGCCAAGCCATTGGAAGATTCCGAAGGTTTGTTTCCGAGGGTCGGAACCGGAAGTCGCAGAGTTCATTGGTGAGTCGGAACTGTGTGCAGTTGCGGTAGTACACCAGTGAGTCGGGGTGATAATATCCCAGTGACTCGGGAATGTGCCTCAGTGAGTCGGAGTGATGATGCTGGCTCCAGTGAGTCAGAGCGGTGATGATGTCGCAGTGAGTAGGGGCGATGCAAAACGTATTTTAAACGTTTTAAACCATTTGGTTATAAACTGTATTTTTAGTTTAAAACGATTTAAAAACACACTTTTATTAATGTTTTATTATTAATGGTTTTTAATAAATGCACTGTGGCTTCACAGTGATCTAGACCACACCTACTTCCTGATTAAAGTAATTTAAAATATAACAATAATAGTGTAAGCGCAGGACCACTCCTGTGGGACCTGCCCCATCTTATTCATACCTACGTTGCGGGTGGTTGCGGTTTTGGTAGAAAAGTGCTAAATAAAAATTCGGCGTTGCCGTTATATTTTAATAAATACGCATATCATGAATAATCTTAAAAAGTAGTATATTATTATGATATATAAGTTTACATAAATTAATTAAAATGGTAAATGATTTTAATAGTAGAAGTAATCAATGTACGGCCCACATGGTCGTGGTTCTAAACCATAAAAAAAATATAAAACGGGTTTATACCACGGAATTTATTTACAACTGTAGTCGGGACTGTGGGCTGCTGTACTTTGTCCAGCTTAGTTCTTATTCATAATTCGAGCTCTTTTTAGCCACAGGCACAGAATTTAATAGTAGGCTTTTTCAGTTTATAGCAAAATCAGGCATTACTGGAATTTTTAATTATGGATCACTTTTAATCTAAGAGTGCGAGGCCGAGAAGTGTACTAAAACAGGCGCAACCTCAACTTCAAGTGGGCTTTTGGAACTTATAACGAAAAGACGAACGTTTTGCGTCAATGTCATTCTCCAGACAATGTCTCTGTCTTTCCTCCAGCTTGTCAATGTTTTTTTTTTTTTTTTTTTTTTTTTTTTTTTTCCTTTTGCAATCTATTCCTAGAACATTCAGCAAACGGTTAAGAATGTAATATTTGGCTTGGAAGGCAGGAAGTCCAGTGACATACGCCCTTATTACAATATTTTTTTTCTTTTGTTTTTTGTTGTTTTTTTTTTTATATTTTCTCGTCCATCCTACAGGTCAGCAGGGCTCTTTCTTTTCAGTCGACTGAATTTAGAGTCACTCTTCATCAAGTGCGTTGCCAGTATATTTGGATGGTTTACTAGTCTCTTCTTGTAGCCCGTCATAGACTTTCTGATTTGTTCTTTGATAGTTCGAATTCTAAGATCGTGGTGCAACTGCTGGTTCGTTACAAACCAAGGGGCGTTAGTGATAAGTCTCAACATCTTTGATTGGAACCTCTGTAAAATTTCGATGTTTGAATTGGAGGCGGTTCCCCAGAGCTGTATCCCGTAAGTCCAGACAGGTTTCAGTATGCACTTGTATAACAGTAATTTGTTTTCTAGCGACAGCTGAGAATTTTTGTTCAAGAGCCAGTACATTTTTCGGAGTTGGATGCCTAGAGCTTTGCGCTTGGTAAATATGTGTTTTTTCCACGTCAGGCGACTATCCAGATAGAGGCCAAGGTATTTAGCTACTTTTGCTTGTGGAATTTGCACCTTGTTTAGCTTTACTGGGGGACAAGTGTTATGTCTCAAAGCAAAGGTGACCTGAACCGATTTTGTTTCATTAGCTTTGATTCGCCAGAATTCTAGCCATTCCGAGATGTTATCTAAACAGATTTGGAGCTTGTGACTAGCTTGTAATGGATCTTCATGGACAGCTAAGGCTGCTGTATCATCAGCAAAGGTGCCTATTACAACTCCTTCCGTCATAGGAAGATCTGAAGTGAAGAGCAGGTATAAGGTCGGGCCAAGAACGCTTCCTTGGGGCACTCCTGCATAGATTTTGTGGAGGTTTGTTGAGTCCTCGCCTTGCTTGACATAGAAGTACCTGTCTTCAAGATATGACTTAAGGAAGATGAAGTAGTTTGTCGGGAGATCCTTTTTTATTTTACAAAGCAAACCTTCATGCCAGACTCTGTCGAAGGCCTGAGATATGTCTAGGAAGGCCGCACAACAATACTTCTTATTTTCGTAAGCTTTGTGGATATTTTCAACCAGTCGGTGGACCTGTTCTATGGTGCCATGCTTCTGCCTAAAACCGAATTGATGGTTAGGTATTATTACCCGACTGCCGAAGGAGGGTAATGTGTTTATCAGTCTATGTATGTATGTATGTATGTATGTATGTATGTATGTATGTATGTATGTATGTATGTATGTATGTATGTATGTATGTATGTATGTATGTTTGTTCCTATGTGGCGTTCCAGAGACCAAACGCGTTGACCGATTTTGATGATTCATACGTCAAGCGATTCGTCTTAACCTTGCGAGTGTCATAGGCTACATTAAAATTGGAAAATAGAAAAATGGCGACTTTTGAGCGCCATATTGTGGGGGGCCAATTTTATTTTTTCTTCCAAACCCATCGTGTTGGGTATCAAAATAAAGGGTTTCAAGAGGTGATTTCAAAAATATATAACACTTATATATTTAAATGTACCTAATTCGAAAAAAATGTTAACTAAAAAGTTATAAATAAAAAAATTAATTAAAAAAATCAAAATACCCGACTGCTTAAAAAGCGAACTAAAAAGACGCAAACAAGAACAAAATCATGCTGTGCAGTCGGAGGATACATCTGGTTTTGGTCAGCAGGCTCGCGAATATGTATCCTCCGACTGCACAGCATGATTTTGTTCTTGTTTGCGTCTTTTTAGTTCGCTTTTTAAGCAGTCGGGTATTTTGATTTTTTTAATTAATTTTTTTTTTAGCCTCTGCTATCACTGAGGTTAGTCTCTTTAAGAAAAGGATTTCCATGACTTTCGACAGAATGGGTAGCAGGCTGATTGGCCTGTACGATGAGACTTCTTCAGGAGTTTTGCCAGGTTTAAGGATCATTATTATTTGTGCCACTTTCCATTGCTGTGGGAATATACCTCTTTTCAGGATACAGTTGAACAATTGTGTCAAAAATAAGACTGCTTTTCCTGGTAGCTCGCATAAAATTTTGGCTGTAATTAGGTCATATCCTGGGGCCTTATTTTGATTTAGGCGTTTTATGACAGCAGCGGTCTCTGTTTTCTTAATCTTTTTAATTGGCAGGTCAAGTTGAAGAGGTTGTTTGAGGCATTTGAGGAGCTCCTTGTAGTCGGTTCTTTCAGGGCTTTGGACAGGGTTTGGTACGAATACGTCATCTAAGTGAGAAGCAAATGCTTCTGCTTTTTCTAGGTCACTTTTTGCCCAAGTACCATCCTTTTTGCGTATAGGTGGTTTAGAAGCGATGGTTTTGTCGAGATTTTTTGTTATTTTCCATAACGAATAGTCGCTAGTGGCTTTGGCATCAAGTCTGCGCAGTTGGTTTTGAGTGCTTTCGTTTCTTTCCTTACCCAGAATTTCTTTAAGTTTAGTCGTTAAGTAATTTAGCCGAGTTTTATCGCCGCGAAATCTAGTTGTTTGCCACAATTTCCGTGCTTGTCGTTTTTCGGCTAATAATTCACGAACTGATTTCGAGCAATCATACGAGATCAAATTCTGAGTCGCAGGTGTACTTTCCCAAGCCGCATACTGAATACAATCGTTAAAGTGCTCGACTGCTGACGTAAGATCATCTTGACTTTGAAGAGGCAGATTCATATTTATTCTGGATTCTACTAGGGAACGGAACAGGTTCCAGTTGGTCTTTCGACCGTGCAATCTTAAAGGAGGTTCAGCTCGCACGAATTTCTGAGAGACTTCCACTAGTACAACACTATGATCCGATGAAAGGTCTTGAGAGGATGTGCATTTAAAGCAGTTCACAGGAATCCCCTTTATGACGCAGAAGTCGACTAGATCTGGGATCTTTCTAGGGTCCGAGGGCCAGTAGGTAGGTACTCCACTTGATACGGTATTAAGTTGTAAATCATCTATAGCGATCTGGAGCTGTCTACCCTTAGGAGTCGTCAATCGTGATCCCCACCTAGTATTTTTCGAGTTATAGTCCCCACCCGCTATAAATCTTGGTCCCAGCGTGTTGAAGAAACGAATATAATTGTCGCTTTTGATCGCGTGTTTTGGCGGAGAGTATAATGCTGTAACAGTGAGATGTCCGTGCCAATCTTCAACAACTATACTTGTAGCTTGTATTTCAGGAGATTTAAATGACTCTACCTCGTGGTGTCTGATGTTATTCCTTATAATGATTGCAGATCCTCCGTGTGCTGTGCCATCAGGATGCATTGTATGATAGAACGAGTAGTTTTTAATTTTTAGGTAGTTTTTGTTGGTAAAATGTGTTTCTGATACTAGTAGTATATCGATTTTATTTAATTTCAGAAATGTCTCTAATTCGAGGATGTGGTGTGAGAGCCCATTGGCATTCCATAGGGCCAATTTTAATGAATTGAACGGGTCAGATTAGTCATGATTTCCATTAGAAGATTTGTCATTGTAGTTAACTGTTGCATTAATTGCGTCATGGTGTTCATCATTATTCTCATGTCTGCATGAATGGTTTGGTCTTGTAATGGTTCAGTGTTACTTTGATTTGTTTGACCTAGGTTCGTTGGTTTCTTGGCCGTCAGTACTTGACTGTATAGTGGTTTATTGTGATTATTGGGTTGTGCCATTTCAGATTTTGAGTCTGATTTATGTATCGGTTTGGTATTTGTCATGGTTTGATGGCGATGTTTTACTGGTTGAGCACTGGTATCTGAAGACATCTTTGTTTTATTAGTTGGGAATTTCACCTTTTGAAGCTCTTGGTAAACAGCACAACCCTTGTAGTTTGCGGGATGATTTCCCTCACACAGAATACATTTAACATCATCTGATCTTCCTTTTCTTTCACAGCTAATCGAGGAGTGGTCTCCAGCACATTTAATGCATTTGGGTTTCCTGTGGCAGTATCTCTTAGTGTGTCCGTACTGTTGACAATTTGCACATTGTGGAATCTCACGTTTTGGCCGTGGAGGCTCGAACGAACAACGACAATGCAATAGACTCACAACTTCGTAGATCAGCTTATTATTACTTTTTGGTTGTAATTCCACAATAAAAATTGGTAGAGGTTTTTTAGTTATTCTTTGCTTAATATTCCAAATATTCATTACTGTGTGACCTAGGCTGAGGAGCTCATCTGATATTTCATTTGTATCTGAAGAAGGGTGAATACTTTTTAATACGACTTTGAAACTCCTGTCTTGTTTGGGTTTGTATGTGTAAAACTCTGTTTGTTTAATTTCTAGTTGTTTAACAATTTTTGAATATGTCTCAGAGGACTTAGGTTGAATTTTTACCTGTTCATCACGGAGAACTTTTATTTCGTAGCTACCATTGGCATGTTCATCAAGCAGTTTAATAAGAGGCTGGATGTTGCTGACCTTGTCAACGTAGATTGGTGGGGCCTTCGTTATTTCTTTCAGCTGGACATTTGAGGGAAGGACATCTTCCTCAAGTTTGTCAAAACTATATGACGTCTCGATTGGTTTGCTTAACCAGTATTTATTTAGTTTGGATTGTTTTTCATTTCTGTGTATCTCTGGACTTTCTCTCTGCCTCTTTTTAGAGTATGAGACTTCTTTAAAACCATCCTCATTTTCTATCAGTTTTGTGGTACTTTCTTTGGTAGGGCCTATGTTTACAGTACTTTGCGAAGGCGAAGCAGAAAGACTTTGAGAACGTGGTTTGCCGGTGAAGAGAGCTTTATGAAACACTTGCTGAGTCATGTGTTTTTTTGACGGTTCTTGGTTGCAAGGATTCTCCCCTGATGGATCCATTATACGGGAGTATTTTCCCCGAGGAGTGACAACACTAACCCGTGACAGACATGGCACTGACAGCAACTGTCATTTAACTATGACAGGAAGAAAAAAAATTCAAGTTAATTTTACTAAATAATTGAGGGTAGAAGATTTTCACTGTGATACGTTGATAGTTTTGATTGCTATTTTAAGGATGTTTTAGTTAATTTTATCACTAGAAAACAATAACACACTATCATGAACACTTTATCTACCTACGATTGTATTTTTAGCACAAAATTCACGGTTTTTATAATTATATACGGAAAAAAAAAAATTGAGAACACTATGTACTTCTGACAGCAGTTTTTTTTTTTTTTTTTTTTTTTTTTTTTTTTTTTTTTTTTTTACTGTGACTGACACACGATTTGAGGTTAGGTTACCTGTTACCTGTTAGATTCACGAGTCTAACCAAATAATATATAAATAACCGAAACATCTCTTGAGTGTGGCAGATTATGATACACCATTATTACTTTACTAGTCACAATATTTATTTCTTTTCAAAATGGTAGCGTCCGATACTTTTCAAGATTTAATAGATACTTTACCACAGTCTGAATCCTTCAGCTTGCCGACATTCAAGCAAAACCCTTTGAAAATCGAGTTTACCAAAGATGTAAGTTTATTGAGCTTTTTTTTTGTATTTAAGTGCCTTACCACAGAAAAATGTTTATTGTTTGTTGTTGTACGATGTTACAGAGTACAGAAACCGCTCAGAGGGTCATCCCCACGTATTATAATGGTTTAGGGCCACCTATACCGTTTGCCGACAGTGAACTGTACCATGCCTGCATCATTAGGTGGAGGCGCCTCACTGCTTTAGAAGGAGACTGTAAGGCTGTTTATGAAGTAACCTTTCATGTTGGGGTATGTACTTTTGATGTTAATAAAATTTATAGTGAATTACAAGTTACTCATCTTGAAAATTACCAATCTTGATTGGGCCCACCACTCAGTCAAAGAGCATCCCAGCTGTGAGAACGAACTGTACTTGATTATGATAATTCATATTTAAATTTTAATATAATATAGTACAAGAATTATTGTCTTTTTCCATGAAGGTAAAAAGTAAGAATACCTGCTTGCTATGGAATAATAATAATACTGTATTTTATAATATTTTAAAATATCTGTTTCCAGGGCTCGGAATTCATCTTCAAAGCTGGTGACACAATAGGTGTTATTCCACAAAATGATGACTCAGATGTAGATTTAATTATTAGTCATCTCAATTTAAAAGCCACAGCTGATCTGCCATATACTTTAACTTTAGATAACAGTACAAAAGGAAGTAAGATACCTCCACATGTACCTGTAAAGTCTACAATAAGGCATGTCTTAACACATTGCATGGATCTCAGAAGTCTCTTGAAAAAGGTATATAATATTTATTTTATTTGGAACTAAGTACATTAAATACATTTATAAACTGGTGGCCAGTAAAATTATGCCTACCAAACCGGTGTTTGGGACTGTGTTTCCAAATAAAATCATTTTAATAAAATTTTTATTGATTGTGTGTTCATTCTTAAATGAAATAATGCATTTTTAAATTAACCAACCTTATCTTTTTTAGCAATATGCAAAAAAAAATAACTAAAATTAAGAAATGAATAAATCGTAAAAATAGGGGTGGTCTAATATTGCTACCATGCATCACCACAACCACTCTGCCAAGAGTGCCCTACTAAGAAGAGAAAATTTTACTGTCTATCAGATTATTTAAAAAAAAATCGTCTATTTATAATGTTGTATTGTAAAATATGTAAAGACTTATTATCTATTTCTGACATATAAAATAATGTAACAATTTTCTCCTATTTTCAGGCATTCCTCTTAGCTTTATCAAAATACACTAAGGATGACAAAGAAAGGAAGTTCCTAGAATATTTATGCAGCAAGGAAGGTTCAGCAGCATATGCAATGCACATTTTAGACAAAAATATATGCATACTGGACATATTTACTACATTCAAATCTTGTAAGCCTCCTGTTGTGGTAATTCTAGCTAATCTACCCAGATTATTCCCTAGGCCTTATTCTATTGTAAATAGTGGCTTAAAAAATGATCAAGAATTAAAAATCTGTTTTTCTGTGATGAAAAATGACAACCGAAAAGGACTCACAACTGGCTGGCTAGAAAGTCTAATTTTGGATGAAGATTTTTCGTTAGAAAATGGATTTAAGAAATTAAGTATGTCAAGTAACACCTACATTCCTAAACAGAAGATTCCTATCTTCATCAGAAAGAATATCAGCATGTTTTGTTTACCAAAGAGCTTAGAAACTCCATTGATTCTCATTGGTCCTGGCACTGGTGTGTCACCATTCATTGGGTTTCTAGAAGAAAGGGAATATCTTAAGAAAAGCAACCCAGATACAAAATTCGGCAATGTTTGGTTGTTCTTTGGATGCAGGAATCCTGAATTAGATTTCATTTATGAAGAAGAACTAAATGGTTTCTTGTCTAGAGGAGTATTGAACAAACTTTTTACAGCATTTTCAAGAGTAGAAGATCATGACACTAAGTATATTCAGGTGTGTATGGTTCTCATGTAATACATATCGTTATATGCAAAGCAACTATAAATACATAACTAGTATTTGCAAGTACAACTGCTGAGCTTGGGCATCTGGACTAGATGTCTAGGTTGTGCAGATTTATTGGTATTTTAATTAGGAATTCCTCAGTGGCAGCCCATTTTGGAAGTTCGATTTGTAATACCTCATGGTCCTAATGCCTCAGAAAGCACATAAAGCAACCCCATGTTATGTCTAGACTATCTCTTTCCATTCTTGGTGGCCTGGAAAAGACCGCGCAACGCGATAAGGCCGCCTGTTGTTTGTTTCGTTTTGTTTTAAGGATTTTTTATGTATTGTTTTAACTTGATGTACAATAAATAAAGTATATATAAATAAATAAAGCTATTGGTTCAGCACATCAAAGAATTGATAAATAATAATTATTTAATGTACTTTTATTGCAGGATGCAATGGTTCAAAATGGAAAGGAAGTTACTGAACTAATCAAGGATGGTGCAGCAGTATTCATTAGTGGAGACTTAAAAACTATGGCAGCTGAGATTAAGGAAATACTAATAAATTGTTTTGTAGACCATGATAACATGGCGGTGCAAGAAGCCCAGAATAAGATATCTCAAATGCAGACAGATAAAAGATACGTAGTTGACGCGTGGAGTTAATGAAAACTTGTTAATTTATGTAAATGCCTTTTCACACGCGCCGGTTGCCGGGTAGGTACTCGGCGGCGAATTTATAGCCATGTACGCTGGTACGTGTAAAAGCTAACGTACATGGCTATTCTCTTAGCCGATGCCGGGTACCCGGCAACCGGGGCGTATGAAAAGGCACTGATTGTTTAACAATAGCAAAGGAGTATTTAGTTTTTTTTAATTGTGCTATAATCGCACCTACTCTGCATAAACCGGCGAATACAGGGCCAGTGTTATGTTGTGTTATTTATTCCATTTAAAAAGTAAATGTTATTTATTACTACTAAATTAATTAAAATAATTATTTATGTAATTTTTATTTTATTTAACGATAGGCTCGCGTTTGACTACTATCTCGCTGGTAAGCGATGATGTTGTCGACGGTGAAGCATGCTTGCCTAGAAGTAACCTATTCAGTCTTGACTTTAAAACCCCAAGGTTGCAGCTATCAGGAAACAAAGACTCCGGTAGGGAATGCCACTCCTTAGCTATGCGCACAATGAAAGTATTCGCAAAACGCTTTGTGCGTATGGGTGGGATGTCCACCATGTACCGGTGGCGCTTTGCCGTACATCTTGTAGTGTTATGATGGAAAGGGTTAGTCGGCATCAAATTGTGCAATTCTCACGCTCCCCGAAATGTAACCGATAAAAACCGACAGGTTGGCAACTCGGCGTCGATGTTCGAGACTCTGGAGCTTTGTCGCGACCAGTGCATCGTTGCCAATAAGCTTCTTGAACTGTCTGTCATTCGACTCAAGTGCATCAAGCTAGTATTCAGCATTCCATGCATGACCGAACCTGCCCTATATAAACGTTGAGCAGCTGTTCAGGCGTGAAGTACCGTCTCACTTTTGCAAGAGCCCCAACTTTTTTGCAGCCAATTGAGCCTTCGCCTCAAATAATGGACCGAAATTGTGGGTCGATGTTAACGTAACACCAAAAAGTTCGAGATGGTCCGCGACACGGTTACACCACGGAAAGATGGAGCCGGGTGGAATTGGCTCTTTGGAAGCATTGAACCTGACCAGCAGCCGTATTGCGTAAGTGCGCAGAGTTTAAACTCTATCCAACCGATTAAATCGACCAATCACATGCGAGATGAATGACGCGATGTGGATTTCCGTTTTGTGTGATTGGCCGATTTGGTCGGTTGGATAGAGTTTTAACTCTTTGCGCACTTTCGCAATACGGCTGCGGATTGGCATCACCCCATTCGGAGACAGCCTTCAAGGACAGGTTCTTGCGCTTAGCCATGGCCTCCCGGAGAGACCGTATCTGAGGGCCAGTAGCCTGTGAGCCGGACATGTATGTCTTAGCAACAGTGCTGTCGTCTGCATATCCAAAGGTGCCGGGTATTAGCAGATCATTAATGTGCAGCAAGAACAATGTTGCCGAGAGCACCGACCCTTGAGGGACTCCGGCGTTGATATATCACGGCCGGACGAGCAGCCATCGAAACCCACTAAGATGGATCTTTCCCTCAGGCAGTCTGCAATGCAAACACACAGACCACTAGGCACACCCAAGGAAGGAAGCTTATCAGGCTTTCGTGCCAGACCCTATCGAATGCCTTCGTGATGTCAAGGGAGACGGCTAGCGCTTCCCCGTGTCTCTCGATGGCCTCACTCCAGATGTGAATGACATAGGCTAGAAGGTCCCCAGTGGAGCGATTTTGGCAGCAGCCGTATTGGCGGTCACTCAGGATCTCGTTCGCTTCTTCTATATAATCGATTATTGTCTTTCCTTGGCCTCACTTGCATATAAAACTTATTTGTAAGCATCACAAGTAAATTGATATCTCGCTCGATGAGCAAGGATTTTTTTTCAATTTGTTGTACATACATACTAATAAAAAGAGGTAGGTTGGTTTGGCATTACCCACATGGCCGCTACGATGAATTAATTAAAATCTCAAAGTCATCATCTGCCTAGCCTTTTTCCCAATTATTGTTGGGGTCGGCTTCCAATCTTACCGGATACAGCTGAGTACTACTGTTTTACATCGCGACTGCCTATCTGACCTCCACAACACAGTAACTGGGTAACACGATACCCCTTGGCAAGACTGGTGTCAGATCTCAGGCTTCTGACTACCCGTAACGACTGTCAAAGATCTTCAAATGACAGCCAGGACCAACGGCTTAACGTGCTTTCCGAGGCACGGAGGAAACTCGGCATGTTGAATTTATTAATTAAAATCACAAGGTATTTTAGAAAAATAATTTAATAGGCAAATTATATTAATAAAATGTTCAAAAAGTGTCCTTTGTGTATATAAACTTACAAATTAGCGTCAATACATATAGCTTTTCTATATGAGATGACCCAGAAGATACTGGTGGTGTGATCGTACACGTTCAATAGTCGCGAGACGGAGCTCGGAAGTACGCTTGATCTCGATTTACTAAGTAACTCAATGTAGGCTTGATGATATAAGTGGATAACGCTTTATAGCGAAGCCGTAGGTATACTCGCTTCTGTATGTATTGTTCAGTTTGTACGTATTGTGTGTAGTCAATACCTAAAAAACGGCCACCTTGAGCACTTTCAGATGACATTCCAGTACAATAAGGCCATCTTCATACAAAAGAGCATTCACACGATATTTCGTTGTGTCGATGAAAATGCTTAAAATCTATTATATAAAAGTACATCTAAACTAACGCTGTATGTAGCAGGCACTCATGGCGAAGAAATATACAAACATATTTCCCACAAGTATGTATGACGTTTCAAGTGATGTTCAATAAGACTTAAAAAAAACATAAGATACTGTTATAATACTTTCAAAAAAAATCTCAAAATACATTTTTATTTAACAGTTTTTTGTCCTTTTGAAGTTTTGTATATTGCACTGTTTTATATAAAAAATAAGTTGTAGAAACTAATACCCGACTAAAACAAAAATCTCTGTAAAATATGAAACAAGTAAATGTTCTTATTCTATAGCCACCTTCGTATGCCACCTGCAGTTTACACAACAATACATTATAACAGTAGGTATAATAGTTACAGCGGATGAGCGGATCTTTATGTCTCTGAAGTTGTCTCTGCCAACTATTGCGCAAGAAACAGTTTGTCATCGAGTATACTGCGTAGAGTAAGCGAGATAGGACGATGCAACAAACGTAAGCGAGTGAAAGAGACAGTTATACAATGCTACCTTCATCTTCAACATTGACACAAAAATAGCTACTGCGCAGGGTCTTGCAGCCATATTTATGGCAAGGTGGCACACTACCACGGCTATCCTCTAGGAATATTTTCTTGTTTCAGAGCGCCATTTTTGTAGTCTGGTTTTAACACATGAAATTGGCTGTTGAATAGTCCTTGATTTATCACTTCCAGTAATTCAAACTGACTTATTATTGCCCTTATTCACAAAACCCTATAATATTCCTATGAGTACAACTAAATTATTTTAGTATATGAAAAACGACAACGCAGTTTGGTTCCATCTTGATAATTAGAGGCACTATTTAGGTATATTATACTTGAAAATATGACAGGAATAATAAAAGCAGACTTATAAAAGTAGGAATATATGTTTATCTCTCACAAGAATAAAAAAAAGCATTTGGGCCATGGATGTTGCCTGGGTAGAAAAATGATAATTCTATTTAAAGTTGTCAAAAAATAAAAGGCCCGTTTTGACAGCTATAAAAATAATAATAATTAAACTTGATGCTTGCGAATGTAACTCGTTGTTATAGTGTATGGGTAACATAGTAATTAATTAGGAATATGATTTTTTCAATTTCTTACGTAGAAAGTTATCGCGGCATGTAAAATGAGAAACGTCAACGGACTTCTTCGATTGTGATGACTTTAGTCCGTCAGTGAGATTATCAAATTTAGACCCGTATTTTTATGCACAACCAAAAAAAAAAAATACATAGAAAAAGCGCGTCAAAGTTCAGGAGTGGGGGCTTGTGACGTCACTATGTCAGTATAAAGTGCACACTGTGACGTCACACGATATTCCAACGGACAGTATCGTCGTATTTTTTTATTTATGTGTTAAAAGAAAAAATACGTGTCCAATATTTTTAGGTTATCTAACTGTCGGACTAAATAGTTTTTTTTGTCAACTACCCTGTTTTGTGCATTATATTCTGGATTTTAAAATGGGATGGGTTTTGATTTTATTTTTTAAATCTCATGCGAGAAGTGCAAGAAAGTAGAACAGTTTGTTTGCTTGCACGCCTCTTCGGTTAACCCCAGCAGATTATACGGGCGGCCGCATGCGGTTCCAAAACATCCTCACAGTGCGAAACGAATAAAAAAACCACTGCTGGTGACAGTGCTATGCGGTTGACTGCAGTTAGGGCGCTTACGCACTACATCCAATCCGAATCCGAGAAATTTCGTTTCCAAATTAGCCTTAGTACTTCTTAAAGACACACTACCTACATCCAAACTCTATCCATCATAATTCAGAACATTTTGAACTCGGAACTGAAATCACGGACTCGGATCGTATGTAGTGCTTAACCGCTCTTCGTGTGTTGAACCCTTAGATAAAGTACCTATAGATTAAGCCTTATAATGACCTTGATTGATAGAGCGAGATGGCTAATTGGCAGCTCCATGTAAATAATAAGGACATATGATTATTTTTTGTCTTTGTCACCGTGGCCGGTTTCTGTTGTTTGTCAAACTCTAATACAATGGCAGGTTTGACAAACAAACTCGGTTTTGTTTGATTTTCTATGATTTCGTGGTATTATGTGTTAATTGAGACAAGGAATTTGGGTTATTTATAGATAATAAGTGTCAGTGCGATGGTGGGTTGAAGTGTTCTTGTTCTTGTTGTAACACCAGAACTAACTATTGCTGTCTCATGTGCGGCCACGCCAGTGCTTAATCTATAGGTACTTTATCTAAGGTTGAACCGCATGCGGGCACGAGCAACTCGTGCCGTGAGTTTGGTTTGGACTCTTACACATGAAACGGTTATATTCTATAAGCAGTATACAGCTGGCCAATGGAGGTCTACCACTATAGAGAAGAACAACTTAAAACAATTCATTGAACACCATATTTAAGCAAAAACTAATTATCCTATAATATACCACATAGAAGTAGTACAACATATTATTTGTAATACACATTATTTATAGTACTAAAACATTTCCTTATACCATGACCAGACTATTTTTCTTAAATTCAGCCACTGAATTTTACCCACAAAGCAAAATACTCTGTAATTATAAGGAAGTAAAGTTCATATTTAGAAAGCGCCAGATTCCCGAATATAATATTTTGAGCACACTGCACCGCACGGAAATGATTTTGCTGAAAAATCATTTGGGCGCTCGCAAGCTAACGTCTAAACGTGGCAATGACACATAATAATATGACGAATATATTTATAATATGAACGTTAGATGGATGAGTATATATTTGTATGTGTTAGGGAATACGACACACGCAGAGTCACAGATATAAATCTAACTAGATGACGCGATTGTAAGTACTTCGCGTGTCAAAAAACCGGCAAGTGCGAGTCGGACTCGTGCACGAAGGGCTCCGTACAGTTATCGCAAAAAACGGCAAAAAAATCACGTTTGTTGTATGGGAGCCCCACTTAAATTTTTATTTTATTCTGTTTTTAGTATTTGTTGTTATAGCGGCAACAGAAATACATCATCTGTGAAAATTTCAACTGTCTAGCTATCACGGTTCATGAGATACAACCTGGTGACAGACGGACCGCGGAGTCTTAGTAATAGGGTCCCGTTTTTATCCTAAAAACGGAGAAAAATTACGATCAATGATCGTAGTTTGAGCTTTTCATTTAGCATTATCGCCACCGGAAATCTAGAAAAAAGCCTTTTTATGCCATATTGAGCTGTAAAGACTATTATAGAAAAAGTTGGTCGATCATTGGTAAAGTAAATTTGTTTTTAAATTGTGTGTGAAAAAATTGCACGCTTAGTTTTCATACAGATGGAGGGACTTGCGTTATCTAGTTAGATTTTTGTCTGTACGCAGAGTATTTATTATACTCAGTGCTCATAACTGTATTAATTTCTAAGGAATAGCTAATACTATTTAAAAAATGCAGTACTGTAACACAGTCTTAATTTTTGTCGTTAAAAGTATAAATACTAAAGTAAATTACAAGATAGGTACGAATTATTCTTACCACGGAATAGCTTTTTCATAAGAAGTAGGTACACACAAGGAATAAAGAAATCGGAAGGAATGTGACATTGCAGCTTTCCTAAACTGTTGCTTCTGGTTGAACTGTTAAAATATATAAGTAATTACAAAAATAACATTGCAAATGATTACGACTAGTTAAAAAAAGGTTATTTCGTTTATGTACATTTTTGGTAATAGCCTATTCTGTGCACCAATCACATAAGTTATCAAAAGGGCTTACCTACCTAAACATATTGGCCACCACACCATACTAAAATATTTTTTGTTGTTTTCAATATAAAAAGGGATAAATTTAATTACCTTATATTATTACAAACATTGTTTTTGAATTTAGTTTCTTTGTTCATTGATGGCTTATAAACTGGCCAGAGTAACGGCATTGTATTACAAAATTGCATAATATGCCAAATATCTAGTTCTAGACAATATCAGTCCGAAACATAACCAAAATCTGACTTCTTAAAATAATAAAAATACTTAATTTTGGACAGATTACATTCTTATTAAGTAACTAAATTATAAGCCGAATAACCTAACTTTTATTCAACTCATGTTGCATATTTATGGCATTTTCTTGTACAAAAATTACAGATTTGATTTATTCCCTCAAACGTTTCATTATGGGAACAGTTTTGTGTGATGTGTGAATATCTATATCAGTTGTAGATACGGTATCTATACGAGTCTCCAGATAAGACAAAAGCTATACACGCCTAAAGTGCTGTCGAAATTAATATCTTGCGATTTTATGCTAAATGCGTACAACAAAAAAATTTGGAGCTCGATCTATGAATAAACATCTATGCTAATACAGAATGTTTTCCGTCCTCCACAACTCAACGCTTCAAAATCTTTCTTAAAAAAATTCTCAATTAATGCCCTGTATAATATTGGCGAATCAATATTGTCCATTACAATCATAACCTTGTAAAATACAATGCAAAACTTGGCACCTCATTACAGTCACCATTCATAAAGAGCATACAAATTGTAAAAGGCTAAAAAAGTAAAATACATATGGACACAAAGAGGAATGGAACAAATACCAGTCTCAGTCCTGGTTCTTGTGGTGGATCTTCTGCGCGGCCTTGATGAGCGGCGTCAGGGTCCTCAGCTCCATGGCACAGTCGAGGAACGGGTGTCGCAGGAGCTCGTCAGCCGCTGCTCGTAGATCTACGTCCACTTGTAAACATTTGTCAAGGAAATCCTGGAATTCTACTGATAACTTTTCCCACCTAGGGATTTTTGGTCGCCCGACTGCCGCGATTAGATACAGAGCACGCAGCGGAGACTCCTTCATGTAAGGCGGCTCACCCTCAATCATTTCTATCGCCATAATACCTAACGACCACACGTCAACCTTCTTACCGTACTGCTTTCTGGTGACCACTTCTGGGGCCATCCAGTAGGGAGTGCCGACCATAGTCTGACGTTTCTCATCGCCTATAATGTTGGCGCAGAAACCAAAGTCTGTGACTTTGACAGTGCCATCCATACCAAGAAGGACATTGTCAGACTTAATATCCCTGTGTATTGTGCCCTTAGAGTGCAGGAATGCTATGGCTTGGAGGGTTTCGCGGCAGACGGCCGCGATCTGGCCTTCTTTCATGACGACTTCTGTCACGACGTAGTTGAGGGAGCCTCCGTCGAGCAGCTCCATGGCGACCCACAGGTGGTCGTAACTGAGGAACGCGTCGAGGAAGTTCACCAGATTCTTGTGGTTGAATCCCTTGAGCACATTGATTTCGTTGAGTATTAGTTCCTTCTTGCTCTGTTTAGTTAAGTCTATATCCTTGATGGCAACTTTCGAGTTGTCCCGACTGTCTATTGCGACAAACACCACACCTGTGAACAAAATGGAATACGTCATTGTTTGGGGTTGCACTTAGTTGATTAAAAGGAAATGCAATAGTTTGTTGAGTGCCCGAGCGAGGGTGTGTCAAAGGGGTGCGATTTGCGATTTCAGTTTTTAACCGACTGACCAAAAAGGAGGAGATTCCCAATTCGGATGTTATTTTTTTTTTTTCGGACTTTACTCCGTCATAGGTAAGTATATAGACGGATTTGCAAAATTATGTTTTTGTTTGAAAGGGTAAACTCTCGAGGTGGTTCCATTTTTACCAAATCAGAATCTGATGATGGGATCCCATGGAAATCAAGGGTAGTCCTCAAATATTATAGGCAGACATGTAGCGATTTTGGTATTTTCAATCACATGGTAAGCATTTGCACTCAGAAAGTACTGTCACTGGAACTCCTTAATACGCATGTCATGGATATAAGATACCTCGAATAGTTACGCTACTATGATGAAACAAATACATATAAATAAATGTCAAAAGTACGATGAAAATGGTACAATCGGACTGATCTGATGATGTAGCCGGAAGGTAGGCACTGGAATTTCGTAATAAAACAATGTATCCTAGTCGTGTCTGGGCTTATTGGAATTGAAATGAGATGTACTCTGGCTATAAATGATTTTTATGGTAATATGAGGTACCAACACTAAAAAGAGTAAAATAAAAAACATTTTAACAAAAAAATTAAACCGACTTCCAAAGCAAAACACTACAAAGGAGTTGGAAGTCGGTTTAATATTTTTGTTAAAAAGTTTTTTAAGTATTATAGCTTTGTTTACGCGTACTATGAGGGCTGGCTCGAGACGGCGGCGCGGGAAAATAAAGTCTGGAAGTACTTGGGATAATTATTGCCATAATAAAAAGGTTTTTTTGTTGAAATTACTTTTCATGCTCTTAGTCGGCAATTCTGAACATTAAAAACAATCAAGAAGAAAGTAGAGAATAAAAATAAACACAATGTATTTTAGTAGTACAAACAGATATTGTATTGTAATCAATCCAGAAAGCAGTCAATAGATAAGATTGTCACATTCTTGGTTGTCATACTTGTTATGTAAAGATTTCGTGTGACGTTATATGTTGCATTAATCAAAATCATAGTTAAGAACTCACAAGGTTGTTTATACCTTGTTTTATTGTTAGCAGATTACTTATGTACTCGAATTTTTGATGACTACAAATATTTTCAACTACAGAATAAGCAAATATTTTTATTATTAATTGAAATAAAGGTCTTCTATCCATTTACAAGCGACCCGCTACTCGAATCTTTTTACCCGACTGCCGAAGGAGGGTAATGTGTTTATCAGTCTATGTATGTATGTATGTTTGTTCCTATGTGGCGTTCTAGAGACCAAACGCGTTGGCCGATTTTGATGATTCTTACGTCAATCGATTCGTCTTAATCCTGCGAGTGTTTTAAGAGGATTGTTATGTTAAAATTTTCCTTCCAAACCCATCGTGTGGGGTATCAAAATAAAGGGTTTTAAGAGCAGATTTCAAAAATATATAACACTTATATGTTTAAATGTACCTAATTCTAAAAAAAATTACCAAAAAGTTGTAAATGAAAAAAAGTTTATTAAAAAAATCAAAAAACCCGACTGCTTGAAAACCAAACTAAAAAGACGTAAACAAGAAGAAAATCATGCTGTGCAGTCGGAGGATACATCTGGTTTTGGTCCGCCAGCTCGCGAATATGTATCCTCCGACTGCACAGCATGATTTTCTTCTTGTTAACGTCTTTTTAGTTTGCTTTTCAAGCAGTCGGGTTTTTTGTTTTCTTTTTTTAAGTGGATCCTCCAGAAAAAAATCGTGGCAATTACGAACACAACACACCTAAAAACAAACGGTCGTGCTGCCGTTCTGAAGTTCAGACATGCAGCAATTGATAATCAAATTCAACTAAGAGAATAAACGTAAGGATCGCAACAGGTGGCGTTATGTAGTTTCTATCTACCCCCATGAGAAATAGGCGTGAGTTTAGAATACAGCTGACCTGAAGCATGCAAAAGGCACGAAACGGTGCTGTTTTTGTATGACATTTACCACTGCACAGCCATTGTAGCCAACTTCAGGCCGGCCAAGAAGTTACACATCACATCACATCATCAGCCTATTAATGTTCCCACTGCTGGGACACAGGCCTCCTCTCTGTGAGAGGGAATGGGCCGTAATCCACCACGCGGGCCCAGTGCGGGTTGGTGGATGTCACATGTCTTTGAATTTTTGGTTCTAGGACATGCCAGTTTCCTCACGATGTTTTCCTTCTCCATTTTGGGAGCAGTGGTGATGAAATAATTTACACGAAGTTAAGCGCCTGCCTGGGCTCGAACCCATTACCTACATCTTGTAAGTCGCGGCCGATACCACTGGGCCACCAGTCCACCACTGCTCCCAGAACTTTGGGGAGAACTTTATGTATGGTTGAAGCGTGAATTAGACACGACGGGAAACGCGCGAGTTCCTCGTGATTCTGGACCTGCGCGGTTCTTATTGACATGACCATCTTCACATTGATTCAGACATAACCATGCGATTATCGCGTGGTTATCGAGCAGATCCTTCGTGTCTGAACAGGCACTAAGTCATATAGAAGACACATAGTTCTAGAAGAAGCTATTAAACAGACAAAGAGATACCAGAATATCAGCAAATACTACTTAAGCACCCAGTCAGTTAAGCAAAGCTGCTAATTACATCACGGCCTCCTTTTATGAGAGGCACAAAGGGCTACCTTACGACATAGTAACCAATGGTTGACACTGATAAGGGACCTAATTAATAAATTTACCAAAATACAACTAACTGTCCGTAACTAGGGACAGATTGCAGAAAAAAGAGGAGGAAAAGTTATATCTAATCTGTTTCGATTTTGTGGAATGATTTGTTAATATGTAACAAGCTATGTTGACATCAAGCCTTTGCTGAACTAAGGTGGGGCCAGCTTCCAGCTTCTTCAGCTTCAGTCTAACTGGATGTAGCTGAACACCAGTGTTTTACATGGAGCATCTGCTAGTGTAACCTCAACAACCCAGTAACTGGGTAACACTATGACCCATGGCAAGTTTGGTGTTAAATGTAGGTAACTATAAATTGTACTGAGCACTTAGCAATGTAATGGTGATGAAAAAATTATTAATAGATTTATAATTATTTTGTGTAAATCAATATTGAAAGTATTAAAGGTAGAACAAACATGCACTAGCAAGATTGATAAGCCGATTAAATACAAGTTAATAAAAAAACCGGCCAAGTGCGGGTTGGACTCGCGCACGAATGGTTCCGTACCATTATCGCAAAAATCGGCAAAAAAATCACGTTTGTTGTATGGGAGTCCCACTTAAATATTTATTTTATTCTGTTTTTAGTATTTGTGGTTATAGCGGCAACAGAAATACAACATCTGTGAAAATTACAACTGGCTAGCTATCACGGTTCATGAGATACAGCCTGGTGACAGACAGACAGACGGATAGTGGAGTCTTAGTAATAGGGTCCCATTTTTACCCTTTGGGTATGGAACCCTATAAATTAGATCTTTGTTTTGGAATAAGCAAATACCGTCAACTTTCCGAATAATTGACCAACTTCTTGACAATCCAAAGGGTCCTGGAATTGGTTTAGTTGAAATGAATGGTTGAATGACAATCTAAGTATAAGCAAATATATCACAATCTATAGTAATTTTTCAAAGAGCCGTGAAACATAAACAGATCCTATCAAAAACACACTGGGATTCTTCATTATGGTAAGATTCAAGCATTCCATTGATGAATTTGATGTGTTTACATTTACAAGCACAGGTCATGGCTCAAAAGCTGGTTGTTTGGCTGATAATCTAGTGGTTGCAAGGGTAACTGCTGAATGTGGGTTGTAGACTTCAATTCCTATATTGCCCTAAGTGTAGTACAATTTTTCATCACTAACTCTTCAGTTGCATTCCAGTGTCATGATTTGTGACCAACCAAGCAGATATTGGCAATAGATTCACCTCTTATTATAATTATGAAGGATGATTTTATTTTTTGCAGATGTTACTGTGAAACCTTGGGTGAAATGAACAATCATTCTGTTCAATGCAACAATTGCAATCGACTATATTTGCTGACCTAGCGATACAATACGGTTGCATTAAAGAGCGTGCTCTGTGCATTACGGACAGCAACCGGGTGCAGTAATTTTCATCATTTTAGCGATAGCTTAGCCTTAACGTTACCTTGTTAGCTCTCTTTCTCAGCAATAAACCCTTGAAGGTTATTTCAGTGTTTAACTTTGTAGCGTAATGAATCCTATCAGGCATGGAGGCATTATGGAGTTTCTTGTGCGTTCTTCTCCATAACAAGCTACTTTCCGAATGCACGGTAGAGTCAATTTTTATTACTTGTACATTTTAAATTTAGATTTAATGTTTGACGTTCAAAAGTGCCGCTTATTGGCCTAGTTGAAATAAATATATTTGAATTTGCACCACTTCCATCACGTCCTACACATTCTACTATGGATCAACAGATCACTTCACTTAAATTTTCACATTGAGATTTTTACAAAGTGTATCACAGTTATATAGGTAAACTGTGGGTGTATATACTCTAACCTCTGCCTATCCTTTTGGGGATATAGGAGTGATGTTATGATTATTATGTAAACATCAAGGCCAATGTTGGCCAGTCCAGCATGTGTCTGTTGTTGTGAGAATACTAACTAACCGAACGTTGGCTGCAAATTAATAGACCTTGAGGCATGACCAATGTGGTACACACATGTTAGTAATTTCTTTTGTTTTGTAATAGCAGAACATTATGTAAAGTAAAGATTTGGACATAAACATATTTCTTTACTTCCCATACTGAGTAATATTGATTAAGTAATGAAATATGGTCATTATCTCTTTGTAAAACATAATGTAAGTGTTTCAAGACATTTTTATCAAATGTTTAGACCGTACATTGACTTGTTTAGCTATAGTTTTCTTTGTTGTCCATTATAAACGGTTAAATCTTCTCAATTTGCCACTTATTCTCTGGCCAATTAACGCATTAGTGTCAATTGGTCGCTGAATGCATAGCCGTATAATGCTCTTAACCTCATTTGTAATCTGAAGGTAACGTTAGCACAGTTGGGTAGATTGTGGTAGAGTCTGATCTGGTAACTTAGTGGCTATTAGCCACTATTATACATAATACATAAAGCTATTTACATTGTTAGGATTATACACATATCAGCTAATACAAGTGTTAGCCAAAACGTGATAAGATAGGCATTAGCATCTTCCTTGTATGTTAACAACTTACTACAATCTACTATTGAAGTGCTGTATATGCAAATTATTGCTAAATCCAATCATTATAATTTTGTTTGAAATTTTACGGAATGTTCACATTGAGTAATAGAAGCCTGTGAACAGATGAGCTTCTGAATTACAATGTAGATCAATTAATGGAAATATACCTGAAGCACCAGCACCCAACTGCTTGATCCTCTCAAACCGCACATAAGGATCATCCTTATTACATATCCTCTTCAGCTCCTCGTATATCTCCTCATCGTTGAGTGTCGCATATCTCAGCTCCTTCTTTCTCAGTATCGGACTCTCTTCTTCGTCATTACCAATAAGAGATAAGTCTTCCACTACAGCTGTCAAGTCCATCACAGCATCCTTCTTCTTCATACCATGTTTCATAGGAGCAGCAGGCATCGTCTGTCTCTGATTGTATATGTCGTTGGCACTAACTTCCTCCTCACTGCTCTGGCCGATTGACAAGTCAGAGTCTTGACTCTGGTGAGCATTCTTATGGTCTAACAACTTCTCTATCTCCTTATTTTCCTCAGTGATCGCCTCGTCAGTGAGGAACGGTTTGAATGGCTCGTCAGGCGCCTTCTCCTTTTTGATTGTGTACATGTGGAACTTGACGGCCTGGATGGCCGCGTCAGGGTTCTCATTCTGTTCGGCAGGTGTAATCTGTGTGTTCAATAATCTCAACCAGGACGTTGGCAATCCTTCCAACATACCCGTCTCCGAGTTCTTACTAACATGAATATGTTGTTTCACATCTGTTGGCATACCAATATCAGTCACCCGCTCTTCTCTTTCTCTGGGTTGCTTTTTAGCGAAAAATTTCCCAAACACACTACGGTTCGATCGCCCACTCATTTTGATTGATAACTGTTTGTCTATTAACTTTTAAGCCATATCACTGTCACTTATTTAGAACACAAAACCTACATTGCTTGTAAGACACTTATTAGCAAAGGCGGAATTCAGATTTAACTATGATAGGAGTGGCTTTTACACGGACGGATCCTTGGGACGGCGGCCACTTTATCATCTGTCATTTCTGTCAAACTTCGTGAAGAAAAATGGAGAGAAAATATAGTGTGTTCGGATTCACGCATAATAAAATACAGCAATAGAACAAAAATAAAACCATAATAGAATAAATTTATCTAAAAGAAATCTAATGGATAAAATTTATTAATAGCATTGTTAAGAAAATTATATTTAAAGATATGTAAAAGCATAATTTGTTCGTTTATAGTGTTCAGTGAAATTCATTACATTTTATGTTAATTTATCAACTGCGTATAAAGGAGCGTAATATTCGTGCACCTATACATTGGTAGGCCTGGCGTATCGCTGCTGATAAATAGGAATTTTGGATGATTCATTGTCCATCCGTAAGGCGTGAGGACTGAGGAGTAATATTGAATCTTTTGCGACATTTGAATATAGTGATAACAATACAGTTGATAATGAGCGATAATTTATTATGGGAGAATATTGGGCAGGAAGTCGTAATGACATGTTGATCTTAATTATTTTTCAAATAACAAGGAAAGATACCTACTTAATTATATATCTAATGGTATAGTTATCTTAGAAATGTTTTAATTTAATGAGCCGAGAGTTTATTTACTTAACTATAAAGTAAAAGTAGCACAACACACAGCATAGCCGATAAACGGCTTTCGTTGCTGACCGTATCCTAATGATTCTTATTATGGTAAACAGATGGCGCCAAAAAAAAACAATTTGAATTGGAAAACTAACGAGGGTAAGTTCATCCTCGATGTAGGTAACTTGTAGGCAGCTCCAAGCAAAAGGATAACCGTTTGTGCAGTGGGAATGGGAAATTCTTTTGGGTGGTAACTGGTAACTTATTAACCGAATATACCTATAGTGGTAACGCCTGATTAGTAGAATCAGAAGGTACTATTTTAATGGGCTGAAGAAAAGAACACAATTGACATTCAAGTTTATTTAACATCTTCCGACACAATGGGAACCGATCCGTATATTAATTATTGGGAACCGGTCCGTATATTAATTATTTTTCTTCTTCCTCCTCATCTAACACCTTTTTGATTTCAGTGGTTGCACTACACGGCTCTTCTGGTGGCTTCTCGTTTTCAGTAATGTAAAATTTAGAGGTTGTTTGGGCTACCTCAGGGTCTTCATTTTGTTTATTTGTCGACAGTTTGTACCATAACTTGGCCCAGGAAGTTGGCAAACCTTCTAGACGGCCTGTTTCTGGATTCTTAGTTACATGGATGTCTTGTCTCAAATCCGTTGGAGGACCAATGTCGACAGCTGTAATTTTATTTTTCCCATTTACGTACCCGCATTTTCTGGTGAACATGGCTTGTGTTTAACTGGATAATATAAATATTAGTAGTATTCAAGTAATATTTGGATAAGTCGTGTTGATAAAATCACTTTGACGAAAACACTGTGTCCTTTTTATTAATTCTTCTTCCTCCTTCTCTCTCTTTCACTGCTGAGAATTGTGATTCCGTTTTAAAACCTGGTTCTCTGTACTTTTAATAGTATCTACTGCTTGTACTTTTGTTTTCTTAAAGAATCGATGGGTTCTTTGTATGGCAGCCGCCACTTTAGATATTCATTTGGTCTGTCCTTATATGGAAATAAATAAAGTCAGTTTCATTTTACGCGTGTTTTATGACGCTACATTTTATGACAACCTCCTCGGAAATAAAATTTTCTTTATGGAATAAAAATAATAATTATTTGACTTGGCACAAATTTTCTTAATTTTGATTTTTGTATTCAAAATATTTAATATTAATAACTTATTAAACAATCCAGCCTATTATTTTAACGTGAAATGAATCGTATCCATGGCAAGCAATGTGTACCTAAACCTTAGTCATTGCATGGGTCGTGTTCCTATTTTCATTATTGAGTTATTTTTCCTTGTTTGTATTTAGCGAGTTTATTCCCTCATCCGGGTATACCTACATTGGACATCGAATAAGTATATCTACATCAACATTTAATTCTAGTATTTAAGTAAAAATGCACAGTACGGCAACAATGCGCGGCGCGACGACGCATGATTTTCTTCTTGTTGTTTACGTCTTTTTGATTTTTTGTATTAACTTTTTTATTTTTAACTAGTCATCTAATGTAAGATAAATACGGTCAGCAACAAAAGTCGGTTAAACTTACCTATACCGAACTCGTCTACATTGAAACAAAAAACGTTTACAAAAAAATACAACCGACTTCCAAATAAAAACTTCGGAAGTCGGTGTCAAAAAACAAAGATCAAAAAACCGGCCAAGTGCGAGTCGGACTCGCACACGAAGGGTTCCGTACCATTATCGCAAAACACTGCATAAAAATCACGTTTGTTGTATGGGAGCCCCCCTTAATTTATTTTATTTTAATTTATTAATTATTATTTTTCGAAGTAAATATTACACTAAACATTCTGTGAATATTTCAGGCATCTACCTGTAGCCGTTATTAATATCGAGCAAAAAACGGCAATAATATCACGTTTGTTGTATGGGAGCCCCCCTTTAATATTTACTTTATACTGTTTTTAGTATTTGTTGTTATAGCGGCAACAGAAATACATCATCTGTGAAAATTTCAACTGTCTAGCTATCACGGTTCATGAGATACAGCCTGGAGACAGACGGACAGACAGACAGACAGACAGACAGACGGATCGCGAAGTCTTAGTAATAGGGTCCCGTTTTCACCCTTTGGGTACGGAACCCTAAAAACTAGAACACCGACTTCCGAAATTAAATTTATTTTTCACTTTGTGGTGTTCTTATTTGGAAGTCGGTTGTATTTTTTTTTGTATTTTTATAGCTTTTTTTATATTTTTCTCTTTTATCTATCTAGCTTAACTATGCCCTAGATCAAAAAGTATCATATGTGCTATTTTTGACTATAATCTATCTCTGTGCCAAATTTCATCTAGATCCCTCCAGCCGTTTGACCGTGAAGAAGTAACAAACATACAGACTTACACACACACTCACAAACTTTCGCCTTTATAATATAAGTGTGATGCTCACACAGTTATGCCAGAATAGATTAGGTACCCGAATAACATGAAAATTTAAAACAACCGGTAAAATTAGAGTTTACCAAGGTGAACTGTACACATCTGCGTACCCCTTTAGAGCGTACCGGTGTGATATTATTTTATGAATAGTGTAAAAAATAAACAGACATCAGACATACGATTGCAGCAATGCCGAGAGATTTGCCGTCTTTTATTGAATAGTTCTGTTGTACGAGTATATCACTAAAGTTCTTAATCAGATCTTGATCAAATTAAATTGGACCACATGAGAAACATCAGCCAATTAAAAAAATATCATCTAAATTGGTTCACCTGTTCTGAGGTGACACACATAAAACAAAATACAGTCATATTGATAAACTTCTCCTTTTTGATGTCGTTTAAAAATGGTTCGATACATGGATATTTTTCAGCATTTCATTTTGCTAACAGGGATTACTCTAATAACCCTCTTACTAATGGTTAAATTAAATTAATTTTATGGTTATTCCTTTGTTATACCTGGTATAACTTTATTCCGTGTTTATTAATAAGAGGGTTATTGAAACGTTGTAATTAAAAAATACTCTTTATAAGTTTTTTTGAATAAAATAATTATTTTATAATCAATCCTAGTTACCTACGTAGGTAGGTACGAATTTTAAAACCGAAGTGTCAATCGAGTCTCGCTGACCGTACCTACCAACATACCTATTTACTTAGGTTGGTACTATTAAGGATGTGGCCAATTTCATGTTAATCAGCTTGAGTAGTATAAAATGTATGAATCTTAGCTAAAGTCTGACACTGAAGGGTCAATGGACAACGAAAATTTCAATTTATTCTCGTCAACAAGAGTAGGCTGTAAACTGCTTAAATTCCACTAACTGGCCACTTGTACAAATGAGAGATTTTATGTGCTATAAAACTTGGAGCGATTGGAGCGAATCTTCTATTTCTATTTCGTATACGGTATACCATATGCTGTCCATAAAATAAAATAAAAGGACATTTTTACTAGTGATTGTTGTTAACGGTGCCTGTCTCGAAGTTTTTCTTTTGTTTTTCAATATAAGGCCGCAGTCACGCCACTTACGTACTTTGTGCCGCAGTTTACAAAAATCTCTAGGTTTAGAAACTGATTAGCAAATTCTTTATTCAAATTTGAATATAGAATGTGCTTAGCACATGGGGAGCTCATAAGGATTTTGAGCAACAATATTCAGGGCGAAAAGTTGATAGTTGAGTAGGTGGAGCCTGCTGAGAGAACACCGAGAAGATATCTGAAAAGTTTCAGTTAGGAGCTCTGTGTTTTCAGTGGCCCATTTTCTGATTTCGAAAAAGGACACCTTTTATTTTGATCTTCAGCGCGGCTAATTTTCTTTTGATCGGGTGGGGCAAATCGCAGACGACGACTAACGTCAACGACCTTGAGGGAACAAAACGCGCACTCGTTCCACACCCGCGCGACCCAGAATTTAGTAGTATTTTATACTTTCCATATTATTATATGACTTTAAAAAACCGGCCAGGTGCGAGTCGGACTCGCGCACGAAGGGTTCCGTACCATTATAGCAAAAAAGGCAAAAAAATCACGTTTGTTGTATGGGAGCCCAACTTAAATATTTATTTTATTCAGTTTTTAGTATTTGTTGCTATAGCGGCAACAGAAATACATCATCTGTGATAATTTCAACTGTCTAGCTATCACGGTTCATGAGATACAGCGCCTGGTGACAGACGGACAGACAGACAGACAGACAGATCGTGGAGTCTTAGTAATAGGGTCCCGTTTTTACCCTTTGGGTACGGAACCCTAAAAAGCCACAGATCAAAATGTAGATAATTAAATTGTCTTTGAGATGGTGTCGATTTCATTAAAATACGCCCAGCGGTTTTGGTGTGATTGTCGTGTTTTTGTCCGTTTTAGATATACTCGTAACTTTACAAATTAATTACACTATGTTAAACGAATAAAACTCAAAATTTTCTTAGATCAAATTATTAAGAAAATGGGCTAATCAAAGGCAAATCTGACAACGAAATTGTGGGCTTGCCCTAAATCTGACGCATCAGAAAACTCCAACTTGGATTTTTTTTAAAGATTTTCAGAGCAAAATATTTTTTTTCTGTGCAATAGTGTTAGCTATCCTGAATTCCTGATTGTTAATATATCAATATCAGACGAGATGATGGAGCCTTTTGAAAATTAAGACGGAAATTTCGTTGTTTTAGTGAATGCCACTCTTTATTTTGTATTGTGCGTTTAGTTTTTGCAGAATAAACAATTTTTCTTTCTTTCTTTCTTTAAAGGTGGTCATAATTTAAAAATTAGCACGGCCAATAGTTTTCACTATTTACTGTTTGAATTTGAAGTTGACATTATTGTGAAAATATGCCAGTTTTCAGAAGTTTTTAGTTAACATTTTTTTTCGAATTTGATACATTTCGAAAGTCTATGACCAGTGTGTTGCCAGTGATGACATATGGCTCTAAGACGTGGTCGCTTACAATGGGCCTCATCAGAAAGCTTACAGTCACTCAAAGGGCAATGGAGAGGGCTATGCTCGGAGTTTCCTTGCGTGATCGAATCAGAAATGTAGAGATCCGCAAGAGAACCAGGGTTACCGACATAGCCCGAAGAATCGCCAAACTCAAGTGGCAGTGAGCAGGGCACATTGCTCGCAGAACGGATGGCCGATGGGGCAGAAAGGTTCTGGAGTGGCGACCGCGAACCGGAAGACGTTGCGTTGGAAGGCCTCCCACTAGGTGGACCGATGACCTGGTGAAGGTTGCGGGGATCCACTGGTTGCGAGACGCACGGGACCGGTCAATGTGGCGACGCTTGGGGGAGACCTATGTCCAGCAGTGGACGTCTTTCGGCAGATATGATGATGATACATTTAAACATATAAGCGTTATATGTTTTTGAAATCATCTCTTAAACCCATTATTTTGATACTATTTGGTACTATTAAGGCCCTACCCTACTACCCTTTGGTTCCCCACACGATGGGTTTGGAAGAAGAAGAAAATTGTGCCCCCACGCTTAAAATCCGCCATTTTTCTATTTTCCAATTTTAATGTAGCCAGTGACACTCGCAAGGTTAATACGAATCGATTGACGAAGAAAGAGAATTAAGAATCATCAAAATCGTCAACGCGTTTGGTGTCTAGAACGCCACATAGGAACAAACATACATACATAGACTGATAAACACATTACCCTCCTTCTGCAGTCGGGTTAAAAATAATTGGTGTTAATGTTTACAGAAACATTATGTAAAATAATCAGCCTTATTACCCGATTGCAAGGATGTTTTTCGCGCATATATCTTGTATGTTTGTTGGTATTTATGTAATATTCTTTATTACCTCATATCTTTCAAACCGCTCGACGGATTTACATAATTAAGACATCGTTAGATACGTCTTGACCGCCCAAGTGTTCTTAGATAGGTTAAGTTAAAAATACAGTTTAGGAGGTTAGCCAGGTCGTGAATATGTATCCTCCGACTGCATTTTCTTGTTTACAGCTTTTTATTTCGGATTTTGATTTCTAAATTAACTTTTTTTTAAAGTAACTTTTTAACACTGCTTAGCAGATTCATAATTCAAAATGCTACCATTATTTCCAATAGGAGTATTACCACTCTCATATATCTAGGATCATACATAGGATCCTATTCTCTTATCCTAAATATATGACCTCTAGAATCATATCTGTGTATTAAATTATTATAGTTTGATCAGTATCATTATCACTGTTTCACTTCCAGTACTTTAAGTATTACTTCAGGTATGCCTCAGGGCTCCATTTTGGGGCCACTTTTATTTCAAATTTTTATTAACGACTTAATCACATGTTTCCAAAATTCAAAATTGCTGCTGTATGCAGACGATCTGAAAATCTTTAAGCCTGTCAGAGATTTGCATGATTGTCTTCTCTTACAAGAGGACCTAGACAGGTTCAAAACAAGGGCGGATCCAGGATTTTTTTCTGGGAGGGGCACAAGGGGCGGACAGGCAAAAAAATCAACAATAACTGTCAGAAATAAACTTGAAGTGTCATACTTCATGTTTATTTCTACAAGTTCAAGTATGTACAGGAAGGGTTTTGAAAGACAAGAGTTTCACTCATGTTCTTTCTGTTCATCATCATCATATCAGCCGAAAGATGTCCACTGCTGGACATAGGCCTCCCCCAAGCGTCGCCACATTGGAGCCACCGACCTTGATAGGAGTGGGTGCGACATGAGCGCTCAACATTACCTTGGTTTGTCCATGTTTTCTTTTTTGGACCCATTCTTTCGGAAGCTCTACTGAGGTCATCGAGCGCTGTACTGGTGTCCTCCATGACAGCTTTATCATTGGCGAATCGGCCTCTCCAGTCCAGAACCTTGAAGACATCCTCCAGTGCAGCGGTGAATAGTTTCTTTCTGTTATTTTATTAATTTATTTCAACAACTCTGTAATTTGATTTGCTTCTAAGTATGTACTGTGATGGAATCTCCACAGTACACAAAATACCGTCTGGGGCACGTGCCCCCGCGCTCCCCCCCCCCCCCCCGGCGTTCTGGAGTTTGGGAGTTGGTGGTGACAGTGATACCCCCTTGCTTTCCGAAGCACGTTAAACCGTGGATCCGGGGTGCCTGATGCCTCTCCGATCGTGTCAGACTGCCGTTTCTAGGGAACATGAGAGTGCACCGATGTTTGCGCAAACACATGTGCACTGTAAAATCTTCTGCGTTGATACTTCTAGTCAGGGCTTCAGGAGGACTGAATTACATTTCTTAAAGTCAAAGTCAAAGTTAAATATATTTATTTCAACTAGGCCAATAAGCGGCAGTTTTGAACGTCAAACATTATTAAATCCGTAATACCGTGCATTCGGAAAGTAGCTTGTTATGGAGAAGAACGCACAAGAAACTCAATAGGTACTTACTCTTTTAAAAAAAATGGGTGTTTTACAATGTTTACTTATGTACATACATTAATAAATTCATATATGTGAGGACGATGCACCCAAAAATAGCACTACACACTATACTACGTACAGGTATAAAGTAATAAAAGCACTAACAGGTAAATTCATTAATTTGATAAATAGGAACATGGTTCTCACATACTTACAAATATTGCAAACATAGGTAAAATACCTAATTCAACAACAACGGAACAGTGTGTGAGTCAAATTCTGGAAAAATATTAAAAATAACATAAGAATTAAACTTAAACCTTACATACTGATAGTAGGCGCAACAAATCACACTTGCACTCGTTTACAGTTTCGGGCAACTTAGAATCTTAGATCTTCTACGGCTACGGCCTTTCAAAATCTTCACATTTATATACAGGGGTACAGTTTAAGTCAACCTTGATTTAACAATAAACTTCAACGTTCAAAGATTTAAAATCCGGCCAAGTGCAAGACGGACTCGCGCACGAAGGGTTCCGTACCATTGTCGCAAAAAACGTTTGTTGTATGGGAGCCCCACTCAAATATTTATTTTATTCTGTTTTTAGTATTGTTGTTACAGCGGCAACAGAAATACACGTCATCTGTGAAAATTTCAACTGTCTAACTATCACGGTTCATGAGGTACAGCCTGGTGACAGTCGGACAGACAGACAGGCAGACAAATGGACCGCGGAGTCTTAATAATAGGGTCCCGTCTAATATCTTGAAAACGGTTAAGTTTGGGGCACATTGTTTCATAGACAAATCAGTCGGGAATGATGGCAACTACAATCCCTTAAAGCAGTGTTTTTCAAACTGTGGGTCGCGACCCCCTGGGGGGTCGCGAAGCCTCTACTGGGGGATCGCAAGAGGTCGCGAAAACTACCTCAGTAAAAAAGCAATAAAGTTTAAAAATATAAATTTATTAAAAAACAATTACCTAAAGGATATAAACACTTTGTGTAATACAAACTAACAAAAAATAACCTATGAGTACTCGTACTGCGAAGGTTGCGCTTGTTTCTCATTAATACATTTCTCCAAAATGGATCCGTTTTTGCTAGATTGAGAATTAAATCGTCTTCCAAATATAAGCGATTTCTTTGCTAACATTTTATTTGGGCCATTGATGAAAATGTCAACTCGCACAAGTGTGCGCCAGGTGGCAAATAGAATCAAACATTGAAGTATGCCTTTGTTATTAATTCTGGGTATTATGTTTTTCTTTTTAACCAAAAGGAATCCAAAGCCCAAACACGACTAGGACACATTGTTTTATTTTGGAGCACCATTGTTTACCTTCCGGCATCATCATCAGATCAGTTCAATGGTACCATTTTAGTACCATTTATTTATCAGTAGTTATACGCTTCATCGTAGTCGGTTATTCAAGATATCTTTAACTCGTGACACCCTTATCATTAAGGAGTTCCAGTGGCCAAAATTATACATTCTGAGTGCATATGATTGCATTGATGATGAAAAATATAAAATACCAAAATCGCTATATGTATGCCTATAATATTTGAGGAGTTCCCTCGATTTCCATGGGATCCCATCAGATTCTGACTTAGTGTCAATGGGACCACCTCGAGAGTTTTCCCTTTCAAACAAAAAAAGAATTTTCAAAATCGGTCCACAATTGGCGGAGTAATTATGTAACAAACATACAAAAAATATTGACAGTCGAATTGAGAACCTCATCATTTTTGAAGTCGGTTGAAAAAACGAAGTGTTGGGGGTCGCGAAATATTTTTTCAGACTATGGGGGTCGTGACATGAAAAAGTTTGAAAAACACTGCCTTAAAGGATCTAGGTCGACTTAACCTGTAGTCCTGTAGGTATACTTACCTACTGCATGCTTAATTTAATTTTAATCCTATATCTGGTTAATATCCTCTATACAAACAGCCATAATTGGTTTGTAGGAAATTTCACGGAACTACCTAACGTACAAACATGTAACGTAATTAATTTCTGTATTTCTATGGCGTGAAAGTCTATTTTAGTCTGTTTTCCATGCAAGTTGAGTTTGTCTAGTAACCCTTCAGAGTTTGTTTTTGATTTCCATCGGGATTAGGGAAGAGTTATGGATACTTTGTCGATAAAATCTTATCGATAGTTTGATGCATGAATTTATTTTTATATTCTATGTCTTATATTTTTTATGTTTTATTTCTTTTTTGTTATCTATATTAATTATACTTTGCGTACAGGAGAAAGTTATGTGATATATTTCACATGAGAATTGAAACAAAACCACTATAGTAAAATCAATGAATGGCACGTATCTAGAGTTAATAAAAACCGGCCAAGTGCGAGTCGGACTCGCGCACGTAGGGTTCCGTACCATTATCGCAAAAAACGGCAAAATAGTCACGTTTGTTGTATGGAAGCCCCATTTAAATATTTATTTTATTCTGTTTTTAGAGAGAAATACATCATCTGTGAAAATTTCAACTGCCTAGCTATTACGGTTCATGAGATACAGCCTGGTGACAGACGGACATACAGACAGGCCGCGGAGTCTTAGCAACAGGGTCCGGTTTTTACCCTTTGGGTACGAAACCCTAAAAAAGTTCCTTTGATTGTTTCAATATAGCAACTACAACAAATTTTATTATATTCTTACTTCCTATCCTACTCATAATATTATTATAAATGTAAAAGTCTGGACTCCAGCTAGTATGATATATTTACATTACATTTTATAGAAAATAGTCCTTTGTAAACATTAAGTTTAATATCTTAATATATATATTTCTTGTGTGCGTGTGTATGTGACTGAACTCCTCCTAAACGACTGGACCGATTTTGATGAAATTTTTTGTGTGTGTTCGTGGAGATTCGAGAATGGTTTAGATTTACAATATAGGGTAGGGTAGGGTAGGGTAGGGTGGGGTAGGGTAGGGTAGGTAGGGTAGGTAGGGTAGGTAGGGTAGGTAGGGTAGGTAGGGTAGGTAGGGTAGGTAGGGTAGGTAGGGTAGGTAGGGTAGGTAGGGTAGGTAGGGTAGGTAGGGTAGGTAGGGTAGGTAGGGTAGGTAGGGTAGGTAGGGTAGGTAGGGTAGGTAGGGTAGGTAGGGTAGGTAGGGTAGGTAGGGTAGGGTAGGGTAGGTAGGGTAGGGTAGGGTAGGGTAGGTAGGGTAGGTAGGGTAGGTAGGGTAGGGTAGGTAGGGTAGGTAGGGTAGGTAGGGTAGGTAGGGTAGGGTAGGTAGGGTAGGGTAGGGTAGGGTAGGGTAGGGTAGGGTAGGGTAGGGTAGGTAGGGTAGGGTAGGGTAGGTAGGGTAGGTAGGGTAGGTAGGGTAGGGTAGGTAGTTAGGGTAGGGTAGGTAGTTAGGGTAGGGTAGGTAGGGTAGGTAGGGTAGGTAGGGTAGGGTAGGGTAGGGTAGGGTAGGGTAGGGTAGGTAGGGTAGGGTAGGGTAGGTAGTTAGGGTAGGTTAGGTAGGGTAGATGAATGTTTGGTGTTTTTATGGCAAAACAAAGTTTGCCGGGTCAGCTAGTAATAATATATATACTTATAGTATAAGTTTTTTTTTTGCCTGGTGACATGTAACACAGGTTTTATTTACCTACCACAGGCACCAGCGATCCACAACCAAATTTGTAAACTACAATTTAACATATTTTTTGTTTTGTACTTGGTTTGTGGTGAGAAATAAACGATTTTTTTTTTTTTTGGTAAATAACCTGTAATCTTATTTCGAACACTGTTGAGGTCCTAATGAAACCAAATACTAACGCGTGCGAGAGAATTAGTCCATCATATCTACTCATACAAGAACAAAGGTGACGGCGACCGCATGTTTCAATATAATGTAACAGATATTTAACGTATCGTGTAACCGATACTGCGCTATTTATGATTAATGAACTCGGTCATTTTTGAGGGCACGCGTCCTTTGTTTACATTCTTGATTATAAAGTTAATTTGTGTTTAAATCAAGTAACTGTTCTCTATTTTTATTGATTTTGGAAAAGTCCTTTTACTTTTTAATACGATCAGAAGATTACTTGAAAAAAAAAAAAAATGTCACTCTACGGCCCAGTTTTTTAATCCATTATTACTCAAGCAATGGTTTTTATGCTAACCAATAATTTCGCTTAAATCCGCTTTTTCATCAATTGTTAGCAACACAAATAGTGAAATAAGTTGAACAGTTAATTATTTGACCATTTGCTAAACTAACAATTGATAAATAAACGCGTTTTACCGAAATTTTAAACAATTGGTTGAAAAACTGGGCCTATCTGCATCTGATAGAAGAAGTTTTGACGTTTAGATGTCTACAACCTTCTTTCTCATTTTGAAAAAAGAACGCGACATGGCAGCTTGATATTTTATCGATAGAAATACACATCACTAGGAATCTTTTAAAAGTTTACAGCAAGTTTCGTGTACGTAATGTATAGTTCAAGTCAAAACTCCAGGCGTGAACCGAGATGGTATAGTAAACAATTCTTTCTCTGGCTTATGCTGAGTTATTTTTAGGTCAATAGCTTTTAAATTCGCTCATCGGGCGTAGTTGGACCAATGAAAATGTACGACTGTATGCGTGAGCGAAGCAAGAACGTCGGTAATTGATTTCTTATTCGATTAGGCACGGATCTAATTGGGTTTTAGTATTTATTTAGTTTATTTGCGAAGCCATCGAATCTATGTGTAAATTACGTATAATTCCCGTTTGATTTCTGTCCGCATTTTTTATAGATATCTTCTTTAGTTCGCTTTAGTTTTTAGTGTCATGTTCGTCAGTGGATCTAGTGATTCTGATAGAGATCACTCCTAATGTGTTTGTGTATTAAGATATAATAATTTAGTTGGCTCATTAATCTGTTGTGCTCGGACGTTCTTATTTATAGTGTTTCCACTATTTAACGGGACTAATCGACAGGTTTAGGAAGGTGAGGACTGTTAAAACCCCTTAATGCTAAATCATGTCCTTCAGTTTAACTCCAATTCGAATCATTCGATTGACAGCTAAAGGTTGTGATTTACTGATCTTATTTAAGAGTTTTTCCATTGCCATGGCGATTGATTCGAGAGGTCCTCCAATCTGACTTGGGACACGGCCTTATGCTTTATCAACTTGAATAAATAAAAAAATGTATATTTAAAGTAGTAAGTTTAAGTACTTAGTTAATTTTTACCCGACTGCCGAAGGAGGGTATATAATGTTAGTTCTTATGTGACGTTCTAGAGACCGAACGCGTTGGCCGATTTTGATGAGTCTTACGTGGCATATAAATTTTTAATCGCGTAAATTTCTTAATCGATTCTTCTTAAACCTTGCGTGTGTCACTAAAGACATGACAGTAATCAAAGTTCACAGCAACCATCAGACGCCACAGCAAAAATGAAAAATATACCGAATTTTGGGCCCCATCCCCAATATTGTGGGTCCCAGTATTTTTTTCTTTCAAACCCATCGTGTGGGGTATCAAAATAAAGGGTTTTAATCAGCCAGCTCGCGAATATGTATCCTCTGACTTCAAAGCATGATTTACTTCTTGATGAAAACCCGTGTTGTTTTAGATTTTTGAAAATTACTATATTATTCCTTTCAGGATTCTAATTGAGTTCACGCCAAACATAGTTTTGTTTTGATGCTACGCGATTCACGATAGGTAGGTATTAGAGATAGTCTAAACATGGAAAAATTCATTTCACCTCGCTTGATATCGTAAAATTGTGCATCTGTAGATTTCCACGTACAAGAGATAAACTGATATACACAAGATTATAGTATACATCTTGATGTTATGTATATTGTATACCTTGTAATTTTGCGAAAAGTAAAAAAACAACAAGCAATACTTAAGCCGAGGTGAAAAGGAATTTAGTCCATGGATAAAAGTAACAGTTCAGTTTTGGTTGAAGTAATCGCAAATGGATGGTGCGACGCGAAAACATCAAGATTTAAGGTAAGGGATAATGATACATTTTATGTATTATGGCTTTGATTACGTAACCACAAGGATTCGTTTCGCAGTTGTTTTCAAGCCAGGTCAGTGACCACCATTTTTAACCGACTTACCAAAAAGGAGGAGGTTCTATGTTCGACTTTACGTAAGTTTCTTTTTTTTTGGATTTTCACCGATATCGCCGTCAATTTTGGACCGATTTTGAAAATTCTTTTTTTGTTTGAAAGAATATGATCCGAAATTGGTCCCATTTTAATTTGGCGAAGATCTGATGAAGAACTATGGAGATATACAACAGAACTCTTCAATAAATAACGGCAAATCTCTCGGGACTGCCGCAATTGTCTGTTTATTGTTTATACCATTTCATAACATAACATCGCGCCAATAAGCTCTAATGGGGTTCGCAGATGTGTACATTTGACCTTGATGTGACACTCTCATTTCACCGGTTTGTTCACTTTCATTATAATCGGGTAATCTATTCTGGCATTATTACCTTACTTAACTACTTGCCAACTAAAAAGTGAAAATAAAAAAAAACATTTTTATTAAAAAATTCTACCGACTTTCAAATAAGAAACTACAAAGTGAAAAATAACTTTGTTTTTGGATGTCGGTGTCCATAATGCATAAAAATGGTACCTACCAAAGACACCGACTTCCAAAAATAAAGTTATTTTTCACTTGGTAGTTTCTTATTTGGAAGTCGGTAGTATATTTTTGTAAAAAGTTTTTTTTGGAAAATATTTATGGTCTAGTGCTGTGTCGGTTTGCACATAAACGTTCTGCGATGCTTAGATGTTTTAACAATGATAAATTAAAGCGGCAAAATGTATCTAAAGGGTCTTTCAACAAGGACGGGTCGATGTTAAAATTGAATAAAACAAGATGTGTGTGAGATATTAACGAAATTTATTTTTTATTTAAAAGGCCCATTTATGCCATTATGGATGGAATATGACATCGTTCAAATGTCCGCTGCGGCTTCGTATGGTGGCACGAATCCGAGAGGTCCAATTTTTAATGACTCTGCTGCATAGATCGATCTAAATAAAACAAGAAAATCGTGTAAATTAGCACTTAATTGTGATTTCACACCGAGTAGGTAAGAATTTCTGTGAGTCATTGATTTAGCGCGATTTAAGACTTGAATCAACATTTTGTTTCCATTCGGTCTGCCATGTCGTTGACACACCGATAGTATGTCTAGGATTGAGACTAAAAATGTTGATCCGTTAGGTAGATAGATATCTTTTGGAGTGTAGAAAGCTAAGCATATTTATATTTTAATGATTCACTCTTAGAATATACGTATCAATAAGTATCTAAACTACTGCTCAGCACAGACCATGTCTCTCGAAGTGTCGATACGTTTATTGAGTGCATATCAATTGAATTGAAGCTACAAGTGGTGATTAAAAGCACAGCACTATTGTCAGTGAGAGCCCATTTATCAGTGTTATTGTCTTCGAGAGCGTGAACTGGGTATTTATTAAGTGCTAGAGTCCCATCGAGTCTATGTGTAATTTCACCAGCAGCATAAAAACCGGCCAAGTGCGAGCCGGACTCCCACACGAAGGGTTCCGTACCATTGTCGCAAAAAAACGGCATAATATCACGTTTGTTGTATGGGAGCCCCATTTATATATTTATTTAATTCCGTTTTTAGTTATAGCGGCAACAGAAATACATCATCTGTGAAAATTTCAACTGTCTAGCTATCACGGTTCATGAGATACAGCCTGGTGACAGACAGACAGAGAGACAGACAGACAGACAGACAGACGGACCGCGGAGTCTTAGTAATAGGGTCCCGTTTTTACCCTTTGGGTACTGAACCCTAAAACAGATGTTGCATCGTTTGTCTTCCTATCTGTTTGGTTATAAAAGAGTTCACAATCCTTGGAGGCAGTTTTCAAAAGGGATCCACTTGAAAAATGCAAACATTTATGGAATTCATCTTTAATTTTCACTTAGTTAAACAAAAAGTTTATTCCTTTTGGTAGATACCTACTGTCCTAGAGAAGTTTCAGATTTGCTTGCTTCCTGAATAGTAGAATTACTGCGTACTATTTCAAAGGTGAGGAAGCCTGAAACTCCTGTAGGTAGAATTAAGCTTATAGTTTATTTACTAATTTCATCTTTACTACATCTACCATTACAAGATTTCCCAATGCAATAAATGCCAATGTGTTGTACCTAATTATTCATTTTTCTCATCAACTTGTTTCTGCCATCGGCCTCGCCCGCGTGATAAGTGTTTTTATATCCCAAGGAAACATTATACCGGGATGAAAATATTTGCTATTCCAGACACCGATACAGATCAGATCAGATAACAAACATCTAGTAGCAAAGGTCAAAGGTTCTTAAAAAAACCCAGGCAGCTTTATTTCAGTGGTAGGACCAAGGAGGAATGTCTCACTGTTGCATGACGCGTGCGCCAGCGTCACTGGCGGCTGGGCCAGGCTGGGCGGTACGGCCGCCCACTGAAACGTACGTGCGCCAGTCTCGACGTCCACTCCGCGCGGTCCGCCTGTCGTTTCCCGCGACGGCAAACAAAATCCACTATTTATAAGTTTAAGTAACCATAGCCAAATCAAAAATTTCGCACGTGAAAATTCCGCATCACTTTAGTTTTTTATTTTTTTCATTTTTCAAATTTCGAACGGGAAACGACGTAACGCGATTCGATTCGTTGATTCGATGTTCTCAATTTAAAATTGTAGTGTTTCAGACTAACGGGGTGACAAATGTTTTAGTGCATTTTTGAGGATATTTTTGTGGATTCTTTTTAGGAAGGTATTTTATTTTTTTCTTTAATTTTTCTGCCTGTTTACTGACTAAGTATGGATATAAAGCACAATGTATTGTGTAAAAACCTGTAGGTAACAGTTTTATATTCATATTCATTCAGTTATTCATAAAGCAATAATCAATCAGTGGGCAGGTATGATTAGTGATGATAATTCATTAGATTCGAAGAACTGAGTGGTACCGCAATGGACATGATTGACATGTAGATAGTATGATTAGATCAACGTCTCTCTGGCCAAAGACCTCGTTGAGATCAACAGAGATGAGTTATTGCAGTTAGTTATTGATTCTTAAAATCATTAAACGGTAAACCCATTGAACCGTCAACTTAATTGTTGATCTTTACCTAATTAAGTAATTATTCTTATTTCCGATTCAATGATTAATAACAAATGATACTCAGTCAAGTGGAACGAGTTTAACTCCCGTTTCTGGATTGATAATTTGAAGTTAACTATGTGTGAAACTTTATTTAAAACCCAGCCCTTTATTTAAAACTTTAATTAAAGCCAAATTTTGACTGGATTTCATGCTCAGGTTAACTTATTACAAAGTACTCAACTTCAAACTCTAAATTCAAAAACCTGGGTTTAGTAAAGTATACTTACTTATGTACTTCAACTGTTTTAAAAGTCTTGTATGTTTTATTTCAAGGATTGTAGGAAAAGTATGGGTATGATTAAATGAAGGCCTATTGGGTGATCGCGTGACGTATATTACATTTATAACCCTAGGGTAACGACCCCACCCGAACTTTTATTTGGTCGCCCTAGCGTTTCAATAATTTACAATGTCAACATGGTGACGTGTTTCTTTCACGGTGATAATCGATATTATTATCATTTAGATGGAACAAAAATAACTTTTCTTTTGGGCTTTTTCAGCTGATAATAATTTATTGTTCTATTAGCTTATAGGTAGAATAAATGTCTGTTTCGTTATTAAAACTGTTTGAACAATGAAGCTAATTGAAAAGTTTGCCTTGAATTTACCTAATCTAAAAAGTTATCACATTTAAGGCGCTATATACGCAATGTTAACGCTGTACTGGCCGTGCGCCCGCTCGATGCCAAAATATCAATATTGAACCTCCTTTTGAACAGTTTTGTTTGCAAAATATTATTTGAATTGCATATGCTATGTTAGTTATGAAGAAATTCCAGCCATTAATTTTCTGTGTAAAAATATTTTTAAGCATCCAAGTCGTTTTGGATGAGTTTCCAAAAGTTGCGAAAAAATATCGTGTTGTTAATTTTTTTTTTTAAAGCAAAATGTTAGTTACACGAAAAAACCTTGTGTTCAAAATTATGAACATGAATCAATAATAAATATATATTTTTTTCAAACCTTTTAACCCAGCCGTTACTAAGGAGTATGCTTTAGAAAGTTACCGTTTTACGGCACTAAAGGGTATGTAGGGCCTTAACTAGGTTCCATGAGATCACGACATCAAAGTATTTTTTTCAGACTTTATGAATTTACAATACTTATCTTGTCACAGACTCCTTTTTATTCTCCAAAAAATGTCGTTGTTTAGATGACAAACGACGTCTTTTGTTTTCTTATCTAAATATACAACAAATCATCTGTCTACCATAACGAGATGTGACAACTGCTTGAAGTCACTGAAATTGAACGAAACCATCTGTTACGTTAGTCTAAATTGGTGTGAGATACTAAAATTGGAATACACACTGTTTCACATTTTTGAAAATATAATATTAGAAGAAGAAATTACAAAGTATAAAGTCATTTTATCAATCACCAGCTATTAATTAACATACGTTCATTGTCTATGGCAATGACGTGACAGATGACAAAAAAAAAACTAAATTTTTAAAGTTTCCGCCTTTAAGGGACAGCATGGTCACCCTATTTTTAGGATGAGGATTTTCAGTACCTATCACTAGTTTCCTCCTACTCCTACTCCAGTCTGCTAAACAAATCTAATCCGTCTGACAAACGTCCTGTTTGAACACAAATTCTGCCATGTTGTTCGGTACTGGATTTCAGCGGGTAAATTTTATATTCATTCGTCTTGTTATTCGATTTTCAAATTTTGAGGGTCCGAAAGGACGCCACTGCCACGACATCGTCGATAACAACATAGAGATCGCTTTAGCTGTATGCTGCCTGTTTTGAGCACAGAGTGCAGGATAGGAGGTGGACCATAGTTTTTGACACAGCTCCATATTTACGGCTTGCAGTATTATATTATCTGTGGCCTTGCTGACGTTTCACAATAAACACAACTACTACTTAAACTGTATGTAGGTAACATTACAATTAGGTATAAACTTAATCTCCATGGTCGCATCTTCTGCGTGGGCTCTGTGGGCTGCAGTGCAGTTGAAGAGGCCTTGACGGTTCATGGTAGGCCAGTATTAAGGCAAGAAAACTATACAACCTGCACGTAGTTTAGTTGGCGAGAAGGTCACTACACAGTGGCCCATCACATATCCATGGCATATAATGTTTTTATTGCTGGAAGTGTTAGAGCAATCCACCAAGTGAGTCCAGTGTGGATTTTTAATTCTAGAAATCTAGAAGAAGCTGCAGCTTAATTGCGTAAGTAATATTCGAAAAGGCAAAGGTTTCCACATCGTGTCTTTCATCTCGCATGTGATTGGTCAATTGTTCATACTCTTTCATGGGGTCAAACCTTTTGCCTTGCCGAATTCAATTAGGCTACTTTCTTTACTTTAAAAAAAAAAACGTTGCCCCACACTAGGAATTTCTTCCTGTATCGTGGGTGCGTTTACAAACATTTTTTTTTTATTTATTTATTTATTCAAAATTATGTAAGTAACACCTTAACAGCTACAACGCCAATGCGATGCTACTACCACAAAGATACAATAGAAATATAATTTAAAATACCATTAAATACAATTAAAATATTACAATTAAAATAACAATCAAAATATAATCAATCATAATAATATAAATACAATTAAAATCCAATTATAATTCAAATAAACACAATAAAATACAATTAAAATACCATTAAAATCCAATAAAAAAATCATTTAAAATTATTTTTCACCATTTTCAATGCACTTCAGTGCTACTCTTGTGAACTTCATCAGGCTACAGTGAAATATATCTATCTCATTCGATATATTATTTAATAATCTTATGGCGCGTGACAAGGGGGCAAACTTGTTCAGGTTAGTTCTATAGGATGGCTCCAACATATAAACTCACATACACAAACACCCAGAGCCGGAACAACTATCTGTAGATCATACAAATATTTGATCCGTGCGGGAATCGAATCCGCGACACGCAGCGCAGCAGTCAATCGCTCAACCACTGCGCCAACCGTGCGCCCATACTATATATATACTGGATTCCTCACGATATTTACCTTCTCCGTTTTGAGAGTACTGGTGATGCAATAAATGAAACAAAGTAAATGGCCTGTCTGGTTTGGGAGCCCACGACTTTCGACTTGTATTGGCCCGAAACCTCTCAGCTATCATCACTGCTATCCTAGGCCACCACTTACTCCGACCCATAAGTACCTGATTCTTTAATCTGTGGTATAGATAAAGTACGTGCAACCTTACGTGCAGTAATAATTCACTCACTTATATAGTTCTCGTGTTAGCAGTATCGGGACATTTTTTTTTTGGTGACGAATCAGTGCGAAAATCAAACATAAATAGAGCCGTCTAGATATGTCAGTGTCAGTGTAGCAAGGTGAAGCCGTATAAAAGCTAAAAACAACACCACGGATTCACATGGCACTTCTACACAATGTTTTTAAGATGAAGATAATATCCCTCTTACTAATAAACACAGAATAAAGTTATACCAAGTATAAACCTATGAAAATGTATGGTTATTCCTTTGTTATTCCTGGTATAACTTTATTCCGTGTTTATTAGTAAGAGAGTACATGTTTACCGTGCACTCACTGCAGTCATGCTCCTAATTATACCAATTTATTCCAAATTCAAAAGTCTGCTGAAAAAAAGAAATGTCGGCTGTTTCCTAACTATACCAATTTATTCCAAATTCGAAAGCATTTAGATACCGGGTTTATGAAATAGGTAACCTGAAAGATTTTTTCGTAATATTTCAGCCAATATCTGCAGAGTAAAGAAATTGCATCAGATAGGTAAATGCTGTTGTATGCCTTTCAAAAAAAATAATTAAACACCATTTTAAAACTAAGATAGCTATTTGCTTTTTCATAGTATTTTGTAAGCAATAAACTCCCTGAAAATCCTGGAAGCCCAACCTCATCCCACAGTACGGAAAAGAAAGCAAAAAGGAAGTCAGCTTAAAGAAAGAAAGAACAAAAAAAGTTAATTCAAAAAATCAAAAAACTATAAAGTCGTAAACAAGAAGAAAATCATGCTATGCAGTCGGAGGTTACATTTATTTGCGAGCTGATTGACCAAAACCAGATGTATACTCCGACTGCACAGCATGATTTTCTTCTAGTTTACGTCATTTTAGTTCGCTTCTTAAGCAGACGGGTATTTTGATTTTTTTAATATATTTTTTTATTTATAACTTTTTAGTATTTTTTTTTATCGGATTATTGTCATGTTATATATATTTGGAATCACCTCTTAAAACCCTTTATTTTGATACCCCACACGACGGGTTCAGCAGAAAAAAAAATGGGCTCCCACACTAAGGCGCCCAAAAGCCGCCATTTTTCTATTTTCAAATTTTAATGTAGCCAGTGACACTCGCAAGGTTAAAACGGATCGATTGACGTAAGAATCATCAAAATCTGCCAACGCGTCTCTAGAACGCCACATAGGAACAAACTACATTCATACATACACTGATGAACACTTTACCCTCCTTCGGCAGTCGGGTGAAATGGCATGAGTGTATGTTACAATTCGCCCGACTCGGGTATCGGACCCAGGACCTCTTGTTCATCAGTAGCATTTGCGACCACAGACAGGTTTTTGTTCTGCTTTTTTTTCCTAGTAAAAACTCCCAGGAAATAGAGTACTTACTTACTTCCTAAATGACAAAACTCGATGTAACTAGATCAGGTATTGGTACTAATTAACTAAACTAGACCAGTTCTAGAGGTGCGCCGTCCGGGCTCAGACCGGAACCCATTTCAGTCCGGATCCCACCTTATTGCTGGTCATTGACTCTATAAGTGAGGCTTTTTCTTGAAATAGCTGTGTGAGACCGCCCAGTTGTTGGTACTTGAAGTAATCTGGAATTTTTAGAGAATAATAAATCAGCATCCTAATTGTGTAAGTTCAAATAATTCATTATTTGAAGGCAAAGCACAGAGAATGTCACAAGTTTTCATTTTTACCCGACTGCCGAAGGAGGGTAATGTGTTTATCAGTCTATGTATGTATGTATGTATGTAAGTATGTATGTATGTATGTATGTATGTATGTATGTATGTATGTATGTATGTATGTATGTATGTATGTATGTTTGTTCCTATATGGCGTTCTAGAGACCAAACGCGTGGGCCGATTTTGATGGTTCTTACGTCAATCGATTCGTCTTAACCCCGCGAGTGTCACTGGCTACATGAAAATTGGAAAATAGGAAAATGGCGATTTTTGGGCGCCATATTGTGGGAGCCCAATTTTTCTTTCTCTTCCAAACCTATCGTGTGGGGTATCAAAATAAAGGCATTTAAGAGGTGATTTCAAAAATATATAACACTTATATGTTTAAATGTACCTAATTCGAAAAAAAAAATACTAAAAAGTTATAAATAAAAAAAGTTAATTAAAAAATCAAAAAACCCGACTGCATGAAAAGCGAACTAAAAAGACGTAAACAAGGAGAAAATCATGCTGTGCAGTCGGAGGATACGTCTGGTTTTGGTCAGCAAGCTCGCGAAGATGTATCCTCCGACAGCACAGCATGATTTTCTCCTTGTTTACGTCTTTTTAGTTCGCTTTTCATGCAGTCGGGTTTTTTGATTTTTTAATTAACTTTTTTTTTAATTTTTTTATTGGCAAGCAAATCTTTATCTATGGTAGTTTTATTCTCAATCACAAACTTTTTTTAAAAGTAAACGTAAGGCGCCAAAAAGACGTTTTTGTTAATGGCCGAAACGAAAACAACCGGGAATGTCCATGACATACCGGTATATACCGGTAAAGAAGAAGGATAAAAATTAAATACTTCTAAACTTTTAACTGCGTTTTTCTCAAAATGTATTAATTAGGACATACCCTGTTTTTTGCCTGTACCCTTCGTTTTATTTATGTTCAAAATACCGTGTACTTGAACTCGACAGCGTACAACACGCAGTGAATACTGTTGAGTTATCAAAATGAAAGGGAAGGTTGTACGGTCAGTGGATCGTCTTAGGCCCAGCGCACACCTGGAGAGGCGCGGCGAAGATACTGAGAAGATTTTTTTTTTTTTTTTTACTATATATAGGCCTGTGTTTGACCACAATCTCACCGTGGTCAGTGATGATGTGGCCGATGGTGGTAAGCACACAAAGCCTAGAAGGGAACTGGCTCTCAAGTGCTGCTGACGGAACACACCGGAAGGTGCTTGGCGACAGATTTTCAACTTGAGGGTGGTTGCCAGCCAGGCGGGTACTACAAAGTACCCTACCACCGTGCTATGGTTTCCTCACGATGTTTTCCTTCACCGAAAGCTCAAGCTCATTGTAGGATTCGAACCCGCGACCTTCGTCTCGGTATCCGACGTCACTACCACTGAGCTATCATCGCCTTAAAAGATAACAATTTAAATTAGACTCTAATTCTTATGTTATAAAGTTGAAAATGTCATGGCAAAGATAAATAAGAACGAGCCGAACGGCGCACGACACAGTGATCTTATATTGACCGTATGTCAAGGTAGTTAGGGTTTATATTAAATTGTTGTCTTCAATTGCTCTCCGCTGCGCCTCCAGCAGTGTGCGCAGGTCCTTAGATGTACTTCGTGGTGTCAAAACAGATACGCAATTAGGGTGCAGGCATGTAACTGTTTCATTGCGGGCCAAAGTCCTCACTTTAGGCCAGGAACTCCAGGAAGTAAGCAAAATGACTTAGCTGCCACTTGCGAGACGTAATGCAGGGTACCAAGTGCACTAAATTGGTATACTATACCGGTTTGGAGTAACTAAGAACTTCTTTACATTTATTTTACGATACAAACCGGTACATTGTAGCATACACTTATTCTTCTATTATTTCATTGTACATTATTTACGCATTTTACACAACCTTATCACTCATATCAAATTAGGTATCTATTATATTTTATTTTTATTTTGATACCCACGTCCATGTGTCGCTGAGCGGTGCCAACTGAAAACTCACTGTGTGTCTAACGCCCAGAAAATGCTGAGTTTGCGTTTTGCGCAATTTGTCTTTGCACTCCTTTACTGTATTTTACTCCATGTTTGTTGCTGTTGTATTGTGTCTGTGTCGAATAAATGTATTTCTATTTACATATTTTGTGTCCAGCCAGTGTGGAACTCTCTGCCAGCGTATGTGATCCCTATAACTTGATATCCGTCTTCCTTTAAAGCAAAAGTAGACAAGCATCTGCTTGACTCGCTCGCTCCATCCAGGATAAGACCAGGCTCATCAGAATAAACGGAATGCAGACTTTTATCACTCCAACGAAATCTAGAACCGACTATACAATTTGTCGAAATTAGTGTACCTAATGATACAAGTGATATGACGCTGTTTTGCCGTTTTAGTATAGTGATTCATTACTTGAGTTCGTGTGCAATAATTTACGCATGGAACACATTTATCTATGTTCCTACACTACTGCATTGAATATGCTAAAAATGCGAATAAATGTACGAAAGAGAAACAAACTTAAGTGGTATAAATCTACCTACTTAGTTGTTTTTAAATGGCTGTAACTTGAAACAAAATTAATTTTAAAACTTGTCTGTACCGGCTAGCCCATACCTACTTTACTTGACACACAAACAAATTGAACAAAAATTATTTATACGTGAAAGAACATAGTCTTATGACAAGTGAGAGGTCACGGCAATTTTATTTAGGTAAAGTCCTCGCCAAACTTCTTGGCCGCCCTGAAGTTGGCTACAATGGCTGCGCAGTAGTAAAATCAAATACAAAAACAGCACCGTTTCGTGCCTCGCGCATGCGGTAAACCAACTTCAGGGCGGCCAAGAAGTTTGGCGAGAACTATAAAGTAATGTTTGAGAGCAGGTGGCGTGGGCTGCTTAGGGTCCTCCTACATCTACTCGTAATCATTTAGTACATGTACTTATCCTATCAAGTGCCAGTTCAGCTTATTCTGCAACTTTTAATGTATCTTTATAAAAGTAGAGATAAGTTTTCAAACCCTATGATTTTTCCAATATGATTTTCAATATAAAAATTAAAGAACAAATTTAAAAAACCCCCGACACAAAAACTTTTAAAAAGCAAAAGAAAAACCTCGTACACGCGTCGGGGAACCGCTAACATTTACTTAGTTATTTGTTATTTCATGCTTTTTAAACTACATATAATATACCTAGTAATAGACATGATTCAATCGACAATCTATCGAAATACGTAATAATGACACGATATCTTGCGAAAAAATCCAGATTCAAAGTGTAAAATGCAAATAACTTCTTAACGGCTGAACCAATTTTATTCAAACATAACACTAAGATCACTCACGACAAAGTCTCCTTTCAATCAAAAAATACTAAATCAAAATCGGTTCATCCGTTTGTGAGCTATGATGCCACAGACAGATACACAGATACACACAACAACATACGTCAAACTTATACACCGTTCTTTTTCCGTCGGGGGTTAAAAAAGATAACGATGATATTTTTAGTTTTGTAAAGAGCTCTTAACCTCGAAGTCACCTGATGGAATAAGGTATATATGATGGCACGATCGAATCCAGAAGATGCCTGTTCACTCTTGAGGCTCACCAATCCCAAGTCTTGACTAACACATCCGCAAACTCCCGTAAACTCTTTAACATAAAATCGGTATGGTTCTTCCAATACAAGAGATTCTCTCATACAAGCCAGGAAAACCAATTTTGAAGTGCACAGTTTTATTACTTTGCGTGAAACCTAAGCCAAGACCAATATCCGGAACTTGATTTACATTCACCGTTTGAAAGTTCCAAGTCCAACTAACGCACAAGTATTGTAATTATACAGCCAGTTATAAAGATACGGAGACAAAATTATGCACGCGAGCTGAATTAACTGGTCACTTCTAAGTGTTTTAAGACATTACCGAGAACGCGTTCAACACTTGAATTGCCAACGCGTTCTGTTTACGCAGCCGCTGACTGGCGTAAAAAGAGAGATCTACAACTGTATCTGGCTCGTTGTCTATAGAAAGTATGAAAAATCCAAGTGTTTATTTCAATGATGCATGTGTTAAATCTCAAAAACAAAGTAAACGCTGTCGGTTTCACCGTAAATCTTGTTAAAGACGTTGAAGCAACAACTGTCTGTACTGAGGGCCAGTTTATCTTGGCGGGTGGTGTTAAAGGGAACTTGAATAACTGTACTGAATTTGAGGTAAAGCCTTTGCCAGCAGCGCCGCCCTGGAATGCCAAGATAAACTGGGCACGATGTATGTTTAGTTTCTGTTTACAACGCCCTTGCATCATTGACGCAGAACGCGATTTGGTCTCCAGTCCCGTTGAATGTCAGATGTGAAACAGTTGGCTCGTCGCCATGAAGTATTTAGCAGAATCCGAGAGCTTTGAAGGACGATGTAGTATTTCTGAATTAATTCGGGCGATGCGGATAACTTTTTTGGCAACAAACAAGGATTTATGTGCGGATTATATAGGCTTAGGCTGAATAAAATAACATCGTGGCTTTATTGCCGGAAACATGTTTTTTTATCACGCTATATAATATTATAAAGGCGAAAGTTTGTGAGTGAGTGTGTGTTTGTTACTTCTTTACAGTCAAATGGCTGGACGGATCTAGATGAAATTTGCCACAGAGATAGATTATAGTCGGCAATAGCACATAGAATATGTTGAGGACAGCGGAGCTCTGGCTGCAATGAAGCACGAGGGCTATACTTACAACCAGATTTATTAGCATTTTATCCACAGGTTTACTCTATTACAATATACGCAGGCAAACATGGCTTCAAACTATAAACTAACTTTACAGAATACTTTTTATCCCTGGATGATGTTCCCTCGGGATAGTTTTCGACATTCACGCGGGCACAGATAATATAATACTAGCATACAGATGCCTCATCCCATACAAAGAAACCGTGCCGACGTAACTAGCGTTTTTCATCTGATTATACCGATTATTTTTTGTAAATCGATCGCGTTCGGTTCCGTTCCACGGCGATAGATAGATCACCATCTATATCTGTGGTACGTAACCGAACGTGATCGATGTACAAAAAATAATCAGTATAATCAGTACAGTACGTCGGCACGGTTTTTTTGTATGGGATGAGACACCACTGACGCGGGTGAAGCCGCTTGCAGAAGCTGGTTAATAAAACAAACAGTCCACTCCAAAAACGAATCTGTGGGCTTAGTGTGAGTTTTTACTCACGCTCACTCGCGTTAACGTAAACGATCTCTTATGTCAAAATGTATACCTAAAAAGAGGTTCCTCCTTACCCTCACCAGACGGCGCTTATCCAGTTTCAATACAAATTGACGTTTACGTTAACGCGATTGAGCGTGAGTAAAAACTCGCACTAAGGCCTCTGATGTAATTGTAATCTTTCAGTTTTGGCATGGGAATTGTTTTGGATATAGGTTGAAAACTGTATTGAGTCATTTAACGTAATTTAATGTAGGTTACGTTAAGACATTCACCTACCAGGGAGTTTTATTTAGGTAGCATTCAATGAACCGATCAATTACTAATCCAACACCGTTACAAATAACGCCTCCTTAGACTCAGTCGATCCAAAAACGTTTATGGAAGGGTTCAGTGACCGCACAGATTTGCTTCAAGAAAAAAATATAAATATTTATGTTTGCTTTGTCGGTTGCTAGGCGACGGAAGAAGGGACGAGCTTAGAAATATTACTTGGAAACAAGCTTGTTAGAAGACTTCCTTGTTTCTTGAATGAGAAATGTTTCTTGATCAATAATGAGAGGTACTTTCACTGATGGATGATTATTCTGATTCTTATTACTTTATTCTCGTCTCGGGAGAAAGAAATTAGAATGTATCGGCTCATTACAAAAACTACTGTCGATTGTTAGGATACATTGTTGTGTTACAGCTATTCTAAATTTAATAAGATCCAACAATGGGTTTGTAAGATAAGGTCCGTTCGAATAACTGTATCGTGCGAGTGGCGCAAATGTTTGATAGCGAAACAATGAACTGGGAAGATCGTATTGCAGTTAGATATAGCTACTGGATACTTTGGAAAACAACACATTGTATTTTTAGCCTTATGACCGAATAGTGCAATGCAAAGTTCCCAGATTTACGATATCAGGATTGGGATGGAGGACTTCTGAAACTAGGACGTCAAAAGATTTTTTATTTTATTTTTTATTATTGACTCGCGGGCGCCTCGCGGTTCCACCCGCGTAGTTCCCATTGCCGTGGGAATACAGGGATAAAAAGTAGCCTATGTCACCCGGGGATAGTGTAGCTTCCCAACGGTGAAAGAATTTTTGAAATCGGTACAATAGTTTTTAAGTTTATTCGTTACATACAAAAATACAAATCTTTCCTCTTTTTACCCGACTGCCGAAGGAGGGTAATGTGTTTATCAGTCTATGTATGTATGTATGTAAGTATGTATGTATGTATGTATGTATGTATGTTCCTATGTGGCGTTCTAGAGACCAAACGCGTTGGCCGATTTTGATGATTCTTATTCAATCGATTCGTCTTAATCCTGCGAGTGTCACTGGCTACATTAAAATTGGAAAATACAAAAATGGCGGATTGTGGGCGCCATTTCGTGGCGAAAAAAAAATTTTTTTTTCTTCCAAACCCATCGTGTTGGGTATCAAAATAAAGGATTTTAAGAGGCAATTTCAAAAATATATAACACTTATATGTTTAAATGTACCTAATTCTAAATAAAAATTACTAAAAAGTTGTAAATAAAAAAAGTTTATTAAAAAATAAAAAACCCGACTGCTTAAAAAGCAAACTAAAAAGACGTAAACAAGAAGAAAATCATGCTGTGCATTCGGAGGATACATATTCCCGAGCTGGCGGACCAAAACCAGATGTATCCTCAGTCGGGTTTTTTTGATTTTTTTAATAAACTTTTTTTTATTATAAGTGATCATTCATATTAAAAAAAAAAAACATTCTTTAAATAATCTTTTTATAAATCAAGCTTTGTCGTATTCTTCTCAGCAAACTATTTGATTCCCATATATATCATGGCAGTGCACAAAGAATAACTAGTCCGCCATATTGGATTTAGAATGACGTCACATAGCTAACCATGCATTGTCATCGAAACTAAACGTGTATGCAAAACTGCATCTTAATTGATGGAGGATAATTGCTTTAAAATTCACTTACAAGATTTGACCCGAACACACTTAGGTACATACATACAAACATTGCAAGTTAGATAAAAGCTTGTAAAAAGGCCTAACATAGTATGGGATGCAATGGAATTTGAGCTCTGTCATATATAACATAGACTTTGTTGTACCAAAATCTAATAATTACCTCAAATTCTAATATGGACGGAAGTTAATCGACTTATGCGACTAACTGTACCTTTGATGGGTTTGATCTAAAGATTGCTTTACGATACGAAAGTTCCATTGGAAGAGTTGATTGGTTACGTCTGACCAGGCACAAACAAAGCACAGCATATTTCATGCAGTGCTTACAACTTCCTCTTGCATCTCTGTGTGTCATATGGTTACTGTCTACTCTGTCACATATACGACAGAATACGTAACGATGCCCGTCTGTATTGTGTCTACTGTTTTAATAATGTAGTTATTTAATAGTAGGTTATGCAATGGCCATATAATAGGGGTTATTGCCGAATGTGATAATATTACACTCGCGTGTTAACCCACACTCGTGTTTTAATACCTAATTATATGCCGTTGCATACACTACTTTATCTTCACTCATACAGTTAAATAAAACAAAAGTGGAAACGGAAAAAATATGTGGTATGGCGGGCAATTTAGATTCTCATTGCGCATGACTGCGCAGCGCGCGTATCTATAGACATTGACACTACTTTTCTACATTAAGTCAATGAGCCCATCCATGCTATTAAATTAAAAAGTAAAAGTGTGCTATAAAATTAAAAAGTTATTTAAGGAAATCGAAGGAAAATGTTGCACTGTAATGGTATTTTTTTTTAATTTTACCTATCCACGAATATAAAGTACGTGTTTATGCAATATTTTTTGAATTCATATTTGGAACATTACGTTGTGAGTGTAGATAAAGTTAATTACTTCAGAGAAGACTTAATGTTTTAGTGCGCTGGAAGATGCTCTGTATCCGGTAAATCCAACTTTGGGGGATGTCATTAAGACTTTCATTAAAAATTGTTATTGCAATTTATTGCGTAGTTACGATTTATTATTACCCAGGCACTTCATAGTTTGTCAGTAGTTTTGACATAAAATAAGCTGTTGAATTCTACTTTTTTTCGTAATGCTGAGTATATCATATTTATATCAAAATCTTACTTCTGCCAACGGCTTAGCCCGCGTGAAAACTGATTTTTTATCCCAAGGGAACATTATACCGGCAACTGCCTATGTGCTATTCCAGACTATAATTAACCTCTGTGCCAAATTTCATCGATTTCGTCTTCTCCCTGAGTACGAAGTCTGTACTCCGTAGTTTATTCCTTCGTTACGGGCGTTTCCTATTCCGTATCACCTACGGACGGATGATTCGTTCGGAGCCCGAATTAAGAATGAACTAAACACAATTTGAAAGTTGTACCTACTCTCGATGTGTTTTTACATGTCCGAAAAATTAAACTAAACATTTGTCTTTTTCACTCCGAAGTTTCGGATTACTTTCGGACGGGGCCCGTAACTTCGTTTACGCAGATAGGGAGTATACCCCCTGATCTGTTTAGTCTGACATTCTGGCGTGATTCAGTAACAAACATCTCTCCATCCAAACTTTCGTATTTATAATATTAGTAGGATACCATTTGAAACGAATTGGTCTCGTGTCATTCAACAAATTCTCAAATTAACACTGCATACTTCATTTATCCAAATCAGGTCAGCTGTAGGTGTCGGCGTGAGCACGTTAAAGTGTGGCCTCATTTAACTCCACATATTTTAGCACAAAAATGTGTAGAAAACGTTATTCAGAAATGTGTACAGAGAATTCATGTTGCCGAATACTTGAAAATGGTTAAAAATAAGCACTAGTTATCTAACTAGACTATAATAATATAAACGCGAAAGTAACTCCGTTTGTCTGTTACCTTTTCACGCTTAAATTACTGAACCGATTTAGATGAAATTGGTATGGAGGTATTTTGAGACCCTGAGAAGGATATAGGATAGTTTTTATCCCGGAAATCATTCTAAAGGTGGTGGAAAAGTGGGTGGAAGTTTGTATGGTGAACTAATAATTTCTCAAGTAAGGCGGCCAAGATACCTTTTTTTTTGGTTACTGAGGGAAACCTTCAAAAGGCACCTGCTGGACTTTTGGAGAAAAGACCAGGGAGTGTGGGATTTTTACCTCTCAAAAGCCCCCTCTGTGCAACGCCTGTTAGGGCACTTCCATGTGGAGACTGAAAAAGCGCCTACCTTGAGCCTCGCTGTGCACGGCAGCACGTGATCATTGTGCCACCGTCTTTCTTGGAGTCACTTGTTGGGCGGGTAGAGTCCCCAATCTGAGTCCCACCTGCTTATGATGCAAGCTTGGATTCGGCATTTTAGTCATCGGGGCGGTTGCCTCCCCGATGCCTTCTTCTCCGAGTGGGATCGGCCCCTCACGATCCCGCTCGGTGGGGCCCACATACTTACCATATTATTGCGCGATATAAAAACGCAAACGAAGTCGCTGGCAACAGCTAGTAGCCTATATATTGTCCCACTGCATCGCCAAAGTCTCCTCTCACTCTGCTCCTCAATACTTTTTCCTGCTCGTACGGGCTAGTCGTTTCGGTAGGAGTCGAGTTTGTCCTGCAATCTACGTCTCGGTGTGCCGCAATGTCGTCTGGCGTTTGATGGGCATGGATGTTCATCTCGGCTACTGGGTTCTCCCATAGTTGTGAAGTGGCAGATTGATGAGTCATGGATATTACCCAGAAAGCCACTAAGCTTAATTATTTCATGGCAGATGAGAAAAAAATTAAAGGACATGACAAACTAACCAGAGTTTTAATCCAAGTACAAAATCAATCAACCAAGTATAATTCGGGAAGGAATAAAAACGATAGAATAAGGAATAGTAAGAAAATGGGAGAGAATAGAGGACAGAAAATGGGCAAGCGACCTTATTTCTACGATCAGTGCTGGCATAAATAATGATCTGAATATCTGATTCACGGATGAGTGAGTGTCCGCGATATTTTGAGAGGGATGACTACTCCGACTTCCAATCTTATTAAAATAGTGATGTAATCATATCTGAATTTTAGAAGCTCCCGTGAAATGTTACACTCTGAAAGATTGATGATTTATTCTGATGGTGCTTCAAACTTTCAGGCTGCCTCTCATTCCATAAGGATTCTTCTACTCAACGTATAATATTTGTGTCGATTTTCTGCGTTATTTTGCTGCATATTTAAGTTTTATTGCTAGACTATATGAGCTCTACATCTATCCATAGGGATGTCTAGACGAACCATAAAATGCAACATCTTTATTCAGTTTCACTTCACCCCATTATATTCATCATCTACATTCATTTAATTTCCTCTCTCATTCCCATCTACCAAACAAACAGTAAGAGCTCTGTTATATTTTATTGTAAGCGTAATTTCTCGCATTAATTCGTTCCTAACCCACACACCGTAAACGTGCGAATCTAGTCGCACATCTAAAGATACTAGGTCATCGAGTTCAATTCGCTCGGGTAATTGTAACAATTGCAAGCGTCCTTTGAGCGCGTTTCCTTATTAAATTAGATCTAATTTGCGCTGTTATGCGCCCGCGCCGTGACGCGAGCTCTGAATATATTGCATAGTGATTGCCGAGTTTGTTGACTCGTATAGTAAAGAATAGTGGTATATTTATATATACTTACAGTGCTTTATTTTTGTTGTGAACATGTGCTTTGTTTACGGTTGAAAGTACATCTGCTCTAGCTTGATTGAAACCGTGCATAGCTGGTACGTCTAAATATGCTGCAGTTTCTCTACGAAATCAAACTTTTTTTTAATCTAGGAGTTGTAAACACGTCGTAAGGATTAATATCTCGTTTATGGGGGCAAATATGTAATATGTTGTTACCAATTATACCATTCTGTCCGTACGTTATCATTCCTTTTACAACATGTAAACATTTTAACTCTTGTATCTTGCGTGATCTAGCTCATACCACTACCGACTGCATCTTTAAAGTTTCCTAGAACGGACGACCTCTCACTTCCCGTCAGTGTCGTAAGGTTATACTTATTAGGCTCACCGAGGACCTACACAAATGGCATTCTATCATCGAAAGCGTGGCGATAGCGATTGTCAAAAAGGCAAAATTGTATGGGATTGACAAGCGATATCGAAAAATCACGTGAGCAAGCCCTTACATTTTGACATATCGACTATTTACTACTTTCGAATGCCACTTGTCTAGAACCTCTGCATCGTCATCGCGTCATCGATCGTTGTATTTCATTGGTAAATTTGGATCTTCTGCGAAAAGAAAACCCCCCTTCTTTTTAAATTATTTACTTTTCAAGTGACATGCCTTCACTGTCTTTATCTTTTTGTTTATCAAATTGTATTTCTATTCTCTACAATTCCGTTTTCTTCCAAAATTCGCAGACATTTTCAGTCGCAGTCTCGACTTTGTCATGGTTGATGTCATCCACCTGAGCGCTTCTGTCCGGCTCTTCGTTTTCAAGGGCAGTAGGACTATTTATAATGATGGTGTCAACGTTTCCCAGTATCCCGGCTACCTGTATATTGGTTCGTGCTGTTCTCCCATTAGCTAATTGTGTCAAAGTGTCGAGTGACTACTGGCCTACTTTAAATTGCCTTACTGTTTCTATTTCGTACTTATCACGCACGTTTTTTGTCTGACGGGCGGGAAGAACATTAATTATACGTATTAAAATTTCATCATGTATTTTTTATTTCCGACAGGGATAGTTCTTATGGACCTATATGAAGCAAACATTTGTCACTAATTTTTAAACTATGTTTTTTTACTTTTCTTTGTAGATTTTCTTTGATGTTAATGTCTATGTTGTTTAATTTTATATAGGCCTATTTATTGAATATTTTAGGTAGGTATCAATGTCTCCTGTTATAATAAAAATATATATGAATAATTTAGTTTTGTAACATATATAACAACGAGAATTCGTGTTCTGATTACTAAAACACACATGTAATGTTGTTTAAACCCTAAACAAACTCGATGCAACAAATTATGTTCTACACAAAGGCAGAGCTTCATTGTTTACACAGAGATTACCGGTCACGCAAACGTTTAATGGGAACATGGTGAAGATTAAAAGACTAGTGTTTAATTCCTAGCTGGCCATCGTCCCACATAGCTGTTCACGCACTGTCCTACTTCCACGTAGCGTAAAGACTTGCACAAACTAATTCATTTCACCACTGTATGGAAACACGAGCAAATGAAAAATATTTACTACTCACTCTCGTTGTTAAATATAGAAGACAATTAACGGATTCCCAGACTTGTTTAAGCGGCACGCAAATGGCCAAAACACCCTGAATTACAACTAAATATAGCATCTAATATATGTAGGAATAATAACGTAACATAAGTTTACAATAATAACATCAGCTTGGCAAGTTGGCACCGATCCAAATATGTATTTCAATTTACATGTTTTGCATTTCAGAATTGGAAACACCACCCCGGCATCGAGAAACCGCACGAATCGATACGAAATACGATAATAAAGCGATCCGTACGATCATAGTACGAGGCCAAAGACCGCGGACGGTCGAGACGTAGTCCCGAATTGTGATAACGAAGCCGGGGACGTCAACATGGCGTCCACCGACACATCGACCACCAGCAGTCAGATCTCCGCTGTAGCAGCCGAGGAACACAAGCGTACCGTCGACGAAGCATTCTTAAACAAGATGAAAGGCCTCGTCGAAAGGTTAAGGCTTGAGAACACGACCTTGAAGAAGTCGCTCGACATCGAGCGGAGCGAGGTCCGAGCACTTAAGGCCCGCAATGAGAGCACACTCAGAAACCTAAAGACTGAACACAGAAGAAAAGAAGAATTTCTAGAGAAACAGCTAAGAACACCTAGAACAGATAAACCATCAGATAATGTGCAATTCAACGAAAACAAATTAATAGAGTTAAAGAAATTAACGATAGAAATTCAGTCTTTAAAGTCAGCAAATAAGGGTCTTCAAGAAAAACTCAAGGTAAACAACCAACTTTATTCTTTAATAATATTCCTACTAAACTTGTGAAACAATATTTCTAAGATAAATACTACGGTGCTGATGAATTCTCCGATAGCCAACATATAGAACATTTCTTGTAGGTTTGTGATGTTCAAAGGCTTTCTCTCTTTATTTTCTATGGCACTGAGTCGACTGCGGTCTACGTTATATTCTTCTGTCTTGCTCCAGTACTGTAGAATACCAGCTTGGAATAGATAGTATATTATGTAATTAAGCCTGGTGAGGTATGGACTTCCATATCGCAGGCCATACACTATAAAACATGGTAGAGGACAATCTGGCATAGTGTAAAAAAGTGGTTTTCCATCGTGCATATTACCTGCTTTGCTACACACATATTGCGAATCAGATTTTCTTAACAATATTGCGTATTCATACTCCCTTTTGTCCAAAACTTCCCTGATTTTTTTATCGCTAACTGGAATAATGCGGTCCTTTACCAACGTATAGTAACTTGCGGGAAGGCTGTTGTTAAAAATCCCTGCGTCTCGGTTGTGGACTCCAAGTGTCAAATTAGATGTTGCTAGCTGTGCCATCGTTTCAATGTCTGGCTTGTATCTCGGATAAGTTATTGCAGTAGTTATAATACCCTAGAAAAAGTATATAATTACAAATAAAGGTATGAGAGGGTTAGGTAATGATGAATTAATTAATTGTGCAACAACTTACATCAATGGCGCAGTCGATGATCAAGGAGTACACTACGATCATCAAGACCAGACTCCTAAATATTGGCCCCATAAAGTTGAAATCCACTGTTTGTCTTATGAAACATTTTATGAGATCCATGAGAGTAGCTCCAGTGGTTTGTTTGTCATCTATGTTTAAGATATTTATTTCGACTTTCCTCACCAAAATCGTTACTATGATGAAAAGGGTAAATGTAAAGAAAAACAGTAAGAGCATTTCCATTGATATCAAATTAATCGTTGTCTTGAATGTAGATTGAGTATCTGATTTCTTCACAAGGAAACATAATTCATCTTGGTTGAGGGGATATGTAGTATCAATGTATCCGTAGTAACTGTTTTTAAGGATTCTTGAATTTAGTTCAAGGTCGGTGTAGCCGTCTATTAGATCAGCAGTGACTCCTGTCGCTGTGCCGTTGTCTAGCAGGTCACCGACTGTACTTTCGTCTCTTGGAGATAAAGGATAACAAGTTGCATTCATGAATTTCATAACAGTTCTAGCAAGCAACGAATCACAAAGTACTGGTCCAGTCTTATCAGATACATAGGCTTTTCTAAAGACACTTAAACGCAGTCCATATCCATATAAGTTGTTGTATTGCTTCGTGAGCAGCGCGCTGACGTCTTGAACATCAGTTATATCTTTTATTTCTCCAAAGAAAGGATTGTATGCGTACATTTTCAATCGGTCTGTTCTTAAAATTAATACTGAGTTCGTTAAGCTGCTGCTCCAAAGTAATCGAAAATGGTTGTTTAGTTCGTGGTAGAAATAATTGTCCAATTCAACTGGAGTTTTAATGACGAAAATAACGGCACTCCTAGGTTTGAAGAGACCGGTCCTCTTCAGTGCAGTTATGACAGTCTCACTGACGTCGATGGACAAATCATTAGATGTCACCAAGTACGCAGTCTCGCCGTGTCTGTTGTACCGCGGCTTTATAATACTATTGTTTGAGTTTGGACATCCGCTCAATAGCATAACGTTGTATCCATAACCATATTGCTCCGTGTATTTTAAGATTCTGTTCTCAAAGTAAGTGAACTCACAGAAAGTGACGGTGAAGTACCACTGACGGAAAGAGTTGTACATGATGTTCACTACTTCGTAGGCGAATGCTGCTTTACTATATGCATCATTGTGATATTCCATCACTTCTTTATAGAGGACGTCAGATTCATCGAAACAAAGGGATGGTTTGCACATTAATAAAGTTAAAAATAGTATCAACATTTTGAGGATGTTCTGCGTTCGTCGTGTAAGGGAACCGGACACAAACTGCAGAGTTTAAGGCCATTTCCATATTAACGGGCGTTTTTAAATCATTAGCGGGTGTGCCATCATCTATTGTGTGTTTAATAGAAGCATGTCAATTACTGGCTTGGAAAATATTTTCGTATAATATTGTGCCGGGATTCCGTATACGTACTGCCTGGGCTGTTAACGATGCCTGCTCATTAACTGAAAGGAATTATGACATGAAGTGAGGAGTCTATATACTACAAGAAAACATGTAGTTTTAATTTTAATTAGTGCAACGACTTTATGTTTCTTGAGAAAGTCGTTGATCGTTTGCAGATAACCGCTAGTTATTAGTTTTAGTAAGTAAAGAAAATGCTACTGCAGTGGAATGCCTTCATTATTTTGCAAGGTTTTCGCCTCTATCTAAATCCCGATGTTTGCATTACGTCATAAATTCGTACGCCACAGTGTAATAGACTGGCTGATTGGGATCTCTTATCTAATTGAGTGATGTAGGCAACCATTTTGATGCATGTTTGAAATATTTTTTTACATCGTTTCATTTCTTTAACCTTGCTCTTTTAATTGGTTGCTCTTTTAGCTTTTTTTTTCATTCTTCTTGCTCTTTTCTTGTTGATTGACTACTTAACTATCATCATTTAATATGTTACCTTCAGATTTTTTTATTTTTCATATGTATCAAATTCAGTTAGTACAGAAAATTGTGAATTACTGTTTTTATTTATGTTAACGTGAAGTTGCTTAGAAGCCACTAGGAAGGTTTTCATAAGATGCTCATCTATTTAGGCCTCTTGTGAATGTACGTTGTAGTGATCCTTACGGCCACTGCTAGAAATGGGTCCAACAGGGGCCGTCTCAGAGCTAAATGAAGATAATGATGAAGAGGTTATTTGAATGGTGGTATTAATTACGTGTTATATGTTGTCAGGTCGCGCAGGCGGCGGAGAGTGCACGTGCGGCCGAGCTGCGCGCGCAGGCCGCCAAGCACGGCGCGCTCGAACAGGCCGCGCGGAGAGATGCACGCGCACAGTGCCATAAACTGGTCAGTATCAACTTATCTACCCATAAGCATGGCGCGCTCGAACAGGCCGCGGAGAGTACGCACACTCACAGTGCCATAAACTGGTCAGTATGAACCTATCTTACCAAATGTCTAACGAAAAGAAGGTTCTTCTTCCTCCTGCAATCCATGTTACATGGGATCCAGACACTTGTACTGTGTCCTGTGCCATAAAATGGTAAGTGTCAACTGAATCTACCACGTACCAGTGCTGGAGACAAGAGTCTGGCAAAAAGGAAGCCATCATCATTAAATAAATAAATAATCTTCACTCTCTTATTAATTTTCATCATCGTTAATTTGTGATCACTCTCTCACAGTCCACCTACGGGATGGGATTCCTAAGGGGATGTGGGGTACGAATTGTAGTCCTTCTGTTCAGAGTTTAGTATCACATCACACTTATATAAAGGCGACCTATGGCTCTGAGACGTGGTCGCTCACAATAGGCCTCATCAGAAAGCTTACAGTCTCCCAAAGGGCAATGGAGAGGGCTATGCTCGGAGTTTCCTTGCGTGATCGAATCACGAATGTAGAGATTTGCAAGAGATAACCAGGGTTACCGACATAGCCCGAAGAATTGCCAAACTTATGTGGCAGTGGGCAGAGCACATTGCTCGCAGAACGGATGCCTGATGCGATGGGACAGAAAGGTTCTGGAGAGGCGACCGCGAACCGGAGGACGTTGCGTTGGAAGGCCTCTCACCATGTGGACCGTGATCTGATGAAGGTTGCGGGGATCCGCTGGATGCGAGACGCAAGGGAGCGGTCAATGTTACGACGTTTTAGGAGGCCTATGTCCAGCAGTGGTCGCCTTTCAGATAATATGATGATAAAAGTTTGTGAGTGTGTTTGTTACTTCTTCTCGCTCAAACGGCTGGACAGATCTGGATGAAATTTCGCACAGAGATAGATTATAGCCTAGAATAGCACATATGATACATTTTATTTAGACATTCACGCGGGCGAAGCCGCTGCAGGAAGCTACTTTTATATAATTATTTTCTGTTGCCTAAGCAATTCCTAGTCATTCATTCTAATTCCTATAGAACCTTGAATGGTTTTCTGGATGGCCTGTACGTTATCACTTTAGCTGTACTGATTCTGTCTAGCCCATCAGATTCAGTTTCTTGTATTGGCATGGTACAAACTTCACAGTGTCGTGTAATACGACCACGATATATATTCAGACATATACCTCTACAAAGCAGCTTAGCTAACTTTACGAGCAGTTACGTTAATGATCAATACGTTATTAATTAAGTTGAATATGGATTAGGAGTGCGAGTGTGATAACATTGTTGATTGGATTAATGGCGGAGCTATGGGTAGTTGCCATTAATTTATTTCAATATATCGCACCGTTTGGTAAGTAAAATATGAAATATAAATAATCTATACTAATACTAATAATATAATAATCTATACTAATATTATAAAGAGGAAAGATTTTTTTGTTTGTTTGTTTGTTTGTACCGAATAGGCTCCGAAACTACTGGACCGATTTGAAAAATTCTTTAACTATTAGAAAGCTACATTATTCCTGAGTGACATAGGCTATTTTTTTAACCCGAAAACGGGTCCTGTGGGGTGGCCCACGGGAGCGAAGCCGCGGGCAACAGCTAGTAATAAATAAAATATGAAACACAGTTTACTGTGTTTCATATTTTATTTGCCTGGTTCCTTTTTAGGGTTTCGTACCCAAAGGGTAAAAACGGGACCCTATTACTAAGACTCCACGATCCGTCTGTCTGTTTGTCCTTCTGTCACCAGACTGAATCTCATGAACCGTGATAACTAGACAGGTGAAATTTGCACAGATGATGTATTTCTGTTACCGCTATAACAAAAAATACTAAAAACAGAATAACATAAATATTTAAGTGGGACTCCCATCCAACAAACGTGATTTGCGAAAATGGTACGGAACCCTTCGTGCGCGAGTCCGACTCGCACTTTGCCGGTTTTTTATATTGAATTATAAACAATGGGCCCTAAATGGGAATAATGGGAACCATTATTCATAATCTTTGCATGGTGAAGGTGTAGTCAAACCACTTTTATGAAAAATTAGATTTAGCAGTCCAGATGAAACTGGATGAAACCCACAACCAATGCGTTGTCCTACTAAAGGATCAAATGACCTTTTATAATACAGCAGTACAAAGATTATTTTAATCTAGCATTCTAGATTTAGAAAACAGCAAACGATTTTGAACGCTATGCCTTACAATTAAAATCTGTTTTGGGATGTGGTTGTATAGGTTATTTCTAATTCTGTAGGAGTTCGTTTATATCATTTTTAGTACATTATCATATTTTATTTGTCCTAATTTACTAGTATGTTCTTTTTATCATATTTGTAAAGACAATTTAGTAAACAAATCGTTTCTGATTTTGGTTGAAAGGTTGTAACACGTTTTTATAAAATTGGTGGTAACACAACTTACGTAGGTATGTTTTATAATCTTACCATGTATCAAAAGTGGCCTTGGGGTATCTAATTTAATTATCCAAATTCGTGAATAATCCAATTATTTGCTGCTAAATGGGTGGTAGTAAAACTGGCTTCTTACAACGCCTTACTTGAATGTAATAGCAACGTGCGTAACTGAACTAAGGTCGTGTAATTTCATCAGGCGTTAATAAAGCACTTATTTTACCCCGGTTGCCGGTTGCAAGAGCTAAGCTAAGTTACTTTAGTTCTCTTTCTTCTTTTCTATTACTTTATAAACATATATATATCTATATCATCATTATCATCATATCAGCCGAAAGACGTCCACTGCTGGATTTAAGCCACCCCCAAGCGTCGCCATAATTATTTATATAAGTATATATTATTTTCAATGTATATGTACGTGTATTTTATCTATTTTAGTATGTTAATAGTTAGTACCATTTTTATTATTAAACATTGCATCTGCCATGTCATCTCTTCTTCACCACCCTTGGTTCACTGGTAGAGAATACCTCAGGCATTAAGAGCCCCTTTGTACCTTTTGTCCATGAAATCTAAATAAATAAATAAACTTAGTTGAGGTTTTTTTACCCGGCTGCTAGGAAAGGGTTATGTTTTTCGCGCGTATCTTGTATGTTTGTATGTATCTAATATTCTTTATTACCTCATATAATTCAAACTACTTGACGGATTTTTATGATTAAAACATCGTTAGATAGGTCTTAACTGCCCAAGTGTAGATAAGTGCCGTTACAAAAAAAGCAACATGGCGGATTTTGGATGCCATATCCATATATATAAGAAGAAAAAAATAATTGCAACCCCCACAGGTTGCAATTATTTTTTTCTTCTATACCCATTGAGTGGGGTATCAAAAAAATGAAGGGTTTTTAGAGGTGATTAGAAAAATATATACCACTTATATGTTTAAAAGTCAATCGAAAAAAAAAATTACAACTAAATAGTTGTTACTAATAAAAATGAATTTAAAAATCAAAAACCCGCCTGCTTAAGAAGCAAACTAAAAAAATGTAAACAAGAAAAAATCATGCTGTGCAGTCGGAGGATCAGGGGGTCAGCCAATTTGCGAATATGTATCCTCCGACTTGGACCGACCAGATCAAATCTGCTGTGGCCACAGCAGGTCCCGTGCACGAATGTACCCGGATGACTTCGAATCGGGAAAGGTGGCGAGACATTGTGAGACGCATTACATCTGCCGCATATACTACCGATACTTCATGACGACCACGACCGCTCTGTCAAGAGCGTTACGACTAAGAAGAAGATCCTCAGACTGCACACCGTGATTTTTTCTTGTTTACAGCTTTTTAGTTTGCTTCATATGCAGGCGGGTTTTTGTTATTTTTTTTTTATTATCCTTACATAGCTTACTTTAGATAGGTTGCGGTCTGTTGCACATAGAAGTATGAAAAATTACTATAGCTATGCGAGCTGGATTACTTATAGCTCTTGGTCTGCAATTGGCTTTAGACGATTAGGTTCGTCTACGCCAATCTGGTTTATTTTACTAAGTCTGAGTTAGTAGCTAAACCCGTGTTATTTATGACATAATCTAACCTCGTCTCAGCAACTAACCCTGAGTTAAGTTTTTCGCGCAAGTCGGCTTTTGTATTTTATTTTATTCCTTCCAATAAATAAATTTATTGTTTTTGTTCTCAGCTGGAGGAAATTAAATCGAAAGAGAGGGTGATACTACAAATGAAACGAGAGGCAGCGCGGACGGCAGTCATTCAACTAAATGATCAGGTATGTGCCTATGTGATTTATTATCATCTGACCGCCGAGCACGGCCTACTGTGATAGGCCTAAGTCACACATTTTTATTTCAGTTTGGGAACAAAACCGTGATAAATTGCGTGATACAAGCCTGTCACAGAGACCGTGCTCGCCACCGCGCCGGTCTGAATTTGTGTAGGAGAAGGGGTACCAACCGGTATTATATATATTTGTCCACTATTCAACTAAATCAGTAAGACTGCTAGCTGGACCTGACATCTAGTTGGCAAATTCATTGATTTGCCCACTAGATGCCCGTGGACAAGAAAAAAATGGACACTTTATTGTTAAGACTGAGTATTGGATCAAAGCATGTCGATTCAAAGATTCTAAAATAAAACTTATATTATTCCTTAGACAAAATAAACAACGTAACAAAAATATGTTGGTATAAATTGTTTTGGACAACCCAAATAAACCAGAACCAGTTCCAAAGCCAAGGCAGTTACTAAATAAAATAAAATGAATATTGTAAGTACTGAGCAATTGTTATTCACGTGAAGAACATTTTACGATTCCTACAAACGAGCCTGAGGACTTTTCTTGGAATACTACTGAACTTGAAACTTTAATGACGTTGCATGCTTTTATAATATGGAGATGGTATACTCTATATGTCCATAAACACGGTATAGACCTTGGACAGTACGAAAACAACAAAAAAATATAAAATAACAGAGGAGCTACAAGTGCAACTTAAAGAAAGATATATAAGAAACTGTAACGTGGCAACCCCAAGACGATAGAGTGAATGATACTGTTGGCCCCACTGATAGGCACATCCAATCGGATGATAGCGCCCACGGCAGAAAGGTTGACACTACTGACGTGGGCGACCAATCACGCGCAACGATTATTCCCGCGAACCGCGTTGAGCAAGCGTTTCTGGCGGTACCAGAAAAAGGACAGTCTAAGTCTGAGTCTACCCTCGAAACGTGCACGCAACGTATTTCAGGCCGCGCTCGTAAAGCGCCGGCCATCTTAGACCTCTAATTGTAAACTCTTTGATTAATTAGTTCATGTTTATCTTGTTTTGTTCGCGTATGTGTAATTATTTTGTATTGGTGATTAAAATAGTGAAAATTTAGCAAGGACTTTTACTCAGAGGCCCGAACCCTATGCCCAACGGCTACATTTGGCGTCCCAACAGTAGGGGCCTCTGACGACACGTGCTTGCGGATTTTTTTTTTACGAAGCATAGCGCCGCAATTGGAGTCAGTACTCCAGGAGGAAGCCTTCGATTACACCTACCTACCTACAAGCGGGAGTTTTGGAACCTGAAGCGCTACGACTGGCGTTTCCGGTGAATGAAAATTTTCGCCACGTAGTTCCGCGTCCGATGTCAGTATGGCAACGATGGAAACCAGAAATAAGAAATCCAAGAATCAGGGAGTAGAACCGGAAGAGGCAACAGAGATGTCCACATCGATCACCATGGACCAGGGTCAATTTGCAACCCTGATGCACTCACTACAGCAGAGTCAGGCAGAGATTTTCGCGAGGCTCATCCAGGATGTGAGGACTTCGACACCAGCGCCTGAAGTGTCCATGACAACGCCCGCCGCGAACTTCTCAAAATGCACAGCTCGATTCAACGGATCGTCCGCTGATGTTGACGGGTTTATCGATGCAATAGAAGTGTACAAGAACTGCCTACAGATATCGGATGATAACGCTGTCAAAGGACTCTCTATGTTGCTAGTAGACTCAGCAGCATTATGGTGGCAGGGGATAAAAACCAGCACCACGTCTTGGTCGGATGCTATTCAAAAACTTAAAAGTGCGTTCGGAGAGCATCGTCCGCCTTTTCGAATATATTTGGAGTTGTTTTCGTTGCGACAAAATGCAGACTCGACAGATTTATTTATAGCGAAGACGCGAGCGCTTTTATCGAGATTGCCACAAGAAGATCTACGTGAAAAAGTACAACTAGATATGATATACGGGCTTCTCGATCGTAGAATAAAAAAGCGGCTCGATCGTAACTCCATAACATCTTTCGACCTGCTACTGCACCGTGCCAGAGCGATCGAGGAATCGTTAGAAGACAGCACATGGGGCAAGACATCGACACGGACGCTTCCGAGCGCCAGTCAACAATCTGCCGCGACCGGTGCTACTTCAACTTCGGCACCAAGTGATAAGAAGACCACTAGCAACAAAAGGCTATCGTGCAGTTACTGTAAGAAATGGGGACACGAAAAATCGCAGTGTAAAAAGTTAATAAACAGCAATAAAAGTGATTCCGGGAGAAGTGATGACAACGTAAACAAAAATAAACCTATTCAATGTTATGGGTGCGGTACCCCTAACGTTATAAAATCAAAGTGCGAAAAGTGTCAATCTAATTCTCAAAATGCTTTCTATTCGGTTACGACAACCAGTGATAACGTGAATTCAAAAGTGCGCGGTTCCCGCCATCGCGTTATCATGCAAAATGAATGTGCGTCGGACGAGCCGAGATCGACAGCCGCTAGCGTCCCGCCAGCGCCACCCGCGCCGGCCCCGCAGAGTACCTGCGACCGAGCCGTGAGCGCCGCCGCCGTTGCCGCTCGTTGCCTATCGACCGTTCGCGAGCGTACGAATAACGTTCCGCGCGGTCGAAAGTCGCCGAGTCCGCCTCGCATCGTTCCTGCCGGTACCAAAGGTAACCCAGCGTATTGCAACGCTGGGAGTCACTTAAAACCTTACTATGATTGTGTTACTGAACTACAACATACTAACGAGCATTCTAATGTCATAAAAAATGTGTGTGCTAATAATAATTATATTAGAGACAATAAGTTTTCTATATGTTCAACTAAAACCAGTTCGCAACATGGACATGTAATTCAGTCAGATGATAACGATAATGTTGACATATCATGTTACATGAATAAGGATATAATTGTTCAGTGTTTAGATAATGTTCAGAGTGATTGTTTATGTTCACATATTCCTAATGGTAGTGCTCATAAATGTTTAGGTTTAAGCTCGGTAAATGTAAATAGAAATAACGAACTACAAAATTGTAAGAAACACCTCGCGTCCGCACAGGGTCGAACCAAGGGAGGCCCAATCAAGGGGGAGCCTAATAATAATAGACCTTTGATGCAAATAGGTATTTTAGGGAAAAATGGTACCGCGTTACTGGATACTGGGTCTAGAGGCTGTATTGCCGGTCACACACTTTTTCGTGTGTTGAAGGAAAAAGGCCATCCTTTACAACAGTGCACTAGAAACATCCGCCTGGCGGATGGCTGCACGCGCCTGATGGAGGTGCTCGTTGCAGAGGTACAGGTGACACTTCTTCATAAAATTGTGCCCACCGAGTTTATTATTTTTCCCGAAGCGCAAGATAATGAATCACTTTTAGGTATAGATTTTATTAACAGTGCCGGTCTTGTTGTCAATTTCAAGCAGCGCCTGTGGCATTTTTCGGATAGTGTAGATCAAAAGTATAAATTGATTTCGGAAACTTTTTCACCTCGTCATTCTTACGCCGCGATGAATGTTTTACGCGATGACGAAGGTGCAGGTTTAGAGGATCAGGAGCGTGAGGAGCTTGCCCAATTACTCACGGATTTTCAGGAGATTTTTAATACAATTGGGGAGCCGACTCCATATGGGGAACATCATATAGACACGGGGAATAATTCTCCGATAGCGACGCCCCCATATCGCCTGACACCTGCAAAGAAGGAGATTATGCAGCAAGAGCTTACCAAGATGTTGGCTGAAGATATTATTGAAGATTGCGAATCTGCGTGGGCTGCTCCAGCCCTGCTAGTACCTAAACGTGACGGCAGTTATCGTTTCTGCGTCGACTATCGAAAGTTAAATTCAATCACGAAGTCGGACGCCTATCCAATGCCTCGCATTGATGAACTGCTGCAATCTACTACAAGTGGACGTTGTCACATGAGTCCAACAACGTACCTAATTGCATCTGATGGAAATCCTGGTGAGGTATTGGGCAAATTCCACGCTAATCAGCTCACCCCTTTTCGAGGTCGAATAGATGAGTGCGCTCAGCCACTGGAGCCTAAGAAAAAGAAAGGCCGACCTCGCTTACAACCCATTCCGAATGACAGTAATGTTAGGCTAGACCACGATCGAGGTCGTAATCGTGATCTAGAGGGGGAGTATGTAACGTGGCAACCCCAAGACGATAGAGTGAATGATACTGTTGGCCCCACTGATAGGCACATCCAATCGGATGATAGCGCCCACGGCAGAAAGGTTGACACTACTGACGTGGGCGACCAATCACGCGCAACGATTATTCCCGCGAACCGCGTTGAGCAAGCGTTTCTGGCGGTACCAGAAAAAGGACAGTCTAAGTCTGAGTCTACCCTCGAAACGTGCACGCAACGTATTTCAGGCCGCGCTCGTAAAGCGCCGGCCATCTTAGACCTCTAATTGTAAACTCTTTGATTAATTAGTTCATGTTTATCTTGTTTTGTTCGCGTATGTGTAATTATTTTGTATTGGTGATTAAAATAGTGAAAATTTAGCAAGGACTTTTACTCAGAGGCCCGAACCCTATGCCCAACGGCTACAAAACTATTATACACTCGCGAGCATTGAAAAAGTTCCAGTGACATAGCACCAAATTACTCCTAAACGGGAAAGGCTAGCTTAATGACGCCGTATGCAATATTGAAGTACATTTAACAGCGCATCAGAATATTACCAACTAAAAACGTAAATATTGTGATCAAATTTTTAATTAAATGTGTAAAAATTAAATTAAGGTGTTTGTCGGCATTTTGTGGGTGGAACTTTTTAATTGCTCGGCAGTTTATTATATTAATATATACCCAAATGTAGATTCAAAAAAAGATCAGTAAAGAATAAACAAATCTTATTAGCCTTTGAAAGTGTAACAGCCATCCTAAAATAATAAGTAGTTCATGATTTGGTGACATTCTCCCATTGGTTTCTACAATGGGATCTTTTAAAATATTTTTCTAGCGTGAACGCTAATATTATGATTAGATCTGGAACTCGCAGTTCCAATTTAGTTTTACAGTTATTGATAGTTACGAAATAATAAATAGATTCAAAAACGGTTACGGTCGTCAGACGCCAGAAAACTCTGACGCGAGACAATCTGATGCATACAAGGGTTGATCAGTTACAGGTTTATGAAATACGGATACTCAGCTGCATCAGATTAGAATGAACCCGACATAGTTGGGAAAAGAATTGCCAGATTGATTGATTGGTACAGAATCATATAATAACACAATTTATTTAACAATAGCTAAAATAGCAAAAAAAAGTGGGCACAACAAACTCCAACTGAATTTCTTATAAAAAGTCTTAATTCGAGGTTTGGCTCTCGCCTATTTCCTTCTCCAATATTGGACCAAGTTAAAAGATATTCCATAAACTGGATAATAAAGACATATAATATGCTTCTATGTTTTATTTTTTCATTTATATATGTCAAATTTGCACACTAGGCCTCTGTTGACAGAGCAGTTTGAGCATTTTTTGAGGGTTCTCGTGCTTCTAAAGATAAAGTATCATCAAACAGGAAAACATAGAGGCATAGTATATATGTTTCATTTTCAGTTTATGGCATATCTTTTAAATTGGTCCTATAAACGACAGAACGTCTCGCATATTATCTTAGCATAGGGACATTTCTCACGGTAATACTGTAAAAAGTTATTTAAGGCCTGCCACATGTTTGGACCTTCCAACGGTATATGAATTACGCGAACATTAAGGTCTGTTGTCGGCATTTTACAGTGTTATAAAAATAAGTTAAATTCAATGCTTATTGTCTTCGGAACTGTAAACGAACCCTCATTAATCTAATGGCTAGCGGGCCGCCTTGAACGATCCCAAAGACATTAACGTGGCGTGAGAAAAAGGTTATATCCCGTTGCATTGTCTAGTAGATTTCTCTTCTAAAAATACCACATGGATATTTAAAATAGGATTGACATAGGTGCCATGTGAGTTTTAGATTAAGACTACACTTGTAATATATATAAGAACTAGAGAAAAGGTAGCTAATTAGACAAGATTATGTATGTTTTCATAGCTCATAAGTAGAGTACTTAGAGTAGGTTAGGTTTAAGACTCTTGTATTGACCTTTTACACGTTTTATATTTTTTCCTAGGTAGAATTAAGTATGTAGATTAAAGAAATGTATAATTTGTGTAGATTTAAGTAAGATACGTTTAATAAAATCGGCATTTCTGCGATGCCGGGCCCGAATACCGTTGAGGGAGAAGGGCGCTATTGTTTGCGGCTAACGGTTTTTTGTATAAAAGCCGGACCGCTTGGGAGTTGAGACACAGTCGGTCTCCTGCTCTACAAGGGGTAACAAGTAAGGAATAAATTGAAGATACGAATCAAGATAGTATTTTCATTCCTCCAACAAGACCCCAACAAAACAACACCAATATACAGTCCACTACAGTCTGGTCCTATTCGAGCCGGATAAAAGAACGAGAACTCGCGGCAACCAGTCCACTACAGTCTGGTCCCTCGAGCCCGGATAAAGAACGAGAACCCGCGGCAACCAGTCCACTACAGTCTGGTTCTACGAGCAACGGATACAAGAAAGAAGAACCTGCGGCAACCAGGCCCAATACAGTCTGGTCCATCAGATCTGCTGCAACCAGAACCTCCGCGCTGCAGACGAAGTACGAAGACCTGCAGCAAGAGCGAAGAAAGGTACCCGGCTGTCAACGAGCTGCAGACGAAGTAGGAAGATCTGCGGCAAGAACAAAGCTGTACGGAACAGGACCGGTTTCGAACCTAACTGGTCTTGAACCTGACCGGCTTAAACCCAATCGAACCCGACCGGCTCACCGAACCGAGCCGACCGGTTTCACCCGAAGTACCAAACCGAAGAGGTACTAACCCGCCGTGCCAAACCGAACGTGCGGCTATACTCGAGATGGTGTTCACAAGGAGCCAGGGAGACGCAACCGAGATGGAAGAACAGCTACGCATCCAAGAACAGGAAGCGCGACGCGTCCAAGAACAGGAGGCGCGCCGCCAGGAAGCGGAGCTGATCGAACGGGAGCGAAGAAGAAGACTCTCACCGGACCCACCAGCATCACTATTCTCAAGAACAGCACACAACAGCGCAGCGGGGCCTTCCAGTGCTCAGACGACAAACACCGCGATCCCACAGCGAATGACGTCACCGACCAGGACAATGAGGTCGCAACGGTCAACGACAAGCGTCACAACAAGGCTACGGATGGCGGAACTGGAGGCTGCAGAGAAGCTAGCAGCCATCCGGACCCAGCAACTGGCACTGGAAGAAGAGCTAGTCAAGAAGAGACTAGCAGTGGAGGTGTCAGCGATCAACGATGAAGATAGCGTACAAGAGGAACAAGAGCCCTCTCGTCCTCGCGAAGAGCCTCATCGAATGGTGGATGAATGGCTGAGGACGAATCCCCTCAACTCACGGGGGGAGGTGGGACCAAGAGAATCCAAACAGCTACGCTTCACATCTAGAACGAGATCGCCGACCCCCACAAGAGCGAAGGATAGCATCGAGCACTTGGCAGCAACGCTAGAAAAGATGGCCCGACCTAGGCCTAGGCACACGGAGCTACCTACATTCTCCGGAGTGGCCAACGAGTGGCTGCCATTCAAGGCGGCTGTACGAGATTCGACAGACATGTACCAGGTTACAGCAGCCGAGAACGTACAAAGGCTAAGAAGCTGCCTCAAAGGAGAAGCAAGAGACGCCGTGGCCGCCCTTCTACATACGGCCACTGATCCAGGCGTCATTATGAAGACCCTTGAGCAGTGCTTCGGACGACCGGAAGTCATCATCGACCGGGCACTGGACGACCTCAAGAAGCTTCCGAAACCTGGTACATCGGCCACAGAACTCAACAGTTTCGCTGTCAAGCTACAAAACATCATTTGCGTGCTGCAAACAATCGATCGAAGAGGTTACTTGTTCAACCCTTTTATGACCCGGGAAGTACTGGACAAGCTCAGCCCGCATCTCCGATCCCGCTGGTGTGACTACGCCTACGATCAAGAAGGGACAGCGGATCCGGAAATCGTCGTGATGTCACGGTTTCTAATGCGAGAGGCGGACCGAGCGTTACGATATACGTACGCTCCGTCTACAAGCGCCGCCGCACCGAGAAAGGAAACTAGACCCATCGTGACACTCAAGAAGAAGACGAGCGTGTTCGCTACGACAGAGGAAAGGGAAGAAGAAAAGGACAAGTGCCCCAAGTGCGAGCAAACCCACGTGTTGACGCGGTGTCCGCAGTACAAGGCGCTCACGGTAGAGCAGCGATGGAGCTTCCTGAAATCTAATAAGATTTGCTTCAAATGCGCCCAGAAGCAACACAGGCGCATAAGTTGCAAGGCGCAGCTGTGCGGCGTCGATCAATGTCGCCGCCCGCATCATGCGACGCTCCATCAAGCGGTACGCGAAGCGCAGACCAAAGACACGGGGAAGGCTGACCCACCGAAGGAGGAAGCGGTCCTGTCCGTGGCTACCCGACCCGCTACCGGGCCACGAGCAGTCTTGCTCAAGATGTGCCCTGTCATCGTGTCCGGACCACGGGGGGAGGTCAAGACCTACGCGCTCCTAGACGAAGGGGCCACGATCACCCTAGTGGACGAAGCACTGGCAGCAAGCGTCGGGGCAGAAGGGCCATCAAGGCCGCTCCACCTGAGCGGGGTTAACATGTCGCAGCGAGATATGGGCAGCCAAGTAGTGAACATCGACGTGAAGGGACTGAAGAGTGAAGAGAGCTACAAGGTACGAGCGAGGACCATGAAGGATCTCCGGCTTCACCAACAGTCTGTTCCCGACACGCTGCTGGACTACGAGCACCTGAGGGACCTGACACCAGAAGAGGTGTGCTACGAACTGGCGCGCCCCGGGCTTCTAGTGGGTACAGACCACTGGGAGTGCATAGTGTCCCGCGAGCTCCGAATCGGCGGCCCTAACCAACCGGCCGCATCAAGAACGCAACTAGGATGGGTGGTGCACGGAACCGCACCACGCAGGACCATCATAAAAGAAGGGAACGTGTTGCATGTGTATGAACCCGACCGAACCACGGGTGCATGCAGCCAGGAACTCCACGACTTAGTCGAAGCCCACTTCAGGATCGACGCGCTCGGCATACAAGGAAAGCCGAGAGTCAAGGCGAGCGATCAACGAGCCATCGACATAGTCGGGAGGACAATCAGGAAGATTGACACCGGGTACGAGGTTGGGCTGCCATGGCGGCGAGACGAGGTCACTATGCCGCCCAGCTACAATCAAGCGTTCCGCCGGCTGAAGAAGATCGAGCAGAAGATGGACGCCGATCCACAGTTCGCGGCTGAGTACTCCAAGCAGGTTAACAACCTATTGGACAAGGGGTACGCGACGCCATGCGACGGGTCGGAGCGAGCGAGTGCCATCTGTTGGTATCTGCCACATTTCGCCGTGCAGAACCCGAACAAGCCGGGCAAACATAGGCTAGTGTTCGACGCAGCAGCGAAGAGCAACGGCGTCTGCCTAAACAACGAACTGTTGGAGGGACCCGACCTACTGCTGTCGCTACCAGGAATCCTGTTTAGGTTCCGAGAGAAGGCGGTAGCGATTACAGCAGACGTGCAGGAGATGTTCCTGAGGATCAGGATAAGGCCGGAGGACCAACCAGCGCAACAGTTCCTGTGGAGAGGTGACGACCGACAAGAGCCTCCGAGGAAATACAAGATGACCAGTATGATATTCGGCGCCGCGAGCTCCCCGTACATGGCCCATTACGTACGCAACTACAACGCAGATGTACATGGGCAGGAGTACCCGCGGGCGCTGGAGGCCATCAAAGGAAGTCATTACATGGACGATTTGGTGGCCAGCTATGAAGACGCCGAAGAAGCACGGAAGGCAGTCGAGGAAATGAGGGCAGTGCACGCGCACGCAGGGTTCACGCTGAGAGGTTGGAGCTCCAGCGACAAGACGGTGCTATGTGACGTGCCCACCGAGCTACACGCCACCTCTCCTACCCAATTAGGGGGTGAGCAGCCTGAGAGCAAGATCCTGGGGCTGCATTGGGACGCGGAGCGCGATGAGCTGGGGTTCAACACATCTATGAACCGAGTCCCGGCTGAAGTACGATCGAGAACGCGCGCCCCAACTAAGCGTGAAGCCCTCAGCGCCGTGATGTCCATATACGACCCGCTTGGGTTGCTGAGCCACTACACAATACGATCGAAGATCATACTGCAGAGCTTGTGGCGCCTTCAGACGACGTGGGACGAACAAATCCCCGAGGAAGAGAACGAGCTCTTCTCCTCCTGGCTCGCTCGCCTGACCGAACTCGCTCACCTGCGACTACCGCGCTGTTACGTGACGCAAAAGTATGAACGCGTCGACTTACACGTACTGTGCGACGCCAGCGAGCAAGCCTACGCAGCCGTGGCCTATTGGCGAATAAGAAACGTCGATGGGAGCCTGAAAGTCGTGTTGGTGGCCGCCAAAGCTAAGGTGGCGCCTCGTCGGGCGCAAACTATACCGCGCCTGGAGCTACAAGCCGCAGTGATCGGGGCGAGACTCGCCGAGACGATAAGGAAGGAGCACCGAGTCGACATCGGCCAGACGACCTACTGGACCGATTCATCTACCGTGGTGCACTGGATCCATCACGACGTGCGACGCTACACGCCATTCGTCGCGCATCGGCTGGGAGAGATCGCTGAATTGACCCAGAAAGAAGAGTGGCGTTGGCTGCCTACTGAGTGCAACGTAGCGGACGACGCCACTCGACTTGTCGACACGCCCATCTGCGCCACGGATAGATGGTTTCAAGGGCCGGACTTCTTGCTCCTGCCAGAAGAGCAGTGGCCCACGACGTCGACGGATGAACCAGAGGACGAGGAGGTCTTTCACACGAGTGAAGAAACGGAGCGAGACAGCTGGCTACCGAACCCGGCCCGCTTCTCGAAGTATGAGGACGTGCGACCCATGCAAGCTGGCGACGGTGGCTACGCGAGTACCTGCTCACACGGGTACCTCGCGGCGAGCCACGGAACACGTGGCCGATGGGAATCGTCGAGCGCACGCATCGCGGACCGGATGGCGGCGTTAGAGTCGTCGAGGTGCGCACCAGGACCGGCACCTTCCGACGCCCCGTGAGCAAGCTCGTCGTCGTGTCAACGAAGGAGGCTACGCGAGCTGCGCCGGGGGGAGAACTATAAACGACAGAACGTCTCGCATATTATCTTAGCATAGGGACATTTCTCACGGTAATACTGTAAAAAGTTATTTAAGGCCTGCCACATGTTTGGACCTTCCAACGGTATATGAATTACGCGAACATTAAGGTCTGTTGTCGGCATTTTACAGTGTTATAAAAATAAGTTAAATTCAATGCTTATTGTCTTCGGAACTGTAAACGAACCCTCATTAATCTAATGGCTAGCGGGCCGCCTTGAACGATCCCAAAGACATTAACGTGGCGTGAGAAAAAGGTTATATCCCGTTGCATTGTCTAGTAGATTTCTCTTCTAAAAATACCACATGGATATTTAAAATAGGATTGACATAGGTGCCATGTGAGTTTTAGATTAAGACTACACTTGTAATATATATAAGAACTAGAGAAAAGGTAGCTAATTAGACAAGATTATGTATGTTTTCATAGCTCATAAGTAGAGTACTTAGAGTAGGTTAGGTTTAAGACTCTTGTATTGACCTTTTACACGTTTTATATTTTTTCCTAGGTAGAATTAAGTATGTAGATTAAAGAAATGTATAATTTGTGTAGATTTAAGTAAGATACGTTTAATAAAATCGGCATTTCTGCGATGCCGGGCCCGAATACCGTTGAGGGAGAAGGGCGCTATTGTTTGCGGCTAACGGTTTTTTGTATAAAAGCCGGACCGCTTGGGAGTTGAGACACAGTCGGTCTCCTGCTCTACAAGGGGTAACAAGTAAGGAATAAATTGAAGATACGAATCAAGATAGTATTTTCATTCCTCCAACAAGACCCCAACAAAACAACACCAATATACAGTCCACTACAGGTCCAATATTGGAGGAGGAAATAGGTGAGAGCCAAACCTCGAATTACGACTTTTAGTTAGGATAGGATAGGAGTCGGATGTCTGCGATCGCATTTCCTTTTAAATATTAATATAAAGGAGAATCTGAACCTGCAAGACCTAAAGGTATTCCCGTGGGAAACTAATGAGTCGGCGCGATAGCCTCGGGCCAGTCCGCTCTAAAATACTCGTATTAAGTTTACGTGGCGTCGGCCTTTTCCGCCATCCGTGCCGGTAATAATAACCATTATGTGACATTAGTAAGATGATGCCGGCAAGTTGCCTCGATGGTACTTTTAAGTAAAGATACATTAATATTTTTTTAATGTTTGGCTTGCTTCAGAAAGTATTTTATTTGGTTCGGTGTTGACTGATTTAGATCAGAGATGGCAGACTTGCCAGTGAAGATCAGAAAGGCTTCTCTTTGTAATCTTCACTGGCTAGTGGGTATCTATTATCAATAACAGGATACCTACGAGTATGGATAACATAATAAAGCACGTTTTAGTCCTGAAACTAAACTTTATTATAGATTTTGTCTACGCTCCTGACATACTAGTAATAGCAATATCGTTAGCGATGTAATGGAAGCTGAAGCACGCGCAAAATACTGCTACGGATACTTCTAATAGTAAACCGTCGATAAATACGAAATGAAACAAAATTATGAAGGGTCTACTTTCATTTATTATTGAAAACTAAAAGATGCCAGTTGCGTATTTATGCCATTTTGACGAGGGCTATTTTCAGCAATGACAGTTCAAAAAGCTGATAAATGATGCTGAATGTTTACAAGCAATATAATAACATAAATGCTCTAAAATATTAAAACCATTGCTATTAAAACATTCCTGTATAAAATCCAAAGTAATCGTACATACAACCCGAGGCACCCCAAAGCGTGAGAGAGTGCCGTAGGGCTAATGATAACCGCACCACTTGGGAGTGCCTGCGAACGATATTACTCATGTCTGGTGAAATGTATGAAATTTCCGATTTTACTTTAGTAACTTGGTTCTGTAATGTGGAGTTTTATGTAGACTGCTTTGGAAAGTTCTTTCTTAAAATTCAGATTTTATAACGGTGAGAGTGTGGACAATTATTTTTTTCGTAACTTTGGCTGTGTTTGAATGTTTGTAGTCTGTCTGGGTTCGATCTTGATGCATTTCCAGCAACTTGAACCCACTATGTGGCAATAAGATTTAGAAATCTGGTAACGGAATGAATCCATTGGATTCATTAATTTATCAAGTACGTCATAATTATATGACCAATACACAACATACATTTCAGATTCTGCACCAGGGATCAAGCATTGTAATGGTGTACGGTTGATTTGCCTGCAAGTTAGCTGCTTATTAACTACCGGCTATTCGTAATACCCATCTAATATGATTTACACTTATTGTTGAGTCCAATAGCCATCAATAGCTATAAGAACTACTGAGATATGTATTGTGATTTTAATCTTTGCTCTGCCCCTGTACGTGTCAAAACTGTCATAGTTCGACTATAAAAAAGGGATACATATATACAAGTCATATACATCTGTCCCTTATGCACACTCAATATAACCTTGCTCTAAAAGCTTATGGTCGCTCACCTGATCTTTTAAGTTTTCGCAGAATACTTCACTTCCAAGTGAACATACGCAGCTCTTAAATTTTTTTCCTCATGAATACAAAAAAACCGGCCAAGTGCGAGTCGGACTCGCGCACGACGGGTTCCGTACTTGGTAAATTGCGTTTTACGATTTATGACGTATTAAAAAAAAACTACTTACTAGATCTCGTTCAAACCAATTTTCGGTGGTAGTTTAGATGGTAATGTACATCATATATTTTTTTAAGTTTCATCATTCTCTTATTTTAGAAGTTACAGGGGTGGGGTGGGCACACATTTCACAACTTTGGAAGTATCTCTCGCGCAAACTATTCAGTTTAGAAAAAATGATATTAGAAACCTCAATATCATTTTTGAAGACCTATCCATAGATACTCCACGTATGGGTTTGATGTTTTTTTATTCAGTTCTAAGTATGGGGAACCCCCAAAATTTATTGTTTCTTTTCTATTTTTGTGTGAAAATCTTAATGCGGTTCACAGAATACATCTAATTACCAAGTTTAAACAAACTAGTTCATATTAATTCGGAAAAAAGTGGCTGTGACATACGGGCGGACAGACAGACATGACGAATCCATAAGGGTTCCGTTTTTTGCCATTTGGTTAGGGAACCCTAAAAAGGTTAACGTTATCCTTAAACTTGTTCCTGTCTACATATCATTTGTTTTCTCACGCTTTTCTACGGCGTTGACGTAAATCTTATCATCTCAAGCATTTACGAGTACCTACAAACATAAAGCTGTGTTTTTTCGAAGAACTAGGTACTTCGGTAGATTGGTAGTTTAGATAGCCTTTCTAAGTAAGATTGTTTCTGCATTTGCAGTATTCTCTTCTGAATTATTGAACTGTTGAAATGTCTAGATTCATTATTGTTGCCCAGCTTATTGTTTTGCAACTCTGTTCAAGACTGCCTGCCGATCTATTGTGAATGTTGGATGTAAATTTAGATTGTCATTGGGATCTTTCTAAGATACCTACTGTCGTTACAGTATATATTTATGTAAGTGTTGTAGTATTAGGATTTGTGGTTCGGTGTTTTGAAGTTATTTCTTTATAAATTTTTGTTTTATTAATAATAATGTTCTGACCGACAAACCTATATGTATTAGCTGAGAGTTTCAAACATGATATTGACCACTATATTTTCGGATGGTTAAAAATTCGGGTGTATTGGTGCCATGAGGCTATAACCATATACACTTACCAAAATACCTCGAATATTATATATAAGAACTAACTGACCCGGCAAACTTTGTTTTGCCATAAAAACACCAAACATTCATCTACCCTACCTAACCTACCCTAACTACCTACCCTACCCTATCTACCCTACCTACCCTACCTACCCTACCTACCCTACCTACCCTACCTACCCTACCTACCCTACCTACCCTACCTACCCTACCTACCCTACCTACCCTACCTACCCTACCTACCCTACCTACCCTACCTACCCTACCTACCCTACCTACCCTACCTACCCTACCTACCCTACCTACCCTACCTACCCTACCTACCCTACCTACCCTACCTACCCTACCTACCCTACCTACCCTACCTACCCTACCTACCCTACCTACCCTACCTACCCTACCTACCCTACCTACCCTACCTACCCTACCTACCCTACCTACCCTACCTACCCTACCTACCCTACCTACCCTACCCTACCCTACCCTACCTACCCTACCTACCCTACTTACCCTACCCTACCTACCCTACCCTACCTACCCTACCCTACCTACGCTACCTACCCTACCCTACCCTACTCTACCCTACCCTATATCTCAAGTTGGACCAGACTGCTCACGGTGTGCCAATTTAATTTAAAATCGGTTATGTAGTTTAGGAATCCATCCCGGACAAACATCGTGACAGGAGATTTATATATATTAGATAATATGGCTTCTTCAAACATTTCCTTAGAGAGATCACACTATCACATCACACTAATATTATAAAGGTGAGAGTTTGTGAGTATGTTTGTTACTTCTTCACGCTCAAATGGCTGGACGGATTTAGATGAAATTTGGCACAGAGATAAATTATAGTCAGGAATAGCCCGTAGATTCTTCTTTTTTTATCCCGGATATGATTCCTCAGAAAAAATTTCAACTTTCACGCGGGCAAAGCCACTAGCAGAAGCTAGTTATAAATATATATATCGTGCTCATAAGTGAGATGGGATCGTTTAAATTTAGCATAAAGAAATGATAAAATTCGAGAATTTTCGTAGTTCCATCGGGTGAGAACCTTAGTAAGTTTTGCAGTTTTATTCAGCGGTGTAACAGAATGCCTTGATAAATAAACCACATCAACTGGCTTCATACTTACCTACATAAATATAGTTTGTGGTTAAAATTTCCAACTAATTTATTGCCTTCTACACACTGTTACATTTTATCAGACGTTTTAATTTATTCATATATGAAGGTTATTGTTTTTGTTTCTAAATTACTCATTACTTACTCATCTACCTAGTTCTTACTGTCTTTTTCCTTTTAGATGCTTCTCTTCTCCTTTGGCTACGGTACTAGAGCAGCTATTTTCGTGGTAATAGCAAAAGTAATTCCCAGTAATCTACACGGCTTAAGTTTACACTGTTACTCGCTCATAAAGTTTAACTACTCGATTCACAGTTTAGATATGCATTTATTAAGTTCCGTTTTAAAATGGAAGAGGAAACGAACCGAAATGATACATTGATGTAATTACTGGTGTACTACAATTTTCTTTTGTAATGTTGTTGCTAGTCTGACTTGCAAATGATTGAATGTCATATGGGTGTTAATTGTATAACTAATACTTACACTTGTGTTATTTATGTTAGTATCATCTAAAATAATGTTTGAAAATGATAATGCTCTTTTTTCTGGGATTAAGTAATAGTTTTTTTTTAATCTTTATTTTTTGTTTGGTGGTTTTTATTCACAAGGTACGTGGGTTCAACCTCATTACAATGTACTGCATTAATGCGCTTTACAATACTTTACTAAAAACTGTTACTAAAAGAAATATAACATTACGGGTTTGTGATTACTGCCAGCTAACAAAGTTGTTTTGCTAGATCAGACTTAGCGTCTGAATAAGCCAATATCTAACCTGTTCAAGCCATACTCTCTTTCCAATTTTTCTCTCCCAATCTTATTTTTAACACAGTTGGTGGCTAAGATTACTTTCAGTTTCGTTTTCTTTATTTATATTTCTCATAGTTAACTTAGCCTAGTATTTAATGAAATTACATATCAACATTTTACACAATTATCCAACAGCAAATATCACTACTTGGGCAAGGTTTTTCAACTAATCGAGTATGGAATTGGGGGTCCCCCAATATTACTTTTTAACTATCATATCACCTGTTATCAACATTCAGTTTCCATTCTGGTTTTTCTTCAAATAGTTTTGTCTTATATTCCTCCAAGGGCTTCTTGTCTAACTGATGGTCCGAAAGTGACCGAGAATATACAGAATCTAGCGATTTCATCAACTTCAACATGCAGTACCTTCGGATACAGTTAAATCGTTCATTGTCGCGTGCGTCTTCTCGCATAAAAACGAAACAGTTAAAGTTAACGTGAACAGGCCCATTACACCTGTTATCTATTATTGCGTATCGTTCTTCTATTATGTTATTAACGTTTTTTGTTTAGTACCGTTCTACTGTAAAAAAAAATCCGGTTATGTTAGAAGTTTTTCGGTAAAAATCTTCTGTGGAGACCTTCAATTTAATTTTAAAGTACAGCGTGTCCCTTTTATTTTTGTAATTACGAAGAATTCTCATAGAATAGTCGTTCGGATGTATTGTATACGGTATTCGCTGATTTATCCTCAAGTTTGGTGTAACACCAATTGCAGTAAATTAGTTGGATGATACAGGTTCGAGAACCATATTGGTCAGTGGGAAAAAATGAGGCACGTTGTATTATTGGATATGTCGATGACGAAGACAATGAAGGAAAATACTGTGTTTTGTCAGGGTTATAGGTAGAGGTGCCACACGGAGAAAGTGAGTGTCATAATTTGTTTATTTGCGTCAACAAATATTCACTGTAGGCACATCGTTATTTCCCTTGAAAATTTATTCAAACTAGAGCGGTACTTGCTATATCTACTTCGTATATGCTTTGTTTTAATTCAGTAACTGTATACGATAAACGGGCTTCATTACTGTGAATACGGAAATTGTGCTTTGTTTATAACATAATGCCTTTTCCCCATTATTTTTTACTTCAGTCATTATATTGTGTAAGGAATTCCCGCATATAAAGCCCTCCTCTCTATGCAAGTATGTAAAACAAAAGCGACAAGTGAAGTTATAATAAAGGGTTGAACCCTGACGGTAGGGTGACCATCATTATTATAAAATATTCCATTATAAGATTTTTAATAATAGTGATTTGAATAATTATGATAATGTAGAAGACTGCTTAGTCTCAGTAAAAATGGATAACTTAAATTAGCCCAAAAATAGAATCAGTTTGAATAGACTCATTCTCATTCAGGGGCTCAAGTTTTTCGTTCAAGGGCTTTAACTTTAAGCCCTTTTATAGAGATCATAAATATCGAGAACTTTCATCGAAAGCGTGTTATTTGGTCAACAGCACTTAAAGTACATTGTGAGTGGGCCACACACGACTCTCTTTATTCCAAAGGGTTATATACCATTTAGAAGTATGCGGGATCGTCATAAAAAACCGTCTTATTATCATGGATTCGTGTGGTCGCGCATCGTAGAGCGTTAAGTGCAGACGGGGTCGCCAGACCTAACCGAGTAGCGACGGAGTGCGCACGCGTGGCCGCCATTCTACAACTGTCACTTGTTATCCCGCGTTCCGTTTAAATAATAACGTTCGGTGACGCTGTGTGCGCTTTATTTTCGCCTGAAAAGTGTGTGACGTTTGTGATTAGTGCAATTATTTTTATAATTAATAATAACTCTGTGACTGTGCTACGTAGAGTCGTGATCTAACCTGTGGACTTCGTATTTCGGATTTACTTTCTATCGCTGTAAGTGGCCATTTTATTATATTTAACTCGTTATGAAGTTAGTAGGTAACCGGAGAAAGTCCATCTTTAAGAGATTCTGTTACAATTGTCTACATATCACAATATTAGCATAGAAAATGTTCATTAACAGTAAAACGGTGGAATACGATATTTTAATCCCCCTCTTTGTTGATAGACAATATCGGTCATTGAATATGATGAATAAATTAAACAAGATTTGTAAAAGTATTTAGGATGTGTGGTGAATGTAAGCGCTAAATTATTTGCGAAGAACATTCGACATACATAGAGTTAATTATCAAACGGTAATAACAGCAATCATATCGAAAGCAACGAATCAATTGAAATAGCTGAAAACACGAAGGAATCGTTTTTGTTATCGCGGAATACCGGTTGTACACGACAGGAAACTATGTTATTATCGAGTTTAACGGTTTATTTTATGTATAAGTGATTATAAGCTTCAAAGATTATACTGCTTTTCATTATTTCTTCCTTAAAATTACCCTGAAATAACATAAACCCTGTAACTAGTGTAAATTTTCTTGCGACGAGTAATGTATAGCCCGGTGGGAAAATAATATATAGCAATTACTACAAAATAAATTAGGGTTATTCTTTTTACATCTCCTCCAACATGTAATGTTTCCTCATAATTGTTATAATTTCATTTTTACCGCCACCTGTGGCTTTAATAAACATTAAAGTTTAGACCTTCAACGGTTGACTTCACGATTGCTTATTGGCACGAATGCTAATAAAATGCTGAACATTATTTAGGTTACCTACCACGGGATTGTTAATTACGTGTTTCGTTACCGTTAAAATATTATTTATTGTTATTATGACAAGTGCGACAGACGTCTCGTCGTCCTTAACTGGATTATGTGTTTTGTATTTGTGGGTTTTCGCTGCTAACCTCTGCTTTCTAACTGCACTCACTGCCTTAACCGTCAGCCTGTTTATTATGTCAGTTGTTCTGAATTATAATATCGCTGTAGCTTCTATCTAATATAATGGACTATCAAACAAAGAGTTTCTGTATTGTTTAGGTATTTATTGTCACTGGGAATGCCCCAGTAGCTATGATTCATAATTTATGCTCGATTTTACCACGGTACTTAGGTCATCATAAGTTTTATTTTAAGTCAAGTTGAAATAAGAGACAACTTTTCTAAAATATACTGTATATTATTGTTATTGCATACAGTTACTTTTTATCTCATGTTTAATGTTTGCACAGTTGTAATGGAACATTATTTTATTTCATATATAAAGTGTTAGCATTTAAATTGTTCATGCAGTGTCTCGGGCGTGGAGGGCAAAAACTATGTTATAATATATTGTAGAACTGTCTATTTTTGTTGGGTAAAATCGAGTTCATGTATGATAGGATCTTCTGATTTAAAAGAAAACGGGAGTCATCGATTCATCATTTACCTGCTCATCATTTGTTGGTATGTACAATATAAATACTGAGAGATTTTTTGCTTCAATCTGTATGTAGTTATTCGTTAAAAGGTATGAACTAATATTGACCTCTACTTCTGAATTGAGCCTACTTCTTTCATTATTCTATTTTTTCTGTACTTATAATGATGACCGATAATATTGGAAATCAACTTTGATTCGGCTCCCACGGATACACATGCTGGTCCTTTAAATTCCAATTGGCATACTTATAAAAATGATAATTGAGAATATATCCGAAGCACATTAAAGTCCGATCATTCAATAGTAAGAATTCGCTATAATAAATTACTGTCATTCACATCGGCTTGTAAAGAACTTTCTACTTGCGTCCGCGCATGGTTTACGGGCTGCCTTTAAATAATTGCTTTCATAACTTTATCGACACACATTAAGGTGTATTAATATTTCTATTCAGGGTTTTATCTTGGGAAACTATGTGTTGTTAATGGAAATAAATAACTGAGTACCTATTGTGTAAATTGACGTGATAAATTTATTAGTCGAACAAAAGTAGGTTTGACATTGTGTAATAGTGCGTAGTGTTATAATTTCGAATGATGAAAGGGATATGATAATATTACCTATTCACGCAACTCCTAACGTCAACTAAATATTAAAACAGCCGACTAAATATAACAAAAATGAAACACTTTGAATAGTTGTGTAACTAGAACATCATACCAATAAAAACACTGTAATCCCAGTTCTAAAAAAAGGGCTTAATATAAACACAAGCAATAAATCTGCGATTAACAATAATGTAAATGCAACAAGCAAAACTTAAAACTAAAATGGCACAATGATTTATGAAGCATCGGAGGACGGTGATAGATCACGTTTGGCACGCACCCTGTAGATACGAGTCAAACAAAACGAACATGATACGATGACAGACGTTAGAACTAAGAAAGAAAAATATGTTCGTAATGTAACATATAAATTCATCATTACTGGTGATGATATATTATATCGTATCTCTGTAAAAATAGTACAATCAGGTTCAAATCAGAAAAACTAGTCCACGTTACTATAGGAAACGTGACGTAATACTTAACTAGAAAAGGAAATGCTTTGACCACGAGTCACGGTTGCCTGACCATACATTAGTTAGTACAAGCCGAACCACAATCGAAATGGTCGGAGTTGTTGTACTAGGTACTAGGAAATTCGTGAATGCACCAAACCTTGTTGGTATAGCTCCTAGAACTAGCAAGTAATAGGCTACAAAAAATATAAAGTTACAGCTGTTGGAGAATACAGAATCTTAAACGAAGCAAACAGGTAGGATATAAAAGAGATAATGTTGAAAAAATCTGGCCAAATAGGGTCTCATAGATCCTTCTCACAGTGCCAGTGTGGGGCCCCGTCGCAGGATATGCCTTACCTCCTTGTCTGCCCTTCGTGCCCAGCCACCTGCACCTTTCAGGATCTAAATGTAGCAAGTGGGTGAGCTGTCCCGGTGGCTACATACTGATCAGACAACATTTGAGAATAGTTGAGTCAACATTTGAGTTCATCGATACGAAAAGAATAAGAAGGAGAAAATTTAACATTCTTTATTTGTGAAATCTATGGGAGCACTTAAATGGATGGAGGATTTAAGTGAGTTAGCCAACTTATTATAAAATACTTCTTTTCAAATACGATCACGAGGCATCAAGGCGATTTTAATTAAAATTTCTCATGTGAATCGGTATGGTCGCGTTCAGCATGCGAAGACTCAATTTAAGAATATACCACAATACCGGTAAAATCACGAGGTGAAAGTCTTTAAACATAGAAGGTTTTTTATAAGACATTGACAAGATAACATGCAGTAGAGATAACAAAAGATAAAGTTACCGTGTACATAGACGCTGATAAAAATGCAGTGTCGGCGCCTGAAGAAGATTGACTATAACCCGATCTCTATGGACCCACCACGTTGCAAGCTATGGTTATTATTCATTGATTACACATTGATGTATTCTATCATTCATAATTTAGATACAAGCGCCGTGCGCTGCCTTTGATAATTTGGAATAATGAGCAAAGAATTGTACTATATTGATCTTCTACGGCATGAAATATTGTTTTCTTCAAACGCATCATCTTCATCAGAGAATACGGTTTTTGGAATGTCAATGACCGTGGTCAGTGCCGATATTTTGTGTCCAAAGTAAGTGACCGTTGCTTGCGGCATCTATGTAGTTTGCCTATCATTTTGTGGCTCCTGAACAATGGTAACGTGGGCAATAATTCATAGATAAATGTAGGTTATGTGTGTGGGGCAACCAAAACTGTTAATCTAGTATTGGATGAAAATACTTATGTGGAGGCAGATATTTGAATTATTGTTTGCATAAGGTACTCTGCTAATGCTACTGATGAAGTTAAAGGTCAAAAATGTTCAGAATCTTGTATTTTTGTGGCTAAATTTAGAATTCTACTGTAACGAATTATGCCGAGTATTTACAGCGGTAATATGTGTATAAACAATGATAATACGAACCAGCTAGTAAAAACAAAGGTCGCCATTCACCGTTCGCTTCACGACGTTTGCGACCTCGGCTAGCTACAATTGTTCGCCAAAGAACGGACATGGAGCACCAACATGACTTGATTGTTCTTATTATCATCTACCACTTGTTTTAATTGTTTGTTTATTATTTGCATTCAATAGATGCATCACGAATCTGAAGGCATCTTATTGATAGTCTTCAATAATAATATTCTCATTCTGATTCGCAAATATTATTATAAGTTTGTTTGTTTAAAATTTTATTCAATTGAAACATCCTGTATTAGTGACCCCATTCGGTATTGTAAGTGCTTCGAAATTGCAGCCGATTTGTTAAAGTGATAACGTAATCTTGTCCGTATAGTTGGTGCTCCAGTTAATGCCACGTATTTGTAACAGGACGATTCTGAAATTTAATGTATGTACAGCTTCTTAAGATTGATAAAATAATACTTATATATTGTTAATTACTACATTTGTTTGAGTTACCATTTACAAGTTTTACTTCTTTGATTAGCACAATCTATGAAAAAGGAATTTTTGTTTCACCACTATCCCATCTCGTAAAGCGTTACCTAAAGCCTGTTTAACAATATGATGCTTTGCCTGTTTCCACGTCTTTATATGCAAAATATATTGGTATATTGTTACTTCAAACTTATTCAAATTCTGGCATAGAAGCAACTTATTACCCCATCTTTCACCTGTTTATTTTCCCATAAAGGATCTTATCAAGGGAGTTTGCATTTTGAATGCGTGCATTATATTCCATCGGCCATTGAAATCAATGAGCTGCAAGCTCGCGCGCATCTTGCGATATGCCGTTATGAGAGACCCGTCCACCAGTCTTGTTAAACCGAGATGTATGCGAGTTGAATAGATTTGCGTCATATAAATAACTATATTTAATGTCAGCTGCTTAGACGAATGTCCAATTATTTTGATGAGGACTATGTTGATGTCAATAGTTTCTTCTTTGACGTTATGTATATTGGAATCTGGAACTCAGCAAGGTATGAGTTGAATACATTATCATTGGAAATCTGGAACTCACTAATGAAAATGAATCTTCTGAGTACATCAGAGGAATGTATCATCATTATTATTCTCCATTGTCATTATCCCAATTAATTTGAGGTCGGCGTAACATGTCTCCTCCCATACCTTTCAACAAAATGTTATTCCCCTGAAATAATGGTACTGCTTGCTACTTTTCTGTCGGCACACTTCTTTTTTATCCTTGTAATCTGCAAGAAGTCTGAAATTGTGTTGCACCTCAGTCTGCTGCAGAATTAAGATGAAGGCAAGTCCTTGATTTTTTGTGTAAGAAACTAGGCTTTACTCGATATCCGTGGCTTTACTCAAATAATACCATACCACCCGTAGCGCTGTTACGGGTTTACACAATAATTGATTATTGTTGGTATTGCTTAGGTACCTATTTTGTTATTTAAGTTTCATTGAGAAATTCTTCTTACATCAACTGGTGTATATTTAATTGTACAATATCCAGTTATATATTTTTAGCTCCGTTACACAAGCTGATTTTGTTTAATATTACATGTACATGGTGTGAAAATGGTGTTGATATACTATTATTTAATTATTTAACTTTCTTTTAGAGTCAATCTTCTTCGTCAACATCATTATTTTGTGCTGTTTTATTGTCTTCTTCACGGACTGAAACAATTGCTACATATTTTCTATCATTAGGCTTCTTTTGATTTTCTCTTTGAACTGCTTGATGTACGCAATACATCTATTCTATGTATTCTAGAACCTCAGTGCAGTAATCAGTTTACCTAGTTCGTGGCGTTGCGTGTCATTACATCGCTCGTACGATTCAGCCTCGCGTTGGTTCACCGCGCCGCCCAGTGTAGAAATCGCCAGATATAGGTGCTACGCAATTATTTTCATGTTCATTTTCAATTTATTGTTGTTAACCATTTTGTAGGCTTGATCGTTCATTTGATGCTTGGCTGAACTTTGTCTGTTCCAAGCAAGTAAGCTATAAACTTCCTTAGTTCAGGTCTTATCCATCGTCTGCCTAGCCTTTTTCAATTATATTGGGGTCGGGTTCAGGCTAACCGGATGCAGTCCAATAAGTGTTATATCGCCATCAAAAGTGTTACTAATATGATTATCTAATGAAGATATCATGACGAATGTGTCACTTCTAGACCAAGTCTGCCGTCGCCCGTCAATTACGTGATCACGAGTGGTTAATAAATAGCTTGTGACTTGATTTAATGCTCTTATTTAACGAATTCTGATGTCATGCAATATATTTTTAGATTGGCATCTTAATTGACACTTAATTAGCTTGCTTCAAATAGAATGAGACCGAATTGTCTGTACTATATTATGGAAGTAGGTAGTAATTTACTAGATGAACACTGAATATTTATCTATCATTTCATCAGAGTATAGCAGTTCTTTGGATAATTAATTAAAACCGGTGTGTGAGATGAAACAAAGGGATGTTTAAAGGTTATTACATATAGGTACCGTATTATCGATACTTAAACAGCAGGTGTTTGTCAACAATCACATTGTATTAAACACGCAGGTGTATACTTGCCCTTTTCTTTTACCTTTCAAAAGTTAATAAGCATTTCTTTGGACCGATATTTTAGTCTTCATAAATGTTTGATGTCCTAAAGCGGTTATGTCAGAATGTAATGATATTAATGCTGCATTCTTTGAAGAAATGTTAAAGCACATAAAAAACTTATTACTTCCAGAACAAATGAACCTCATGTAGGTTAATTATCCTCATTAGGAAATAATGGTGCCATAAAAATATCGTAGCAAATTATAACTTAGGTAGGTATAGATGTTTTCTAAAATGTCGAAAATCTAATAATTCTATGTATCATCTACAACACACTTGACTATATCAACCAGATTTTATTTTTGTGATTTGTAAGTCCCCGTTTTTCCATTTATCGTCATGATGTTAAGAAACTTGAAGATCAATGTTTACAGATCTTTCTTAATTAATTGTGTCTAATATCATGTCTCAAGGTGACGCCAATTTTGTAACTTTACTGATGTTAGTCACCTTTTATGTATATTTTTATGTAGGTGTATATTATACTCCAATGATTCATAGTTTTTTTTTAAGTATACTACTATTTATATTCATAGTTTATTTTATATCATAACAATGAAAATATATGATGTGTTTTTTTATAAACTATTTATAAATATTTCAGTCAATCACGTGTATTGAAGCGTGCTTCAAATGCTTTAGGCAGAGGGAAGGAAAATGCCTTATCAATACTAAAAATAGTCATGTGTGTGTTTTTAGACTAGCATAGCATTTAATAAAAATAATAATTTTAACATTGAAAGTATTGCAAAATTTTTGAATGCAAACTATGAATTCTAAATTTTGTTAATAATTTGCAGCATTTGCATGAAGGTCAATAAAAATTATATAATTTGGTATGTTACCTCTTGTAACGTGCAAATAATTTCAAAATATAACTACTATACTTTACTATTATCACAGCGAAAGGATGAGCAAATGTTCTGCAATAAAACGCGAAAGGTTTCGACCCAGTCAGGTTTTGTAATAATAGGCCAAGTCTAGACTTCAGTAAGCAAACATTTCTCAAATGAGGTGGCAAATAAAATATAAGGTGAGGTTACAACAAACCAATAACATGTTTAGAGATGATTTGTAAGTCACGGCTCTTGAATTAACACATTATTTGCAATAGTGATACATGAACAGCAAATAATAAAAATCGTTGTCATAAGTAAGTGTATTATTCTTTTAGCGATATAAAGATTCAAAATTTCCATATCTGTATATGGTTTTTAATTTATTAAAAGTCCTCGTTGTTTATGGGTGTATGGGTCGGGCTAATTCAAATTAAAGTTTTTTTTAAATTTAGTAAGGTGTGGTTCCCTCGTTTAGGAGTTTATATCAACCGATCGCGTTTTCGCAACGATTATGATAAGATAACTGCTTTCTAGTGTTTATAAATGACGATAAGTGGACGGACTTGGACGAATCAAACTGTTGATTTTCTCAGGTAATTATTTTCTAAAAGACCCTTTGTATGATTAGTTAACAAACAGCTTTCAGCAGCACTGATATTCTTCAATCAATCAATCAATCAATAAGCCCTCTATCCTGAACTTCCGTCTGTTTTCAAGTGTTTGTTTTCCTCATTTAGAGGATATCTCTAAGTTCAGTGTGTCTGTTGGCAAAGGCCTCCTCTAACATTTTCCATTGTGCTCTATCTCTGGCAATACTTCTCCAGTAAGGGCCCGCTGTAAGCTTCAACTCATCTTCCCATCTCTTAAGTTGTCTTCCCCGCTTCCTTTTTCCATCTCTGGGATACCAGTCTGTCACAATTTTACTCCACTTTTCCTGACTACTCATTAACATGTGGCTTGTCCATCTCCATTTTAGTTGGTCTATCTTCGTAAGTACATCCATAACTCTTGTCTTGGCTCTTATATTGGATTTTCGTTTCCTGTCTTGTTTCTTGATACTGCTATTCTTAGGAGTGATTAAAAATAATGAAACATAAATTATTTGATGATTAGCATTAAACTTCAAATCACAATGCAAATAAATCACAAAAAATGACCTACCTAATTCAAATAAACAGCTTGCTACTTACTACTCAATTAGTAGCTTTTCTCACATTTTTCCGACTCATAAGCGGATCACAAAACAGGATGCAAACAGAACGTGATGGAAATGAAAATTCTACTGAGTCGAGCTTAGAATACAACATAGTACAATACATAAATACCTTAATTGTCGAAGAAAGTTACCGTGGTGGAAACACGCACTTTCTTAGCGACCATGACCTACCTGAACAAACACTTGGTTACTATGACAGATAGTTATCTCATGTCAAGCTGTAGTGACAGTAATTTGACAAGTTGGCGTGTTTGTTGTCAAAATATTAGAGAAGTATTCGGTTAACAAGTTGTTTTGGTGTTGTAGTTGGTAGTATAGCAGAGGTACTAGATTTAATTAATGTTGTTGATGCTAAATATACGTTGTTACGGTAGTCAGTTGTGGAGGCGGTTGTGGAGGTCAGATAAGCAGTCGCTCTTTATAAAAAAAACCAGCCAAGTGCGAGTGGAGGGATCCGTACAAACACCCACATTCAAAGAAAGAAAGAAAACATATTTATTTGTCACAAGCCACTAAAGCACACAATAATAAAAAGAAAAACAAAAAGAAAACTTAAAACTAAACAACACCAACATACCAACCAACATAATTAGGTAAAAATACAGAAATTCATAAAAAACCAAAGCACCGAACATTCTCTAATGATAAGAAAAGAAATTACTTTTCCAAGTACGTTTTATAAGAATTTAACAAAAATTTGCAATTTAAAGTTTAATTTTACGCAAACGGATCTCTTAATCGAAAAATGGTTTTCACAGACCCGTTATATTTTTTAATGGCCTATCCAACGATACCTACACCTTGGGATTGATGAGAAAAAAAACATCTTAACGTGTACAGGAGGCATCATTATTTTATTTTTTTATTTTACCACTTTTTTGGCGTGATTAATATGTACATTTATGCCAAATTGTAGCTAAAAGTCTCTGAGCTAAGCTACGGACGGACAGACGGACATGGCGAAACTATAAGGTTACCTTGTTGATTACGGAACCCTAAAAACCTGGTAATCCAGTTAAACTGGAAGGCGACCCCACTATAGTTAGGGATTAATATATTGATTTAGTTAAAGATAAGGAGTGAGATAATGAAAATTAGCTTGTACAAAGAAGTAGATACCTAATTGAACTGGAAGCAAAAACTAAATTAAAGCTAAAAAATATCAAGGAGTCTATAAAAGAACGTACATAGGTGAATTTACCAATATAGAACCTCAAGTTACACAAAAACTAAAAGAGCCCTTTATAAAACAAGAAACCTTTTAAGTAAACGTGACAACAATAGTAGAATTTAAAACACATGGCGTCAAACTAAAAGCCTAATCGTTTTCAAAGAAAGCCTCCTTCCCCGTTCATTAGTTTAGTCAACCATTGTGGCTTGAACGCTCAGCCGTGTCCAACAAGGTACAACTTTTCCGGGAAATCGTCACCTGATCAGAGACGATAATGAATATGTACCAGTGAAAAGCTTAGTTTAAGTGGCAGTGGTGGATAGCCTTCACTTACGATAGAAAAGGGAGGAGAAACATTGTGAACTAAGATTTTTGAATTGATAGTTCTATTTCCAAGATTTATATAGACATAGTCACTGCAGTGTCTAATAAGGAAACTGGTTTTAGTAGTTGTGTTTTCGTCGTTGTGGTATTTTTTTATGTACCTAGTGCCCTTATTCAATTCTTTATCTTCTCTATCTAATCTCTACCATTGCACGCCAATTGTATCTTGGGCCTCCTGCGTTCAACTCTTTTCTGCTTTTCCACCAAGACCAAGTCGACGGCCCACCTGGTTGGTGGCCAAAACCTATTTAATTTGTAGAATGATAATATCTCTAGTTACGATGCTACTACTGCAAGCTGGTGCAAAATATACATCAAGATTGGTGCTCTGACCTCTATCGTTCAAATACATAGTTAAGCGTAAACTTAAGCTGCTTTATGGGAATTGAAACCGGCTTCCATGAGTTGAATTTGATATGAAAAGACAAGAAAGTAAAGTGAATTTCTTGCTCTTACTTTTGTTACTTGTGTTTCACTGGGTTGATATAATATTTTTTCTCGCACCATTTGCATCAATTGGAACGTAAAAGCCGATGTAAATTTTATTTTGATTGAATTGGGAATGCAAATTGGTCGATTTGATTTGTGGTAGGTGTGCGAAAGCCTGCGGTAACTTTCTTGCCATTATCGAATTTTAACTTTATTAGTAACGATCGGAAACGTAAGTGAAATCGTAATCGATTTAAATGTTTTCGAATTTATGGGCATGTCAGTAGTGTTGGCAATTTGGCATGCCTTTCTTGCGCTGGGAGACAGAGTAGTAACTATGAATTACCTACGGCTACGTTATTATAAACTAGCGTTCGTTCCTGTGGCCATTTTAACGGGAACCAGGCATTTTTTCAGGCTAAATTTTAGTCTATGGCACACAACGACAGCGTAACTCTCCATCAGTAAAAGTTTTGAAATCGGACAAGTCCAACAAAAAATATACAATAATAGTCTAGGTTGCTCTAGTCGATCATTCTTCCATACAAAAGTAGTCTGGCGATTACTCCACTATTTGACGGTGTACGTAAAAATAAAAAAAAATATATAAATTTGTCTCATCATTATCTAGCCCTGTATGGAAACAAAAAAGTAAAAATAAAATATTTGAAAGTTATGAGCGTCGAAAGTTCCACATTTCAACACAAATTTTAACGCATCTTTGTGCGCAAATAAATACCATAGGAAGAAGCAAAATTGCAAAACAGTCACCATACAAGGATGGATTAGTAGTTCCCCAATGCAATTTTTTTTATTTTTAACAGATATATTTAGTCGTTTTTTCATGATATCCATATTCCCAAAGGTCTTTTTATAAAATTTCTCTCGCTCGTGTTCGTCCTAAATCATCATCCATTTCGTGACAAATTTGCAAAAGTGTGTATTCGTACGCGAACGCTTCTCACTGCTCATCACAGCATCTATCTGTTTCACACGTGTTGTCGGATGATATAGCATGAATTTTAACCCCGCGCACAAAATAGTTCTTGCCGTCGACTAGGACAACCTTAAGGATTGAAATCACAATTCGTACTAAGTTTGTGGCCCAGTTTTAATATCCAAACATTATTAGTATGTAGGTCAACATGGCAACATCCAAAATGGTATGAAGTTTCATGTCAATAGTCCTCAAAGTACTCGATACAAGCACACGCATGAGTTGCAGTGTTTATAGTACGAGTATCTACTATCAGCGGTACTGGATTTGTAAAACAATACAATTAATGCCAACTCATTAACCACTTAACCTGGAAACCAGTAACCGTTGTAATCAGATGAGTTAGTATATATTAGTCGAATAGCTGCATTAGCAATAAGTCTTTGGCTTCGTACACTTTGTTATTTATAGTGACTATGTCTTTTCTATTAGCCGTAATACAAACTAAAACTTCCATTCTATTCACACTAATAAATAATGGAATTGTTTAAAACTTATAAAAAACATCACCTCATAATGACTTTTCTTCGTCAGCAAACGTATCGATAAAAAGTCACGTAGGTATGTATGTAGAAATGCTTACAGAGCGAGGTTGAGCATCTATTCTGCTTGAAGAAAAGTGATTAGGATTGTGGTAAGTTGTGTATTGTTCGATGACACTTAGAAAATACTTTAGTACTTTTAATACACATTTCTTTGTTAAATTGATAAAATCATGAGTAGTATTAAATGGCCACACTGAAAATATATTGTACTTCGTCATACATAAGTGATCTTTGTTTGTTCTAAAAAAATTCAGGGTTGGCAATAAATGTTTATTTCTTTCTTACAAAAGCAGCAGTGAATGCAAGCCTGCCTGAATTATGTTTACCCGATAGAATGGCTCAATTTTCAATTTCAACGCTCATGTTTTTAATTTATTGTCAGGCTCTCGTTTGTGATTTATTTTCTTTTCATAGACAAGTGTGAGAACTTCTTTAGTGAATAAGACTTTTTGCTACTTTGATTTCATCTATGCCCACTAAGTGCTGTAACGATGTTGATTGATCTACTGATTACCATCTCGCTAAATGAGATGTATATTTGTATTAGAAAATTATTACGAAATATACAGGTTATGTAAATATCGTGCTATGCTACTATATTTTGATGTATGTTTATAATTACGGCATGGTATAATGGACCAAGCATTACGCTTTGAGGTTTTCACAAACCGTATGTTTAAATACTGTGTAGTCTCAAGTACGTACTTATTACCAAGAATTTATTTTCTCTTTACCATGCAAGAGAGTAATATTTTTCTCTTTTACAGCAATTTTTTATGGGATTTAAAGGTTAAATGTATAATTTTAAGATCAATTCGAAAGAATAACTTTACCATAATGTTTACCTAGAATATTTACATAATTTTGAAGAGTTGAATGACCGTTGATAACATACGGAGTTAAACTAGATTTATTTTAGTCATGTGTGGAAGCTACCTATGCTAATAATCAAACGGACCTAAACTCCATTTGAAATAACATTAGACATGTTTCCAAATCTTTTTACAGTCCGTTCAACCGATTTTGTGTTCTATCCCGTAAACTTAAGGATGACATAAAAAGCATAAACCTGTTACCAAAACCAACTGTTTACTACAGCTACAATTTGTTGTATCACCAACGCAAGAGAAGTCAAAATAGGTTGAACGGGCTGTAAAATGGGCTAATTTAAACGTCTAATGTTATCGCAAATGGAGTATAGTGATTATGGATTCGTTTTCTTACATATTTATAGCAACACTACCTACATATATAGTAGTAGCTGACCCCGCGGCTTCGCTCCCGTCAGCTGGCAATCTAAATTCAAATTAAAATCTTTTATTTGTAAAATATGGGTAGGTATACAGCTATTAAAATTTAATAATATATATCGCCATAATCAGGCTCACGCCATGCAAATTTAAAAAGCTTGTTAATAAATTACAATTTAATTAATTATACATAGTATCAAATAAATAAGGCAATGAATTACAGCGGAAAATGTCAAGCATACACTACTTTATATTATTACAATTAATTGAAATAGAAAGATCAATACATGTCTAACAGTGCAAAAATAGTTATACAAATATACATAATTCGGTAAAGATACATGTACGATTAGATTAACAATTAGTTTTCTTTTTTTTTTGCTTTAAAATTTATCATCAAGAAACTCTTTTACTGAGTAATATGATTTATCTAACAGCATTTTCTTTAGTTTATTTTAAAAAATATTATTGTTAGAAATTTCGAGTAAGTAATTGGGTAAATGATTATACACTCTACCTACCTATTACCTACCTATCTACCCTAACTACCTACTTACCCACCATCCTTCCCACTGCCAAATAATGAAATTTATAGGCAAAATTTTGCTCCTTTGGGTTACATCATTGCAATTTTTATAAGGTTCTCTAATTTTTTTGAAAATAATTTATAGCCTGTTACTCGGGAATAATATAGCTTTCCATAGGTGATATAATTTTTTTAATCGGTCCAGTAGTTTCGGAGCCTATTTGGACAAACAAACAAACAAAAAGTCTTGCCTCTTTATAACATTGGTATAGATCACGCCTGTATTCGCCGAGGGGATAAGTAGTGGTACACTCACATTTCGAATGTAATGTTAAAAGTCCTTTATAATAGAGCCAAAACTACTTACCCGAAACTATCCCAACCCGAGCATCGAACCCAGGTCCCCGTGCTTGGCAGTAGCGCTTGTGACCACGAGGCAGTCGGGTGTGTCGTAAGATAAGTTACAATTATCAATCCAAATCCATAGTAAATAACAGAAATTAAATAGAACACGATTCATAGATTTCAGCTTCACTGATGCACGAAGGCCGACAAATAATAAAAAAAAGAAGAAATGTTCGATAAAAAGCCTATTTACTTTTTATAACTTTTGTCATCTTTCAAGTTCCATTGATTTTGGAGCAGCCACTGATTCCCAATACAATTAAATGTAATAGTTTTAAGTGCAATCTTTTATAGCAATTTATTGGTTACCTTTGCTTCGTTTTTAGAGAAATAAAGCCTTTCAACCGATAGCAGAAAAGTTCGACGTCTAATTGATAGCCAATTTATACAATGCAGTTTTTGAGATAAGTACGTTTATTTTTAAAGTCTAATGCTAATGAATGAAATTTTTATTTTTATTTCGAATTGTTTTTTTTTATGTAATGCATGAATGTAATAATATTATGGACTACTGTGTCTGAAATTAAATGAATTATTATTAAACCTATATCTACGAATAATTTTAAAACCTTGTTTTTCTGATTTCATTGAATGACTTTACCTTTCATGAACGAGGAACCGGCGAGGTTCTAACCTTGATTCGAATAGTTAAAATATTAGGTATGCTCTATTTTACTCGTTTCTGGGTAGATACAAGGAAATAATTTGCATCTTGCTTTGTTTTTTTTTTGTTTTTCACAAATGTCCAATTGCAATTACATTTATAAAATATAACTTGAAGAACACTCTAAACTATAAAATAGCGAACACAGCATGCATTATTAATGAGTTTACAATTTTACTTTTTTTTTTTTTTTTTTTTTTTTTTTTTTTTTTTTTTTTAAAAAAACATTGCCCCACACTAGGAATTTCTTCCTGTATCGTGGGTGCGTTTACAAACATATAAACTCACATACACAAACACCCAGAGCCGGAACAATTATCTGTAGGTCATACAAATTTTTGTTCCGTGCGGGAATCGAACCCGCGACACGCAGCGCAGCAGTCAATTGCTCAACCACTGCGCCAACCGTGCGCCCAACTTTGAATTTACAAACAAAATAAAATAAACCAAACCAAATTATCATGCTTATTTGACTAATTATTAATATTTGAGTTACTATCCAAGCTCTTCTCTATTTAAATTTTGTCTGACGTCAAGTTAACGGAAAAGATTTTAAACATCCAAAGCTGTGGAAGAGCGGAGTCTCCTAACATAGGCATCATCATGTTTAAAGGGAGGCTCCTATCATAAACAAATGTATACCAACTAGTATTAGTTGGTACAGAAATAAACATTTTGTATTTTGTATTTGCATTGTATTTGTATATCTCACCCCATAATGGCTGAAAAACATACTGTATAAATGAGCAGGGTTTGTTGTTGTAATATATCAGATATTTTAGCTACGAGTATTTTGGTATAGTTAGACTTAGACGTGTAAAATTTATGAGGGAATTTGATGCTTCCAAAGGAAAATACTATATCGGACACTAGCGTTTGCCCGTATCCTAACCCAAAGGAACCGTGCCTTTTCAGTGTAGTGATAGTGTAGCTAATACATAATTACCTTCTAGAAATTAAAATATAACTTTACCTTTATAAAAGTATGAGTTAAGATAAAAACCGGCCAAGTGTGAGTCGGACTTCGCACATTTAGGGTTCCGTACCAAACCACAAAAATAAGTTGGTTGTAATAGGAATAAACATGACGAAATATCAAAGAAAAAAGTCTTATTTATCAATATATTGGTATTTGTTAGTGAAATATACGTAATAATAAACATTATCACGAAATTAAAAGTTAAAAATTCTACGGAACAAATTTTTATAAGAAAAGCTGAAGTATTCCCATTTGAGCACCTATTTTTAGAGCACCTATGCTAAGAGCACCAAAGGTATTCCCATTTGAGCACCAATCAATATAATAGCTTGGTGCTCAAAGGCGATCAAAAAATAAATTATGACTTTATTCCCAATTGAGCACCTACGGTAGCTTCTAGTGATAGAATGTAAAATAAAACATATCGATAAAAATTGACAGTACTTTATTCCATTAATTTTAGAAAATAAACTAATTATTATTAATATGACAATCAGCCATAGGATTTTTTTTTTGGTCCACACCTGCATATACCAATATAACAAATTACATTCCTTGTAACAAGAGTAGTCTTTACGCTTATTTTTTTTTAGTTAAATAATATTTCATAATAATACTTACATATATAATACAAGTAAAGATTTTGTATGTTTTAGAAACAAATATGAACTCTATATCAGTTATAGAAACTTTTGGTTGTAGTAATATGGTAAAAAATAAATAAATATTTTCCTTAAATTTAAATTATCACCATTTAACACGAAAATAGATTAATAACGCTATGCTTAGGCCCAGTTTCTCAGCCGTCTGTTACATTTCAAATTAGCTGACAATTTGTCACAAATTATCCAACCGTCAGTTGTCAACTTCGGAACCCTTCGTGCGCGAGTCCGACTCGCACTTAGCCGGTTTTTTGTATTTTATTAACATACAAAAAAACTATTTTTGATAATTGTGTCAAGCTTTTTTGTCTTCCTTTAAAAATACCGCGGGAAAGTGTAAAAAAATACACACCTAATGCAACATTGCTCATCGTCTATTAAAAATAACTTGACAAATTTTTATTAGTGTTGTTCTGACCTCTTAGGATTATTTATGTAAAATTTTAATAGGATCTGTCCAGTAGTTTTGGCGCCAATTGAATGCATTGCATTGCATTGCAGCAGACAAACAGATAAACATTATAAAAAAAATTGATTCAGTGACCTTCATATACCCCGTATATCTTACTCTGCTTTTACTTTTTTTTTAATATTTAATGTACGGTTTTGACGTCTCTACGATTTTATTATTTACTAGCTGACCCGGCAAACTTTGTTTTGTCATAAAAACACCAAACATTCATCGGTTCAGCTCTTCTCGAGATTTGCGCTTAGCAACACATTTAGCGATTAATTTTTATATTATAGATATAGATTTGCAAAGAATACGAGAGACGTAAAAAAGTGCCGATATAGTTTGGTTTCATTCGTCATATTCGGGCTATTCGAGATATTCCGACGAACGGTACAGGTGGCGCGCGCACCGCCTATATACGGCCCTCTCAACTTAACTACTGTTCATAATAATATGAAAAAACCAATTTCTATTGTTAGTGTTTCATCCAACCTACAATTGGTTCGGGGATAGATAAAATTAAAGTTGAGAAAACTTATTGTGTTATCACTACATATTATAAGTCCCTCGCCGCGTCTGTTCGCGATAAACTCAAAAACTACTGAACGGATATTCATTCGGTTTACATCAAAAGACATTGTGAATCATGGGGAAGGTTTAGGTGTTTAATTTGTTAAGATTTTGTGTCTTACCGACATCCAAGTGGGCGAAGCCACTGGCAAAAGTTAGTTAACAATAAATGATTAAGTAAACTTTTATGGTTATGATGATAATTATGTAGGTAATTATCAAATGATAACATTCTGCAATAAAACTGCTGATTTTTATCGATATGATATAGGTATTATACACTAGAAGTTACCCATCACTGGAAGCTACCGCACCGTAGGTGCTCAATTGGGAATAAAGTCATAATTTATTTTTTGGTCGCCTTTGAGCACCAAGCTATTATATTGATTGGTGCTCAAATGGGAATACCTTTGGTGCTCTTAGCATAGGTGCTCTAAAAATAGGTGCTCAAATGGGAATACTTCGAAAAGCGAAGTGGAATACTTTGGTGGCTTCTCATTCCTTTGTTTCCATTATTTTTTAAAACAATAAAAACACAGTATTTATCTACACAACGAGTTCTATACGATACCCAACTCCAAGGATTGAAAAACTCGAGGTCAATTTTTTTTTTTCCGCACCCCTCTTTAGCCGAATGGGAGCCCCTCTAAAAATATTTAAAATATTGTTGACAATACAAACGATTTATATGGCTTTGGGTAAACAATATGCTTATTTTGTGAAATTTTGAAGACTGTGGCTCCAGCCGTTTGGCTATGTAACCTGTGTGACGGACGACGGACAGACAGACGGACACGTGAGTGACAGCAATAGGGCTCCGTTTGGACCCTTCGGGTACGGAACCCTAAAAAGGAACAATCATATCGCGTAGAGACATAAACAAAGCGGAACCAAACTATAGTTCAATCAATTTAAACTTGTTATCAAGTTATCGAACTAACAATTCGCCATAAAAGTTACTGAAGCGTAAAATCGTAGGGAAAGAAAAACTATAAACTTTACCAAAGCACACTCACTTAACTGGGGAACTATTGATTAAAAAGCGATTCTTATCAAAACAGGTCGATGACTTGGGTTCAACAAACTTATCAAGCCGAAACTAATTCAAATGTAATACAGTTTTACGGCGTGAATCAGATATTACGTTATTTGATTTCACGGCTTTATTAATTTAATATCTGGACGGTTGTTTATTGTTAATGTTATCATATTATATGTTACATAACTATTAAATCTCAAGAAAGGGATCTCAAGGAAGATATTCAGTGAAATCTGCTAACCCGCACTGGGCTCGCGTGGTGGATTACAGCCTCACACAGAGAGGAGGCCTGTGTCCCAGCGCTGGGAATATTTACATGAACCAATAGCTGACTGGTGGATGTTTATATAATAAAGGGTAGTATTTAAACGCAAATCTTTTTGTATACATACTTAAGCCGAATTCCAATCAAAAATTCTGATAGCACAGCAAAATAGTTACCTCAAAATATTATTATCTTAGCAACACTTGCTCGCTCACTTCAGCTCCCGTCATCCCCTTCGAACCTAACCTATCCGTGTCGGGGTACCCTAAGCTCCCGAGCTCGCTTCGCTCGCTCTTGGACTTATTATGTTTTATGTGTGAGTATAACGTTTGTACGCTCTATTCAATTTGCAGTGCAGTCAGTGATCTGCCTAGCCTTTTCCCAACTATATTGGGGTTGGCATCCAGTCTTACCGGATTCTGCTGAGTACCAGTGTTTTAAATTGAGCGACTGCCTATCTGACTTCCACAACCCAGTAACTGGGTAACACGGTACCCCTTGGCAAGACTGGTGTCAGATCTCAAGCTTCTGACTACCCGTAACGATTGTCAAAGATTTTCAAATTACAATCGGGACCAACGGCTTAACGTGCTTTCCGAGGCACGGAGGAAACTCGGTATGTTGAAATGGTCACCCATCCACGGACCGACGTCGTCAAGCGTTGCTTAACCTTGATGATCGACCAGTGCGGCTGTTATTATTTAGCCACGAGCTCCTCAGTTCAGTGCAGTCAGTATTTCTAATATAAAAAGTATATAAAAGATGGAAATAAATTGTGCAATTAATAATATCCTTTTAACATTTTCTCACAAACCATGAGAACAGCAGTGGGCTTGACTGACATGCTGTTATGAGAAATGAGAATTAGTAAGATACAACGGTTGTAGTTCTCATAACTTGATACTGTATAAACTAATCTGTCTGGACACTTCTCAACTATGTTGGTGTTGACTTCCAATCTTACCGAAAGTAGATCAATACCAGTATTTTACATGGAGCGACTGCCTATCTGATCTCCATATCCCAGTACCTGTGTAACACCTGGGTGGTTCCTGGGTTCGTATGCATTCCACTTACTTCTTTGACGAATCTTTCACGATTCAAGCAACTCGGTTGTGGAATGTATTACCTATTGAAATAAGACGTGCACAAAAACTGCCAACGTATAAGGAAATGGTAAAGGAGCCGGATTACCTTTCACTATAATTTTTATTCTTCTCCTTTCTCTGTTATATATTTGATATGTATTAGTATATTATGTAATATTTTAGGTATGTTATTAACACACTGACAGCCCTAAATTCTTCTCATATCGTTCAGTCCATCCAAAGGTTGTCTGTAAGAGATTGCCTAATGCGATAAGACCGCCCATTGTACAATTGTGTTTGTGAATATTTGTCCTGTAGGTTTTTTTTTTGTGGTGTACTATAAAGTATATAATAAATAAATAACACGACATGGCTTGACTGGTTATCAGTCTTTTAGGCTTCTAAAAACCCGATACTATAACTTTTTTTTTTTTTTTTTATAGTTAGCACTTCCAGTAGTGTTACGAAATCAAGTATTTAACTTTTGTTCAAATCAAAGAGAAACAGTTCTATGGGAAGCATAAATAAAAACTTTCTCGTTTATACGCCTGTCTTTAACGTAATTAAACGGAAACATATGGGTAAAAGTTTGCGAAATCAATTCTACGACACTTAAAAGATTCCTCTGTGAGCAGACCTAACGAATAGCAATTAAAGTAAATCGCCCTTTTCTCTGAGAACTGTAGAGCGTTCTGAGTTCAAAATTTAATGTTCTGAATTATGACAGATTATGACGGATAGAGTTCGGATGCAGTGCGTAAGCTTCCCTACAAAAAGCACTACGGCTGCTTCGGAAACGGAATTTCAAGGACACGGATCGGATGTTGTTTGTAACCGCCCTTAGTATTGTTAGTAAAGCTCTTGGGACCGCCTATAGATACAATAATTATTTTGTAGCAGTTAAGGACCACTGCAGTAAGAGTAGGGAAAAAACGATGAATGGATGAAACGATGATATGTCTCGAAAAGGGGCGTCTGCTGAGATGACGTCAAATTGAGAAAAATACATGCCATGTCATACATTGGGTTGGGAGGATAATGATGATCTTAGGACCACTGGTCTTTTTGGAAGCGGGCCCGGCTCGAAGGACCAAAAATTTAAAATAGTTGTTTGAATTTTGTAGTTTGAAATATAGTGTATCTAATCAATATTTGTAGCTGACTTAATTTATATCATGATTTAAGGATAAAATATTGTAGACTGCATAAAATACAATATTACTTGCATTAAATAATACCCCAAGGTTGATCCGATCTAACAAGATCTAGGTCTCAGTAATGAACTGATAAGCTTTCCTGTTCTATTAAAACCCTTCCAATAACTATATTCAACTTGATGTCTTATTCAAAGGTATCTACAGTATACAGAATGAGTTTCAAGCAAAATAAAAGTATATTGTTAAAAATTTGCTCTTGCTTTAAGTTTCCCGTACGTCTTTTTTCTTTTCAGAATTTGATCCTTATTAGCGACACTATCGAATGGTGTAATAATATGTCCTGTGTTTGTAGGGTCCCGTACCCAAAGGGTTAAAACGGGACCCTATTTCTAAGACTCCGCGGTCCGTCTGTCTGCCTGTCCGTCTGTCACCAGGCTGATGCTGACCGTGATAGCCAGGCAATTGAAATTTTCACAGATGATGTATTTCTGTTGCCGCTATAACAACAAATATTAAAAACAGAATAAAATAAATATTTAAGTGGGGTTCGCGCACTTGTCCGGTATTTTTTTTCAAAATCAATTGATCAAATTCCTGGCTAATAATATTAATTTTTCAAAAACCTAATTTTAGTAGTAGATGCAGTTTTAGTTTTCTATAAAATCGGTGTTAAAATTTCGTTTATGGGCCGTTGATTTTTGGCGCAGGGAGGGTGGAGAGGGGAGGGGGGGGAGGTTTGGCTATACTTGCCTACTTGTAAAACTCAGCCTGTATATATTGCATTCATTAAACAGCTTTATAATTTATACAATTTTATGATAGGTTACCTTGCAGTAGCCTTGATCCAGTAGTTGATCTGCGCATTCCAATCTAAGTGCAAGAATAAATCCGTTTATTGTTAATAATGCTTTCACTTTCATAAATGCGTGGAACGGAACGGAGAACAATATGTTTGAAACAAAAGTGTTGTTTGTATTGTTTACTTTGACAATTAATGTGATGTCATAAAGATAATCGTTTGTATGACTTCATGCCGTGAAAAAAGTCGTAATAGTCATGTGTCTTTAAAAAAATCTTTTTACAATAAAATACTACCCCCTTCCAAATAAAAAAACCAAAAAGTGATAAATAACTTTTTTTTGGAAGTCACTTAGTAGTTTTTTATTTGGAAGTCGGTACTATTTTTTTTTAAAGGTACCAATTTCGAAACAAACTCTTTCAAACAAAATAATAATTTTCAAAATCGAATCGCAATTGACGGAGATATCAGTGAAAATACACAAAAAAAACAAACAAAGTCGAACATAGAACCTCCTCATTTTTGAAAAGTCGGTTAAAAAGAGGCATAAAGTTTGAAAGTTATAAGTATTTACACATAAAAAAATGTTTAACAAAGGTTTATTGTTTAGTTGAGAACATAAAGATAGCTAGTAACCTTCACGAAGAAACAAGACCGCTATCTTAGAGAATTGAGTTTGTAAATCAATGCAATTTTGTATAACTGGCCCTCTGAAAATTATTATAGAAGAAGAAAGAAAATACAGACGTGAACATAATGTACATAATGCTCATTGTCTCTTATAACGATGCCCCAAGAATGATGCAACGCAAGACTCCAAACAGTTGGGTTCAAATGTAACGAAGCATATCGGCTTTCAGAGAAAGTGGACTATTTCTAACGGACATTATTTTACTTTTCTTCGTAACTAATGCTCCAGACGAGGTAGTGGCAGGAATTTTTTATGATAATCTCATCGGCCATTATACTTATGGTTCGAAACATTATGATCAAAAGGTATGGGAAACTGTAAAGATTTGATAAGAATATCGAGCACTTACGGCTTTCTCATTAACATTGTTGGATAAAATATGAGGTAATGGAGGTTTCTAATTGTTTGTAATGCAGAGTACTATTAAAGTTTTAAAATATTTTCTAATATAATATAATCACAAATGATGTATTTCTGTTGCTGCTATAACAACAAATACTAAAAATAGAATAAAACAAATATTGAAGTGGGGTTCCCAAACAACAAACGTGATGTTATGCCGTTTTTGCGATAATGGTACGGAACCCTTCGTGCGCGAGTCCGACTCGCAGTTGGCCGGTTTTTTAATTCAGTCATGTTAAAGAAATTATGCAATCTGAATCTGAACTATTCTTATTTGACAAACTGATAGTTGTTTAGTCCTTATTCTTCTTCTGTTCAAAACTTCCATTAGTCCAATATACTGTGTTCTATAACGTAATGACTCATTCAGCTTCTTAAGGCGTATATATATTTCCCAATGTTAACGCAGCACTGGCCGTGCGCCCGCTCGGAGCCAGAATATCAATATTGAACCTCCGTTTGGACAGTTTTGTTTGCAAAATATTCTTTGATTTACACTTATATGCTAATTCAGTTATGAAGAAATTCTAGCCATAAATTTTTCTGAGTAAAAATATTTTTAAACATCCAAGTCGTTTTGGAGGAGTATCCAAAAGTAGCGAAAAAATGTAGTGTGCAGCAGTCAATCGCTCAACCACTGCGCAAACCGTGCGTCCAAGTATTTTTTTTTCAAACCTTTTAACCTAGCCGTTACTAAGGACTATGCTTTAGAAAGTAACCATTTTACGGCACTAAAGCGGTGGAAGGCCCTTACGTTTCATGAGGAAAATAACTTAATTTTTCCTGGCGCAGCTGTTTCAAAGAAATATAATAGTTGCTTTAAAGGTATGTGTCATCATCAGCCTATCGCAGTAGCACCTACGGAGGTTAGTAAACACAAAAGCACTGATGACTCGACTTATGATGAAACAGGGACCTCACATGGTCTCCTAATGCTTGCAATGCCAAGTGACACCTGCAAAGTTATTCTAATATGGTCGCGGACAATACTTGAGGCGATTACAAATGACCAGATGATATCAATCATTCGCCGCAACGTTTCGCAACTTAATTGGGATTATTAATTGCTGCTGTTGCAATATCAACGTTATGGTCATGGCTTTTCCCATACTAATTCATTATAGGGCTGCCTATTGTATTTTTTATTTAAGATTGTCTGTCTGTTACTCACTTGGTACCAATTTTTCATTGTTCCGGTGCTATATCTGCAGAAGGTTTTTGAGGTACTTAATATTAGACATATTAGTGGTACCCCAATTCCATTCCGCATGTTTCGGGCTTGTCTTCCCTTTTAATCAGCATTTCTGCCTTTCAATTCGTTTGATAATCGAAGTTTTAGCCATAGTCCGATTGTCGTTTTCTTTATATGACGAAATGTATATACAGATAATCGCCACTCCAGCTTAATCATTCTTAAATCTGACATGTCATTACTTACAATAATGTACGATATCTCAATCTTAATGGTGTACCAAAATTTATTAGTCACCGATTTTTGACCTGTCTTACCCTACAAAGACCTTGAGTCCTATAGTGTTACAAGACTTATGAGGTAACACTCACGAACTGTTCTAAATCATGAAGTTCATTTGAATACAATACGTGTTATGTTTTAAACCTGTCCGTTTGTCTAAGCTCGGGTATTTCGTCAGCTAACTCCTGTAACTATTATGAGCTGGCATTATTAAAACTTGTTTCGATGGCTTGACGTGTGTATTACATGTAGATTGTAGTGATAAGTGACGCTAATCTTGATAATTCATTGTTGGATAGAATAGATTTAGTTGTAATTAAGATGCTTTGTTGAGTATTATTTTTAGTATCTTCATGTTTATCAGCTCTATGAGAATTGTTAACTTTTAGTCTCATTATCTTCGTCATCCACTCTATCTACTTCAAAATACACTCACTATTGCTTCTCTGTAGCCAAAAGAAAATTTCATTAGCGTAATATTATGTTGCCATAAAATAATTCCCAGAAGAAATGTTACCGTACGCGAAGGTTCCCACACATAGCGTGGTGTTATTTTACCATATTCTTGCAAATTACTTTTGCTTACATACATGAAATCCTATAAACGATATATGCCTTGTTAAACAGCAGTACTGCACTGTTTTAAAACTTGTTTAACTTGCAGATGACGGGTTTTAAATTGATAATATTCTTGACTATATCTCGTTTGACATGTTGTCAGGACATTGAATATCTGTTGAGATGACAGCTCTGCTTCTTGGTTGGTCTTTAACGGGATATTAAATAGCTTATGGTATCGTATCTATATTTGTTCTATAAGTGTGACTGAACATAACTGAACGAATACTGCTAATGCTGTAAATTTTCTAAGTTATCAGGAAACCATTAAAACGAAATTGCGAGTTATTACAATTTAAATGGAACAATAAACTTAGTAATTGCATTTCAGATACGTGAAGTTATAAGAACGCAAATTTATGAGTAAATATACTAGTGTTATAAACTATATTAGATACAATAGTTAATAAACATCGTTATATATGTTCAAGCAACTAAGCGCTCATAACAATGAGACGGATGCGTTTCCTGCAAGTATGCAAGGAGCCCACACTTCGTAGAACGCCATATTATTTGAATACTTAAACGTTGCTTCATACTGAGAAGTACACGCTTTTATGTGATCAGGATAAGATCGATGTATTGACGCTTGAATTAATGTATTTGTAGTTAGTTATGGCTGATAGGGCTTTTGTCAGAGACTTTTCGTCAGGAGATTTTGATTTTGGAACGTGTATATTTTGTTTAACTTTATTCCTTCTCTTGTTTCATGACAGATTTCACGATTTGTAGGATCTGTATATACACAATCTAGGAACACAGTGTATTAGAGTCATCTTTATTTTTTTATATTTCATAAGTACCTCTAAAGTTTATTTGAAATAAACTATTTGATTTTGTTTTTTTATTATTTTATTTTAATCTGAATATATCCGGGAGATGGTGTTACAGTCACTAAATATATATAATGTTTTGTTGGTTAGCAGAATCCTCCACCGGCGGCTATTAATACGCCTTGTAACTTGTAATTGAATCAGTCTTTGTCTGTTCTGTCGTTAACATGAGTCATTTCCTCAACAAATGCACCATAAAAACTAATTTTTTAAAGCTCAGCTTAAATCACGTCGTGGAATGCAACTAAAAGTTGAGCAACAATATTTTAATGTTTTCAAGCTTCATTAGCTACTATTATAGTAAGCAAAGAATCATGAAATATCTCCAATATCATTGCGGCTTTTACACTGCAATTTTCATCCGATACTCTGTGCAACAAAGTCAGTCCTCAGTCATGTTTGAGCAAATAAATATGATATAATTTGATTTGTCCTTATTCACATGGAGATAGTTTTATGTTATTATGAATATGAGCATCTATTGTGTTTTCTTTAAGTTAGTAATTAGAATATGTGGATTCATAATATATTGCGAATATTTAAATCACTCTGAATACGGGTATATTAACAGTTCGTTGCAATAAGAAATTTTCGCTAATAAAATTCGTGGTGGCCGCGTTCTAAACCCACAGCCATTATCAGAACATTTGCAATCTCGATAGCGAATCTTGAATAATGTTCTTTAAGACCAACAAGTAGAGCTGCTCAGTGAAAGTGCGAGCAGGTGGCAGTGAGAGGATGATCGATTATATTGCGACCTTTTTAAGGTATCAGATAAAACAAATCTGTAACGTTCTGTGTTATATTTCTTTTCTTATTAACCAGTGCAGTTCATAATCTTATAAGTAGTTACTGACTATTAGCTGACTTTAATGCATCTCATCTAAGTAAAATATGTAGAAGTTTCTACAACAATAGAAAACTGATAGATCGCTATTCTAACGCCTTCGCCTTGGCTATTGTTGCTGAGCATTCTGCTATAAATCTCAGTAATAATCAAGAATTGGTGCTGCATCTGATAAATAGCAATGTAATCAACCCGTCCCGCCGTCTACAACATTCGGACCTAATACGGTTATCGGACAATAGAACTTTTGATGTACGACTGTACACTTCTGTTCAATGCTTTCGGAATTAAAGGTAACCGTTACAATATGATTTTGTACTTCAGTTACAATTATAAAGTTTTCATTTCGAGAAATGTTTCTCACGACTATACTAAATTCTGAGTCATCTTTAGCTGCTAACTTTGATATCAAAATCGTTTTTTGCTTCTCTCACCAAATGACTAGTAGCAGTATTATATAAGATACATAAACTAGATTTGTTATGCCTTTTAATAGTATTAATAGGAGATGAGGTGACTGACCGTACGCACAAAAAACTTACTACGCAACTTTAGACCGACACGTTTGCTTTTCGCTCAATAATAGGTTCCAATCTAGCTGCAAGTGGTCTTATTTGGCCATCTAGATTCCTGGTTACTTAATCATCGTCCATTTTGATGTCCTCTATAAATAATCTTAGACATTCTGTTGCTATGACTCCTTGAGTGTCGGCTTTAGAATTTATTGCAAACTGTTTTCGTGTTTGTAAACTTGTTCAAGTAGGTAAATAGGCTAATGATGTATTTTTTATCTAAGTTTACTGTTGTGCCATCATTTATTTGTTTGAATGGCGATATGATAGTGTCACAAAAGCAAGATATTAAGTTTGGATCTTTGTTTTCTCTTGGCGGTTGAGGAACTGACAAAGATAATGCACGAGATGAACGAGTGCACGTAGCATTCAAATACTATGAAAGCTTTTACAGTATCAGAAGGTGTTTTACGGCTTAAATGCAGTTTAAATAAATGATGGACTAAGGTGAAAACTTGAGTGTACCATTCCAATACCAAGTGCTTCTTCCGTGAGTTGTAAGAGTCAATATAGGGGAAACTGGTTGGTTTAAAGGTGCTAATAGGCGATGGGCCAGCGACCTGGCACTTGTTTATTGAGTTCTTTAAATGCAACGTGCTATGAGTATTTGGGTTTAAAGTTTTTCAGGAAATTCTCTCTACCCGTTGAAATCAACAGTGATTTCTTCTATATGTTTCTGTTATATTATTTACTGGAATGGTTTTGTATCTCAACTTATCTCGCAATTTTTTTTTTTTTTTCATGTAATGCAACAATTGCTCAAACAAAAATACGATTCTCTAACAAACCGTAATGTTTCACGACTATAATATTATGGCCCACAGATTGTTCTGTATGTGGTCGTTATTTCAATGTCGACAAAAGGTTAATGACTCAGAAAATTGATGGCATCTGCGTTCCGCTCCCATGTGCTGCTGTGCCGTTTGTTATTGTTTGATCATCTTGATGTACTGGTATATTGTTCGATTTTATAGCCGCGAAGTATTGCCTGTGGCTTTGTTTATGGGACTTTCGGTATTGGATAAAATTGTGTGGTTTAGAGAGGAAAATTGATAAACGTTATTGTGCGAATCCGGTTTCATTCTTATCTCCCCAGCTTTTACATGCAGTAAATTCTTATTATTTTTGTTATTTTTCTATTATTTACTATGTGCTTCTTACTTGGCACAAAAACACTCTTATTCTTTCATTTATTGTGGTTTAGTCTATAGCTCTAGATCTAGCAGTGTTCCTCTATTGTCTGAAGCACCATTAATTTATTTAAAAGGAGATACTCTCTCTTACTGAGTTTTTACTCCCTTTGTGTCTGTGCTACCTTCAACTTTTCCTTTACAATCGTTCGTGCATTTACAATTACGATTTTAGTTCTGTAATTTTTTATTGACCCGTGATTCAGTTCGCTATGACCTCTTCGGAGACGTCATTTTACTTTTACTCTCTGACCTCCTTACACTCTGGTGGGGATAGTATTATCTTCGTGTGAAGGAGGCTTTTAACGGTATCATTAATATTGATTGTTTGTTGATGGGATTGTCCTGAATACATAAGGACATTATTAACAGCTAGACGAACTTTGTGATTCACCAGTGTCTTGTTTAGAAAGGAATATCATCATAATATATAGGATAGTTGCTTCTGCTTCTGACCCTTCAGCTTCAAAACAAAGTTGATTATGGATCCTTCCTAATAGTTATCAAATTAGTGTTTTCACGTGACTTCACGTTATTTTATTTCTTTCCGCAATTGCTTTATAGTTTGTGCTCTGTTATATAGTTTTTACTTTCAAGCCTATCTAATCTCATTTATAGCCGTACAGCAGTCTCCAAAGTACTTTCTAAAGAATCCGGTGGAAGCAGTCGCGGATGCCTGCCAACTGCCAAGACGAGGTGTGTCGGATGCGCAGTGTGTGACTAAGCTTAATGCGTGGTTCCGTTAGCGCGTGCGGCCCTACGCGGCGATAGAAAAATGTTTGAATAGAGGTGCGACTTTTTCTAAATGACGCAGACGGCAGGTTTTTGCTTTACGGTCGATTATGTGAAGGTGTGAAGATATTTTGTGTAGTTAGGGCTGTGGTTGAGAATTCTTTGAACCAGCTTGGGATCGATAAAACTTTTTTTCTGGAATTGGCTTATTGATTGACTTATCAATGCCTGGTGGTTTTGAAAAATGTCGTTTTATTACAAGCTCCCGCAAATCCGGTGATAACCTTCTAAAGGTAATTATCACTAGCAAAGTCAAGAGCAAACGACATAGAGGAATACTTTACGCTAACATGAAAGCTTCAGAAGCCGTGCCATATATATAAATAAATCTAACTAAATGACGCAATTATATGTACTTCGCGTGTCAAAAAACGGAGTAAAATTACGATCAATGATCGTACTTTGAGATTTTCATTTAGCATTACCGGGAATCCACCGAAATCTAGAAAAATGCCTATTTATGCCATATTGAGCTTTAAATAGAGATCAGTGGTGGCCCAGTGGTATCTGCCGCGACTTACAAGTTGTGAGTCGTGGGTTCGAGCCCAGCTTTACTTTGTGTAAATTATTTCATCACCACTGCTCTCAAAACGGTGAAGGAAAACATCGTGAGGACATCGGCATGTCCTAGAACAAAAAATTCGAAGGCATGTGACATCCACCAACACGCACTGGGCCCGCGTGGTGGATTACAGCCCAGTCCCTCTCACAGAGAGGAGGCCTGTGTCCCAGCAGTGGGTATATTTATAGGCTGATGATGTGAGCTTTAAATGCTGTATAGAAAAAGTTGGCCGAAGCATTGGAAATGTTTTCTTTCATTGGTAATTAAATTTGTTTTTAAATTGTGTGCGAAAAAGTGGCACGCTTGGTTTTCAAACAGATGGAGGGACTTGCGTTATCTATTTAGATTTATGTCTGTGAGCCGTGCATTTTGCTGAAAGTAGAAGCAAGTGGAAAAACATAATCAAAGAAAGAAAGAAAAACGTTTATTTGCGCAAGGCACGACGCATAGCATAAAAAAAAAAAACTTAGTAAAAACTTAAATGCAAGGAGAAGGTTTTGAAACTATGATGTGTTCACGACACGACTCCCAGCATTGGGAATCAACGCAAGGAGGAGGAGGTTACAAGCTCAGTTTTGCAGACTTTTAGGAAATTACATCTTGCCGACAGCTGATTTACAGCAATTACCTGTCATTTAAGCTAATAATTACGTGACAGGTTAACAAAAAACCTAAACGTATAGACAATGATTTTCTTCCTAATATGGAGTCTCATGCAGCACCAAATAGAATCACGTACTTTACCCATTTCATTTCAAGTCACGTCTGCTATCGAACGTTTTAGTGAACAATTATAGTCATTAGTTTCTTCTACCATTTCAATGGTAGCTGAATTATGTAAAGCTGAATTAATTTGCCTTTTGAAAGCATTTCAAAAGCAGCTGTTTGTATTGTAAAATATAACTTCATCTGCTCTATTTTTGGAACTGCTTCCATTTTCCTGTTATTGAACTATATATTCATTTTGAATAGCACGGTACTGTTTTTTATTTTTTTCTTTTGTCTTCAATTGGATAGTTATCTTTCATTGTAATTTTTCCTTTTTCCTTCGTATTGTTCTGCTAATAATAGAGTAGGTCGTCATTGTCAAGTTCAAATCTTTCAAATCCATTTACGTATCCATTGCATATGGTTCATCATCATACCAATTAGTTACGATACAAAACAGATGCGTAAGAGTGATACGATGTTTACATGGGCAATTATTTTTAAACCATGTGCAAATGGCACATGGCAAGCTTTATAAACAGACTTATCTCTTAAGGTTGCACTAGTCGATCATTCTTCCATAAAAACGTAGTTTGGCGATTACTCCACGGTTTGACGGTGTACGTTCAAAAAAAAAATATGTCAATTTGTCTCATCATAATCTGGCCCTGTATGGAAACGAAAAAGTAAAAAAAAAATATTTTAAAGTTATGAGCATCGAAAGTTCCATATTTCAACACTAATTTTAACGCATCTTTGGGCGCAAATAAATACCATAAGAAGAATGAAAATTGCAAAACAGTCACCATACATGGAAAGATTAGTAGTTCAAAAATGCAAATAATTTTATTTTGAACAGATACATTTATTAGTTTTTTCATGATATCCATATTCCCAAAGGTCTCTTTATAAAATTTCGCGCACTCGTTTTTGTCCTAAATCATCATCCATTTCGCAGGAAATTTGAGATAGCATGCGTTTTAACCCCGCGCACAAAAAAATAGTTCGTGCCGTTGACTTGGGCAAACTTAAGATACGACGTTTCACGAAATCTTACTGTTTTAAAGTCGTTGTGCCATATTCACGACTGTACTGCAATCATCACACTACTGACTAAATAATCAAACAAGCAAATACGAGTAAATACGTATCTACCTATATAAGGAATCTCATGACAGCTAAACCAGAAAGCGCATTAGCATATGCTCACCATTTCTAATTAAATTCAATTTCACACTGTACAGTGTATACGCGCAATCTCAGTAGAAAGATATAGTAACACAGTAGGAAAGTATAGTAACACACTGCTGTTTTAATAGTTCTCAACTATAGTGGTGTTATCTGACAATTCATATTTTGAGTTATAGACGAAAAACGAAAATCACTATGTAATAAAAATCGATGCTGTGTGTTTGTTTGTTTATTACTTCTTCACGCTCAAATGGTTGGACGGATCTGGATGAAATTTGGCACAGATATAGATTATAGTCTGCAATAGCACAGAGGATACTTTTTATCCCGGGCATAGGTTCCCTTGAGATAAATTTTTGACATTCACGCTGGCAGAAGCTAGTAAATCATATGCGAGAGTTTCCGATGTCAAAAAATAGATCTAGTTGCGCACTTTCGAATAGGCTAGTCGTTAGTTTAAATCTATGACGTAATCGCATCAAAAATAGGTTTGTCAACATAGCAAATTGGGGCGTTTCTATTTTTAGGCGGCATTTTTTGATAGCATAAAACTACTGTTTAGACAGATCGATAGATATTTTTTTACTGATTACGATGGCATCAAAAAACTAAAATCGGTCCACTGTCAGATGGCGCCACTATAGCATGAAGACGGCAGCACAGTGGAAAGGTGTTACTAATCTTTTCCACTGTGTTACTATAGCGCACTGATATCAATTGAATCACGTTCCATAGACGAACTGATCTTACTTTTGTCACTAGTTCTACGAATTTTGTAATTGTGATGTGATGTTATGTATATTAAGTTATCGTTACATTTTGATTATGAAACTAGGTTTGGATAGGATAGTTGTGTGAAATAGTATAGGTAATATTAAATGATTTCCTCGTAATGATTGTTTAAGTCTAAAACTATCACGGTATACTTCTTACGAGTAAATTCAATTGGTAGTCACGTGCTATAGTTGCATCGTGTAACCTTACTTCACGTTAGCAGTGCGTGGCCAAGGTGTTTCAGAATAGGAATGAAAAGGACGGTGCAGGTATCAGGGAATTCCGATGTATGAACAACAGTCGTGACAATCAAGAAGTCGGATTTGACAGCTATAAAAATACTTAATAATAATTAAACTTGATGCTTATAAATGATACTCGTTGTTATAGTGTATGGGTAACATAGTAATTAATTAGGATTATGAATTTGATTTTTCAATTAGTTACGTAAAATGAGAAACGTCATCCGACTTCTTAGATTTTCACGATTATAACCAACAATGCTTAGAATATAAAAAGTCTGAAATGAAAACTTTTTCTCATTTATGTACAGTTAAGTACTAATTTAGGGTGTCTGTCTTGTCGCGGATAAATTTGAAAGATATTTACCGCGGCCCTGGAACAAGCAACTAAAGGAATACGAGTAGGTTTTAGTCAGTAAAAGTCTGACACGCCTTCCCGCTTTGCCCAGAGCGGAAAAAGTCATTGAATGATTTACCACCCAAAAAAAAAGGGTGTCTTTCTTTCTTTCTGTTTAAAAGCGATCTTATTAAAAAATAACGTGCGCCTACTATCTCCAAAGGCATCTAATCATTTTTCTCAGCAAGTAGCGGTATGTCTCATTGGGTAAATAGAGCAGCGAGAACAATGATGCGTCTACCGCACTCTTTTTTGTCATAATAACCGTTAATCTGGCAACACTGATGGGAAAATTAAACTCGGCCATATTGTTTCTGATTTTAAATATTGTTTTTTTTTGTTGCAGGTAAGTTGTGGGATTATCTGTGGCTCGGGAATCGATCGAGTGGAGTAAGTTGCGTCATAGATTGGTATCGGTTGAGAGCGGAAGTTTGTTGACTTTTATTAATTGGCGCATTGGATGAGTGATTAGCTCCCACGCTTTGGGCTACGGATTCGATTTTCGCTTGTAGTATTGTTTCAGCCTTATGCATGTTTTGTCTCTATAAATACACCTGATATGTAGTATATTCATTCATTTAAAATGTTTTGGGAATACTTTCATTCTACGTTTAGCTAAGGAGTGAAATCATCCTCCAGAGTCTGTGTTGATTTTAGTCAAATGTGAATAGGTTACTTCTAGGCAAGCGTGTTCCACCATCGAACACATAATCGCTTAAGGCGATATATATGCCCCAATGTTAACGCAGTACTAACCGTGTGCCCGCTCGGAGCCAAAATATCAATATTGAACCTTCTTTCGAACAGTTTTGTTTGCAAAATATTATTTGATTTACATATGCTATTTCAGTTATGAAGAAATTCCAGCCATCAATATTACTGTGTAAAAATATTTTTAAACATCCAAGTCGTTTTGGAGAAGTATCCAAAAGTTGCGAAAAAATATCGTGTAGGTAATTATTTTTTTAAAGCAAAACTATTAGTTACATGAAAAAACCTTGTTTAATAAAAAATGTACATGAATCCTAGCCGTTACTGAGGAGTATACATTAGAAAGTTACCGTTTTACGGATCTAAAGCGGTTTTAGGCCCTTAACACCTGGAATATTAGCTCATCCTACAGATCAGCCATGAACCTACTGACAGGGCTGGTCATACCTTATTTGAGAGACAGAATAATAGGTTTCTAATTGCAATTATCTGGTATGATGTCGTAAGCACAAAGCAAGTCGGTACATCGACTCCCATTGTTGCCGAAGTCACGACACCCACAAATCAACATGGAGTCGTCTTGCTCGTAGGACTTGTAGGTGGGACCACACTATTATTTGTGCTTATTCGAAGCTAGTATGCTAATGATCAATTATTGAGTTCTATTGAGTTTATGCTTGTGGTGGGAGCCAGAAGGGCTTCAGTCCTCTTTCTCTAGCAAAATGTAGCGTTTTAAATGTCAACAACGCCAGGAAATCTAAGCTTTCTTGCTTAAAAATGGTCAATAAACCGCGTTATGTCATATCTAAGAAAAGGGTGTTGACCCTTTTCTTAGATATGACATAACGCGGTTTTGACAAAATTGGGTTTTATAAAGTATCGTTTCTGTATTCTAGGTATACTGACAGATTAAATGATTTGCCATTAAGCACATGAGTTTTTGTACTTTAATCGAAACGAGTGACTTACTGACTATGTCTCCTGGATAGGGCAGAGGGCGTCCACAGTAGTCCTCCATCGAAACAAATAGTTTCCTTTTATAATAATCCATCCCTTCGTACATAAAAAAATCCTAAAAATCACATAAAATAACACCAAATACATAATGGAAACTGCCACTTCCTTCCCAAGAAAAAATCTAAGGCGAATGTTGCAATAACATCAACAATCTTAGGACGTTAATAACTAAAACAACCAGCTCTTTCACACTTAATAATATTAATAGTCAACTTGTAACAGGGTTGTCCAAATTTCATCACCGGAGCAATGAGAAATGGCAATTAAGCTCAAACTTTTAACAATTAATGTAACAATTCAGAAGTCCGCCCGAGAGTGGAACGGGCGGACAATACCTAAATACTCTTTCATTGATTTAGTAAAGTTATAGTTTCGCTGAGCTGGAACGCGGCGGTTTAACACACTAAAAAGATAAGATAAGATAAGTTAAGAAAATTTATTTATACTACACAGACGAAATGCACATTCAATTAAATCAATCGATACATTATTATCATTCCATCATTCAAAGGGCAATGGAGAGGGCTATGCTCGGAGTATCCATGCGTGATCGAATCAGAAATATAAAGTAATTTTTTTATTTCATTTTTTAGATAGGCTTGACCACTACTAGTTCCGCAAGAGAACGAGCAGTGTTAACGACATAGTCCGAATAATTGCCAAACTAAGTTGGCAGTGGGCAGGATACATTGCTTGCAAACCGGATGACCGATGGGCAAAAAATTTCTGGAGTTGCGATCGCGAACCAGAAGAGTTGCATTGGAAGGCCTCTCTCCAGGTGGATCGGTCCACCTGGTGAGAGGCCTTCCAACCTGGACAAGGACCTGGTTAAGGTTGCGGTGATCCGCTGGATGCGGGACGCACGGGACCGGTCAATGTGGCGACGGTTGGGGGAGGTCTAAGTCCAGCAGTGGACGTATTTCGGCTAATACGATGATGATGATGATGAAGTATTCTAGGACTCGTTTCTTCTTTATATGCAAAGTTAAGCCCTTTCTTGTTGAGTAATCACAGGGCGATAGATAGTTTAATTACGATTTACGTAAGCGCCATTTCTAAATCCAGGCTGCACTTAATATTACAGTGAAATGACTACCGTTTACTACACTATGTTACCTGTCAATTGCTCATTAAAACTGGCCCAAATTTGCCTAACTAGTATACCTTATAAGGCGCACATAATTACGATAAATCCAGTTATTTCGCTACCGTGACACGCAGTTTACCCGATCATGCGTAAGCGCAATTTTTTGTGCAATAAGTGCTGTGGTATTACGGTGATCGTTAGTAGTATGTAATTGATGGTTCATTAATTTGTTAACTGATAGTTTTAGTCAATTTGCAATAAGTTACCAGTTTCTTGTACCAGCTGTTTTGATATAAGGACGTGCTGGTTATTCGGCAGAAGAAATCATTTGATGCATGCTGAAATATTGCTACAGAATCACCTGTATTGTAGCCATTCTCTCTCATTATCCTGACTGTGCCCACTAGTGAGCATAGGCCTCTCTTTTCTTCTATCAGTCTCCGAATTCCTGTGTCACCCCATACCCCACTCTCCTCTACTATTTCTCTTAATATTTAAAGTTTCTAAGATCATCGTACTCAAAAAAATTGTATGATAGATAAACAAGTCATCATGTTATTTACGACTGTCAGTGCGTGTTTACAGTTCTCATTAGCAAGAATTTACTTTTTCTTAGAATTCTTATGGTGCCATCGAACTGATGCTTTTGAGTTGGTTACACAAATAGTGTAACTGGTCTATATGTTCGTTTGTAAAATTCTCTGCCTCACTTATTCTGTTATAGATAGGTACATAAACACATTTTCGTTTATGCGACTTCCTGCCTTTAACTTCTCTTTTGATAAAACTGTTTTAATCAGAGCTTTCTGTGAAACCGAAGTACCTAATAGTAGGACCTAATGTTACCAATCTTACCATGCAGAGTTCAACTTACCAAACCAAACTTTCCGCATCTGCCATAAAAGAAATTAGAATTTACTACTGAAATAATAATTTAATCGAATCTAATGGTAATATCTACTGTAATACTGATACAATTTCGAAATTCTTGCATTGGTATAAGAACGTTTCACTATCGGTAACTTATAATCACCGAAAAATGCACGTTTCCTGCGATATAATATAAACCACGGGAGTGAAGCCGCAAGAATTATTTAGTCTAAAAAAGCGCAACAGTTAACTTACACGAAAAATAAAGTACCTACCCATAAGACGTACTAATAACTCTTCAAAGTTACGAGCGCATTGTCGGCGCGCCTCCGCTCCGCTAAGATGCTGCGCCCTACGCCGCCCATTGTTTCCAAGCTCCTACATGACGACAACTTTATTACCTTTACACTATTATGTAAGTTTTCCTTTAACATCAGTTTAGGCTCGCCCACGGCCATGTCGTATGTAAATAGGCAGGCTTTCGCTTTGCGTACACAATGCTGCAGGCAATTTGGATAACGTTTTTCTTCTGCGTCTTCGTCACTTGGTTGGTATGTTATTGAGGTTCAGTGAAAATTGTTTGGTGCCACAGGATTTAAGACTGTTATTGATTTTCGATGAACCTTAGCAGCTTTCAAAGCTTTAGACAAAGTGACATTCTCATTCTACCAGATTCCCTTATTTTTTTTTACTTTTTCCAACAGCAGCATGCAGCTTTCGTTGATATAATGTCTAAAGCCTCTGCTCTGGTATTCTCACTTGCATATTGTGTTAATTTAACTACATCATAACTGGAGTCATCAAATGTTAGAATACGAAGAAATATATTAAAATAAAAAAAACATTTACATGTTAGTATCAGAACCGTATTTTAACTGTATTCAACGTGCGAAAACTATAGTTAACTTAGTGGCAACTACAGGGAATACCCAAAAAACAGAAACGTGAACTTTTAATTGATATATTTTCCTTCCTTATACTCACCGTGATATAAACTTGTGATAACACTGGTAAGTGATAAATATCTATGACGCAAAATGAAAAGAAAGCGCACGCGTTTCGATAAAAAAAAACTAGGATGCAGGCGTCGGCGTCAGTGCATCTCAATGTGGGGCAAAATAAATGATAGCGATCAGTAGGCATTAGGCACAGTCTACAATGTTAGCGCTACCGCTAACATTGTATTTTATAGTCTTGTTTCTACAGACAAGACTATAAAATCTTTCTCTATTAAAGAAAGCTAATGAGGCTCTAAAGATTGAACTTCTTAGATAGGATCCTGGACAGGTTAGGTTTGCAACATGCATGGTGCGCTGAGATATTGAAATGGGGCATGCTACCCTATATGAAACAAATGGAGTTTTAGAAAAGTAGAAAGATGAAGGGAACGATGGAAGTACAAGAAATGGAGATGCCAAGGAGTGGGAAAGTACAGATAAGCTAGTATTATATTATCTGTGGTACAAGCCAATAATATAATGTTGCTCAGTTTTGTCAAGTCTTACAAATGTAGGTAAACAAAGTCAGAAATTATATTCTTTAACTTGTTTATAGCAATTGACTAAAAGGGTTAGCCTTAAAAGGCTACAATTATGAAATAGCCATGTCTAAACAGTTTGATTGACATTTAAAATATAGGTGCGTTTTATAGTCTTTTCGTGAAATTCTAGGTTTTAAATGAAAAAGGGTTTAGACGCAGTTTTGGCATTAAAGTGGTTAAGTAGGTAGTTAATGTTAAAAGCTGGCATTTGAAAATTGGTAGTTTCATCGACAAGCGTTTTAGAGTTAAGGATTTTAACAATGAATGGTGTTTAAATCAGCAAATTGATCGTTGATTTATTTTATTCACCTGAAGTCATACAAGGATTGGGCATATAGTTGGACAAATGATTTAAGTAACAAAGTATACAGTTACAGATGTGTACATAAATATTATTGCTTGAATCCAAAGAACCAGTCCATGTGATATATTATATCACATTAGAGGACTTAGTAGTAATGATACTAAATAAATTAACGAAGGCTAACCTTATTTTTGGCATGGGAAACTCGTTGACCGTTTTGCCCTTACAAATGTCTAGATTATTTCGCACCAGATGACTAAAAATAGTTCCTTTCTAATTCTTTAATGAGGTTTTTGCCTCTCGCATAGGTGCAGGTCGTTGGCTAATATGGGTGCAGGAAATTAATAGGAGCAGAAACAGGTAGGTAAGCTAGATCAGTATTTGTAGCAACATATATTGAAATCTCACTAGGCAGTTGCACTGATTACGTGTATTTCAATTTCCTTGTGGTAATCGATGGACACATTAGAAGAAATTCATGGATGTGCTCTTTCCTTATCGACTGTGTTTCTTGTAATGTTATGGATATCATTTTCTTTGTCTATATTTTCGCTTACCTATGCATCTGTTTTGAGTCGATTGTTTTGTTTCGTAATAATATTTAGAGCATTATCTCTCGGCTTTCCTATCCTTACTTTTAATAGATTTACGTGTATCTCGTGGTTTATAATTACGATAGTTTTGTTTTGAGAGTATCAGCAATGTTTGGAGCATTCATATCTGAACTTTCCTAGTATATATTAGGACATATGTAGTACAACAGTATACATATATAAGATATATAGATGCTATCTTCTTAAAGGAAACGCTGTACATTGAGTTTTTAAACAGAATACTTCGTGATTGAACTCAGTACTGGGAGCAATGTAGTAAATCATCCTAGAGGACTCTCGCGCGAGAGTTTACAGCCGGTATTACTGTGTTTCTAATATGCTTAAGTATGTGCTAAATAGGTAAATACGTTTTTTTATGGTGGTTTTACTTTCTTAATTCCTCCGTAGATATATTTGTCATCAACGAATCTGTTTCCAGTATGATTTCAAGTTTACAGTGAAATGCTGTTTTAAGAATTTCCAACAATAAATTATAGTTTTCCAATGACTTAATGTTGGAGATCGATCGGTTCCGATCTAGTTAGACTGACGGGCCGGTGGCTACCGACATTGACTTCAAACATTTATTAGGTACGGTCGTAATTATATCTTTTGCTATGCTAGTTTTCTTGTTTGTTTTTTAATGGTAGTAGTTGATTTTTAGTTTCAAAGATGTGGTTATCTGATTTTGGAAGCCCTTCTTTCAAAATCGTTTTGCGAATTTTCAAATTGTTATGAATATCTTTATGCAGTCTGATTGTAGTCACAGTAATGATTTGATAGATAGGAGAGTCTTGAATTTATATGAAGATTATAAGTTAGTTCTATATTTTTCGTTAGCGAGTATGTATAGTTTCACTGTCACCTCCGCTCCGATAGCTATCTTTCTAACAGTTAACCCTTTTCTACCTGTAATAAAATACGCAAACTAACATCTCAAGCTCTACGTACGATGAATCAAAGTACTTGGAAAGTCGTCTCGCGAGGGTTGAGTCTTGCATCAGTGAAAGTGACCATGATCGCTATCAGCCAACTGATAAGACAAGTCAATACGATACTTATTCGGCCAAATGGCTTTTTGTTTGATACGACTCTTGTTAGGGCGTGCTGCGAAGGAATGCTGAACAAGCTTTCTTTTCTGTGTTACATTTTAAACTTATAAAATCAATAGCTTGATGTTGTAAAAAATATAGCGTGTAACTACGTGACGTATTTGTATAAACCCAGCTAGTTTTCTTATGTCCTTATTACAGTAGATAGCGTGTTTTTAATTGGTGTTTTAAAACTTGCATACGTAAGTTTTCTCTCAAGAATATGCGATTTTACTAAAATAAGAATGTTGATTGTTTTCCAGTCTGAATATTTTCGTGAAATTGGCGTCTAATAGTCTATTAAGAAACATTTAATTGAATACAATTTTGTCGTATAAACGCGGAAGTGAATTAACACCAGACGGAATAAATTTTCTGCGTTTTGTAGCATCATCGTAATAAACTTTATCAACCATAGAGTGATTCAATCTTAGCACTCGTCACATATGTTATGGCGAATGCTCATGTTATCCGCTCATTATTGAGGACCTGTGAAAGTTGGATTTTGATTTATTACTTATAGCCTCGTCACTGTTACACAACGAGAATATTGTACAGTCATGCGAGGTTACGTTGTCGTTGCGATTTCAGTCACATTGTGAACGCACCTTTATAAAAATATGCGCGTGATTGATTCGCGATTTCACATGCTAATATTGGGATTGGGAAACCTTTTGAGGATGTGATTATAGTGAGTTGTATTGGTTCTTTATAGGGATTTCTATAGACTTATTAACACTGATTATACTTGTATCAAGCAAAATGAACATTGAAACAATTACTTTCCCAACATAGCAACCTCGCAAATTTATTATTCTCCTCAACCAATGTATTATTATGCGTTATAAATTGTTGCGCTAAATAAAACGCTTTACACATAAAAATAAATTACACAATTTGTAGAAACACGCGGCGTTTTCTTTAACAATTCAAGCGCGGACTGCAATAATGCTACTAACTAACCGAAAAAAGTTTGCCAATTAAAGCAGAACGGTTACGAAAGTTTCACGTGTGCACACAATTAGACGAACGGACAAACGGACCGAAACCTAATTATACAGATTATACATAATTGCGCGCCCGACTGTCAACACGAGCGCCATTTTGGTTCTTTTGACAGATTGAGGTTAGGGCGGGAAAATGGGAGTGACGTGAGTCCATTTTGGCATTCGTAAAATAATATTTATTTAATTAATGGGTTAATTAGACCTGTAAAGGCATTAATTAAGTAAACATTAATGAGTAAATTGCTTTGTTATGACGAAGGACGCTTCAAATATTGAGGAAGAAATCATCATATTATGACTCGCATTTTATGACAGGCAGCATATCTTCTTTGATTAAACACTTTTACTTTTAACTACACTTACTTTCATACACACTCGACTACAATCTTTAATCAGCAAAACGTCAGTCGCAAATGAAAATAAACAAACATGATTTGTGTTCACCTTACGACGTATGACATAAGGCCTCAGACCATGTGGTCGTATCACAACAAAATGATGTATAATAGACCTTAAGTGGTCGTATTTATCATAATTATCTTAATAGTCCGTGTTGTAATGTTAATAATTTGTTACCTAAAATGTCCCTTTGCTTGTTTCAGGTGAGAGCAATTTTCGTAAAAATGCATTGCGGTAACGTCGAGCAAATAACTTAAGGTGAGTGTGCTTGAGGAGTAATTACTTGCTTTTTTTTTGTTTGTTTATAGTTTAGAGATTATTAATAGCAGTCAGTAGTGATTAGCTTACGGCAATGAAATGGCGACCCTGTCTATATCTGGATTTACAGCTTACTTCAAGCTCAATTTCTAATGATTCTTTCTATATATTTTTCTTTCAAATGATTCTTTCTAGCTTTGGTCAATAAAAGCCCATTATAGACCTGTGTCAAGGCACAAATAGGATCTAAATTTTAATGTGTAAGAACAAGACCCGGCTTTTATGCGAACCATACATCTTGCATTCAAAGCATAAAATAAACCAGAATAAATCTCTTAGAAACATTTTGATATCAAAGCAATTACAGTCAATTACCTGCGTTTGAAAGATCATTGAAATAATAACAGTGTTCATAACGCAATACAATACAACGCCTACCAACAAATCGCGTTGCGTGTTCCTAAGACAATCACACTGTGATGTCTAAATAAGGCCATTATGACGTTCAATGTGAAAATGACATTCAAATTATATGTAGTTTACTAACGTCTTATTTGAATGATGTTACGTGGTGTTTATCTGCTGCAATCTTGTTTAATTTAGAGATTTGTGTTTCACCTTCATTATTTTATATCACTGCTACGACAATTGTTTTGCCTTTTTTCTTTATTGTATTAGTATCTATTCTATTCACTATTGGTTTTCTCCAGGCTTTTAATAAGTATCTGTTTCGTTTGATGGAAATTTCCTAAAACATTTATTTGATTTGCAACAGCAAAATAATTATCAACATTCATTTGTTTTTCTAGTAGCAATTACCATACTCGCAACATTACAATTAAGTATTCCATTGTCTATAAAAATTACCTTTCTGAGAATTCTATTGCAAAACTTGTTATGTCGTGAACCTTTGATCTTAAGATCGTAACTTCAGAATCTATTAACGATCAAACAATTTAACCAGACAACGATTTCTTGGCGCCAATCCTGACGTTTTCCATCAAATCGTGAGCTTGTTCAAATTGCGTTATTATAATTATCTTTAACTTAATTATGTATGCCAAGGACAACCGCCTCATTTGAACCATGCATGGGTTAAACAAAGGTTGATAATAACTATGTTTTAGTAGAGGACAAGGGTGGAGTTCACGTTAATTAAAAATAGTAATTTGTTCTGCCATTGTCTTGTTGGCGTGTGCGATCGCTCTTAGCGTGTGTTTGGTGATAGTGGACTGTTCATACGTATCTTTTATACTTAATTATTTCTTTTAATGGCCTTACGGTCATGGTCACATACGTTTTTACGAATTATTGTGATTGTTTCACGTAAAACTTTAATTTCAACACAAAACAAAACTCACCATTTTTATCTTTGTGAGCCTTTAGGTAAAATATTTACGTCTCACTGTAACGCATAATTTTTATTGAAACTGTGCAAGAGCAGATAATAATATAAACTTAAAAACAGAAGAAAAATAATTTGTAGCTCGATAAAGGTGGGACTATCAAAATATTGAATCACTTTTTGTGTCCGTCCAGAAAAGAAAAAAAAAATCAAATGTTTATTTTGGTGGGATAAAGAACCAGAAACTAAGAAGAAGAAGAACCTGTTATGATATTAAAAGGGAATAAATATAATAACCACCAAAAAAAACTTTGTGACCATAACCTCTATATCACCTAAAATATATACCAATCAGCAAAAAAAAAAACCCTAAACCAAATTTAGTAAATTGATCACCAAATTTTAATGAGTGTTACAACCGGCAGATGTCAAATCTAGTGATTTGGTCAATGAATCAGTCCAAGAGCGAGCGAAGCTCACTTCGCTCGCTCTTGGACTCTCTCTCTCTTCGGTAGCTTAGAAGGGCACTCCAACACGGACAGGTTAGGTTACTTTAGACCCTGTATTCAGAAATAGGAAGCCCGCGCAGCGGTGCTCCGTCTATTCTGTTGCGGTTCTAAATTTAATTTTGGTGATCATTTACTATTTTTGGCAGTATATTACTTGATTTGGTGGTTTGTTAAACATAAGCCATATTAAAATGTCTACCTACATATCAATCATCATGGTCTTCTTAGAATATTATAGTTTAAGCAAAATTACTGGGTAGTCTACGCTCTTGACCGGTATTTACGGGGTGACGTACTATAGCGTGTGGGCATCCAACTAAGCCTATTGTCTCCTGTTAATGATTCCACTGTTATAAACTTTATTTACCTAGTAATAGATAAGAATTTAAACGCAGACAACTATAATTCCGTACCTTATAAAGGCAAAGAAATTCAAGTGGATGGTGATGAGACTAATTAAAACGATGTAAAAAATATTCTTAATAACACGGAAAAACATTAACACTATGATTCAACATTAGTTGCTGTTTAATAAATGCCAATTTGAGTACCTAGTTTAATAAAGTTTTACACCGTTAGTGCCTATTAATTTTGTGGTTAGTATTTGGTTGGATAATGGCGTTTGTACGATGCAGTCGTGAGGTCAAACAATGACACTTTTGCTTCAATAAATATTATTGTTCGTCATTTGCGGTGTTTGAAATGATATGCTGAAAATGCGTAATAAAAACCCATTAATAGATTCCTTAAATCCTTTTTCTAAATATTTGTGAGTAAAAAGAAGAGGATGATCAAGAATCAGGTAAAGATAATGACTATGCAAAGATACCAAAAATAAAACAATAGAACAAGTACAAAACAAAATTAGCTGGTCTAGAAAAATCCCATTGAACATGAGATCAAAACACAGTGCCAAAAAACCATGATAAATGATTATATCTTCTAAGCAAAGTAACAATCAGGATGAGGCTGATCCGGTCGCCTTATAAGCTCCTGCGCTTATATGGCAACTTGATATCATCTATAATAAATATTGCCAGTCACTTTATGTTATTAAATGTTCGCAATTACCTCAGACATATTTACGGGAACCGTATTCTGTTTACAGGATCCTTTAAAAGTATGTTTTATTGGTTTGTTAAGTACGGTAGCATGATGGAGTTAATTTGATATACAGCCTAGTTCCTAGTCTAAGAGTTATTTGTAAATGTTTTGATCTAATCTTACTACTTGTATTTATTTCCATTTGCAGCTACTTGTCTACAATGTTTTAGTCTGTTCTTGTCTGCTAATCAAATAACCTGTCGTTAAAGATATCGTACTTGGTAATGGATGACATTAATTAAATGTCTTGTAATTGCCACTTAAAATACAAACAAAATAAGTAACATCGATACATAATATTAAAATATTGCTTGTAATAATCGCTTTTAGCTTAGTCACACAGCAGTGTAGGTGGATGTATATCTATCTAAGCTTTGCCTTTTATGTTTTCTATGTTTTTAGTTCAATGTATTGGAGACACAGTTTATTATAACTAACATTAATGAGACTCGTAAAACTGAATTAGTTGTGTTTATGTATAAAATTAGTTATATATAAATGACGGGTAAATATATAAATGTCTTCAGTGTATATAATTGTGGCGCTTGTAGAGTAAAGTAGTCAATAAATCGCTTGGTATTTTATACTAAGGCTCGAGTTCGAGTGCTAATGTTAAAAATATAAAACATTAATATGTCGATTAGATATAATATTAAACCACTGGCCAAGATCTAAATGATACAAACATTTCAAATTGCTCAAACGTTAGACCATTAAATAATCCATTTTCATTCATTCATAAAGTTGCCGATGGCGTCAAGCCCATTACTTTAGAAGGCAACGTAATTTTTCGACCAAAGTATTAGATCAGGTATTAAATCTCCATAATCCGCTAGTTTTATGAGCGTTTTCTTAAGCAATCCTATTCGAAATGTCAATCGTGCGCATCTTGTACTCGTATAACCTTTAACCGATAATTGGACACAGTTACCCGAGTGTTTTATTTGTTGTGACGCTACCTAATTGATTATTGGATTTCAATTTTGCATCATTTTATACTTAAGATAGCTTGTTTACTAAATATTGAAGTTTGTTCTTGACCCTAAAATAAATTGTTTAATAAAACGCATTAGAACGTATGAACATAACATTGGTTCGTAATGGGTACTATTGCTCGGATAGATTTAGAATTTTAGCATTACGTAAATTATTGGTTACACAAGAAAACCGATTAAATTTATTTCTTAGTAGACTAATGAAAGGTTATGGAGACATTTCAACCCACACAGTTTTCACTTCAACAAAGATCCCTAAATCTCTTTCAACCCACGGTTAATAGCCCTATTAAATAGATTCTACAACAAAATAAGCCTAAAAGATGCGATATATTCGTTCTCAGTCACGCAACTGGCAACACCAAACATAGTAGTTGGTGGCAGAGTACTATAAAGATTAAAGTTAAGCTAAATTAGCATGGGGCATTACATCCGTCTGGTAGATATGATCGGGCTTGCAGCTCGGTGGGTGTGCTGGCTGATCACTTCGGGAGATAAGCTTCGGTGTCCCTCAGGGCACTATGTTTGGTCACATGTTGTTTCTCTTGGATGGTTTTCTGGGAATCCGGTATGGGAATTTATGAAGTAATTATAAATACTGACATCATACTCTTATTCCTTACGTGGTCAGTAGTTCTATGATTGTATCTTAAAATATGTCTATTGTTATCACTGTGATATGAGTGCTGAACTAAACTAGTGATAAAGTTTCTCGGTCTAATAACCAAGTGCCAAATTCATTATATTGTACTACATGTTCTAATTAAATTAGAGCATACATTTTTATAGCCACCATAACTTCAAAAATTCGAAAGCTTACCTTCGAACCAGAATGCTGCGCCAAGAATGGTGATGCTGAGTCGTGCGCCACTGGCGATGAAAGCGGCCGCTGTCCCACATGCATTGTTGTATTAAATATGCGATAGACGACAGTAATATTCAGTTGTGTATGGTCAAACTATGTTATTAGATTACCTTTTGTGTACGCGGGCTTCGATAGAATATTAAGAAGTATCGATAAATGTTCGATTAGAAATTGCTACGCCGATACGATTGCGATTGTGTTGTGAAAGGATAATAAAAAAGTCAAAAGTCTAAATAAATCCTAAGTTGGTCAGCTTATACTTTAATATATCATCATATCAGGCAGTAACATCATCTGATGAGCACAGGGGCCTCACAATGACCGCTAAAATAATAATGTAAAAATAATCTAAACGTTAATGAAGCAGTTTATTGCGTTTTAATTAGTGGACAGTAGAAAATTGCAAACATTTAAAAATACCGACTACCGACCGTCGATAACAATGTTAGTGTGGGGTACTACGTTAACTGAGTTGTCTATTTTACTTATTTCTTAGAGCATCTAGTCTGTCTACTTCCCAAAAGAACCGGAAATAAATAAAAAATACATGTAAGGAAGCAAATATTATAAATGAGTTTACTTTCAAGGCTCTTAGTGTTTTAAGATTCAATCTTCTCTTACATAACTAACACCTTTGTATCGTCTGTCCAAATATAAGTACATTTCCTTGGCATGCTGTTTGCAGATGCATTTCATTATCTTTTCAAAAGATTTTTTTTTTCTTGTGAATATTATTAATTACAGTTACGAAAAAGGAGCTTTGACTTTCTCAACGTAACAAGATTTTCTAGAATTTCCTTTTTCTACCTAAATTGCACTTGAGATTTTTACACACAGCTCCGCAACCGCAACTGTCCTCGCATGACGACCACCGTGGGAAGCATCCACTTCCACGAGAAAGAAATCAATTTACTTTTATAAGTACACACCGTAGTAAATCATACTCTAATAGTAATGGTTACCATGCTACAAAAACTCTCCGTAATCACAGAATTGATGATATTGTGAAATTCGTGCACACTATTGTATTATTTATGGTTGCTTCAATAGGGACCATAATTACAGCAATTTTTTTAAAGGATGGGACAATTTGTATTGCTTTCATGTTTTTATCTCTTAATGTTTGTACTTTGTAGTCGGTCAAGGCTCGTTGCCGAGGTCGGTAGCGTCTACTGCCTATTATTAGGGACCTGGTCGTGATCAGCGATGCATGAAGAGGAATTCTGAATAGGTTCTATTCATCTGCTACGATGAGAAATGACACGTTTGTGTCGGCTGGATCTGATGACTGACAAGTTAGTTGTGATGAAATAACAATATCTTGCGATTGTTGTCAGTGTTTTGATCTAGTAATAAAAACGAGAAAGGTTTTTTAACACGTGTATCGTCTTAACTAAGCTAATGTGTATATTGGCATACTTTAATAATTTTTGTGTTAGCATCTAAATCATTTCAGGTAGGATTACGTGAAATCATTTACGAATTACATTTCACGTAATCATAAATCCATTATTTTTATTTAGCCATCAATCATCATTGACATCGTTTCATTTTAAATCGTTTTTAGTGGCTTTATTATGCACATTCATATTATGACTGGCCCAAATTTGATGCAGGTGACTTGGCGCATTCATATGCACAAATCTGTTAGGTCTCATATTGCTTAAGTAGTTCACCTATGTATCTGGGTTGCCTCTTTAGATGTGGGCTTTACCTCTTACGAAACCTCCTAGAATGCACATATGAAATTATTCCGCTGACATGAATCATATTCCGACAGCCATGCTTTTGAACGAATTTAAGCTCCTTTTGTCGTTTCACTTTAATTAGTGTACGATTACATGATATTGTATTATCAATCACCATTCGAAAATAAGAAATCTAAATATTACACAAAGGTGAGTATGAGAGCTTTAGATTAAAAGTATTATAATAAATGTTTTACCGATAATAAATGGTGTGTCAATCTTCACATTCACGATTAAAAGTTACGTTCACATACTCTAGTGATTCATCCGCCAATTCACTCAATGGTGCCACTATGTGGTCCAAGTGAAAAGTGAAGAGTGACTGGATACTCGTCTTCTTCTTTTTATAATAATGTTTTCATTAATGGCCGGTATTTTAGTCATCCCCTTGAAACTTACCTAGATATCTTTGTACTGTCTGTAAAATAACATTAAAAACATCAATCACATTATTGACAGTCTTATTTCTGACACTACTGATTACGGAAGTAGGTAGCTATAGGAGCAGGGGAAGAGCAAGAGGAATATAGATATATACGAGTATAATATATATAAGAAAATAGGCTGTGTGAAACCTTATCATGTTTGACATTGCCCAATTTAGAAAGAGGATAACTGCTGACGTGACAACAAATAGAGAAATTTGAAAATAAGACGTGTTGTGCCAACCCCAAATAAATTGGGCTAAATGCACGAGAATCGTGTGGCTGAGTATAGATTGCCCCCCATTTGTGTCATGCCTATACGTTAAAAACATAATCTAAAACCTTTAAACGAGCAATTCTTGTATATATGTATATAATCTAAATCTCGGAAACGGCTTCAACGATTTTCATGAAATTTAGTATGCAGGACCTTTCTAGCCTAGGTCTCATTTTTAAAAAACGTCGTTTTCTCTATTTTCACCGAGAGCTCGGTCACCCAGGTACTATTATTAAAACTCGCATTCGTTTAGGATTTGAACCACACAAAACTATTTCAATATGCATTGTTTGCCTGCTAAAGGTGGTTGTATTGTGTTAGCACAATGATAGTAGAGTCAGCGTTTAGATTTGTCATCGATGCAGGTTCAATCCTGAGCTCCAATGGGTTACAAAAGTTTTTAGTATTCATGGCGCCTGCCGTCGTTTGATTGGTTGCTGGTTTCTAATGTTTCATTAGGAACCATACGAGTCTCAATATATTTGTGTTCAACTTTGTTAGAATGCAAATGAGTAATTTTAGTGGCGTCTTTGACTATATAACATTTGAAAGTTTCTTTAAACAACACATCTTTTACACACAATATGCCTCAATTAGATTTTTTCGTAAAACCAAGATCTTCAAAGTAAATTCTCAAATTATTTACTGCGTTTTTGATACGTCCAATGTCCAAATAAAAATAAAAAAAGGCTTAAATGGGATTTTAATATCAAACGTTAACATCCTGCCGTCTTTCACTATCATTATGAAAAACATTTACTCAGTAACTCTTTTGCGTAATTGTTATACCTTTGCATTGTTCACACATAACACATAACGTTATCATTTTGTTTCAGGTAAAATGAGAACAGTGTGCGAGATTTCAACATTACGTAAGTAACTAGGGTGTTGGAAAACGAGGTGCTAATATGAAAGTAACATCACAGTACTAGTACCATTTTAGTGACGATGGTGTGAATTTTATTATCCTTGTGCTTATTTGGAATATCTTAACTTGACATTATAGTGAGGATGCAATCAGTACCGTTGATACTCGTAACTGGAAGGTTGTCGCAACTTTTGAAATTAATGATGATAATTAGGTGCTAGGAATTACATTACAATACTCAACTTTTAACGTGGTGTTAGTAAGAGTTACTGTTTTCTTATAATCTAGATATTGGAAAAGAAAAATAAATGAAACAGCACCAGCAAAAAAAGATTCACATATCAAATTGCAAAATTCACTGAAAAAATCTGTAGGTAAACCAATTGCTTATTTTGACAACACAGAAAACATTGATTCCCACGATGGGTCATCACACGGCCAACCGGCTTATATTGGCTCTGTTGGAACCAACACACGACTAAGCTCTTGGAAACGTGATTTTTCAAGTGTAAATGGAATGCAAATGTTACAAGGCTATATATATATTCAAGAGAAATTACTTATTTATACAATCTTAAGGATGTAACGTGTACACTTGTAGTGAAAAGGTCAAACAATCGATGCCAACTTTATTCACTAGCGAATTGTTCAATGGATTGATTGTTGCTTAATATTTATTTCTTTGGCGTGTAAATATCACTGCATCTCTCTAGTGCGTTAGGTAATAAATAAGTCATGATGTCTATTTCATCTCATTGTTCAATTGTTGGTCATAGGTATTCGTTATGTCTTCATACATTCATTTCTCCTCATCTATACTTCTATACTAATATTAAAGAGGAAAGATTTGTTTGTTTGTACCGAATAGGCTCCGAAACTACTGAACCGATTTGAAAAATTCTTTCACCAATAGAAAGCTACATTATTCCCGAGTGACATAGGCTATTTTTTATCCTGAAAATGGATCCTTTAGGGTGCGAAGCCGCGGGCAACAGCTAGTGTTTTATATTTGTTATGGCCTTTAATTAATTTTTTAAATATTTCAGTGATTTTTGTAACAAAATTAATCACTCACAATATTTTACTCTTCAATAATGAATTCTCAATTGTTACATCTTTTAACACTATCACTTGACGGTTGTTCGTTTTATAGACTCTTGCTACCTTTCTTCATCAGGAGCTGTTTGATCAGGTATTTCATCTTCATATCCCATTCCCACTTTCACTTTTATATAATTTCTATAATGTTTTATATTATAAGATATAATTACTATTATGCTCAGTCATTTCCTTTGATAGTTATTGTAAATAGTTTAATTAGATATTACTCGTTTTATCAACGTTATATAATTTTTCTAAACAGGTCTTCAACTTCGTAAGTATCGCTTATTGCAAATGTTTTAGAAAATATAGATTTTATAGACCCTACTTACCTTTTTGGTAAGTTAAGTTATACGTGCATTAAATAAACTCTTCAATACGTAGTTGGTACTTATGGTTTACCTGAATACAATAACCGCCTTTTCGAAAAAGTAATTTTTAACGAATTTCTCTAATAAATATAAGCGTGTATGATGAATATTTAACAAATGTGTAAAGGAAATAAACTGCACGCAGAATTCATTCATCCAGCAGGAAAAGATAAAACAACAAATTAATACATTTAAACATTTGCTAATTTTGAGACACGGCACATTCTTGACACATGACATGCAACGTCAACAATTAAATTGGTTAGGAAGTAGTTATCTGATTCTAGCTTACTTATCAAGTTTTCAACAATTTTTTTTTCTTCTTGTTTGAATAGCAGTACAAATTGTCAATGTTTCATTTACTACGTATAAGCGAGTTTTGGTTATAGGGTAAGGTATAAAAGTTACCGCAGAGCAAAATGTAAATTGCAAAACCAACCATTTTACTGCGTTTAATGCCCATTTAGAACAAACCCTTCTTTATACAGTGACTCTTGAACATGAATAATGTTGAAACTCTGAATCATAAGTTTGAAGCATATAAGACAATTGTATATTTATTTTAAATATGAATTTAAACGGTTCTCAGTCACGGTAAAGACTTTTAGAGCCGTTTTATTTAAGCAAGTGTGAGTTTTTTTTTAGCACAATGTGGTTAATATATTCACACAAGCATATCTAGCTAGATCCAAAATCCATATTTTAATAATTTCGGCCTTTTACTAACTTAAACGATTGGCTGTTAGATTCTTAAATCTTTTTATGTTATCTACAAAATATGATCATATTTTTTTAAGCTGCGTTGGTTACAGAAAACTTTTCTCAATCACATGCTAACTGTGCTAGATTTGTATTTAGATGCGGCATTATTTTTTTACACGTGGCATTTTAGACATTGCTTGATTTAAAATTTGATGCTAGTCAAATGATACTAGTCTGAATTTCAAACTCTATTTAACATATCTTTCTCACGTAAGCGTGGAAGTAAACTTGCTTTAACAGAGTTTTAATGTAAATTTTGTCATTTATTCTGTTGACTTGCAAATAAATTGACTTTGTATGATTCGAGGAAATATACACAGTTATACATTACGTCAGTATTGTCTATAGCTAAATTGATTTGGATTGCGACAAGTGCATGTTATTCAAGACAGGTGTTATGGAAATGAGAATATTCCGTTTTGTGTAATTGACTTCTAGTTACAATAATCGTTATTGGATTGGCCTACTTCGACTTCTTCTATACGGTTTCTAAATTTGTAGTAATTGATAAGACTCTCGGTCCCTTCCAAAGTTCCAACGACATAAACGAGGATAACGTTTCACAAAGTTTCTGAACCATCAATTTAAAACCTTCTAGTTACTATTTAGCTCACCGAATTCCTTTCAAAGGTTTCAAAGCAATTAACGGAATCGTCTCGTGACAGAATCATGCAGAGTCGGCCGCTCGTTACGAAGTTTCGTACGTGATCGAAAAGCGAATTATTGCTGTCAGCAATTAGTTATCACCTTGTCTTACTTCGGATTTAGTAGATTTATGCGTTCGTTGCGATGCGGTGGATCAAAACGAAGGAGCTCGTCTGAAGATTGTGCGTTTCTACAAATACCATGTTGTTAAGCAGACCTTCCTTCACTAAACTTATGCTGTTGCAGAGTTGCGTCTGAGCTTGGAAATAACTAGGTATATTTCGGCATTTTCATCATCAGTTACGGTATTTCCGTTGGCGACATGCTAGCGAATTAAGCTCGGTATATTTAGCTTAGGTGAATCTTTGGCTGTTACAGCAGAATGTAAAACTGATATTATGATTTTATTCATTGCTATATATTCGTATTTTGAGAGTTGTCTGCTAAGAATTTGTATATTTGTACGTTTTGAAGTCTATAACATAACATACGTTATTTATTGAAGAGTTCTGTTGTATATCTCCGAAGTCCTTCATCAGATCTTCACCAAATTAAAATGGGACCAATTTCGAAACATTTTTTCAAACAAAAAAAGAGTTTTCAAAATCTGTCCAAAATTGACGGAGATATGCGTGAACATACAAAAAAACAAACATAATGTCGAACATAGAACCTCCTCCTTTTTGGTAAGTCGGTTAAAGAGCCCTTTGACTATCTAGACTAGACCATAAAACTCACTCATGAGTTCATGCCAGTACCTTATTCTTGGTTTATTTTTATCTCACGTCCCGACAGGGTAGATACTAGGTACCCCCATTCACAGTCGAGACACCTCCATGAATAGTTCCAAGAAAGTACGCCACTGACCGTACGTCGAATAACAATGTGAACGAAAGTGTTGCGCCCACCGGAAGCGGCCGGTGAAATTCTTATAACAGACAAACAGTCATTACGATAAGTTCAATCGTATTTACTAACGTCTTGTTATGTAAGCGATTAGGTAACAATTTATTTTCATATAATTATTTTATTCTAGTTATGCGATGTCATGTTGTATTTGGACTTTATTCATATTATTCACAATTTTGTATCCATTGAACTAAGCGCAGCTACTAAAACACGTCTGACTTGAAGACTTAAAATAAATGATTGATAATATTGGTTAGGTTGGTATCATTCCTATTTTCCTATTTTTAACCGGCTTACTAAAAAGGAGGACGTTCTATGTTCGACTTTATGTTTTATTTTAAATGTATTTTCACCGATATCTCCCTCAATTGTGAACCGATTTAAAAAAAACTTATTTTTTTAAAAAGAGTATGTGTCGTAATTGGTCCTATTTTAATTTGGTGAAGATCTGATAAAGAACTTCGGAGATATACAACAGAATTCTTCAATAAATAACGGCAAATCTCTCGGAATTGCTGAAATCACTTGTCTGTTTTTTGTTTATACCATTTCATAACATAACATCACGCCAGTACGCTCTAAAGGGGTACGCAGATGTAAACAGTTCACCTTGATACACTCTCATTTCACCGGTTATGTTCAGTTTCATGATATTCGGGTTTGGAAGTCGGTAGTAATTTTTGTAAAAAGTTTTTTTTATATATATTCTTATTTTTTATAAAGTTCCATGTATAAACAGATATATTAAAGTAGCTTAGTTTTTTTATCTTCAACAAAGTCATTGATGATCCATATAATTAGGCTACTTTTCACGCCTGAATGCTTCAAATATGTAGGTGAGTGATTAACGGAACAGCTACGCCTGAATACATCGCTGAATATGTATGAACTGGCAATAAAATATCACTATGTTGATAGATGTTTCCTTATGAAATTGTAAACTAACAAGTAGCCGTACGGTTAAGTTGGTAGCAGTAATCAGACGAATTTGCAATATATCGCACAATATGTGACTGGATAATCATAATTCCTTAAATATTCATGGGGACGTGAACCTCGACTGTAGTCAAGTCGAAGTACCTAAAATCAAAATAATAAAAAAAGAAATACCATCAACTGATATCGTTCATGCTATTAAAGCCCTAACCTATAATCAAATAAAGGACACTTTTGATAAACGCACCTGCATTATCGACGCAAAACTACTTCATCAGCCGGTTGCAAGATCCAAACCAGTAAAGGGTTGATCAACTTTCGTCGCAGCAAGAACATGTTTTGCGATAATTTTGTGCAATATGTGGTTTGAATTTGATATTATACATATTTTGTATCAAGATTGTGGCTACAAGTTTCTGTATCTAAAAATATCTTGGTTATTAAGTAATGCCAAGGAACGGTAGAGGAAGACTAAAAAACAATGGATTGATTGTGTTAAAGATGATATGACAAGAAAGAAGATACATATTGATATGACGGCAAATAGATGCTTTGAAGTAGAGCCTAAATAAATTTGCATAAAGTAATGATGCAGATGAAATAATTTGCTTAAATGAACCTTCTGGTCCTGGAAAATACTTTTACTTACAAAATACTTGACAAAAAGGTGTGGATACTACTACTACTAGGGCTATAATAAAATATAAAGAATTACTACACAGCCATTCCAATTAAACAGACACGAAGTGTAAAAACAATACCCAATAATAAGGCAGCCGAAGTAATTTTATTGTATTCTCACCTAATAATACTATGGTGCAGTAAAAACTGTGTGAAATTTTATAACTTTACGTAAAGTGCGGCAATCCTGGTGCTAAGTGGCCTGTCATTAATATGGACAGACATGGGAGAACTCTGGGAAATACGAGGTAGAGGTGATTTTTTTGATCGCGGTAGAGTGTTATCTTACTTTCGCGTCGTAATGAATATTGTTTTTAAGTTCTATTATGGCATCGTAAATAATAGTAATTCATGAGTATGTAGTAGTAGTATCAGTTGATTTCTTTTCGTTGAAATCTGTATTTTATTTCATACAATATCTAGAGCTTTCGAACATGTTGAACTATATTTTTATGTTTTTTACCCTCGGATTCTATAGCTGCACGAAGATTTTGTTTATTGAAGTGTCTCTCCAAAAGACATCTCCAATTAAGCCAAATATACCTAATGCGAGTGTCAGTAATGGAGACGTAATATTCTTAGTGTGAAAACGGAACCCGTCGCAGTTCAATTGTAAGCGTTTAACGAACAACGTTGCGTAACCCTAAGCTTAATGAGAATACGCGTCGGAATTAAATATTTCCGCAAGTTTCTTTGTAACTTGTTGCCGATAACATCTTCAGTAATGACTGCATGTGATGTAAATGTTCTTGGGTTAGTGTCGTCATTTAATAAAGGGTCATTATTGTGAACTGAGGTTAATTGTATTGTTGTTATGTGAGATGTTTTAATATGATTATATGTACAGACGTCAGTTGGAAAGGTTTCATATGGTAAAGTTCTTTGTTTCATTTGACCTTTGGGTTTTACTGAATCTTCTTATGCGACTGGTTGATTGAGCTACGTTACAAATAGAAGCATTGGTTGATATGTATCTTCTTCTTTAGAATCTGTTCCATTGTGCTGGGCATCGTGACATTGAAATATATAAAGAAAGAAAATAATGAATAAGAATTTATTCCGCCAGAATTTACACAAACAACAAAAATTCTGTGTAATCTACTCTACGCTGCCAATGTCAATCATCGAACATAATTTGCAATTATTTTCACAAGAAACCAGGGAAAGGAAAATGCTATAGTCAACAATAATAGCCTTGCACAAAATACATTGTCGTAAATTAGTACATTTCTCAGTGACATGACAGTAACACACAAACTTATCCTTCAGTGCGACTGATAAGACCACCCGTTATTTACAGCTATTTGGAAACCGCCTGCATGTGAAATCAGAGTTACAAGGCCTGTAATTTACGTAGTATTGTGCAATTATTTGAGCACTTAAGATAGTAAGTTTTGGATTAATTGGATTTTCTTGATTGTTGCAAGGTTCTTGGGTATGAAAATGAGGTTTGCTGTTTCTTCTTGAGTAGGTATTGAATTTTTTTTTTGGCACTTCCTAATCTAATACAAAAACTTAAAAATTTGTGAGAGACTGGTGCCCGAAGAAGGTTGAATACCTGTGTTACGGGTCACCAGGGTCAATAAGAAGACAATATCACTGTAAGATGTTAGAAATATATACGAAATATATAAGATGTTAGAATATTATCATTACGACGACTAATATAGAAGTATGCAAGAAGAAGACACCTATAAAATTGCGAAAAGTCTAAGTCTAATAATCATAATGATGGTGAAGAGGATATCTGGCGGCATGCAATCGCTTGTTTTATAAAAACTTACACCAGTTAGGCCAGTGGGAGTTTAACAGAGACAGTCAACAATTCAACGCAGCGCAGATCAAAACAATATATAAGCAGCAGTAAATATTGGGAATTAATATCAACATGAGAGCTTGTAATGAATGAAACAATAATAGCCATTAAAACAAACCAATGTTATCAATACATGCCCAATAGGAAGCGACTATTGTGTAACAGTGTAATAACAAGTTCGTTATAGAGTTGTATAATGAAGCCCCGAGCCTAACACATACGTTCGATCGCTTAGAATCTTGTTATTACAATGAATTAATATTATTTATTATACAATGGGATCGCCCCGAGCGACGTTATATAGTCCGCATTCAGACAATTAGTTGATCATAAAGGTTTTTATTTGATTTATAACTCTGTTTTGCATTTTGATTACATGATCTAGATTAGTTTTCACTCTCACCTGATTTCTATGCTTAAGGGCTAGTCTTATGCTTTGAGTGACTTTAATTACATTGTTTGTTGTTCTCAATTGAAGATTTGGGCTTTTGGAGCCGCGAACAAATCTGTTTCGTTTCCTATGGAAAAGGGTACTGGTATGGTACTTTACCAATTTCTACAAAAGACTTTTTCTATTTATAATCCTTCAGTTATTCTTATCGGATAATTATAAGTAGGACCCTCTCAAACCCATTTAAAATCAAAACTACAGTAGGCAGCATCGAGTCAACTACATCGATATTATCAATAAGGTTATGTACCATTATATCATTGGTCTGCGGTCGCCGCTGTCATTCACCCGCGGCCGCTCACCTGCGCTTGCGCAAGTAACCGAGACACTCGATTTATCTGCCGGTTAATTGCATATTGTTCATAAGATTTATGTACAACCATGTGTGCAGGTACCTTGGCGACCACATGCGTTAGGCTATATTGGTAGCCAGTTGGGAAACTGGGTTGATAGGGGTTAATTTAAGATGTGGTGAGGATAATGTTAAAACTGATGTGTAATTTAGCTGGACATGTTTCGATATTCGCGTGTAGAATATGCATAAATCTGCAAAATATAAATTTATAGTCTGCAAAGAGTTGAAAGGCGCTGAAGATAATAACGATGACACCATTAGCGATAATGATATGCATTACGTTTTAGATTCAAATCTACTTAGAGCTATACACTATGCTGTACTCATGCTGCACAGAGCACTGTACTATATTCTAAATAACAAGAAAAACATTTCATTCTTGGTCACGATGTCTTTAAACTCTCACTCGCCCTCAATGAAGGCAGTTCCAAGACCTCTATTACTACTAAAATGTTGACACCTGTATACTAAGTAGTTAGGAAGTACATGTTTGCCAGCTCTTCGGAATGTGTTTGCCCTTCCCACGTGTGTTCCCTTTCCCATTGTGTACACACTGGCCTCTGCAGAGTCTACAACTTTTTCATGGTGGAAGCTATCAGCGAAAGTTGGTAGCCATGAATATTGAACAGTTTATGGAAAGTAATGTTTGTGTAGTTTTGAACGAATTTCGGGATTTCGCGGGGTACTTTATACACGTGTTTTGTAAGGGCTCTATGCTCTGGGGTATTTGCTATTCAAAAAATGTTTTGTGTTTTTAGCTAGCTTGTAATTTTGATCTTCAGTTTTATCTGTTCTTTCATTGAATTCAAAATCATTCGGCAGTTTCTACACTTTAAGTTCAATGTTTAATTTTAATATGATGTATATTTTGCCACACTGGCATTTTCTATATGCTCAAGTCGTTTATTTTATATTCTCACAATTTCTTAACATTTCCGTTGTTTGTCAGGGTATACAACAAAGCTAGTAGAGGTCGTTTACTTTTTGCTAAAAATATGTACAGGTTTTAAAATCGTACATTCTTGATAAATGTAGAAATTATTCGTTACATGGTTTATTTAAAAAAACATGTGTTGAACTTTAGAGATAACGTGATACCTATTTATTTTAACTTTTTTGGTGAGAATAACTACTAAGCAGATTGAACAAAACGTTTATGATGCAAGTCCACTCAAAGAAAGTAAAAGCTGAGCAGTGCGTGCGTTGCCCACAGGAAAAGTTATTAAGCTAGAAGTTAATGATGTACACAGTTACTCAGAAGAAAGTTAGGAAAGTCATAAATAATTATTGAACAAATTACACTTCTTCCTGCAATGACCATAATTGTATTTGACCTTACACATTACGACTTAAATGAACGTACGGAGGATATCATTAGAAACAATGGAATGATTCGAGCTAATGTGGTCCTTACGTTCAATTTAAATAATGACAGAACCGTTCATCTCGAAGTAGACTTAACCTAGTATTTTATCCCAGGTACATGAGAACAATAAAATGTTATAACATGCAAAAAATATTTTCTCATACAAATAATTGCTTGAATGTAGTCTCGCAATCACGACTGTCCTAGAAAGTAAGTGACCATATTCATTGCTCATTCATCATTCGCACAATTGTGATGTGTTTATAGTTTTCCAACTAATAGCACTGTGACGGTTCTGTCTTAAAAACTATTTAGTTCATGAGACGCCGTGTATGCTTTAATTAGTGTTGGAAAGCTTTTAATGGAATTAAGACCTGAGATCGGCTGTGTTAAATTCTTTTGAGGTGAAAAATGTTAGAAATAATGAGACGTGGCTGAAGAAGGCGAAAGAAGAAAACGATGTTAAAGTTCCAAATAAATCAGTATTAGAAAAACGTTGACAAACCACCCTTGTTAAGGATGACCGTTGAAATAAATCAGGATGAAGTTGTTCCTTTTTATATTTACGTCATTTACAAAATTGATGCTTATGTAACCAAATTGAGAAAGTCAGATCTGAATCTTCCAAAATCATCCGAGTCTAATTTGTCTGGTTAAATCTTGAAAACTCTGATCCGCACAAGTCAGTTAATTAAATTTTTGCACACGAAGTCGGTCTCACGTCATTCGAAAGTTTTCGCCATTCTTCGGAACCGTCAGATGCATTTTTTGATAAAAATAATAAGTGCTTGCAAACCTATTATTTTTTTATGAATGGTTCTAGTGAGCATAAGAATGACTCATTGGCTGAAATAAAGAGGCCAATGTGGTGTCTTCATTTCTTAAATTCAGTTTTCTGAAACTCACTTGCATTTCTTAAATAGAGTTCTTTTTCAAATCAATCTTCGCAATAGCAGTCTTAGGTTAGACTTTTTCCCACTTTTAATTTTAGTGGCTGAATTTAATTTACAGCGATTTCTGGACCATTTCCAAAGGCATTGTCAGAATCATTAGGCATGCTAGTTTTTGCCGTCCATATCAGTTCATAATGGCGGTCGTGTGATCTGGCGGCAGTCGCACGGTCGCCTGCCTCTTAATTGAGTCCATTGTTGTTCTTCGCCCGTTCGACGAAGTTATTAGTGCTGGCAAGTTCAAGTGATCACGGCTTACTTGAGAAACGTACCAAGTTTGATTTGGAATTAAGATCTTCATTTCAGTTAAACTACTTGTATCATACAATGTAACTGTATAATATGTGTACTGTAATTTCTTTAAACCGAAACTGTAAAAATGTGCAATAAAATACTATAAAACAAATCGTAGCTCTGTTTAAAAAAAGTATTCACGAATCGAGTAAACCCTTTTACTTCCAAGTCGCTACTAACAACATTTATATCCGTGGAACGGAACCAAACGCGATCGATATTCTTAGAAAAATAATAAGTTTAATCAGACGAAAAACGCTAGTTACGTCGGCACGGTTTCTTTGTATGACATGAGGCATCTGTATGCTAGTACAGTATCTGTGACTATTCATACCATGTATTTATTAATTACATAATTATAATTATTAATTCCTATTTTTACATGAAACAAGTACGCGCGGATTTATAATAAAATTGAGACTACAACTGTTTTTATTCTTGGTATGCAGATGCAGGATGCAGCTATGTGCAGAAAAATAACAGTCTCATTAACACATAGCTCTATAAAGTATTCAAGTTATTCAACAAGTCTTCACAGCATATAGAATTCTAAACATACTTTAACATTTCATGGGCATCGGTTAACAGCATTGATAAGATAAATTATAAATTAATCCTGGACTAGCTTTTTCCTGCGCCGCCGCTGTTCGCTTTCGGGCTTACCCCAGGAACTGCGTATTATTCGTAAATAAAAACATATCCCACCTTCTGGGCCAGTCGGGTAAAAAGTAGTCTATATCTATCGGCGGTGACGAAGAACTTTCGAAGAACTTTATCTGCCAGATATTACTTTTTACTAACATATAAACACACTAAAAGTACTTCTTTTATTATATCAGTTAAAATTGTTATTCAAAAGAGCTTCTGAAATAAAGCATTAAACATTCAACAATCGACTTGTAACTGTCTAATTCTTATGAATGGCTCGTCGCTTAACATTCACGGTGTCTTGTCTCATAAAATTATTCCAAATTGCTTCTGCATCATCAACTCTTTGTTTTTAACACGTGCTTGTTGTTTATTGGTGCTTCGTTGTTTGTTTTAAGAATAAATGTTATCAAGGCAAAAATAGTTTACTGTGTTGGAATGTTTGTGATTGATAAACATGAAATTTACAAGCATGACCCGCTAATAAGATTCACTATTTAAAATTGTATAAGAGATTCAGATCCAAAATATAAAATGTAAAAAATATAAAGGACTTGACCGCAAAAATACAAATACGTCAAATTGGCGACAGTAAACAATACAAAAATTATACGCAGTGCGTGACAGGAAAACTAATAGTTTATCCAATATGCCAAACATCATTCCGATTAGCTCATCACGAAAAATGCAAAACTAAAACGGTCATGGGAATAAAAATAAAAATTGCAAGGACCACAAGGGGTGCGTTCAACTCTATCCAAACATTGAACTAGGTAGACACGACGACAAAATATCAAACTATACATTTCCAGTATAAAGTGACATGGCATTGTGTACGATTTCTTTGCAATAAGAGGTCTTGAACTGCTGTCATGGAACACGTGAGCAGAAACAGAATTTAGATGTCAACACGTAGTAACGTTCTCATGCTGTGCCTAGAATCGCTGATCATCCATGTTATGTATAGCAATATTCGCGTCGTGACCGTACGGTGAATTTATGGGCATTGTTGCTTGATGAGGAGGAAATAAAGAAATGATTGCGTTTTTAGTGCCATATAATACTTTGATGAATAAAGTAGAAGTTAGACTGCATTTTCATATTGTTTTATATGCCACTGATGATGCAATAAAAACTGAGCCAAAAAAGAACAACATAACAAAGCAGAACAAGCACTAAGATGTTTCCAACGTAACTTTTAATGTTGCTAACCAACTACTTATATCTCAACCTGATAATTATAGTTCTAAATTAACCGATAACCTAGAATAACTTATAGATGTAGCTGACGATTACAACTAAGTAGGTTCCGATGGTATTTGCGATAAATAAACCGGCCGTTAATGACCTTAAAGGTACTGATACCCAAGTAAGGAAGAGACAGATGATCCGCTATCGACTGAGAGTTTCCCGTAACTTAATATAGGATGATTATTACGATATTTTGTTTCCTACGATCTGTCAGGTTTTGTAATAGACTTGTATCGTCTAAGATGTCTGCGACTATTTTAAATCCTGTCGCCATAATGTTTTGTCAGTTCCCTTTCATAAAGAATTGAATTTGTAGTGTAAAATTAGCTTTTAGTAATGATTTTAGAAAAAATCACAATTTTTGAAGACTCATTATTTATTAATAAAAATAAATAGTTACCGTTGCTCCAAAGTATGATGACCCAGCAAAAGCAAACGGTACAAGAAAATTACAGACCGAACTTCGTAAGAAAATTGCAAGTGAGCTGTAAAGAAACTAATAAGTGGTAATAAGTGAAATGAAGTAACCCATGTTTAGACTAATGCTTCGTCGGTATCTGGCTCCTAATCACCGTATTCAGCGGAGGTGTAAGCACCACAAGCAAAGGCTCGTTTGTGCCTAGAAAGTGTTTCAGCAGCACTCTCTAACTACACTTTAATGTTTCTTAGTATCTGTATCCGATGGTTTTCATCGCTGAGTTTTTTAATGGAAAATCTATTGCATCATCTTGGTGCAAAATTGTTTTGTTGCTTTTGTTTTATCTTATGAGTTTAATTTACAAGCTTCAAAACCAAGTTTCCAAGCCCAAATAAAATCTTCACTCCCGACCAAATTTCTAACTGATCCACCGACCGTAACATTTTTGAAAAAATTAAGATAACATACCATAAATGGAATGCTTTTCCAAATCTAGGATCAGACAAGTATAAATTAGGTATTATCCAACCTAAATGTCTGCATGCCCCACTTGACACAGCAAGTACAACCTCCTTACGTAATTAAGCAAGACAAATGGACGGACTTAGCATAGATTTTTGGGCATAAAGCCTCTTTGTCTCCGTTGCTACATCTTGCCTTGACTGATTTAGACCAAGTCACGTCACGTTACTTGTACACATTGGCTTTATCTTCGACGTCATTTGCAAATTAAAAGTAATTGTCATTATTTCTATGTTTGGCTATTTTATTATCATCGTCTTGTTCTTTTGGAGCAACCTAATTAGCTTTTGATCCTTTTATTTTTAGTAAATAAAGGTGTTGCTTTATATTTTTATTTAAATTACGTTACACTTTAGTGATTACAAGATACTCACCTGCAGTCAGTTCTCAATTAAATAGTATACGAATGATAAAAACCAAGAATGAATGAATTAATATGCTGAACCTTCACATAACTGTTAGCAGCGAAAAAAAAATACAAAAATCGGCATCTATTAGCTTAATTACCCAACAGTCACGTGCGTACATACCTACTTACATACATACATTCATATATACGTACGTCTTGCGTAAGAGCATTTGCAACAACCAATTATCGGGTGAGTTGTTTTTCAGAATTATTTGAAACAAAACAATACTAGATTTACCGGTTCACTGTGGCCATCAGCAAAGGATGGTGCTTTCACCTGCTAACAATTACTCGTCGTCCGATGTCCATCTTGAGCATAAGTTCGTATCATTATGACATGTGCGTCTTCTTCAGTTTTTTTGACGTCATCTGTCTTTTGTTGTTACGTTTAACTACTAAATACTCTGTATCAGTCATGTTGTTTATGACGTTTTGTTTTTTTTTTTACGTTTTGTTTTTTAAAGATATATTAATGAGTTAAAAATAACTAAGTTAAGGGCCTGTTTTTTCCAGCGCATACCTGCTGGAACTGAGGGCGTTTTATAAGCTGTTATTAGTTATTTTTTAGTTTCAAAATGTGCTAATTCTTAGCAGAGGCTTAGCAGACGTATTGTCTTTATCACAATCGTCCGTTAACCCTCAGCACCTGACGTAAACATTATCCATATATTATGCATGGGTGTGTTGATAAAAAGCTCGCTCAGTAATGTTACCGCAGTATTACGTATTTATTACGTACGACTTTATACGCAACGCCCACGTTGGCGTTCCGCTCGGTGTGAGGCTTCTCTTATTGTGATTGTATTTTGATATTTGTGTTAATGACTAAATACTAGCACTTGACAGTTATATACAAGGAAAAGATGTAGTTGAAATTGATGACGAAGAAAGAAATACAAAAACAAATGAAGAGGACGACAATGAAAGAGTGTCTGATGAAAATAAGTTGGTAGACGATAGTACCGGTGCATATGTGAGTGCATATAGAAATGAACACTCCAGGTCAAGTGTTTTATTGAAACCTAACTTCAATGCTAATTTTTGAATTAAGTGTGTCATATTTTGTATTCATAAGAACGCTTATTCAATTTAGATTCGCTGTTCTAATTTTAACTTGCATTCTCTTGACTTACCTACTAGCATGAGTAGCATGTGCTCAGACACATCATTAATAACTTTAATTTTGATTGCATGTGATTTATATTATCTTCAACTAGTCATTACACTATTTGTTATTAAATATGCGTGTAGTTATTGTAAGTACAAGTACATAGGTGATTTACGATTGTAATGAGATTTCTGACATTCTTATTAGCATAATAACATTCTTTTGGTGAATTAACTAATTTGAAACTTGCCATAATAATAAAGTTGAGAACGTTAGCATTCAGTAGCAGTTGGTTATATTCCTATGGGAAACAAATCAAATCAATTCTTTTTATTATGGGAATAGGTTATACAGAAAGATGTTGGGTAAATTACAGTTCCATTATGTCCTGCCTAGTAGGCAGACAATTTTTTAATTTTTTTGTATTATGTCATCATGCAATATATTATTATAAACAATCATAGGTATCACATATAAATAAAATTTTACAAAATAATAATTAGGTGCATGGTGACAGATTGTAGTATGTACTAATTCAACTTGAGAATTTGCTAAATTACCAACGATCGAACATGTGTCCGTGTTTTGAAACTTTGTTTCATCTTTGTCCGGACAAGAACATTGTAAGTTTTATGCGGATGATGACGAAGATCATCATTTATCATAAATTTCATTTAAACGACCCATAAAATAGCGATATAGATAGACTTTTATGTTAATTAAATGAAGTTTGATGTATATTGATGATATACTTTACGTAACGAAGGCGGAAGAGCATCAATAACAATTTAAATGAAAGCACCTGTATTATGGACGTCGCGAATCGAGTATCGTGAACGAAATTGTTCAGATTGAAAGATTGAAAGTAACCGTACACGTGGACACGATACAATCATGACGATATACGGGAAAGCAAGCAGAGACCATGAAAATGGTAAATTTTACTGTGAATAGAAAATTATGTGTGATAGAATAATAGCAAAACTACATAATTGAAACAATAAATGCTGTCATAAAGGCCGATTCGATGAACTCCATAGTGATTTTAATTAAATTAATTATAGAATACAGTTAAAACCGAAAACATTCTGCCACTTTCCAGCTTAATTAGAAAGAATTAATTAAAATTTCGAGATTTATTCTTACAAATTAAAAAAGCGTTGGCTAGAACTAAAATTGGGCAGTTTTTTCGCATATTAACGAGTAGTAACTTAACTATATTGACCTTATTTCATTATATTTTTTGCAATCACTTGACTGCTAAAATAAAAATCTGTGCAAAATATTTCGATTAATCTAATTCTTACTGTCAATTTGAAAATTAATCCGTGATGACGATGACGTAAGAAAACTAACGGCAGTTAATTAACGCTAAACATTTATTGAATGTCGTTTACATCGATGCGACTTTAAGGTGATTAATGTAGAATAAATTACATAAATATCAGAGTAGTTAAATGATGCAACTTATAAGTTATTTATAAAGGAATACATTTATAAATCGTTGTGAAGTTGTGGGTCAAAGAAGGCTGCAGTAGAATAGATGCAACGACATTTTCTTCGATATACAGACACAATATCGGAATTTTAAAGGTCATTATAATAATGTTAAAAAAGGTCATAATGTGACACCAAAAGCTGCGAATCAAGTTCATTGGTGGGCTTTTGGAGACGCTTGATGATGAGTGGACTTCAAAGACGATAAATCAAATCTGTTTCATTTTGACGCGTAAAAATAAAATAGTTCTCCAAAGCTTTTTTTTTTGGAATGAATTAAAGTGAGTAGATAAAGGGTTAAGGGAGATTAATATTCATTATACTTGGATGAGCCATTATTTTACCGCAGTATCGTATCGTCATACCATCACACACGTCATCCACCATATTAGGGAGTATTTTAATTTCCTGCGAACACAACCTGTCCAATCTTTCAAGTGGGCGCGGCTCGCTTTCATCATTACGCAATAATTTTCATCCTTACGTAACAATTTTCATCATTACGTCACGAACGGAAGTGAATATGTTTAAATTCTTTAATGACATATTTATAGGGACTTGTAACATGTGATAAGGTAGGGTCAATGAATTCTTATGTAACTGTGTGACGTTCTGTGTTTACATTGATATGTTAATGTTTGCGTTCTTTTCCTTACTAGGAAAACGGCACGTGGTCTGCGATGCTTACGTCTTTGGCTGTGACAAGGTTTTGCGATAGGTTTCCGATCAGAGATAAATTCTTTAAACAAACAAGTTTTACTATAATTCTAGGCTTAATTTCTACTGTTGTTTCCTTTTCCTTAAGATTACTTAAACATCTACGTGAATAGAATGAATTATGCCCAGTTTGGGCATCAAAAGGGCGCGGCATATGTTATGTTGCCTTATGAATCTGAGCATAGGTTGCATACAATTATGTTAATGTTATGACGACAGGAAGCGGCGATACAAATAAATATTTAAATGATGCAGTGTTTTGTTTGGGTGATGTCTCTTTAGTCATAAAGATAGTAGCGTAGTTAAATGGAATATTTGGATGGAAACAGGAGGAGGAGAGAGAGTCTGAAGGAACTATAAATGAATGAAAGATGATGTAAATGAAAAGAAAATGAATGATAACAGGAGAACAACCACGGAGAAGAATGGGAGAACCTTTTGCTTGGTCTTATTATTCTCTGGTCTCAACATGGGCTATTATTTATTCTGTGACATGGAAGTTAAATAGAACAAGAAGGTGCTGAAACTAGATTTCAAGTAAGAAAATTATATTTTCATTTATATAAGGAATCGCAACTATCATCCTTATCAAATAAACAAACAAAGAAATAAATGTATTGTACAAAACAGTAACACAAGGTTAATTATACACTAAACATTTGTACAAAAGGTGGTCAGAATCAGGTTGAACAGCAGGCTCCTGAACTAAGTAAAAAGATACTTGTATCTCAGGAAACTACAACTATACTAGCACTGCTAGCTACTGCTATTACTGTTCTAGCTGTTTTATTTGCCTCGACTGAGACCTCGTAAGTTCGCAGTTTCGGAATCTATATCATGATTCGAATAAAAGCGAGCAATTATTGAAGAATGTTCAAATCCCATAACGGAGTAGAAATGTCTGTTACGAAACAAGCAATTTTAAGTGGATTCCATAACTGCTGTCTATATATTGCAAATCTTTAAAGATATAGATGTTCAGTTCTATAAGATTTATGAAATATTTCGACAGTTGCGTGAGAGATACCTGTTAAAACTTTTGGCTTTCCAATTGAAATTCGTGTTTCTAACTTAGTTTGTAACGTTTTACGTCAAACTTATTTAATTCATTATTCGTTCTGATTAGTTGAGTTGATCTTATCATTAAATTAGACTTTATTTATATCCTTGTAGGGATTGCGTTAAACTACCATGATACCAACTGAAGGAAAGCTGCTATGCAGAACAAATAAACAAACGTTATACGCATATATAAAAGAATATCGTCGTAATAATTTTCATTAATTTTATCTCCTTTGTATTCTGATAATTTCACACATTAGCGCTAATTTATCCATTCTCAATATTCTTCACAAATAAATAATAATACAAATTTGAATTCTCAACAATGTTATGCGAAACATATGTCTTTTTGTTGTGTTTTGTATGTCAAGGCTTCCGTTATTACACCTTAAAATATCAAGGTCGGTATAAAATCAATCAACATTACTTGGACAGTCAAATTTTAATTAACTAAGTATCGGCTAACGACATGAGTGATGGTAGTTTGCCAATCAGTCAATACTTAATTGGTGGGTGAAACAAACCTCGTTGTCAAGTCATTTAAACGATTGCATATTAAAAATATAAATAAATAATGATATAAAAATTAATATGCATTGTACCGTGACAAGAATGAAGGTTGAATGGAAATTGTGTAGAAGAGACAGGATCATTAATGTACTAAAGACTATTGACAGTACAACGTTTTCAACAAATTAGTTCAATCCGTCGATAAATCTTGACAACGGTCCTGTCAAATAGTAAACATAAGAATAAATCTTAGATAACTATAGATATCATTTACTATCATAACGTAAGCCTACTCTAATTAAATAATTGAAATGAATTATTCTTCATACAAAGGTATAGTTACAACAATCCATGGTGAGTCGGGCTTGACGTTTATCTGTCATGCACCAGTTATCATTGCGACTGACACACAATACTCTAATGTTATTGTATAATTATTTTTTAAATGAATTCGATACCTACTGCAGTTTGTTCCGTGATTGACGAAACACTATGTGGTTAACCACGTGTAAAGTTTCTTTAGTATTACGGCATCTTAAAAATATGCTTTATGGTGCTTTGAAGTCCTAAACAAACTTTAACAATAGAACCATCATCACCAAGAATAGGTTCGTTCCAAGAAGTATTTTTTGTTTTTCAAGTCCAGAGATTTACTACTGCAAAACCTATAATTAAAACCATTTTATAGTTCATAGAACTTTGCATACTAGCCAGTATTCAAGTTTAAACATAGATCAAAAGGAAGCAAAAACTATGACACTGAAATGAGGTTGAAACTTGAAATGAAGAGCTGCGGCTTTTTCTCTTTGAAATAAAGAATTAAATCAAAATAAAAACACTACACAGTCTTTTGTATAACGTTCAGTTGGAATTAGGAAAAAATATAGACAACTGGATTATATTACCTAGATTTGATCGAATATTTGATTTGCTTGTTGAAATTAATCAGTTTGAATTGGACTCTTGCTGGTTCAATGGCTTCCTTTACGAGAATATTTGAAATAGATTTATATCACGCTTTTGCAAACATAATAGGCACTGTGTATGTTTAAACATTTGAACTTCGAGTGACTGAAGTTGAAGATAGAGTTACTTTAAACTGTTTATAGAATGTTTTAGCTCCTGATGTAATACACAATATGAATCATGAATGGCATCTATAAACCGTACAGAATATATAACGGCATTTATATTGTTATAGAATAGGATGGCCGCATATCGCTCGAAGAGAAATTGCGTGCAATTTGTATCGCATTCATGTTTCATCAATGAAAATATAAATTGCATAAATTCTTTGATCTATATAAGTGCCTTCTTGCGTTGTTACTCACTTTGATTTAGCTTGCATAAATACTATATATCAAATCAGACTTTAATCAAATTGCAGGTTTGTTGCACCTTGATGACTAATCCTCAAAAGTCAGGTTGTACCTGATAGATTCCATTGTTAGGTAGAATGGCAGGGTGAAAACGCGAGTCGAATCACAATTAGCGGGTACAATCATCTGTTGGCGCCATTTACGGGCTGTCAGTTTGACAAGGGTCAAATAAACTGACATGGGTGATTTATTTATGGGAATGATTTCATTCTTTTATTTTGAATATAAATCAAGAAATAATGAGATTTATGAATAGATAGAATTAACCTAGTTTCTGAGGAGCAAAGTGATGAAACGATCGTATATCACGATGAGAAAGGAAAACATAAGAGTAAGTTTATGAACTGTTTTTCTTCTCACGCATGCAGTGAGAATCGGGCGAAATAATTGAATCACAATAGGTAAAACAATTACTGTGCACTTGGACATTATCAAACAGTAGCTTTATTTGATGTGGATGAAGATAATATATGTACACCATATATCATTGACCTATTAAAAACAAGGCTTACCGTAAGCACAACACGAATATTAATGGAATTCTCTAGCTGCAGTGATATTTTAGAAGACTGCTCTATAAAACAGAACGGTAGCCTTAAGTGCCCTACTATCACTCAAAGGAACTTGTTAATTCATACTTGTCTGCAATTAAATAATGCTGTTAGATACAGCAATCTTTATACAGTCACGAAGTGTGTTTTTTGTTGTATCCTCAAGGAACTGGTGCAGTTTCTCATAACTTGATGGGACCTTGAAGTCTGATTAAGCATTCCTTTGAATCCATTCACTGACTTAGATCAGTGTAATTTATGCTTTAGATTGATATGTAGGTTATTGATAAATCATTGAAACTAAGTCATTCCAAGTTAGTTTATTAGTGTTTTTGCATTTATAATTATGGCTGGTAGAACGCCTCTGGTGGAATTATAATCACAGGGCTCTTCAAAGCTATCAAAGAAACACAGTCATACGGCTCACGTTTATTTTCATTGCATTTCTTACTGTCTTCATTACGTCATTCGTCCATCTGGCTACGGGACGGCGGGCACTCTTTTGTCAGAGGTTACTATCATTATGTTTTAATACCACCGGGACTATAAACACGCCATTAAAGAGATAGTATCGCCGACCGACTGCAGATTCTGACTAGGCCATGATTAGCAACATCCCGACACTGCTGTCATTAATCATTAGCTGAGCTTTCCATCCATACTTATCTCCTGCGTTTACACATTCAACAACCTCTACTGCTTACGAAATAAGAGTTATAGTTCAATTTTTCATTGAAAATATAAATTTGCCCGCAAAATAATGACAGTGCTCATTATGAATCGTATTACGGCGTGCTTAAGTCTGAAATACGGTGGCGGGTGGCAACGGATGCAGAATCGCGTAAGCTTCTCAACAACGGATGGATGCTGGCATGGCGATCGCTTTCATGTTATCTATGTGTTGCATATTCAAGTTCTTACTTTGATTTAAGACCACTATGAATATTATCTCCATTGTATCGTCACAAAGTCTTTTGTAACAATGCTTTTACGATGACAGCATCAACGGCAAAAACCATGCATTGTGATGAGGGTCCAACTAAAGTTAACGCTCCACCAAAGTCTTTTGTTTAAGAACTCTTGGAAGTTTTTATAGCTACTAAAATTAAATTATCTGTTTTTTGTTACAGACGCAAAGAATGGACTGCGGAGCAAATGAGCTGGGCAGGAAACTGCGAGTTGAACAGGTAAATTATTATATATCTCATTAGACGCGTCTTATACGAAAATAACTTGTGACATTTCAATTAACCATTAACATTTCGCCGTTCTATTTAATCGAACAGTATGACAGTAGCAAATTGTCGTGCTCTTTGATAAATGGCGGCGAAAAAAACAAACGCGCATAGATAATCACTCTCTTGATTGACATAGGTGTCATGTGTGTCAGCTGTCAAATTACGAGACTAGTTACGTAACCGGTTTGCACACACCTGTAGGAAAAAAGTAGAGTATACGATCAGCTGTTTGTAGGTTAGTATTTATTGCTGGCAATTATGAACTTGTTGTAGTCTTATTGCTAGGCAATTACTTCGCGTTTAAACGTAACCGTCCGATCATGAGAGTTTAATTATTTTATTGAGCTTAATTAATAGTTTTCAATCATTTTTATAATTGCAACACTTTCATAATTCACGTAATTGGTTTTATGTCTGCGCCTTGTCAATTCTTTGATTTAGTTTCGAAATCGTTCCTCTTCTTCATTGATAATTTTGAAATATTTTTTGTTAACCACAATGTAAGTGTTACAAGCCCAATTTTCAATTCGTGAACTCGACATACTGGCACTTGCTCTCAAAGTAATCAAAAATTAATAGAACAAAAACGTGTATTGGAACCGATTCCATTCAATATTAAGTATCGCATCGAGTCGTGACTTGAGCGGTTTATGTAACGGTCCCGTCCTGCGAGAGATGGCCAGATATATCGGACACCGGTTAGTCGATACTTCAGTATATCCAAATTGTTGAACTTTAAATTGGTATCGATTAAATTGTGGTTAGTGAGAGGATTTGAATTGTTTATGGTGCTAGCAGAAGTGGGATTGTCCCTGTCACTTATTTTTGTGTTATGATTGTGATAAATACGAAAGTTGACTATTTGAACGTGACTGATATAAATGTCACAACCCTCTTTATAATTTGTATAACTTTAAGTCATGAATGAACTTTTAAACATGAATCATAGCATTTCAAGTTAAAGTTAACCCTGAAAATAAGTAAGTTCAATGAACGCAAAAAACCTTTGCTATTAGTTAAAAAAGGTCAACGTGAGTGAAATAACTTCTCGTGATAAATGACTACAATTTAGGAACGAACTAATGACCAAAAAAAGTTCAGATACAAAAATTCCCAGTTATAATAATTTATTTAGTAGCAAGTATCATGCAAAGCTTTAATATTATTTTATCATTTCTTTTTTTGAATGAAAATAATATTTAAAAATTAACACTTAGGTACACTAATATTGTTTCTAATATTGCTAATTCTATGGGTACAATGGCAGACAGTAATTTGCATATTTCATTGAAAAAAAAGGTTACTTTATTGGAAGATTTTTTTATCACCATCCTTTCCACAACATTTGTAAAAATAATTCTTAAATAAGCAAAAATAGAAGTACATTATTGCTCGCATTATTTGTCAAAATCATAATGCTTGGCAAAAAAATCGATGGTGATAAAAAATCACGGTGTATATCGATTGATTCGGTATTAGTCATCGGAGTCTCCTAGCTACTATCGACCTCCTTTCTACTTACATTCGAAAAATAGTCAATTGTTCACATAATAAGCTTAAATCGACTTCAAATTAGATTACATAACGTCATTAGAAATGTTTATTTGTTCAACTATTTTGTACGTGATCCCATCGAGCGTTAGTGATGTGTTTAACATGTTATTTCTTATATCGATAGCCATATCCAGATAGATAGATTATATTATATCCTTCAGTAGGTAGATTTTAAGAGGATTGAGAAGTTTAAATAGAGAAAGGTTTTAAGTCCTTCGCATTTTTCGTCTTTGTCATATCAATGATTCCAAATTATATGTCACCATCATCATCATCAGCATATTAATGTTCCCACTGCTGGGACACAGGCCTCCTCTCTGTGAGAGGGAATTGACCGTAATCCACCACGGTGTCTTCGAATTTTTGGTTCTAGGACATACCGGTTTCCTCACGATGTTTTTCTTCACCGTTTTGAGAGCAGTGTAATTATATGTAGTTTCACCAGAATTCAGTCACGTCAACGGCAACATTTAATAAATAAATAAAATAATAAGCAAATAAATAAATACATAAACATTTTCCTCGTAAACGTCTTGAGTCCTTTACTGAATGTTTTAATTAAGTTAACAAACAATTAAACCAAAACAGTAGTTACCTCTTTATTTATATGCATTATCATACTTGACAGAGAGCTAACCAAATTGCATATCCACCATTATATAGAAGCCAATGAAACCATATTTATCTTTATTCATATGTCACAGTTAACATAACCCGTTGGTTAGAGAATTATGTTTTCTGTGGTTAGAGACGACAACAATGCTTGTAGAATACTAGAGAGATTTCAAAGCGCTGTTTCGGGATATTTATTGTAGCATTGTAAACATAAACCATAATTTTGCTGTACCAATAAGCAACGCTATAAAACTTGACCTAGTTCACAAAGCGATGAACATTTAGCTTAACTTCTGACAATATAGTCATCCTTTTGTCATCTATGGTGACTTGTTTCGTGTATTCATCTTCTGGTTTATCTTGACACTTGTGGATGATTTTTTTATTTTGCCAACACTGTCTTGCTGTCTGGGTAAATGTCTCTCAAAATCCTTCTAGGTATTCTTTTCCCAGGGCCACCAAGAACCAACCCTTGCGGTAGAAGTCACTTCCTTGGTCGATCTCAGGCGGCGCCGTCTTTCTCAGGCACTGAGATTAGATTATTAATCGTACAGTTTTAACTGGATCTTTGATGGACAGAATTTACACTTTAAGAAATTTGATAGACTGCGTCATATCGTTGAAAAAGAATATCGTAGACAAGTCAATTTAATTTCATTCATGTTAAAATCGCTTCACCTATATGACCCACTTTTTTATTAAGTTACCTACTACTAAGTATTTAAAAAAAATAAAAAACATTTTTGCAAAAAAATACTACCGACTTCCAAATAAAAAACTACAAAGTGAAAAATTACTTTATTTTTGGTCGGTGTCTTTGGTAGGTACCAATTTTTTGCGTTATGGACACCGACTTCCAAAAATAAAGTAATTTTTCACTTTGTAGTTTTTTATTTGGATGTCGCTAGTATTATTTTGCAAAAAAGTTTTTTTATTTTTCACTTTTTAGTTGTACCTACCTAATAGGCAATTTGGTTAGTAAGGTACCTATAACGCCAGAATAGATTACCCGAATATCATGAAAGTTGAAAATAACCGGTGAAATGAGAGAGCTGCGTACCCCTTAAGAGCGTACTGGCGTGATGTTATGTTATGAAATAGTATAAACAATGAACAGACATGCGATTGCAGCAATCCCGAGAGGTTTGCCGTTATTTATTGAAGAGTTCTGTTGTATATCTTCGAAGACCTTAATCAGATCTTCACCAAATTAAAATGGGACCAATTTGGGAACATACTCTTTCAAACAAAAAAAGTATTTTCAAAATCGGTCCCCAAATGACGGAGATATCGATGAACAAACATAAAAAAAAAAAACATACCTGAAGTCGAACATAGAACCTCCTCCTTTTTGGTAAGTCGGTTAAAAATTAAGAATCATTCACAACAAATATTGTCCTCTTTTGAGCTTTTGCGCTTTTGTTTGCCACACAATTTCACGACTCGTAAGTGCCAGATTAACACGGAACAAAATTCTTATATTCATAACCTCCTTAAGACAAAAGCTAGCATACCAATACATAAATATATCTATTAAAACGACTCTTGCGTTGGCTGACTGTACAACACTTGCTTTACGAAAATCATCCTTAATGTTATTGCATAGAGGTGCTGTCATTGTCAAATGGTATATCCGATTGATTGTACCTATACAGACAAACTTATATATTAGCGAATGATCGTGTCGACGTCATTTAGTTTCGCCTGCTTGTCTTAATAACCTACCGTGTTAGAATTTTGGAATACTTGTCAATATAAAGTGACGATTTATAAGTATTCTGCTCTTCTTACATCAATGAGAAGAGCAGAAATTAAAACTGCTGGAATGTATGTCAGTCAATGGAAGAAAAAATGAAAAATGAGCTTATTACAGACAGTATAATCAGGCAAACTCCTAAACAAACCAAAAAGAAAGCTACCTCCAAACATTTGTACAAAAGCACAAAAAAAATTTTTCGTAAAATTTACGATTCACCCAGATTTTATACATCTGTGATATTAGAACGGTGCCCGACGTCACGACGGTGATCCATCACGGACCGGCCTGTACCGTCCACCGGACCGGTCCGGCCAAACGGTACACCCGCCGTAAGGCGAAGTTTCCACCAACAGATTCAAACAATAATAAGAAGCAACTGAAAATGCGAATTAGTAGTGACTTACTGGAAAGCCTCGTTTAAATGTCTGTGTAGACGAAATAAAAATGTGATTTGCAGTTTGTTTTGCTGTATTTATTTTGATATAGCTGTGTTAGTAAGAAGACATAAGATTTGCTGAGAAAATAAAATCTGCTTAAGGGGAAACATTTATAAATCTTTGTAACAGTATAAATCTTTAGCAACGCAATTGACACCTTTTCGAAACTATAACCCCTTGAACTGTACCTTTCATACATCCAAACAAAAATTTGTTCGTAAACTTATCTGTCTGTTTGATAGCTTTTCACGCTTAATCGGCTGAATGAAGACGTATAAAACTTGGCACACAGGTGGAACACCTAGATTAGGACATACGATATTTTTATCCCGGTAGTTTGTTCCCTTGGGTTAAAAAAAATAGCGGGCAGAAGCTAGTGCAACTATTAATCCTCGAACTATCACCATATCCACCATACAGTATAGCCATTAATGGCATCATCGGCGATCGACGTTTTTACATGTCCGTACGTTTCCGCTCTTGAGTTCTAACTTACCCTTACTTTTCTTAACTGAGATTGCTATCAAGATTTTATCAACAGATTATATCAGGTGTAATTTAATTTTTTTTCCGAGCTTTTAAGTAAAGTTCATGAAACTGTGTTTTCACCACTTGTCATAATGCCTAAAGCTGTATTTAGCTACTTGTAACTTTATATAGGTACATAATATAATTTCGCTAATAAAGCAACCGCAAGCGATTACAAGCCCTCGAATGCACCTATAAATCCTCGGCCTACCACCATATTCAACATACAGTCTAACCATTATAATGGCATCGGATGTTGTCGCGGTGGAGTCTGCGACTTTTTTACACGTCCGTTCGTTTCCGCTCTTGAGTACTTACCCTTAATGACCGGGGAGTATCTGCTTGCGATCAGGTTTTACTTGTTCCGATGTGGACTATTGGGTTATGTCCTTTGCTTCTCAACTCAACATCTCAACTGACTGACGGGTAGTCAATGATTGTCACTGTAGTAGATCCGGTCTTTGGTAGAGATATAACTTCAGACATTTGGGCTGTCGTACGATGTTATTATAGAGTATAGTAGTATAGTATACGAGTTATAACTGAATCTAATTTAACATGATAAAATATCGCGAAGCATACGCAGCTGCAGAGCATCTTGGCGAAATTATATGTAGGACACTGAAAAGTGAAAGTATATCATTTTACAAAGAATCATCAAAATCATCTAAAACATTTCAGACACATGGCCGAAAGTAGCTTCCAAACATAACTATAAATATTTCTCAAATAATAATCATCAATCTGCCTGTCAAACGCGGTATTTATGCATTATCCCCCAAGAATGTTCTGTTTGAGTTCGTGGGAGATGCACTGTGCACATTGCATATGTTCGATGGTAAAAGTGAATGAAACCGTGATCTGCTCGAGGTATTTAATAAAATTTAAGTACTGTTGTGTATAAGTGTAGTGTAGTAGTACACTTATACACTACGACATAACTTATATGTAGCATTGACAAAATTCGAGACGTACAGCCAATCTCTTCAGATTTACACAACCAATAGAAATCGCTCACTATCGCGCCATTCAATGCTATTCGTGCTGTTCAAGCTGAGACAGCGTTATGAATGTTACCAATTACAATGTTACCAATTGTTATCAGTTCGGATGTGATCTGTTTTTCGAATTTGCCGATGCTTCATCTAAGTTGTGTCGTAGTGTAAAACAGTTATGAATAATAGGCAATTTAATCATGTTTGCAATATTTGTAAGTATGTGAGAACCATGTTCCTATTTATCAAATGAATGAATTTACCTGTTAGTGTTTGTAATAATTTATATCTATACGTAGTATAGTCGTGTTAGTCTGGGTGCATCGTCCTCACGTATATGAATTAATGTATGTATGTAAATATCGTGAAATACTTTTTTTTTTTAAAGAGTAAATGTGGAGTTTCTTGTCCGTTCTTCTCCATAACATGCTACTTTTCCGAATGGACGGTAGAATCAATTATTATTACTTTTAAATTTAAATCTGTGTTCAAAAGTGCCGCTTTGAAATAAAGAAATATAACTTTGAATATAAATGCAGAAGGCCGAGAAAGAGGCCAAAAAAACTCTTGTGTGAGAAATGGTATAAATGAAATGGGAATGAATACAGGGGTGAATGAAAAAAGAAAACACCTTGCGCCAACCTAAGGTAACATGGTAAAAGGGGAGTATTATGATGATAAGGTTAGATCCAGTTATACTACGACAAATAAGCCTTTGTATGAGTTACAATATTTATTCAGAGATTTCGTTCCGGATGCAATAAAAATATTGCGTCTGTTTACTAATCCACAATTCACGAGAAAACAGTATTATTTTTTTGTTGCGGCCACTCATTTCATCACTCATCCTTCAATTTGTATATTTTTTATTGTTTTATGATCTATCCTAAGTATTATGACGGAACCTAATCAATAACCGATATATACATACAGTACATTATTTCTTAGATGCTAACTGTAATTACGTAACGAGCTAGGAAACCTGTAAATACATTTCAACACGCATGCAGTAGATTTTATATTCGTGTTACTTGCATCGTAGGAGGTGATAATTGGTTGCATACGATGTCTTGGTACATTAAGTATTAATCAAAAAATCAAAATTATTTCAGTGGAGACCTATGAGATCTTTTATTACTTAACGTGAGTGATTATTTCTTAGTGTGGTATCTGAACTTTTGAAAACTTTTATGAGCTGTTAGGTCTTTCTTTTTGCTACTTCAAACTTTATGTATGTGTTCCAATTGTCAAAATCTTTAAATTGTTACAGTACCAAGTTGTAACTTAATGCAATACAGATTTTTTCGCTCATAAAGCAACCGCAAGCGATAACAAGCCCTCGAACGTGATTACTTTTCAATGTTATGTAAAAATGTAAAAGTTCTTCTCGTCTCTAGGGATTTATTGAATTACATATTGGGCAATTTAACCCTTATTTGACTTTCGTATTTTCTTTAGCAAACCACGGGTTTACTTTAAACCTGTACCTATATAGCAGAAAATTATATATAAAATAACCTTCCGCCCGCGACTTTGCTCGCGTCAAAAGTGTTTTATAATCCCAAGGAATCACTACCCGGATAAAAAGTCTATTTGATATTCCAGACTATAATCTATCTCTGTGCCAAATTTCACCCATATCCGTTTAGCCTTTCTGGCGTGGTTGTGTTAGTAGTATTAGTAGGATAACAGCCTTTCGTCTTTTCCTTGACGATATCGATTTTCATAGAAAAGTTGTATTGTTTACTTTTGTATCAATAAGGAAATCATAGTCATCTTATGGCTGTTAAAATCTATTGTCCACTTTTAATTTTATTGCGGAAAATACTATAAGGAAACTCACACTTTGATAATAAACTCTACTGGTTAGTTTCGTAATGCATTGATGGACTGCATGTTTTATTTTACTGTGTATGTATATACTGCTAAATATACAGAGGTTTTCATTAAGTTACTGCAACCAAATATTTCGAATTAAAAAATAAATTAAAAGCGTACCATCAACAATTTTCCTAATGGTCCACCCACAAAATATAATGGACAAAATTAATCCCACCTAGCATTAAAGTCATTCATAAAAATATTGGACATTATGCAGACAAATTGTCTTGCACATCTTATTCTAATCAATTGGAGCCTTATCAGCTAGAAAATAAAGCTTAGATGAACTGAAACAGTAGCTTGGTAGTATTTGAAACAGGTAACACCAAAATGATGTCGTGATCCCTTTTCGGTTCTACATTCATTCCTTAGAACCGGTTTTTACTTCGGGTTCATTCAGTGAACTATGTTTTATATTTTTTCTCGTGTTCGGTATCATGTTACACAACTTTTTTTAGGGAATTCTTTACTTCTTTGGGTCCAGCTCCGTTTAGACGGTGAATTTTGATGAATGGTAGATGATTTTTTTCTAAACAGACGGTTTTTACGAGTTATTAAATAAATTTTACGTTTATTTTTACAAAAGTAAATACAAATTACGTGGGTATGCTTGTTAATGTTACAAGGTGATATTTTCAATCCTTATATGTGCAGTCAATTACATCTAAGCAGGCATAATTAAATAATCTGTACATAGTCAGCTAATTACATTAATAACTTCGACTCATATACGGCCAAGGAGATTCTTATCAATCTTGTGACTCCTCACTTCACTGATGCACATCGACAAGAAGTAAATGTGCCAGCAGAAGTCCTGCATTCTCACATGTTCCAGATTTTGCGTAATCCATCAAGATCATGTTTGATAACCTGCAGGAGTTGTGAGAATAATTCTTATAAGGCTTCTGCGGTCATTGACAAGTGAAATATGCGAGAATATAGAAAAGTGTTATTCAATCTTTAATTTTAACCGACTTGATAATTATGCGGCTTTTGTCCACCACATTAGTAAGGTTACAACACTGTGTAGGTTCTCTGTGAGACAATAAGAACATCCTGTTTTTATGATGATGAGTATCTAATGAAGCACTTTTGATTTCTATAAGATCCTAAACAGATTTTTTTTACAAAATCATCTAAATATTTTAAATTCCAAATATATAGATAAGATTTTAAAAGTTACAGCTACTGCATCAATAATTAAATATACGTATAATTACATTTGTATAGATAGAGGTACCTCCACAAACAGTTAATTTCATTTTCACTTGAGGACAAACAAATATCCGACAGATTTGAATTGATAATTATCTGGTGATATCCAAAGAGTATATCCAAGTAACTATGAGAGTATCAACTGACGGTATTCTAATTTTAAAAATACCACTAAGAATAATACACTCGTACATTCAAAGAATATAAAGATAGTAGTAGTACCTCAAGTACACATGAAATGGTCATCTCATGGTACAGGTGTTCCACCCACACGGGACCAGCAAAGTGGTCCAACGTCCCACTTATGGCCACTTTCCCAAAGCGTCTACATGTGCGGGTCACAAGTTTATGAACCTACTTTTATTGTGATTTGTATGAGAACTGTATTATTTTGTAGCTGATGATTTATAGTGGGTTCGATGTCGTTTGGGTGGGTGTCATCTTTCTATTAGCGGTTCTATGTTTTGATTTTTTTTATTTATGTGTGAGTTCATTTGGTTACCGAGATTATAAAATGATACTGTTTCTTCAAAATTGGAGTTATTCTGCGGTAGTGCGTGTATCCTGAGTAAAATTGGTGTCAGACCATATCCAATATAGCCATAATTACTTGAAGTATGTGCTCTTACAGGTTACCGAACCAGATCAGAATATTGTAAAACCGCACTTATTAAATCTCGAAACGGCTTTTGTATGTCACAATAAAAAATCTTTAAGCATCTGGTTGGACAACTTACAACCTCTTAAAATACCATGACGAACACTTTGCTACCATTACACGAACAGTTTAGGTACAAATTCTTCATAATCATTAAAGTAAATCGAAAAACAATAAGGGACCAGTCGATTGCGTAATCGATGAATGGAATAATCGAATTTAAGTAATCGATACGGAACGTGGATGCAGTGGTGAAGTGGTGAAAGTGGGCCGGCCGGTGCATGCGCATCACAGAATGTCAAAGGTTCCGGCGACGACCCAGCTTTTTATGAAACTTGTTATCACGATCGTACCGTTTTGTCTGTTCTCGATTAATTTTATCTACTTAATTGAGATGTCAGTGGTTTTACTTTATTGTATGTTTAATTGAGATACCTTTACTTTATATAAAAGAAACATCCTGGACCTAAGACTTGCCAGATTAGTATGATACACAGTTGCTCAATAAGTACATTACGATGGTGGTTTAAATAATGGCAAATTAGTAACCATCTAATTAACCTTATATTCCACATGGAATACAGAAGATATACAGAATGTCAATGTATAAATTGTCCATTTCAATACGATGGATTGCAGGTACAATTTTTTTTTTTGCATAACTGTACTATCGACTTCCAAATAAAAAACTACAAAGTAAAAAAAAAACTTTTTTTATGGAAGTCGGTGTCTTTCGTATGTACCATTTTTTTTCGATATGGACACCGACTTCCAAAAATAAAGTTATTTTTCATTTTGTAGTATTTTTTATTTGGAAGTCGGTAGTATTTTTTTTCAAAAAAGTTTTTTATTTTTTCCTTTTTAGTTTTACCTACCTAATAGGCAAGTTGTTTAGTAAGTACCTATAACGCTAGAATAGATTACCCGAATAAAGTTAAACTTGAACATAACCGGTGAAATTAGAGCGTACCCCTTGCGAGCTATGAAATCGTATAAACAATAAACAGACATGCGATTGCAGCAATCCCGAGAGATTTGCCGTTATTTATTGGAGAGTTCGGTTGTATATCTCCGAAGTGCTTCATCAGATCATCACCAAATTAAAATTGGACTAACTTCGGAACATACTCTTCAGAATCGGTCCACAATTGACGGAGAAATCGGTGAACATGCCTGCACAGAATATGACATAGGAATTATATCTGTCGTGATCCTCGAGCGATCAGCAAAGCTCCCACCACTAAGTACCAAGGCAGCATACACCACGAGTAAGTTATTCCTTCGTAATGACCGTCATTACAGCTTACAACGGGAGGGTCGCACCACAGTTAAGGTCACACTTTCCCATGTGTTTGTCTTTATCAGTTTACATTACATATTGTATTAGAACCTTTCTTTTGGTTTACGGTAAAAGTTAATGGATAGAACGGAGACACTCCGTCTTTGTACTGATTTTGTCCATTTTCTGGCGTATTATCAAACAGTGCCAGCTTTCTTCTTATCATTATGGTGTAATATACCTAAGTTTATATACAACACACATCACAAAAAGAAAGAGGTACCTTTTCTCGAGAGCGCCTTCATAGAGGTATTTGGTGTCCGAATCGATTAGAGTGAAATACTACAACTTGTACTTTTAAGTGTTGTGAGTGTATTGAGCAGTTACAGTTCGTCGTTCAATTTCTCTCAAAACCTATCAAATGGCAATCTCAGCCTAGGACCTGCTCACGACTAGTGCGGCGCCTTAATCGATAACTTTCGATTTATTACAAGATCGATCCCGTCGATAGTATTGGATTTATACCGAGTTACGATAAACGTGAATTATCGTGTCTGCCTGTGTTACATAGGTAGCGTTATTTACAGCATTTCGTGTTATGTGATTTATTATCAGTATGAGAACTTGTTTTGTGCAGTCTAAAATATTAATTCGCCGATTTACTTTGTCAACTTTATGGCAGCCGGTGAAATTTAATTTATAAGCTCTGATAGAATTACGATAATGATGTTAATAACGCGTTTGTAGTCAATGGTATTTGGTTTGGCATTTATAATTTGATTAAGTAGTCTGAGTAAATTCTTTGCAGCTTCCTCGATCAGCGTAACATATACAACTTCTAGATACACAAGTCTATTAAGAGGTGTCCCGATCCTGCGTTCATAACAACCCTTTTCTGCTTCTTCTACGATTTATTATTTTCTTTTAGTTTCGTATACTTTAACGTCATTGATGTCTCCGAATTCAGTTATAGTAGCTGACACACAATGATTCTGAAACCCTGTTTGTACTTTTTTACTATTCTTCTCTGTTACTTTGTGATTATTGTTGTTGTGTTGTGTCTGTGTCGAATAAATGTTTTCTTTTCTATTCTTCTATTCTACTTCATTTCATAATCCAACGAGTCATGTTCCTTAAACAGGTGCATCATTCCACATCAACTTGATGATTAATGCATGATGTTTATTTGTTGTTTTATAAATATTAATACCACGTAACTTTTTATAATTTATACCCAAAAAGTATAATTTATCTCCTGACTTTATGAAGCTCCTTTTCCGCCTGTTAAGCAAGCGTTGTACGTAAAATTCAACACTTGTGGAAACAAATCACGTTTCTATGTATGCGTGACCGCAATACATAGAATTGTTTGTATATATGTGTTTACAAAACTGAGATTTTACGACATCCTGTTGTGTGTACTCAGATGTTTGATAAAAGTAAGAGTTTAATTTGTTTTATTTTAGTTGACCTTACTTTTCATACCTACCTTACTATATTCGATACAATACTAAGTTTATTTAATTAAGTGTTACTATTTACCTTGATTACGCAATTAGGTAACCCTGTAACGAATACATTTAATTGTCTTAAATTAATTGTAGTTCCTTCAATTTTAAACCATTATCATCCTTCTGCCCGTACATCAATTTATTTGGGGCCGGTGCAGCATATTTTCCTCATCCATTCATCTCTATTTGTTATTAGCTGTCATCTCAATAGTCATCTTCTTTCTAGCGCATCGTGTTTCACGTAGTCCATCCATTGTGTCTTTCGTATTCTTCTACACTTATGTTATAACCATCCAAATTTATGATTTCATCCTTACAGCGTGTCCGTCATTTTATTTGTAACCGTATTATAGTAAGGAAACCGTTTGTCCAGGTATGGTCATGTGATGAGGAGGGATGAAACGCATGTTAATAAAAGAGTAATGAATATAAATGAGGATGGATGGAGAAGGCCAAAGAAAAGATGGATGGACTATATGAGGAGAGATGAAAGAACCGTCACGCTATCACAACGACGTAGGACGTTATGGAAGGAGAAAACGTGTTGCATCGACGACCATTAACATAGGACAAGAGCAGGAAGATGATGATAATTATATATTAAATGCTACTAACAGCTAATTCCTAATCTTCAACACGCATCACCGACAAACAAGCAAAACCTGCGCAATTTCAGTCATAATAACTCCACAAGTCCTTGAAGGAACCAGCCCAGTTCCAAATACATGCTCCATTGTTCTAACAACATTATGAAACAAATGCAACACAAAGAAACATCTAACATGATCAATATACCGGTAAATCAGTCTATAAAATTTGCTGTCGAACTGTTAGTACTAGCAGAGCATGGGAACTAGGGCAAACAAACGGGCTTATAGCAAATAATCCATGACTTGGGACAGTCACAGTTTGCTTACAAGGACATTCGGACTATGAAGCTAGGACTTTGTAACAGGGATATAGTTTTGAAATAGATTTCAAGCTATTGAGATCAAGAATTGATGGTATTGCAGAATTATTGGAATGGGGTATTATTATAGCTACGCAGTTAAGAAGATGAATGTGCACACCTTTACCGTGTTAGCTAAATAAATTATAACAATTTCAATGCAAATATTAGTAACTAACTATCCGAAGTGCACTTCAGATAATTTATTTAAACACGATACAGATTGAGGTTTTAAATAAACTACTAACGTAGCGAATTAATAAATGCCTTATCAGCCCAAGTCTCAGCTACTTGGTTGAGTGCTTTTTTTATAAACAGGAGGTTCACTTTCAGTAAACCTATTGCTTTCTCATAGATGCAACTACTTTCTTTTTAAATCAATCTCCAGCAATTAATTGACGTTATCAGAACCAACTGATGTGAACTTTGGTCTGCAGTACATCTTTCAAAGGCGATTGAAGCCGCCTCTATCGCCATACTTATCAGACTTACAGTTATGTAAAACTTCGAAACGTTACAAGACGACAACGACGGTGACAGCGACGGCGGTTCGACGTTGTTCGTCGTTCCATAAAAAGTACAAAGTATCATTATCGAAAACGCAAGTCATACATGCGTGAATATCGATATGATGATAAAAAAAGATAATTAAAAAAATCAAAATACCCGACTGCTTAAAAAGCGAACTAAAAAGACGTAAACAAGAATAAAATCATGCTGTGCAGTCGGAGGATACATATTCGCGAGCTGGCTGACCAAAACCAGATGTATCCTCCGACTGCACAGCATGATTTTATTCTTGTTTACGTCTTTTTAGTTCGCTTTTTAAGCAGTCGGGTATTTTGATTTTTTTAATTATCTTTTTTATTTATAACTTTTTAGTTAACATTTTTTTCGAATTAGGTACATTTAAATATATAAGTGTTATATATTTTTGAAATCGCCTCTAAAAACCCTTTATTTTGATACCCCACACGATGGGTTTGGAAGATAAAATAAAATTGGCCCCCCTCAATATGGCGCCCAAAAGCCGCCATTTTTCTATTTTCCAATTTTAATGTAGCCTATGACACTCGCAAGGTTAAGACGAATCGATTGACGTATGAATCATCAAAATCGGTCAACGCGTTTGGTCTCTGGAACGCCATATAGGAACAAACATACATACATACATACATACATACATACATACATACATACATACATACATACATACATACATACATAGACTGATAAACACATTACCCTCCTTCGGCAGTCGGGTAAAAAGTAACCCGGTCACGGATACCAGTTGTTCGGTATTATCGACAGGCGTCATCGAGCTTCGCCCATCACTATTTATTAGATTATGGTAGAGCAATATTTGACTTTCGCAGCTTTCATTACGAATGCTAATTACTTAGAACAATGTAGTGAAAGTTCTGGCCAGATTCCAAATGGTCTTAAGAATTAAATGAGTGATTCAAAGCCAGTACTGCCCCACTGATTGTAGTCATTACAGTACGTGCGTTCTGGACTGAATTTGCTGCTGAGACTCATTCGTTATTCGCGTGGAGTTTGTAATGGATAGCCATTTACTTAATTTGGCTAGAAATGTTGGCAAATGTAACTTTGATTTGGCTGATGTTGTAAATACAATGTTATTATCATGCATGTAATGTTTACCTGCAAAATCTAGGTTTTGAAATCCTTGGCAAGAAGTATATACGTACGTAACTTAAAGCTGTCTTAAGTATTAAGGAAAATGGAAATCTCGAATCTTTACATGGTAGATCAAAGTATAAATGACCTCTTTATTTCAATCAAATCATTACGGTATCGAAATTTATCGATACAATCAATCAATCAAATCACAGCCCTATCGTATTCAGGGCAGCATGATCTCGCAAATAACTAACTGATCACATGAGCTTCCATAACTTTCTATCGACTTTCGATAATCGAATAGTAACGATCCCTAGTCGAATCGAGAAGTGTAATCGCAATTATTACTATCGTGGTATCGAATAATTGGTTACTGGGTAGGAACTAAAATAATCAGATACGTTTCATAATTTATAATTATGAATAGGTACGCGAGTAGGTACTTACCTTACTTTGGTTTGGTTACGAAGGGATTAGTAAAGATTTTAAGCTAGTTTAGTAATCTTCTGTTTTGTTTTAAAGCTCTCGCAGACAGACACTGCAAAACAATCCGATGATAATGTAACAACATTTTGTCAAAATGATTAAGTTGAGAGCAGTGGTGGCCCAGTGGTATAGGCCGCGACTTACAAGTTGTAGGTCGTGGGTTCGAGCCCAGGTAGGCGCTTTACTTTGTGTAAATTATTTCATCACCACTGCTCACAAAACGGTGAAGGAAAACATCGTGAGGAAACTGGCATGTCCTAGAACCAAAAATTCGAAGACATGTGACATCCACCAACCCGCACTGGGCCCGCGTGGTGGATTACGGCCCATTCCCTCTCACAGAGAGGAGGCCTGTGTCCCAGCAGTGGGAACATTAATAGGCTGATGATGTGATGTGTGATGTGATTAAGTTCCATATTAGGAACTGGTCCCAAAAAAAAGAATGATACAAAGGAAACATCCCGAAAGTTAAACCAGTAACACTGGCAATTAAAAGAATCAGGCCCAGGAATGATCAGTAGCAAGTGGGCTATATCTTAGTATGGAAACCATAACCATGGAGTAATCAAACGAAATGTAGGAGAATGTATAAATATATGGTTCTGATTTATTATGGCATTAATCATATAAATGTGAGTCACGGGAATGTCCAAAAAAAAAATATATCGTATACAGGTTGAGTTTTTTAAGTGGGCCAAAGCCGAAACTATGAGGATTATTCGGTCTCGGGGCCGTTTTGATGAAAACTAAAACTATATAGGAATCGAACCTGTTGATTTAAAGTTAAAATAAACAAGCTTATTATTACACGATCCGATAGTAAGATACCATATTTTTAACAAAATGTACACACGAAAAATAAAGTCCTCTGAAACCTCAAGTAATTTTTAGGGTCGGAACCCTAAAAATTACTTGAGGTTTCAGAGGACCTCAATAGATAAAAAAAGGAACCCTTATAAGATCACTCTCTTGTCCGTCTGTTCGTCTGTCCTTGTGTCACCACCGATTTGGTGGACCTAGCAAGTTGAAATTACCAGATACTGAGGTCTACTCGTATAATCCCTATTAGGTGTATAAAAATCAAGGTTCTGAGTCAACACGATAAAAAGATATGGGCAAATTTAGATTTTCGCGAAAACTTGTAAGTACCAACCAAACCTTAATTTTCAACTTTATTATTTTTTCGGATAAATTCCAAAAAATAAAAAAATAAATCTTAAAAACTTAGCCACCAAAAAAAATGATATCAATTTTATTATGGCGGTATAATGGGTAGGGACGGAACCCTCGGCGCTCGAGTTCGACTCGCATTGACCGGTTTTTTTTTAAATTATGCGGTAGTTTTCTCCATCGATTTTGAATCAAATAAATATATGAAATGAAAGGTCACATTATTCAATTTAGTTTTAAACGATTTTGGTTAATGTCCGCCACTCTTAGCAAAGCGGGTCAGATTATACCTAATGACCTTTTATCGTGAGACAATACTGAGCTATATTGAGGAAAAATTAATGGTCTAGCACCCTAGTTCCCATGTTAAAATTGACCACGCTTTCTTTCATGTTGCTACTGGCAATGAAAGACTCAGTAGCTCCTCAGATATTTCCAAATACTTATATTTTCACGGGTTAACCAATCAAATTTTTTGAAGCAAATGCGTTAACATTTCGCGGTGCTGTCATGACATTGTTCATAACCGATTTTTACGGTTCTTGTCACGACACGACGCGTAAAAGTACCGTGTAAAACTGTCTATGCATTTGCGTAAAAAACACGGTTATCGTTTATTGGGTAAAAAGTGTAAAAATACATAATTTATAAAATTAACTTTAGCTATGGACTTCTTTGGGTGTTTATGATAGTTTCGCACCATGTAACGCCATCTATCGGTCAATTTTGTAAGTAACTTTGTCGTACCGATTTATTCTTGCCCGTTTTTCTATACTAGTATTTTTTTTTTTATTACCTATAATTTCTGTATCATGGGAAAAATAAACATGAAAAAGGCTGCCTAGCCATGTTTAGATCGGGTTAAGCTTTCTATAAAATAAAAGGGTTGCTGTATACCGGTCCAACAGGCCGAAGTAGAACTAATGTTGAGATAAGTGCAAAAGTCTGAACCAATACAATTCTACAAGCCACAGATAAGTACGGATTATCTGAATAATCCGTACTTATCTGTGGCTTGTAGACCCATTTGTGGAAAATTATGCCATAAGTTTATGCGATCGAGAAAACTTGATGGAAAAGTTGAATAGGGCAAAGGAAATAAAAAAAAAAAATTGGTTGCCTGTAAAGTCGGTATACGGGCGAAAGTTTTACGTGACAACGACTTTGAGTGGTAAAATAATTTTAATGTGAATATTCATTCGTATAGTAGGAAGAAGGATTATGTCTGTCTCTCTCGCTTTTAGGCGGGCTAACCATGCCCGAGTGGAAGGGACGCGTGCCTCTCACTCGCTCTCATTGTGAGCGCATAACGTGAGCGGAGCGTAACGCAGTTTCTTGAAGTGTCACCCGGCAAACCAATTTATAAGACGTTGTCACGTCAAAACTTAATACAAAGTAACGCATTATGTAAAGTCAAGTTTTAAACGCCTTGCATTAAAACCATTTGGTAACGCGTGTCAGAAATTTTGCTATTACAAATCATGCAGGCGTTCTTACAATCGTATACGTAAAATGGCATCCTCGCTAGTCGCTAGCGTAGCGTACGTAGCGCGTCGGCATATTGTTTGAAATAGAAATATAACTAACAATAAGTAGATAACAAATCTTAATTTATCAGAACATTTAGGTAAAAATTTTTTTATTTAAGTTTTGCATTTTACTGAAAAAGTAAACATAACTTTATTCGTGGCTTTAAAACACTTCATAACATATCTGTGATTTTGTACTCGAGATAAAATTGCGAGTACCTAGCGTTAACCTTTTTAAAGGCTACTTTTAGTCGCAACCGTCGCAACAAAATCTAGATTACAATTAACTGCTTAATCCACATAATAACTTAATACGAGTAACCGCCAGACAAAAGCATAAAAATAACAATCTCGATTCTGAGTCAAAGGCTAACTCGCTCATTAAACATTTCGCAGTTGGCATGTCATTCAAACCGTCAAACTACATATTTCAGCTCCCAGTCTCCCACGATACGTATCTTAACAAATCAACTAACCACTTTTATTTTCGTTGCCGTGTCGCAAAACTGTCGACTTTACCGTCCGGTCACGACCCGGTCCGGTCCGGCTTGGTCAGAGAAATAGACAACAGCTGATGTTAGCCTCAGGCAGTCTTTGGTGACAGTTGACTGATATAAAGGGAATTTGAACCTGCATTAACATGATGAAAGATTAATGTTGGGTGCAAGATTGGAATGAAGAAATTTCTGGTTAGTTAGTCCTGGCTTGGAACTTACCAGAGTAGGTAAAACTGACTTTCCAGGATCCATTAGGAATTCAAATTGTTGCAGTTTATAGGGAGGGTATATATAATAATGAGGGCTGAAATTCTTTTAGTGGACTTGATAGGACAATTTTTAACAAGCTCATCAGATAATTTAAAGAAAGAAAAGAAAGAAAACTATTTTATTTGGCACACACAGATATACACAATGTAGGTACAAATAAAAGGGAACTTTAAAACAATTACATACATAGTGTGCCCCTCGGTTGCGCCAAAAAGGTCCAGTTCAGCAAAATGCCAGGCAACTAGGAGTTGTTGACGCTGGTTTTCAACTGAATCTTATGTTGAAGTGTACGGATGTGAATCAGTAGTATTTAGGACAAGGTAGACATAAAAAACCATGGATATTGATGCATAAGACAGAAAAGACTCCATAAAAATGCCTATGATTTACAGTGGAACGTAAGCGACTGGATGATAACAATAATGATTACTGCAGATAATTTTCCTCTATGAATTCACAAAACTACGCTAATTCCAATCTCATAATCAATGAACATCAATCGTTTTTACTACAGTTAACAAAAAACAAGTACCTGCCCAGATAGCCTTGTTACTTAAACCATTTAAACTAACTGAACGTTTTTGATTGTTACAGGAAAAAGGGAAGACTAACCGAGAGAATCTGAAAACAGACATACAGCATCGGAAAGAAACCTTTTACAGGGTTCGTATAACTTTTAGCATTTATCACAACTAGTTATTAACTTATCACTGTAAAGGCTCGCAGACAAAGTTCTAACGAATCACGCACGCTTTGAAAAAGGTCAAATTCTACATTCTGCAACAACGACTCAGTATTATGTACTTACGTACTACATATTGATTCATATTTTAATATTGGCTTTATATCCTGTTATTATGGTCTTTGTAGCGTTGGTTTTTTTGAAAAATGTTGGAGTGCCCTTATTAGCAAGTTAGACATACCTAGGCGTCTAATTTAAGTGAAGGTTTACATAACATCACGCTGTTATCGCAAAGGAGCAGGCGATAGTCTACAGATCCTACATATTTCGCTAGCATTTCATTTAGGTCCCATGTGGTATCGGCCGCGACTTATAATTTGTAGGTCGAGGGTTCAAACCCAGGCAGGCGCTTTACTTTGTGTAATTTCACCACTACTGCTCTCAAAACGGTGAAGGAAAACATCCTAGAAACAAAAATTCGAATTCATGTGACATCCACCAACCCGCATTGGGCCTGCATGGTGGATTACGGCCCATTCCCTCTCACAAAGAGGAGGCCTGTTTCCCAGCAGTGGGAACATTAAAAAGGCTGATGATGATGTGATACGGGGTGAGCCTATTACTCGATATCCACAAGGCACTGTATGGAATCTGGATTGCTTCGCAAAAAATCTGAAAATCATTGTCATTTATTTTTTATTCGTTTAACTTTGTAAGCAGTTATATAAGTGAACTGTCCAGTGCTAGTACAACTAAATAAACATTGTCGTTTGTATTACAGGAGGCTCCGTCGGACGAGGATTCAGCGGTGTCGTCCGCGCCCGCCTCGCTGTCACCCCAACCGCTGAGCGACATGTGGGTCAGTATCACGCAAAGGCATTACGATACCATATCATCATAACATCTTACACTACTGTGACATTGTCCTCATGTACACACTGATCAGTTAGTAGGTAGTTCTGGGTCCTGGTTGTGACCAGGGTCCTATTTAATATATCTGACATTGTGAAATATTTGTCAAAAATAACATAATTATCACGTTTTTGCGACAAGTGTTGTTTACTACAGCAGAAAAGTGAAAAATTGTCACATATAATCTATATTAAATAGGTCCCAGGATCCATTAATTTACTCGTGTGATACCGTCTGCATCACACAAGTTGAAAGCAAGGGTCTAGGGATAAGCCGATACAAAAGTTGATTAAGTTTTATCAGCTAGCCAGAGCTCTCATTCCTATGAAGTATTCATATTGATTTTGTTATCTTTGGTTTTTGACAACCGCGATTTTTGCATATATCAGTAGCTACTATTGAAATCAATAGTTTACTTTTTCTCTATTAGCAATGTCCTACTAAATACTGACTACGTTTCTCTAGACCGCACGGGATTTTTCCTGTAAAGCTTTTGAGGAAAATATTCTTCCTACATTTACAAATGCTCAGATCAAATTAGCAGATGGTTAGACTCTATTAAAAACTGAACAAGATTTCGACTTTGGTTTCCTATCGTCGGTGCCCAAGCATCCTTGTTTTAGATTACATAAATAAGTACCACTCATATAATAAACAATAAACTTTTTATCATCATACATAACAATGTATATAGTAGATTTATTGACATTAATCATTACCTTTCGAACATTAATTTACGCACGAAGTAGCAAGTAGCCGTAAGACTGAGCAACTTGCTTTCCAAATAGATTCTTCCTTATGTCCATAACCAGCTTATACCAGCGGCATTTGCACGCGATAAAATTCAGAAATAAACCCAAGGGTACGGACTCAATTTTTTTAGGTTTAACACATGTCTTTATCGTTTTTAGGGTTCCGTACCCAAAGGGTAAAAACGGGACCCTATTAATGAGACTTCACGGTCCGTCTGTCTGTCTGTCACCAGGCTGTATCTTATGAACCGTGATGGCTACATAGTTGAAATTTTCACAGATGATGTATTTCTGTTGCCGCTATAACAACAAATAACTAAAAACAGAATAAAATAAATATTTAAGTAGGGCTCCCATACAACAAACGTGATTTTTTGCCGTTTTTTGCGATAATGGTACGGAACCCTTCGTGCGCGAGTCCGACTCGCACTTGGCCGGTTTTTTTTGTTGGTCTTTGAATTGGTCTACCTACAAACTGACAAAAGAATCAGAAGACACAGCTCTAAGCCAATTAGTTTTAATTTTATTATTCCCTAAAAAGAATCCCTGCACATTTTTGCCTTATATTTTTTGCAGAACTTTAGGAATTGAAAAAATGATGGGGATTAAACTCCTTATGTGGTGTGTTTTATCGATAAAATTAAGTGTATTTTACGGCCTTTATTATTACAAGTCCAAAGACATTGTATATAGTTTGGATTAGGTAATCCCGAAACTTTGGGCTTGTGGCTTGATATCTTTACAAATCAATACTGTTTCATGCACCGGATCGACCGTCCGCGGGATTAAAATGACCAAAATGTAACGATGTATATAGTGTGGATTAGGTAATCCCGATATACATTGGGCTTGATAGCAAGTTAGTTAAAACAACTTCAGATTTTACGGAAGTAGGTATAGAAACTAGGTCTACTTTACATGGTTTAGATTTGGACAGTAGTTACAGACAGGTCTGTAGATTGTGTTGGTAAAGCAGGGCCGCTTCTGTCTCAATAGTTTTGTCTATTGAATAATAGTTTTAGTATTATGGAGCATTATTGATGTTGCAAGCTTAGGCTACGAAAGTACTCGTAATACTGAAGTCCTGTCATTCGATAGATAGATTCTTTCCGTATCGTGGCCTAAAACTAAATGTTGAAAAGCTTGATATTTTTACAGTTCCAAAAGGTTGTAGACTTTTTCTTTTGTGTTGGGTGACAATGACTTCTCCCGCTCTGGGTGAAGCGGGAGCGCGTGTCAGACTTTTACTGAATAAAATCACCCGTGTTCCTTCAGTTGCTTGTGCCAGGGCCACGGTAACTCTCATTTAAATTTATCCGCGACCCAGACAGGCATCGGCCCATACGGACCCCAACAGTTTTGCTGACATCCCTTTGGGGCGCGCGTGGCGCCCGAGTCTCGGGCCCGGGACTCGGGCCTGGTCCTTATCGGACGGCGAGCAACCCATTACTTGCCCGCACCTACGATGGCCGGTAATCGGCTTGCGACTCCCGACACCCAGGGCGGGTGGCTAGGGGCTTGAGGGCGTCTCCGTTGAGTATCCCTGACGCGTTCCGCCTCCTGCTTCGCAGCAGGAGGTGAAAGCTTCCCATGCCTCGCTCCGTAACATGGCCTGAACCAGGATAGGATGCGAGAAGTCACCACCGCCTCCATGAGAACACGAGGGTGCTCCGCCCTAGAGGGGCAGACCTCCGCCGTATGCTCCACCGTGTCCTCCAGGCGATCTACACAATGGTCACACCCGGGCGTTTCCTCCCGCCTTATCCTGAACAGGAACCTTTCGAAATAGCCGTGTCCGATGAGAACCTGCGTTAGGCGGAAAGGGTTGCAGACCTAAGTATTCGATACTAAATTAAACTTGATACCTTCACACGTTCTTGCCTAAGTTTTCACAGTCAGATGGACAACGAGGTCATTTTATAAGGTGTCTTTTAAAGTATTAACCCTTAAAACAAAGAGTTAACTAGAGCATTACCTAGTGCCGAGGAAAGGGTATTTAGGCCTGCTTGCACCACCCTAGGTTATCCTACAAATACCGAGTTTGTAGATAACCCAGCCAATTATGTATGATATTTGTTATTTAATCTCGTGTTAGCAACTAAATATGAGTTAAGTTTTTGGTGCAAGTGTGATTTTATCTTTCAGGATAAAATAATTTATGTGGTAAATAATAATTCTACATGCTGTTGTACCCAGTCTCGTATAACAGTACATTTAGCTGTCCAGCATAATATTAATTTAATTGTTATTTAAAATAGCTGTCGTAATAAAATTCACTGCAATATATCACTGACACCTCCTGTCACACCTTCTACGTAGATAAATATTGATTTAAACGCTGAAGGTCGAATAAAATCGTTAACGAATACTGGTAGCAATGTATTCATAGCTGGCTATTAAAGTAAGCGGTAAACGTCTCCTCGTCACAAAGCTGTCAATATGAAACATACCCCGTGACCTGTGAAAACTGTTCATTAAAAATATCCGACTAAAACCAAACTATAATAGAGGCCAGCTGTACTCACGGTCCTACTTAAATTCTTTGCCGTTATTTCGCCGCGTCTTCAACCTCCAAAACTCCAAAATAAATGTTCCTATCTTCCCCTGCATAAAGGGACTAAACGTATAATCTCTCCTTTGCATCTAAAAGGATTACACGGAAGCAAAGTCCACCAGCAAAAGATATTTAAAACACCACATAAAATCAATTCGATTTATGAACATCAAAAACGATGAAATCTAAGTGGATGACCATTATCCCCAACAAAAGGCGATTACAGCAGTAACGGCCGAATTAAACCCACACTAAACGACTTATCTGACTGGACTTGTATAAAGAAGTTGTATTGCCTTTTACGAGTTATGTAGGGGGCAGTTTACACTGAAGTATATCGTTGTTTTATTGTCTCTGTGCACTGGAGTAAGTGCTGCCGGTGTCTATTCTGACGTTATGAGGTGCCAGGAAACACAAAGCTACCTCCTCTTTAACAATTTCACTTAATTTTTTTTCAACTTCTGCCTTCTTTTTTTCTCTCTTAGTGATAAAGACCTTTGTGTTTTTTATTGGCCTTGTTTGTTCTGTCTCCTGCTTGAAATGGAGGGAAGTGAAAATTTGTATTTTTTTTCCATTTATACTTTTCTGATTAGTTTCGTTGCGGGATCCAAAACAGTTAAATTCATTCTGCGGGACTTCCTCGAGCTTCATTGACTCGGCGCTTTTCTGATGGTCACCACTGTTGATTCTGGCTTTCAGGAGTTGCAGTGGTGGTAGGTACATTTACCTCCTCTTTTAACTTGGGTTCGAAATATTTTGGAGGGTATGAAATAGCAGGTTTTGTGCCTGATGATCAGAGGTTTCCAACAGTTTCAGGCATATTCAGACCTCGCTCGCTCAATAGCAGACCTCATCCATCGCTTACCATCAGGTGAAGAGCATTAAGATCAAGGTCAAGGGCGGAATCATCTGGTATTAAAAATTATATCGGCTTCAGCTGTACCTCAGTATAGCCCGTCTTGAAACGAAAGAGGGAGATTTCTGGCCGATTTTTAATATAGTACCTATTTCTGAGGGATGCTATGCTAGGCGCTGTCATAATCAATTTTATGAGTGCAGGACAAGTCAGATGTTAAATGCGCTGGATTGACCTGCTCTATGAGAGTATTTTAACCCATCTAGATGGTAAGCAGTGACATCAAGACGTATACAGTACTCGCCAATCTACAGCTACAATGGCTGCTCAGTAGTAAATCTAAAACAAAAACAGCAGCGCGCTATGCCATGCGCATCGGAAAGCCAACTTCATTGAGGCCTACGCGAGTACTGGTAATCCTATCTCGTTTATCAAAATTGTTGAGATGACATCACCACAAATATCTCCTGATGATTGCAGCTTGACATTTATTGCTTCAGATTTTGAGTTTCTACATGCGTGAGTTTAAAATCTTGCAGCTTATAGGCCTTTATCTTTATTTTGTAGACATATTTCAATTAATTAGTCGCATTACTAAGTGATTGGTCTGCACGCAACGTCGATTATGTTAGAGAGACATAAAATCTGTAGAGTACCCAGTATTTAGTGTCACTATCAGTTTTTGTTACGCGTATTTAAACAGCAAGCCAGCTGATTAATGAGCTACTTATAAATGCTGCAATTAACGTGGACTGAGCATCTACTGGGTCCGAGTAATTTAAGAAAGTTTGATTGAATTGAAAAGAAGAAGAATGAGGTCCTGACTTGTGCATTTATTTTAAAACAAGACACTGGACAATATTTTCCTGAGTTAACAGGAGAGTTTGAAGAAATAAAGAATAAAACATCTGAAGCAATCAATAATTATAGCATTGAAAATGTTATTACGAAAAGCATCAAGAATCAATATTTCAATTTATTCCTGAAACATTCATCACCTAAGCTCCGAAAACTGCCTGTATATTATATTGTTAAAAAAACTTTTGTACAAAAAAATAGTACAGACTTCCAAATAAAAAAACTACAAAGTGAAAAATTTTTTTTTTCTTCACCGATATCTCTGTCAATTGTGGACCGATTTTGAAAATTCTTTTTTGTTTGAAAGAGTCTTTTTCGAAATTGGTCCTATTTTAATTTGGTGAAGATCTGATGAAGAACTTCGGAGATATATAACAGAACTCTTCACTAAATAACAGAACTCTTCACTAAATAACAGAACTCTTCACTAAATAACGGCAAATCTCTCGGGATTGCTGTAATCGCATGTATATTTATTGTTTATACCATTTCATAACATAACATCACGCCAGTATGCTCTAAAGGGGTAAGCGGAGATATCGGTGAACATACATTAAAAAAACATACATAAAGTCGAACATAGAACCTTCTCCTTTTTCGAAATTCGGTTAAAAATGAGTCTTATTTTGGCGACATATAGACATATTTTGAAGGTCACCAGCACCACATTCCAATCTTAATTAGGGCCCCAATATAAACCAATAAGAATACAATACGTGAAATACGTACTAAATTAGGAACCTGGTATGTATTTCACGTTCCATATTGTTCTACACATAATCGTGCCAATTTATATCCCAAGTACCATTTTCCGCCGATGCATGTGCGTCTCAAAGAATGCTTAACGGCCTTGGGACATACGAGAGGATGACTGAGCTCAGCGTATAATGTCAAATAGTATTGCAGTGTACAAACATTTTGTCACCTAGTAAACTATTGGCTTGCAGCTTGCGTCATAGCATTGTGTTTCTATGTTACGTAGGGTGACTATGCTTCTTCTAATTGTACAATAAATAAGTCGTGCTTTTCGTAGCAAGACGGATCGTAATTTGAATAAAGTGATGTGTGAAGTAGACATAGATAGAAGTAGAATTAATAGTGTAGATTATCCTGTTTGTTGTCATATTAATGCTATGATGGTCGACACCGGCTATCGCTGAAAACCAGCGCTGTGGCTCTGTCTTGCATGTGTGTCCCTGCATGGTTGTGACGCATACTTTGTATTTGTATTTAAGTTTTGCCTTTTGTTTTTTTATGGTAAGCGTCGTGTCTGGCGCAAATAAACGTTTTCCTTTCTTTTCTTTAGTTGTATTTACCAAAATAATTGAGGATACAAAAAAATGCAACGTGCAAAAGGTAAACAATGATAAAATAGTTCATCCTTAGAAAAATCATTGTAATTAATGGAACATTTATAGTCTTTAAATTTTACTGCCACACTCAGAGACGTTAATGGTTACTTAAAGTTCTCCTTAGTGTAGATTTTTAGTACAAAATCTATACTAAGGAGCGTCTTAAGTAACCGTTAAATATCTCTGAGTGCGGCAGTATGTCTTTCAAATCCTTAAATCTTAGACATGCTTTTGGATTACATTTACCTTCCAGCATTACAGCAAATATCTTTGCAAATAGTAGATTATTTTAAATGCATAATGGATATAGGTAAATCAGATGGTCGTACACGAGGCCAGAACAGGGTGATAGGTAATTCTAATGTATACAATTGTAATTTAAATGCTGATACAATAATTATGGAAAAAAACTTGTAGTTCCTGTTCGAATTGCCAACAGGTTTTAATAATTAGAAATTGATATGTTGCACTATGTTGGCTAAAAGCGTTTAATTATTTTCCGTTTCGTGAATTACAAAAGGCTGATTTTTGAACGAAATATGTTCGCAATAGTTTCAACATTATCTAATTTGTTTCACCGTGTAGTTGGACATGCGAGTCTGGCCTTTTTGGCGAAACTGCGCCTTTGACACGACTCGAGTGGGTGTTGCCCGTGTAGGCTCGTAATTTGTTAATCATATTCACAAAATCGCCCTAATTTGGACAGAGCGATAAAATCTAGGCTGTTTGCATGTGGAAATGTCCACCTGCGTTTCTGACATAATAGGATAGGTATAAATTAATAGTTTGTGTAAAGAAATAAATTAAAAGATATTATGTCTCTTGTTTTTTTTTTCATCTTAGCAATAAATTAATCTGACATTAATTGCGTTCATTAGTTTAGAACTTTATTTGATGCAAAAAGTTACATTTTGAAACTGTTAAAGCAATTATTCACGATTTATTTCAGATTTCAGCCACACTATCTTTATTCCTTACTGAAACAAATAGATACACTACACACATAACACACCCCACACTGGATTCCCTGACAAGCTTGCTCAAAATTTGTAAAAGGAATCTTTTGAACTTGTAAACATAGTCAACTACCCACCGTGTAGTTAGTATAGTATTTTTTTTGCAAAATTTTGTCTCATTTCCACAAAACTTATGGTCCCTTCCGTTCCAGTCATGCGGCCAATGCCGTTCGTCGGCGGAGCGCGCGTCGGCCGCTGCGCGAGAGTGCACGCGGCTAGCAGACGCGTTGCGAGACGCGCGCGACCAACTCGAGCTCATGGAGTTCAGGCTGCTAGAGTTGGAAGACGCACATCCCGATAAGGTACAAAAAAACTGACTGATTCTTTTTTTAAATTTTGTTTAGTCCATTCGGCCAGTAGAAACTTTTTTTTTCTTTGGCCAGTGAGAGAGTCCCGTCTTTAGAACCATAAAGTGAGGTGATTTTCATTTGTTTTCCGCTGTGACGTCAGTTTTCGCGCGTGATTCGAATGTTATGTGTGTGTTTGAACGTCATGTGAAGGTGAAGGTTCTGTTAGTTTACAATGGAGTTTGGAAGCGAAGCCATGAATGGCGTCACAAGCGTCGATCAGGTATTTATTAATTTTTCCCCAAGTTTTCTTATTTACGTGTCGCGGTATATTTGGGACCTACAGAAAATATTACCAATAATGGGAGTGTTCCTAATTTGCTATAGTGTCAGCAGATATTATATTTCGCGATGTATCCCAGTATCTTATCAGAACTAATTTGAAAGATACGATATTTTTATGTTTTTTTTTTGTTATCTTTTATCTCTAATTACAGAGATAGATACGATTAATGCGTTATCCTTTGCAAAGTTTTGTTATGGAACTCAAGGCCAACAATTATTTTCACAACACTCGATATATTCTATGTGGTTTTAGAATCATTTGTAATTCCAGTATGAACCTTTATGTAGTCTTAAATCCCTATGTACTTAATAATTGCTATGAAGCCTAAAATCTAATACCTTTAAACAAGCAATTCTAGTATACATATTTGTAATTATATATATACATAGATATAAACAAGAATTGCTCGTTTTGCTCGTCATTTTGTTCGTTTTTGCTGAATCTCGGAAACGGCTCCAATGATTTCCATGAAATTTAGTATGCAGGGGGTTTTGGGGGAAAATCTCTAGAAGAAAAGATCTAGCTAGATTTTATTTTTAGAAAACGTCGTTTGCTCTATTTTCACCCAAGCAGAGCTCGGTCACCCAGACCGAGTTAAATTAATATGGACACTCTACAAGAAATTTATTCAGGCATAATAGTGCAAAGGCACTGCAACTTATTAAAAGATAAATAGAAAATATGAAAACAAAGGAAAATGCGATAACATTTCTTTTGATGCACTCATGCACGACTCTCTTTACTTCGATTGACGATATTCCTAAATAACTTTGATAGCCAGAAGCACATAGAAATGACACAAGAAAAACTCTACCTAAGTAGGCATAGGTGTTAATTAATTAACCGTTAATAACCAACACCATTGGCCATAGGTTTAACAATACGGAATAAAATACTTTCTCACGTAACATTGATTACTGATAACCTTGACATTAGACTGCACACATTCTCCATACAAGCAAGAGGTCAACTCTAAGTGGTTGATACGTTAGGTGCAGGTCACACAGTGAGCTTAGCTAACTTAGCAAAGCCTAGCTTATGCAAACCTAGCTTATTTTAGTGTCGGCCAAGAGTTAGCATAACAACAGGTGCTAACAGTTATGTGAACTTACGGGTTTCAATTAATTTTGTTTTGGTCTTGGCTATCAAAACTGTTTGGCCTCTTTACACGCAGGTCGGAAGGACGAGCTTCATTAGAATTCATTGTCGGAAACATTGGGTTAGCAAGAGTGTATTATTTTATTTTAGTTGAAATGACACGTACAATAAAAAAAAATGTTTATATTATAGATTTTCGTGGGCCAAGAACCTTCCTGGGCTTACGAAAACAACAACCCACAAAAGTTTCATCACAATTGGATGAAACTTTTGTGGTGGTTTAGGATTGCTTATATACATTTTTATTTATTTATATTTTACTGTTTTCTTCAGTCAGCTTAGTTAGTTTTACTCCGCTGTTCATAATGTAAGCCGAAGCATGAACAGACCAGCAGCGTCGTAGGTGAATTCGGAAAGGCAAAGGGTTTGACCTCATGAAAGAGTATGAATAATCGACCAATCACATGCGAGATGAAATACGCGATGTGGATTTCCGTCTATGTGATTGGTCGATACTCTTGCATGGGGTCAAACCAGCGACCACACATCCCCACGCTGTGTGTTCGATGGTTCAAACCCTTTGCAGCGCAGCTAAGCTAAGCTAAGTCTGCTTAGCCGGCGGTGTGGCCCACGCCTTATGTTCTTTCAAATATAACTTGGTGTTAACGGAAACACTTGTTCACAATGTAAACTGAAGCATGCAACTAATAACTGACTCTTTGAGCTAAATTAAGCAACAGTACTCGCTAATCTTCTTGGCCACCCTGCAGTTGGCTACAATGGCTGCGCAGTAGTAAATCTTATACTAAAACAGCAGTTGAAAAGCCAATTTCAGTCTGCTTAGCTGGCGGTGGGACAGACGCCTTATGTTCTTTCAAATATAACTTAAGGTGTTAACGGAAACACCATTGACCATTATTAACGGTTTTGTTGCTTATTTCTATGGTGGCCGGATACAACTCTGTTTATGGGACACTCGGCGGTTGATTACCTCATTCAGTTAGTCATAGCCTTATATCAGGTGTTGATAAATAAAACATGTACTTACCTTCTTATGTATACTTATGTATAAACTAAGTAAACAGGTATGTTTGGTATGGACAGTAATGCGCGGTAATTTAGTTTAGAGGTTGTTCTTGTGTCTAGGTTAGTCGAGAATCAAGATGTTAATGCAATAATGCATTTTAATCTTGTTTTGTCTCTTTATCTCGGAGTAGAATCGATAAATCTAGGAAATGGTTAATAGTTAGTATTGCTATCGAAAGATAAAATTTACAAAATCTCAATTTATCTGATCAAATATTTTTAGAAGAAAAATATTCCTTGACTAATAGGGTAGTTGACCCCCTCTCACCTCGCCTCTTCATAGCAGTGCTAGAGTCGGTCATAAGCAGTCTAGACTGGAAGAATTTGGGAATCAATATGAATGGAAATTATCTGTCACATCTAAGGTTTGCCGACGATATTGTTCTTTTGACTGATAACCCTATAGACCTGCAATATATGATATCCACCTTGCATAGAGCTAGCAAGGAAGTCGGCTTGGAAATTAATCTAAGTAAAACGAAAGCAATGACAAACAATAGCCACGACACCATAAAACTTGAAGATGTCCAACTAGAGTATGTGAGTAACTATATTTATTTAGGAAAACAAATATCATTCAGTGCACTAAACAACCAACAAGAAGTAGACAGAAGAGTTCAAAAGACCTGGAACAAGTTTTGGAGTTATAAGGAAGTGCTGAAAGGCAAATTTCCCATACAATTAAAGAGAAAAGAAATGAACTCATGCCTCTTACCCTCCTTGACTTATGCAAGTCAGACATGGAAGTTCACTCATAAAATAAAAAACAAAATAAAAACAAGTCAAAGGAGTATGGAAAGGAGCATGCTGAAGATAAGCAAATTGCAAAAAATACCACATAGCATAATCCGTAGAAAGACAGATATTATTGATGCCTTAAGTTACTCACAGATACTAAAGTGGAGATGGGCGGGCCATTTAGCCAGAATGAATGATGATAGATGGACCATACGAGCCACGGCGTGGCCAGGGCCAGCAGGCCACAGAAAGAGAGGTAGGCCACAAACACGATGGGCAGATGACATAATTCACATAGCCGGCCGGGACTGGGCAAGAGTAGCAAGCAATAGGGACGCATGGCAAGCTCTGGAGGAGGCCTTCACCTGAGAGGAGTTCTTGCACTTATAGAATGTTTAAATTTATTACATAAATAGAAATTCAATAATGAATAATTTATAATTTAAATGTATTGATTAAGTATAGATGTAATTGACCTAAAATGTTTTAAATGTTTAATTTATAATTAACAATTTTATCAAATTTTATTATTTTATTTCAATTTATAATTTTTCTAATTTTATTTCAATTTTATTGTTATACTTATTATTTTTCAAAGTTTATTTTTCTATTTGTTTTACTATTTTTGCAATGCATGGGCAAGAAATAAAAGGCTTTTTTATTTTTATTTTTTATTTTATTTTATAATAGGGTAGTTTACTGAAAATATGTTTTTTGTCCGTCAGGTAGATTAATAAAAAATATTGGACACGTATTTTTTTCTTTTAAACATAAAGTGTCGACGATATAATGCGTTGAATTATCGTGAAACCTCACGCCGCCGCTAGTACACTTTATACTGTCTTAGTGACGTCGCAAGCCCCCACTTCTGAACTTTAATGCGCTTTAACTTTGTAAATTTTAATTGATTTGGTAAAGCAAAAAATACGTGTCCAATATTATTTGATAATCTAACTGAACCTCACTAAAAAAAAATCACGTTGACGTACTAAATAGAATTATCATTTTTCTACCCAGGAAACATCCCTATTGGGAGTTTTTAGATGTACTTAACAAAAATAATTTATGCAACAGTCACATTGTCCATCATGATTCACATAAAATATGAGCAATCTTGACAGGATGAGTTTACAAATTCTCTTTGCAAGAATCAGTAAAGGTTCTACCGTAGAGAGTTTCACTCGCAAAGACTTTGTGTTGCAAGCCAAAATCATATATCTATCGCGTGAATCCCGTTACCGTGAGCAACTTGATACGGTCCGCAAAACTAATTTAATATCCCATCAATAACGCTAGTAAGTAAGTCACAATAAACATGTCTTATTTGCTTCGTTAGCACAATTATAACTACCGCAATTATGAAGTAATTTTACGCTTTGGGTAATTTAACCGGTGGTTACTCTCGCAATGTTTAAAGATGAAACCATCGGTAGTTATCTGAGACATGGTAGCCACTGTGGAACTAATTTGTTGCGATGAAGTAATTGATTAATTCTTTTTTCAAGAACACAATCCGCCTTCAAATTAATTAATCGAAATTGATCCACGAACTATTTGTTGATTCGATGGATGTTGACAAAATACCAAGTGCCAGTAAACACTCCATTCATTGGTCCTGTTTATAGATAACTTGCATATTTAGGGCTAAGCACAATAACCATTCTTAAACGTAAATATTTTAATAACTGAGAAACAAAAGGCAAGCGCAGGAGGAAGCGAAACTCGTCCCATAACTCCATGTTTATTATTAAGTTTCCACGAACGACCGCCTATTATAGTAACAACATTCTACAGCATACTTAATCTGTATCAGAAAGAAAAAATCGTTTTACATAGGCAAGGCATATTTGTCAACGCCTACTGCAAGTCGCTCGTTAAGCCACCGGCTGCCTAAACAGACCCACTACGGTCCAATTAACGAAAGAGTACGGTCAACTTTTGGCGTCCATTTTTTATCTCGATATAATAATACGTGTGTGATGTAAAGTGATTGTTGTGTTTCGAAAAATTTGTAACGTAATACCGTGTAACCTTATTTCAGTCAGTAGTATGTATTTTTACTTTCGTGACTCTACAATGATTGCTAGATTCAGTGGCCTAAAAATTGTGCGATTGTTCTTTATCAGTATTATAGTTGGATTTGTTTCTGTAACAGCATCTTATTTCCATATTTCTGTTACAGGGTGCTAGGGACAATCTAACCGACTCAGATTCGGGCTGCGTGTCCCCAGGCTCCCGTATCAAGGACTCCGCGTCACCTGAACTCAAACGAATGGATTCCGGATACAAATCCCCCCATGCCCCGAGCAGCCCCTGCAACCCCCGCCGGCATCTGGGCACGCCACACGATGACTTCAAAGAAGACTTCGCCAGGGCCCAAGTGCTAGCCGACATTTTAGACAAGAACTCCGAAACCACCAGTGATTCCCTCAAAAGTAACCCAGTCAAAGAACACTTGGAACAGATGATACTGAATGCGGCGTCGGCGGAGGACAGGGCCTGCTTGGAACAAGTTCTGATGCTGCTATACAACTTTCAAGCGCTGAGCAGTTCTGTCAGTGAAGACGAATGCTTTCAGGTTTGTCAAAAAGTTTTTCTTTAGTCCTAGGAAAAAAGAACAAACTGTGTGACACATTGAAATTTATAAAAAAATTAATTGACAGCTATCAACAAAGACATTTTCTTAATTTTGTGATATTTATTTCCAAATTCCCGTTTATTTTCAGGCAAAACCAAGAAAAATAAGTGATCTGAGATTCAAACAAGAAACTGACAAAACTCAGAAGGCCATCGCAACTGTAACACCGTATCAACAGAAAGGATACAAATGCGAATCTTTGGAGAGTCTTTGCAGTGAAGATCAGAGGAAACCCAGCAATATTCTGCAAGAGAGTGGCATCTTCGAAGGTGTCGAGACAGAGTCAAAGAGTACCCAAACAGACGTCAATGAAAGCTTTGAATGTAGTGGTGAACTAAACACCGAAATACAACGACTGAATAGTATAAGAGAGAAATTAGAGAGACAAGGAGTTAGAAATAGGACATTAAGTACTAAAGAGGATGGAGATGGCCTGGAGTGCAGGTGTGTGAAGTTGGGCAAGAAGCACAAGCAGTATTACGAGAGGAGGCTTAAGTTTTTGGAGGGAAAGATCTCGATATACGAAGCGGCACAAGACGTTAAAGAGGCTAAGCTAGCACAGAGATTGCAGAAAGAGTTCCTTCTTGAAAATACGATACAGGTACCTAACCACAAACTATTAAAGACAATCTTCTTCTTCTTAGCGTGTCGATGGCAAATACAGTTTTTAAATATTTGGCCCAGTATTTAGCTGGGGCAACACTGTTCGCTGAAGCAGACATAACATCCTCACATGTATAGGTTACAGGACATGCGGAACAGGATGAAAGGTAGGCCATGATCTACGAAGAGATGACGTACAAGCACTTGGTATCGGAACCATCCGAGAACCCCCCGAACCTGTGAAGGTTATCTTGGGTGCGGCTGACCTGAGTACGGAGTCTATCTAAAGTTTTCCAAGTCGGCCACGGCAACGTGTACCCAGGCAGGAAGTTCACAAAGTCAATGACATAGTCATTAAACACAATGTAGAAGATAATGTCACTCATACTAGAACTGGTATAAAGTTTGTTTTTGTTTTACAGGAACTCGAATCGCAACTTTCCGAACTACAAGATAAGTACGAGAGATTAGAAGAGGATTGCTGTGAACTAGAAGAAATCGAAAATGATACACGTTTACATTGGCAGCAGTAAGTAGCGTGATGTCATTAAAGTAAATTACCATAGCGTCATTGTTTACCTAGCTTTATTGCTTTGACTTATTGAATGAAATGCAGTTAATATCAAGGTCAAGAATTCAAGGTCGATTTTTCATACTCTTTGCCCTTTGTCTTGCCGAATTCATTACGCAATAAGGCTGCAGGCACATTCTAGTTAAACAAAATAAACAAAAAGATAAAGATTTCAAAGACACAAGTGATTTTTTACTCCCAACTGATGTAGCTCTTGACCTTGATATTAACTGCATTTCATTCAAAAAGTCAAAGGAATTAATAATTCAGTCGTTAGTTAATCTTAAAAATGCAACGGATCATTATGACCTTTCTGCTGTAGACATAGACATCTCTATTAATGTTTTTTTTTTGTCAAACTGTAGAAAACGAACGTTCATTAATGTAATCTAGGCAAGATCTTTGTCAAGGGGCAACGGTAGGCTTATTACGTATGTATTGCAAGAGCAAAATGATGGCAATCTAACGCTTTATGTCATAAAAGTCGGAATTACCTGCAGTGTAGGTATGGTAGGTTCTACACAATTGTTTGCTAATCACTCGCTGTTTGTCAAATGCACTTATTTAAAAAAAAAACCGCCCGCACCTCAAAATCTTTTGTATTGAAGAGCAATTATTGCTCAAAAATCGCTGTCGTTTTGCTCTTGCAAATGATACGTAAAAAGCCTCCCGATTACGTAATGCAAATTAGACCTTTTTGTGGTAATCCCGAAAATCCCGAGATTAGCCAAGCAAAATCCCGGGATTTTCTGGATTGAAAAACGACCGGGATACACCCAAGTAACACATCAAAGCAGTATATCAACCTCTAATTTAATAAGGCCCACTTGCAGGAAAATCTTAGCTCAGAGTTAGATGTTAACGAGGCTAAATTGTCAGTTTGTTATACAATATTGTTAATTTAACCTCTATTTATATAGCAACTAACTCTGAGTTAAGTTTTTGGCGCAAGTTGGCTTAAGTTGTTTATTTATTTGTTTTGTTTTCCTTCTAGGCTTGAGATGGACTACGAGCTTTGTTCTGCTCAACTGAGAGACATGACGGAGCAGCGCGAGTGTTCACGGTCGCAGGCCGAGCGTCTGATGCACGAATTGACCAATAAGGAGCTCGCATTGAAAGCTAGAGAGGTGAGCTCTTCTTTTTAGGAACCTTCTAGGAGCATGGAATTATCCCAAAGAAATCTACTACCTGGATAAAAAGTTATGTTACTCTATGTGTTAATCTGTCTTTCGGGATATAAACTATCTGTGTTATAAATTTCATTCAAATTAGTTCAGTTCAGTTTCATGTATTTTCACATTTAAGTATAGGTAATAATTATTAGTGACGGGAATGAATTATTTGCAAATATGACTTTTTTTAATTTTGGAAATGCTGAAGTGGTCCAGAATCATGAACTGAACCCACGCGCGTATTTTCGCGTCACGTCGGAGACACCCTGTATGTTCAAATCACGCAGAGAACTATTTGCGCGATGTAGGATTTATGTGACGTCAGGTTATTTGTAGTTCGTAGGTATATGCAACCCAACTAAGGAATACCCAAAAACCTTTACCTTCCGTGTTTGGTTTCCAGAGAGAATTACTTACGAGGTTGGAGAAGCTAGAGAAGGCGGTGCCAGCACTGATAGCGTGGAATGTGGTCCAAGTTTTGGGCGCTGATTTGTCCAATGGTGGAAAGGTATGTTATTTCCCAGATTAGTGAAATTATGTGTATGTAAGAAGGATACAGATAAAATGGATAAAAAATCTTTGTCATCACCAATTTGAAATAAATTTTTGTCGTGTACTTACCAGCTGACCTGAGAAGTTATCATGTCAACATTTTTGAGTTCATACAAAAATCCCATAGTAAAAGGCACTTCCAGTTCTTCCCAAATTATCTGGGAATATTTGCCCTTTTTTTTCTAACAAAAAACCCGGATTATAAGTAATATTTCATAGTCAAAAAGTGCGGTAATTTAAATAAATGACTTGATTTTAGGCGTAAGGTACACAATATAACTGTCTTTAATTCAAGCTTTGTTTTATGTTTGTACCTACCTGCATTGTGAGTTGCATTTCATGTGCTAAATTAATATTTTTTGTATTTCTTTTAGATGTGCCTTATGAACCGTTTGGGCGGCTATAGTGAAAACGCCCGAACGGCATTGCAGCAGATGCGGCAGGAGATCTACGAACACAAGCAACAGGCGGGAGCACTCGTGACCTGGAACGACGCGCCGCCACCCAGCACGCCCCGGGAGGACGAGCTAGAGCAGCAAGTCATTCAGTAAGTATCACCTTGCAGCAGATGCGGCAGGAGATCTACGAACACAAGCAACAGGCGGGAGCACTCGTGACCTGGAACGACGCGCCGCCACCCAGCACGCCCCGGGAGGACGAGCTAGAGCAGCAAGTCATTCAGTAAGTATCACCTTGCAGCAGATGCGGCAGGAGATCTACGAACACAAGCAACAGGCGGGAGCACTCGTGACCTGGAACGACGCGCCGCCACCCAGCACGCCCCGGGAGGACGAGCTAGAGCAGCAAGTCATTCAGTAAGTATCACCTTGCAGCAGATGCGGCAGGAGATCTACGAACACAAGCAACAGGCGGGAGCACTCGTGACCTGGAACGACGCGCCGCCACCCAGCACGCCCCGGGAGGACGAGCTAGAGCAGCAAGTCATTCAGTAAGTATCACCTTGCAGCAGATGCGGCAGGAGATCTACGAACACAAGCAACAGGCGGGAGCACTCGTGACCTGGAACGACGCGCCGCCACCCAGCACGCCCCGGGAGGACGAGCTAGAGCAGCAAGTCATTCAGTAAGTATCACCTTGCAGCAGATGCGGCAGGAGATCTACGAACACAAGCAACAGGCGGGAGCACTCGTGACCTGGAACGACGCGCCGCCACCCAGCACGCCCCGGGAGGACGAGCTAGAGCAGCAAGTCATTCAGTAAGTATCACCTTGCAGCAGATGCGGCAGGAGATCTACGAACACAAGCAACAGGCGGGAGCACTCGTGACCTGGAACGACGCGCCGCCACCCAGCACGCCCCGGGAGGACGAGCTAGAGCAGCAAGTCATTCAGTAAGTATCACCTTGCAGCAGATGCGGCAGGAGATCTACGAACACAAGCAACAGGCGGGAGCACTCGTGACCTGGAACGACGCGCCGCCACCCAGCACGCCCCGGGAGGACGAGCTAGAGCAGCAAGTCATTCAGTAAGTATCACCTTGCAGCAGATGCGGCAGGAGATCTACGAACACAAGCAACAGGCGGGAGCACTCGTGACCTGGAACGACGCGCCGCCACCCAGCACGCCCCGGGAGGACGAGCTAGAGCAGCAAGTCATTCAGTAAGTATCACCTTGCAGCAGATGCGGCAGGAGATCTACGAACACAAGCAACAGGCGGGAGCACTCGTGACCTGGAACGACGCGCCGCCACCCAGCACGCCCCGGGAGGACGAGCTAGAGCAGCAAGTCATTCAGTAAGTATCACCTTGCAGCAGATGCGGCAGGAGATCTACGAACACAAGCAACAGGCGGGAGCACTCGTGACCTGGAACGACGCGCCGCCACCCAGCACGCCCCGGGAGGACGAGCTAGAGCAGCAAGTCATTCAGTAAGTATCACCTTGCAGCAGATGCGGCAGGAGATCTACGAACACAAGCAACAGGCGGGAGCACTCGTGACCTGGAACGACGCGCCGCCACCCAGCACGCCCCGGGAGGACGAGCTAGAGCAGCAAGTCATTCAGTAAGTATCACCTTGCAGCAGATGCGGCAGGAGATCTACGAACACAAGCAACAGGCGGGAGCACTCGTGACCTGGAACGACGCGCCGCCACCCAGCACGCCCCGGGAGGACGAGCTAGAGCAGCAAGTCATTCAGTAAGTATCACCTTGCAGCAGATGCGGCAGGAGATCTACGAACACAAGCAACAGGCGGGAGCACTCGTGACCTGGAACGACGCGCCGCCACCCAGCACGCCCCGGGAGGACGAGCTAGAGCAGCAAGTCATTCAGTAAGTATCACCTTGCAGCAGATGCGGCAGGAGATCTACGAACACAAGCAACAGGCGGGAGCACTCGTGACCTGGAACGACGCGCCGCCACCCAGCACGCCCCGGGAGGACGAGCTAGAGCAGCAAGTCATTCAGTAAGTATCACCTTGCAGCAGATGCGGCAGGAGATCTACGAACACAAGCAACAGGCGGGAGCACTCGTGACCTGGAACGACGCGCCGCCACCCAGCACGCCCCGGGAGGACGAGCTAGAGCAGCAAGTCATTCAGTAAGTATCACCTTGCAGCAGATGCGGCAGGAGATCTACGAACACAAGCAACAGGCGGGAGCACTCGTGACCTGGAACGACGCGCCGCCACCCAGCACGCCCCGGGAGGACGAGCTAGAGCAGCAAGTCATTCAGTAAGTATCACCTTGCAGCAGATGCGGCAGGAGATCTACGAACACAAGCAACAGGCGGGAGCACTCGTGACCTGGAACGACGCGCCGCCACCCAGCACGCCCCGGGAGGACGAGCTAGAGCAGCAAGTCATTCAGTAAGTATCACCTTGCAGCAGATGCGGCAGGAGATCTACGAACACAAGCAACAGGCGGGAGCACTCGTGACCTGGAACGACGCGCCGCCACCCAGCACGCCCCGGGAGGACGAGCTAGAGCAGCAAGTCATTCAGTAAGTATCACCTTGCAGCAGATGCGGCAGGAGATCTACGAACACAAGCAACAGGCGGGAGCACTCGTGACCTGGAACGACGCGCCGCCACCCAGCACGCCCCGGGAGGACGAGCTAGAGCAGCAAGTCATTCAGTAAGTATCACCTTGCAGCAGATGCGGCAGGAGATCTACGAACACAAGCAACAGGCGGGAGCACTCGTGACCTGGAACGACGCGCCGCCACCCAGCACGCCCCGGGAGGACGAGCTAGAGCAGCAAGTCATTCAGTAAGTATCACCTTGCAGCAGATGCGGCAGGAGATCTACGAACACAAGCAACAGGCGGGAGCACTCGTGACCTGGAACGACGCGCCGCCACCCAGCACGCCCCGGGAGGACGAGCTAGAGCAGCAAGTCATTCAGTAAGTATCACCTTGCAGCAGATGCGGCAGGAGATCTACGAACACAAGCAACAGGCGGGAGCACTCGTGACCTGGAACGACGCGCCGCCACCCAGCACGCCCCGGGAGGACGAGCTAGAGCAGCAAGTCATTCAGTAAGTATCACCTTGCAGCAGATGCGGCAGGAGATCTACGAACACAAGCAACAGGCGGGAGCACTCGTGACCTGGAACGACGCGCCGCCACCCAGCACGCCCCGGGAGGACGAGCTAGAGCAGCAAGTCATTCAGTAAGTCATCATCATCGTCAGTCTTTAGCAGTCCACTGCCGGACATAGGTATTTCCAATTGCAAGCCATTTGTTTCGATTTTCGGCAACTCTCAACCCACCCTGCGAAGATCGTCGCTCCATCTAGTCTGAGGGTGACAAGCACACGTCTACCCCAACGGTTATCGGTTCTACGAATCATATGCCCGGCTCATTGCCACTTCAGCTTGCTTTTTCTATGAGTTATATCGACAACTTTGGTTTTAATTATGTAAGTATCACCCTGCAACCATCATCAAGACTCCACAACCGTGAGGTGTGCAGTCCATGAGAATAATTTCTAAAAGCTGATGTGGGTATGCACCGAGATATGGTCGCAGTGGACAAGGGACTCACCCTTTTGTCTATGGCCAAAGAGAACTGGTGCAAACCTGTAGTAGTACTAACTACTGACGCAGGAAGGTGTAGCAAGGCAAGGAGGGATATCCATGGGCCCGCAAATTTTCGTAGATTGCCCAGCGTCCATATCCTGCCTACGTTTCGGCGACCTCTTTGGGAAAACTGTGAAGGTTTAGCCTGTGCGATAAAAAAAAATATTTCTTTCTTTCGATTATGCATGAAATTATCTTGACAAATAACTACCGAAGATGAATAATGAAGGATGGGATGGTTGACATGTGTCAGGCATGCCACCGTCCGGGTGACTCCATAAGACATATTATCTCTGGTAAGAGCAACCAACCAACAAAGTATGGCTAACGGCGAGTACTTACACAGACATAACCAAGTGGCCAGGATTATTTAACAGCAACTTCCTTTGAAATACAAATTAGTGGATTTTGAGGTACCGTATTACAAGTAGGTGCCTCACCCGGTTCTCGAAATGACCATTTGTCGTTGTACTGCGATCAGTCTATAATCACTGATAAGACTATTGTTGAAACACAGAATATCACCTAATTTGATTTAGATTTTAAAAGCGCAGCATTGGTTGACCAGCCACAAAGTGCGAAGGTGTAAGTATATAATAATGTATAATTCATAACAGTTTTAACATTTTATTTTCCTTCTATTTCCAGATTAATAGACGAGAAAAAGAAAGTAGAAGAACAAACAATAGAAATAAAAAAGAAACTCGAAGAAAAAGTGCGAGTGTTAGAAGAAGAATTGGAAACTACTCAGAGACAGATAACGGCCGCCATCAGCGGTGGACAAATCAAGACGGAACGGATTGAACAAAAGATCTTGAGCTTAGAGTCAGAGCTTGAACAAGACAAAGAAAGTGCAAAGGTTCGTTACGTTTTTATAATTATATATTGTACAAAGATATTCATATACTCGTATATATGTATATATTTATACTTCTGGCTCTTTGTGTTTTTAGTTTCTCCTATGTTTACAAACAACTGTCTCTAAGGATATCATAAGCAATTCCCAAAAAAATTATTAGATTTTCCATACAAAGTTGTCGTCACTCGTCAGCAGATCAAAATTTGTATGGGAAATAATATCTTTTTTTTTATAATTCCTTATGACTTCCTCGGAAAAAGTTGTTTATATACATGAGCAGAAGCAGTATTTAAAATATGTTCGCACCTTTTTGTTACACCCTATAGAGTACCTATTTTCTTACCTTGAGAATGTTACCCTCCCTCAGTAGTAGTCTAATAAACAACAAATATAATATTACGAATAGCCAGTTAGACTAATTTAATCGTTTCACTAGCTAAGCATGAAAGCTTGTACTGACGCAATAGAGTAAAAGAAATTTGTACTAGCTGAATACCATTCACACTGATCCCTGATAACGTAGACTCGTACAGTCTCACATACTGGCGCGAAGTAGAGCGTTGCATCTAACGATATAAAACAAATCTATAACCATGACGATTCTTTTTATGAAATCTTGGTTCACTTCTGATTTCTTTAGCTGAACATATAATTTATGTAGCGCTTGTGATACAAAATAAGATTTACGAGTGAATTCTGAAGCGCTAGTGCTTAATGTATAACATGAATTATAGTAAGTATATAAACGAAGATGCGGATGAAACAGAGATACCTAATATTTCTACTATGGTGACACCACAATTTTTTGCCGTGGAAGTATCGCCGTGTGTAGGCACGTTCGTAGAGTTGTTATATAACATAGTGCTAGGACAACGATATCGCCGCGATACAATCGCTCTTGGAACTACAACTCCTATAACAAACTAATAATAACAAGCCTCTCCGTTGCATAAGATTGTTGTGTCCACTGTCTTTTCGTATATCGCATTCCGCAAATACAATATGGTCGTAGCTACAAAACATTAATGCTTTGCAAAGTCATGTCAGTATTAATCTTTGGAATTTAAAGTCTTCGTTTCATCTTCATTCACGTAATTTATCGCAAAAAATAATTATGCGAAACTCTTTTCTTTCGGAACTCTTTTCTTTTCTCTTTTTTTCTTGGTTTATAATAAAGTATATTCTATTCTTACCTACAGCAACCGGCAGACCCGACAATGGGAATGAAGATCCGAACGTTACTGATCAGCGAACAAGACTTAAAGAACAGAGTGTCAGAGTTGGAGAGAAGAGAGGCGGCCTACCTGGAGATGTTGACGCAAGCAGACGACATGTGGGCCGAGATGGAGGGCGGGTACAAGAAGAGGATCCAGGAGTCGCAGACCACGGAGTCGTCGCTCAAGGGGAAGGTAAACACGATCATGTTTACGATTCTAATCATTAACGTGGCCCGGGACCCCGATTATTGCAAACACTGTAAGAAATCTTGCAAGATAATGTCTCGATATATTGTGAACTAATAATTTCAAATACAATGAAATCTTAATTCGATAGTTTTCAATGTATCCGTGCGTTGTTGAGATAAAGGAGATTACAATCTCGCGCGATTTGTTATAGGTAAACTAACGGTTTTTGCAATAATCCGGTGACAAATACATGACATCGTGGGTATACATGATTTATACATGACGTCAAACAGAAAATTACAGAACATCGTAATTAGAAACTGAGACTAAAAATTTAATGCTAATCAGCACAAATAGGTGTCTAAAAAATAAAATAAGAAATATGTGGAATACTTTCAGGTTGTAAAAATGTGTAACTTATTTCTAAACTATATAGTTATATTTTGTGATCTATTTCAGGTAAAGAAGCTAGAAACTGAGCGTGAACAATATAAGCAGTGCTTCGAGCCGCTCAAGAAGAAGTTAAGAACAGCAGAAGAATCTGAATCAGCGATGCGCATAGCGTTAGAGAAAGCTCAGAGAGACACCAAAATGCTCTCGGATCAGAACGCATGTTTGCAAACAGAGGTTGAAAAGGCAGAAGCAGAAGCTAAGAGGTCAGAAATGGCGTTTAGGGCCCTCGATGCTAAGTTCAAGGTATTGTTCAGTTTCTTTCTACTTATTCGTCGATACTATTAAAGTTATAGTAACTCTTTTGAGGGCTTGTTTTTCTTTCTGCCCTTATCCTATTTTACTTAGGGTCGGCGCAACACGATTTCTTCTTCCATACCGTCCTGTCTCCTGTCGCGCTATCACTGACTCCATTTTCTTTCATTTCAATCTTCACACAGTCCATCCATCTTTTCTTTGCCGTTACCCTCCATCCAAATTTATATTCATAACTCTTTTAGTTACATGCGTTTCATCCTCATCACATGACTATACCAGGACAAACGGTTTCTTTTCCGTCACTGGCGCCACTTTCCAACTCCCTCTAATATACTGATTTCTCACTTTATATATTCTCGTCACGCCGCACATCCATCTCAACATTCTCATCTTTGCTACATGCAATCTCTTGTCATACATCTTTTTTACAGCCCAACATTCTAATCCATACAAGTCTAATCGATAAAGAAAAATCTTGAATAATTATTATTTTTTGCACCAACAGTAATTAGTCTAAGATTTTTACCGAATATTTGTTGCATTAATTTCTATTTGGATTACAGAAAGAGTTAGAGCAACTGCGTAAATTAAACAAACACTTAGACACCGAGCTAAAAGTCCAGAAGGAAACAGTGAAGAAGTCAGAAATCAGTTTCATGGGAGACCTGGAAACGATCAGGAAAGAACTGTCCCGGGCCAGCAAGTCTAACCAAGACTTAGAAGTAACGAATAGCGAATTGAAGGAGGAGGTATGTGCGATAGATATAAGAAAAGATGGACATATTTGACAGGATTTAACTAGGCGCTGGATTGGATATAAGATTAATAAATTATCTAATAAGGAGATGGTACCTTCACATTATTCATTGGAGGGGGGAATATCTTCTTTATTTACACCGTAGATCTTTTTTATATTTATGTTGTTTTATTTATTTAGACAATAGATAATGGCTCAGTAATTGTATGTGTAGTTGCTTTGGGTAAGCACTTTATAATGCTTTCAATGTTTACCGCTTTTTAATCTAACGCAATATGCATGTCCGCTTGACACTTATCTTGATCGTTCCGATCGCTCGGCACACGACAGTGCATGCTCCGTACCGTGGTTGTGACGTGTATATATGCATGGAAGCCTTCGAGGAAATTCTAAGAAGAAATGTGTTCTCAGGTCGAATCTCTGGAAAAGCAGCTTGCTTTGACGCAAAAAGCTTTAACACAATGCAAAAGGAAATGTGACGAGAAGATAAAGACTTTAAGTCACGAGTTGTCCATCAAAACTGAGGAGTTGGAAGAATTGAGAAGCGAAACAATGAGGCAGTCGTTCCACGCGTCTCGTGTAGAATTAAAGCCGGATAGAACTGAATATATCGACGAAGGCTATTCTGTATACACGGCGGTACCAAAGAAGACAGATTACGGGAGGATGCACCACAGTATGAGCTACATCACGTCGGAGTGCCGGTGCTCGTGCCCGTCCATGCGCAGTCAGCTGGTCGGCCAGCTCATCGAGGATCTGTTCGAGCGCGTGCACAACACCGCGGACGACGACCTCGCGCGACTGTGCAACGATATCAACCTGATTAGTAGTAGAGAAGTGACTGCTGAAACCAAAGCGAAAATTACAAATTACCTCTTAATGGCTATCTCGAAGGAGCTCGTTAGGTCTATAGGGGACGCTGATGCTAAGACTGATACAGAGGTCAGTATGGTAGTGGTTTGTTTATACACTAACGAGTAATGAAAAAGTTCCAGTGACATAGCACCAAATTACTCCTAAACGGGAAAGGCTAGCTTAATGACGCCGTCTGCAATATTGAAGTAAATTTAACAGCGCATCAGAATATTACTAACTAAAAAAGTAAATATTGTGTCCAAATTTTAAATTAAATGTGAAAAAATTAACACACAGCATTTTGTGGGTGGAACTTTTTCATTGCTCGGCAGTTTATTATTATTATTTAATATCATTTCATTGTGACTAAAGTTATAACTGCATTTGATTATTATGAATGTTTGATTTTACTAATCGAATTATGTCAACCTAATAATGGTTTTGGTCGATATGATTTAATGATGTGGTAACCTGGGTTAATTATTTGATTTATAGTTTTTCTTTCTTCATTTGTTTAGTCTTCTTATTTTACACGAGTGTTTGATTAATTAGGGGCTGTATTCTTGATATACACGAGTTTTAATTAATTTGGGGCTATATTATAAAATCAATTGTGGCTTTTTCGAAATAAGTTTGTAATCGATCGTCTCCAGTTTCGTATTATCAATGAACCATGACAGTTGGGTAAAAAAAAAAAAATTATACTATAAAAATTTAAAAAATCTGCTTCGTATTAAATCATCACATCATCTTTGCTGAGCGGGTTCCACTAAGTTCGCACACTAACTGAGCTCTTGTATTGAATCTCTCCGCAAATCTGTGACTGTAACAGAGAAGATCTATTCTGTAAAATTCTCAGTGTGATAACTTAAGCGAAGTGACCACCGAGCAGTCATTCCGACTAATGCTAGGGAGTCACAGCTCACATCAATCTCACTTCACTTAAGTTTTTAAGGTGAGATTTTTACCCGCGGCTGTATTTTCGAGTGTTTAACGGTTGGTAGCGCTTCGCGTTCAAATATTCGTAAACAGCACGTTCTTAGAACTTGTGGATCAGTTGTGAAGACGCAGAGCGCTATTGGTGCTCGAACCTGGTGAGGTACCAACTTTCCAGCAAATTCTGGTTGGAGTGTCCTTAAAACGCTATCATCAGCGACGACTGTCGTCGGCGTGCACGACATAGTACATTTTTTAAGAGCCCGAACACAAAACTCGCATCATAAAAATCTACGAGCTCGTTGATTGTTACTGCTTAGGTGTTTTCAGCGTTTCGAATTCACATCACACATCACATCATCAGCCTATTAATGTTCCCACTGCTGGGACACAGGCCTCCTCTCTGTGAGAGGGAATGGGCCGTAATCCACCACGCGGGCCCAGTGCGGGTTGGTGGATGTCACATGTCTTCGAATTTTTGGTTCTAGGACATGCCGGTTTCCTCACGATGTTTTCCTTCACCGTTTTGAGAGCAGTGGTGAGGAAATAATTTACACAAAGTAAAGCGCCTGCCTGGGCTCGAACCCACGACCTACAACTTGTAAGTCGCGGCCGATACCACTGGGCCACCACTGCTCCCATTTCGAATTCACATCGCATCAATTCGCAGTTTTGTGTTTGGGCCCTAAGTGGGTTGCAGAACAAGAGCTATGCTAATCCAGTTTAGCTTAACTCGCAGAGTTGAGGTAATTTTTTATACTTGTGTGTAGACTGCAAAATATGTTTAAAGTTTGAAAAAATATCTCACCTCTGCGTACTAAGCTAGACTAGCTTAGCTTGACTCTTGATCGGCCACCGGAGTAAACCTTGAGATACATCTAGACTTGGTAGACTGTAAAACAGTGTCGTATGCGACTGATGCCGTTTTTAGGAGATTTCATCCCTAAATCGTTGATCCACCAGAGAGTTTGAAATCACGGTTCGTTTTGATTGAAACACGACCGTGTCGACCAGTTGTTCATATTTTCGTCAGCAAACTATTGACCTACCTTTTATAGTGACAGTGCCCGAGGTAAGTGCGCGGTGAGGAATGGTGCTCAGTAGTTGCAGCTCGTCAGTAGACGAATGACTGTGAACACATCATTTCCGAACCGCTCAGCTAATTCAGGGACCCTATAAATTGTGGTTCATAAGCAAACGTCAACGTCAAGTGACCGGTCAGTCACGTCAAAAATATGGTTAGGAGGCATTGTAGGACATGTTGTACTTTCTGTAAGAAAAGGGCTCATACGCACGTTTTATAATTTTTCAATGTTTTTGTAGTACATTGGTATACTTATTTATTTATATACACTTTATTGTACACCAGAATATACAAAAATTAAATGAACCTCAAACTAAAAATATACAATGGGCGGCCTAATCGCATTCCGCGATCTCTTCAAGACAACCTGGAATGGACAAAGAGTACCTGCAGCCGTATTGCGTAAGTGCACATGCGAGATGAATGACGCGTCCGTTTTGTGTGATTGGCCGATTAGGTCGGTTGGATAGAGTTCAACTTCTTTGCGCACTTACGCAATAAGGCTGCTGGACATGATATGGGGTTGTCAGCGGTGCGACAATACCAAAATTGAATATAATATAGATATAATAATACTTACTAGAAACGTAAATACATATTTATTACATAACCAATGAAAATAAATGACGTACGACAATCATAGCACATTATGTCAAAACACCAAGAGCACAATCACAACGATAGGTACTTTGATGAGTTTTTTAAATACAGGCAACGGCTGAGCACGTTTTATTGGGTCACTTACCTTTTTTAAGTAAGAATTTTTAACAATTATCGTCGTTAAGATGCTTTGACGTGACTGGTCGGTAACTTACAGTGAATGTGTCTGATGTGATGAAACCTTTAAGTGGAGGTCTATATGAAGTTTTATTATAGAAATAACATAGTCGCGTCAAAGCTCGTTGGTGGATCAGCGACTTGTTCATCAGCTGTATTATTCGGATAAAACTCTGATGTTTGACTCTCGCTGTGGGCGCACGAGGCCAACGCGGAGCGCCGCTCGGGGCTAGGTGGGAGTAGGGTCGCATTAGGGGGCAGGGTTCACAGTTATTTTGACCGTGTTGTATGTATTATTTTGACGTGTGTTGGTGTTAAGGAGTGGCAGCGCGCCGCGTCGTCGATGTCGTACGGTGGGGGCGCGCTGGCGGGTGCCGCGGGGGCGGGTAACGCGGGCGTGGTGGCGGGCGCCGCGCGCCTGGCGTCCGTGAGTTGCGCCTGCGCCGCCGCACGCCTCGCCGCCGCTCGCCCCGACCTCGCTGCCGCCGTCAAACTGTGTCAGGAGGTAATTGTTACTGCACCACTTTTTTATTATTGTTAGGCTCGCGTTTGACCACTATCTAACCTGATGGTAAGCAACATTTACTGGATATGGACGGGTTGTCCACCATGTATCGATGGCGCATCGCTTTGTGGTGTGTGGCCTTCAAAAAGCGCCTGGACTTTGAAGATAAGACCAGCAGCCTAATTGAGTAAGTGAATTCGGCAAGGCAAAGGATTTTGACCCCATTAATCGACCAATCACATTCGAGATGAAAGACGCGATGTGGATTTCCGTCTATGTGGTTGGTCGATGGAGTAAAAACCCTTTGCCTTGCCGAATTCACACACGCAATTAGACTGCAGGAGTGTGCAACCAGTATTCGTGTACGAAAATGCATTTAATCTACCTTGCTCACATCACCGCTTACCATCAGGTGAGATAGTGGTCAAGCGTGAGTATATCAATAAAAAAATGAATACTATAAAGAACGATTTAAATTGTAGGAAGTTCTGGATCATGGCGATGTAAAAATCATGGAGGAGCAATTAGCGAATGCAATCGAAAGTATTGTTGTAAGTATTCAGTAGACATTCTTCTCTTTTTTACAAGCTTTTATTTAACTTGTAATGTATGTATGTAAGTTCGGGTCAAATCTTGCAACTGAATTTTAAAGCAGTTATACTCTACCGATTAAGATGCAATTTTGCATACACGTTTAGTTTGGATGACAATGCATGGTTAGCCGGCACGTCATTCTAAGTCCAATATGGCGGACGGCCGAAGATGGCGGACCAGATATTTTTTGTGCACTGCCATAATATGGGTATCAAATGAAAGGGTTTGCCGAGTAGAATACGAAAACAAGCTTGTTTTAAACAAAAGATTTTAATGAATTTATTTTTTTATGCATAACTTTTTATAGTGATCCGATTTCAAAAATTCTTTTGTTTGAAACCATTTTTCAAAACTTATCGTCCCGTTCCTTTTCGATTTAAAACAAGCTAATTGAGAGAAGCATTGCTCTACTGAAATTTTGATGATAGTTGTCATGGCATTGCATGGCATTGCTAATGGCATAATAGCGAAGAGCCTTGACCACCGGTGCTTGATAACAAAAAGGCTATTTGTTAGTTTCCCATTTTGAGAATGAGCCACGAACTACATGACTGCTCTTATGCTACTAAGAAATTTCAGATAGAAATAGCCAATAACATTTTGCTCGATGTTATACTTTAGCTGTGTATTTTTGTTTATTAAGATCCTTATTGTATGTTTTCTTTTTCAGAATTGTCCATCTTGTGCGTTGGGTACAAATGCGATAGTTTGGAGCACGGATGTCTAACAGCGTCTTTACGTGCGATTTTATGTAAGGTTTTAATGTCTTATTCATTAACTTAATTTACTTGACACTTCCTGATAGTACCAGGGACGGACTTGAAATATATTCCCGTACAATTAACATAAAAAACATTTATAGCCATAGTACATCTCATGACGATTCCAATTAGCCCAAACAGGACTAGATTACATGGTTTTATTTCTGAGCTCCAGTGGCCATTGTGGCTTTCTTCATCAGTTCAACTTCAACAAATGAGACTTTCTGAGTGCAAATGATTGCATTATGGATGAAAATACCAGAATCGCTATATGAATGCCAATAATATTTGAGGAGTTCCCTTGATTTATCTAGGATCCCGTCACTAGATCCTGGTTTCCTTATCATGGTACCACCCTTGGGATATCTCCTTTCCAACAAAAAAAGAATCCTCAAAATCGGTACATAAAAGACGAAGTTATCCGCGAACACACATAAAAAAAAAAAAACCGGTCGAATTGAGAAACCTCCTCGTTTTCGGTTGTCGGTTAAAAAACAATCAATATTATGCCGAAAATACACGTGCTTGTAACTTGTGGCGTGCAAGTTTCTTGCATGCTATATCTAATAACTTCTGATTGATGAATGGCAAGCCACTTGAACATTTTTACCCGACTGCCGAAGGAGGGTAATGTGTTTATTATGCAATAGAGTAGTTGACAAAAGATATCTATTTAGTCCGTCAGTTAGATAATCTAAAAACATTGGAAACGTATTTTTCTTTTGCCACTTAAACAATAAATTACGACGATACAGTTCGTAGAAATATCGTAAACTGACAAAGTGACGTCACAAGCCCGCCTGAACTTAGATGCGATACAAAGATAAAGATATTTGTCAATTTTTATTAATTTGCTAAAGAAAAAATTCGGCTCCAATATTATTTGATAATCTCACTGATGGACTAAATAGAATTATCATTTTTCTACCCAGGAAACATCCCTATTACGAGTTCAATAGATTGTCGATCGAAGCGTGTCTACTAGTAGTAGTAGACACGCTTAATTATGTAGCATGAAATATTGTGTGTGTATTTTCGGCTGCAGTCAGTCTTTTTACAAGCTTTTTTTAGTTTCACTGTCCCAGTGTCTGTAATCAAATATTGCAAGATAAATTTGACCTTCTGCCCAGGGTTCGATTTAACTGAAATTTGGCACACATACTGCTTTCTTGTAACAATACAATTTATAAATATAAAAGCTTGTTTATGTTTATTTAAATAAGTGTCCTCCTTAACTGTTTTCTCTGTTCCAGGTGTAATACCTCCACCGACCTCACTCTGGTGCCTTCATTAGTTAAGCCGTTAGCCACTTACGAACTGTAAATATATTTGTATCATATATGATAATACTCCTATTATAATGAAGTAACGTAAGCGAACCATATCGAACAAGTGTACCTACATTCGAATAAGTAAACTTTTTAATACGCATGAATTCTCGACGTATTTTGTTTTTTTTTTCTTTTTGTCCGTTTCTGTGCCAATCGTGTTTTGATGTAAACTTGCGTGCAATCAAACTTAAAATTACATTAATGAACTCTTTTATTTTAGAACTCAACACTGAATTTTTGTTCTAAATGTATGAAAACAGATATTTTATTTAGGTCTTATTTATTTTCTGTCTTACGTTTTGTATGGCATAAACCAAAATTGTCGTAGGATATTTTGCAAATGTTAAAACAAATCGAGTTGAATTAGTTTCATTGCAGGCAAGTGTTGTTTGTGTAAATAATTATTATCATTCGACGACGAATCAACGTTTTACTATTATTAACAAACGAGTCACTCGCAAAATTAGATACATTAGGTATCTTTCTTTATTTTATGTGTTAAAAATGATTTTATTTAGAAGATGATTCATTGATCGATTAAAATTATTATTTAAACTGTTGTTTTATTATAAAAAAATCCTGTTTTTGTATTTGGACATAAAACTAGAATTTAGTTAGACATAGGTAGGGCCTCGTATATTTTTTACAAGCTTTTTATTAACTTGCAAAGTATTTATGTATGTTTGGGTCAAATCTTGCAACTTGTGACGTTGCAAAATGACGTCTTAAGGAGAGTCCTCACTGGGAGCATTCTTTCGTGAGCAACAAATGCTTTCCAGCGAGCTCAGCATTCACGTTCGAGCAAAACTATGAACGTTTGAGTCGAACAATCCCTTACGAGCTTGGAGCATTCGATTGGATTCATCTCGTTAAATGTCATTCATTCGATAATACGATTGACCAAGAAGGCCACAAACACTTAAGACCAAATAACTGTTCCTTGCTTTACAAGAGGCCGGTAATATTCCTACATGCATACTCATTGATTTCATTATCTGAGTATTCGTTTTCGAGCGTTTTATTTGCGTGAACATTCGAATGCGAGCCGTTTCCGCAAAAATCGTTGCGATGTCCACACCAGCCGAAGTTCGCGCTTGCGTATTGTGCTTTGTAACGCTCGGCTCAACGTCCACACCACTCGAATATTTGACGTCGAATGCTCATTTCACGTGAATGCTCTCAGTGAGGACGTTCCTTTTAGTGATATCTGCTGCAATATCTGGAAGCAACTCTATTGCTCCGAAGTTTCACAGAGATAACGTTGTTTCTAGATTAGATTATGCATAATTATATTTCAATGTCATTTAACCATACAACATTTAAACAATAATTTATATCTAGAAATATAATAATGTCATAGACTAGAGATGACAGTGATTTGCGAATTCTATTATTGTATGTGGTTAGATATTTTTCGAGGGTCGATAGGGAAAGAGGAAGCTTTTTTTTGATCCTGCGACTATTTTGGAAAGAGAGGTTTCGGGCCCGACAGGTGATATCCTGACGCGAGGATGGACATATAACAGATATGCTATTTAAGAGGCATCAGTTCTGTGAGGATAAGACTGTGTTTAAATCTTTCGATGGGTTTTACATGAGTGATGTTGAGTCAGTTGAAGCTGAACCAGTCTGGTTGTTTAGCTAGCCCAATCTAACCCGGCCGTGTAAAGACTTGACGCTCTGATGTCGTCATGTGGTCTTTTTGGCGACCCCGTCCAGGCCGCGGAAGATAGGGAGAGCGGCGCACTGCAATACCGGCACTCCTCTCCCGCCGCGGCCTTTAACCCGCCTCAGTTGCGATGTTGCCCAGGCAGCACCGCAACCTACTTGTTGGCCGCTACGTCGTTGGCTTATCAACAAAAGCCCTGACTAGCGGCCTCTCCTCGGGTTCAAGCCTCGGTTACTGAGCCCCACCGCCTCGACATTGCAGGAACCCAGAGGGGGGGGGGGGTCGGTCGTCATGTGCTCTAGCGTAATCGAAGTTGATCCCGAGTTCTGCGAGATTTGAGGTTAGACCTGCATCTGCTGACCAACCCGGGTTTTGGTGGTTTTGAAAGATTCAAACACAGTCCGATCCTCACAAAACTAATGAAACCCCTCTTTCCAAAACAGACGCAGGATCAAAAGAAACTTGCTCTTTCCCTATTGACCCTCGAGAAATACCTAACCACAGACAAAAATAGAATTCGCAAATCACTATCATCTCAAGTCAGCCAGATATTGCAGTAGGTATCACTTAAGACGTCATTTTGCAACGTCACAAACTGAATTTTAAATCATTTATCCTCAACCGATTAAGATGAAATTTTGCATACACGTTTGGTTTGGATGACAATGCACGGTAAGCTAAAAAGCTTGATTAAAAAAATAGTTTTTTTTTTCTTTTTGTAAAGTAACTTATTGTTAGTTATTTGAAGTTACAAAGAGTAGATAGATAGTACAGTCAACTATATTATATATAAATAAATAATAGTACTTGCATCTTAGCTATCATTATCATAACCTTTCTGCCCTTGTGCTATGTTACTTGGGGTCGGTGCAACACGATTTCCATCTCTTTACTTAGATATTTTATTAATCTCTCTAGCAGCCCCGGAGCTATGATTTTTTTCGAACTTGGCTGTGGCGCCCCCTCCCTCCAGCGTTTGAGAACCGTTGAATTGGAGTCATGATCCTGACCGCCTTAGGCTAACTATGAATATACCTACCCACCGCCCGGCCTGTCCCAAAATATATTTTGCAATAGCGAGCGAAGCAAGCTCGAAGATTTTAAGAGTATCCGCGGCTGTGATCAAAAATTTTTAAGCAGGCTAACCCCCCGATTTCACGAAACTCGATTATCGGGCTTTTAGCGTAATCGACGAGTAATCGTCGGTTGCTTGCTGTGATTGGCTGTTGCAAATTCATTCAACCAATCACAGCAGATAACGCGTGCTTGACAATTTGTCATATTAAGTCTGCGATAATTTTGCGGTGAGAAACCCGGCTTAAGCATTATAATAGGTACTTTTATATTGTCCAACAAAATATACACATTCGTAAGCGTCAGACCTACTGACGCTTACTAATTTACCGTCAAGAGGTAGACCTAGACAGATAGGTACTGCCCAGGTAGACCGCGGCAAATACAATTGAGCACAAGAATAAAAGTAAAATTAAAAAAAACGAAACCCCTGACAGTAGTAGACACGCTTCGATTGACAATCTATTGAATACAACCTTGATATCTTGCAAAAACAACCCGATTCAAACAGTAAAACGCCCATAACTCTAGAACGATTTTCATCAATCGAAAAAGTCACGCTTAAAAAAATAACCAGCCAAGTGCGTGTCGGGCCACGCGCAGTAATAGGGTTCCGAAGTTGCATAATAATGCGGACTAAAAAGAGGGTTTTGTTGTTGTTACATGAATATTAGAACGGTTTCAGCGGCTCACAAAGTCTTAAAACGGGCTCACATAGGATGATGTTTTTTTTAATCTATATTCTCGCGTTTGACCACTATCTCGTCCATAGATATAATAAACAAGCTCGCCTGATGGTAAGCGATGATGTGGTCTACGGTGAAGCACGCTTCCTTAGATTTAATCTATTCACTTTTGACTTAAACTGAATAAGGACTAACTGGTAACTGAAGCCTTCTTAAAGTTAGATTTTATAACTCCTTAGTTATAAAATCTAACTTCGCAACTGAAGTTAGAAAAATATTATCTATTTGGTACCACCGCGGGTGCGAATTGCGAAAGAAGCCGATACGAGCGTGCGTTAGAGCCACGGGGAATGGTATAGTTCGTTCCTGAATCCTTGCGTGCACGTTCCTTGTTTATTTTTGTATATTTTTACATGGTTCATAAGCATAAATTTACTATCTGTTTTACATAGCTAACAACGTTATTTAAGTAATTTTTCAATGGCATTTGTACAAAAAATTTACTGTGCCAAGTACATTTTATAAGTTGGTCGACTATTACTCGTAAACTTGTAAAGCCTGTTATGATTTCATTTTTGTATATTTTTAAATGGTTGGTAAGCATTATATTTACTCAGTTTTACACAGCTATCAACTTAATTAAGTAATTTTTCAATGGCATTTGTACAAAATTTTTACTGTTCCAAGTACATTTTATAAGTTGGTCGACTATTACTCGTAAACATGTAAAGCCTTGTTATCCGTGATAATTTTCCTTTTAATTTCGTTATATTTACTACTGCTTTGAATTTTTTCACATAGCCAAGAGAAACCATTTCGCTGGCAGAGGGGGGGGGACACTTGACTCTAACATAAATTTGCAACTTAAAGCTTAATTTTACGTATACGAATGTCTGAATCAAAAAATGGTTTTAAAAAACCCGTAATATTTTTCAATGGCCTATCCAATGATACCCCACACCATGGGATAGATCAGAAAAAAAAATTACATCCCAACTTTACGTCTATGGGAGGTACCTGAAAAAAAATTATTTTTCATGATTTTATGTTACCACTTTGTCGGAATTATTAATATGTATATACATGCCAAATTATAGCTTTCTAGTACTTAGATTCTCTAAGCTAAGCTGCGGACGGACAGACGGACAGAGCGAAACTATAAGGGTTCCTTGTTGACTTCGGAACCCTAAAAACGAGTACAATATCGGTTCAAGGAGCTATGATGCCACATACAGATGCACAAATACACAGATACAAACTTCAAACTTATAACACCCCTCTTATTCCGTCGATGGTTAAAAATGGAGTTTTATAGACCTGATACCTGTGAGTGCGGTGCTCCTGTGCATAATATGACACACATGCTAGAGTGCCCCAAGTGCCCATACACCTGTACCTACTTTAGCGGACCTTAGAATAGAATAGAATAGAAAAGGGGCTCCCTTTTCCGCACTTAGACTCCCATTTGATCCGTTGTGCGTGGAGTTCCCGGCTAATTTAGCCAGCCTAACTCCATCCAAAAGCACAGAAGCTTCCTGGGGGCTTCACAGGCTTTGCGGAGCGACCTTACCGTTCCGAGGATTTCTTCACGTTGGGAAACTACGGCATTGAAGTCCAGGTTGACGTGGGAAGCTGATTCCTCGGCGTTAAAACCAGCCCCAGCAAAAGTCGGCTATCTGTGGCGCCTATGTTAAAAAGATGTTTGTTAAGAGGGCTATGACCCGTAATTGTCCCTATGATTATTCTGAGGTTACTTCAACTTAGGCTAAGAAGTTTTTTGGTTAATCGCGGGTTTACATTCGGTAAGGCCGTTCTTGACTGTCTACAGTCTGTAGCCCGTGACCATCTGTTGTTATGCAGTTCTGTTGATCTTTGGCGGATCCATGCACGAATTTGTGAGAAAGGTAGGGGGAGAAGTGGGTACGGGCCTAGCGCTGTCATCTCAGAACCTCTTCTTGCAAGTTCATCCGCAGCATCATTGCATAAAGACCCACTGTGTCCCTTGATCCACTGTAGGGTAATTCGATTGGATGTCGATATACTCTCCAGGGCAAGGTGGCATTCAAAGATTAGTTTGCTGTTGGTTTAAGAGGACCTTATGGACGCCACTGATGATGCTGCGATTGGCGTGGCCACCTACTGGGCCCAAACCATTTGAAGAGTTTCCATTGACTAGAAAAGAAGAAGAAGACAGAGAGGTACTAAGAAATAGGCCGACTATTTCGTTGACACTTCCATGGGTCTCGCAGGTGACGAGGGGGTGGTCAAATCGAACAAATCATAACGTTGGTATGTCAAATTGGTAAAGACCCAAGACGACAAAAAGAAATCGTAGGTAAATTCTTTTTAGTGCATCGTACCCAGAGTCACAGATAATATAATACTGGCATACCAGAGTACCATCGTACCCACCTATAGGCAAAAAGGTGGAGTAGGGCAGTGACCCAGTGGCGTCCAAGGTCTGGCAGAAGAAATTTTGGTCGTCCAGCGGCAGACGAGTTGGGCAGACGAGTTTGTTGCCATCGGCAGAACCTGGTTGAGGATGGCGCGGGAGCGTGGGGATTGGCACAAGAAAATAGAGGCCAATGCCCAGCACTGGGCGAAATCGCCCTGTGGATGATCAAATAGAGCACAGAGGTGTCCCAGTAAATAGGTAGACTCTTCAAATTTGACCCTCCATACACAACGCTAGCACACTCCGCAATACCTAAAATGAATAATAAAATTTAAAAAACATTGTTAATAATTGGGTCCTTCTAAAAGCTTTCTCAGAGGTCTATCAAATGTCCTCTAAAAGAAATATGCTCTTTTCGGTTTAAGCTTCTAACAGGTAAAATTTAAAAAACCACCGACATATTTTTATTTCATCCTACATAATTTATCTAGCAGTAGACACGCTTCGATCGATAATCTATTGAACATGTAATAGGGATGTTTCCTGGGTAGAAAAATAATAATTCTATTTAGTCCGTCAGTGAGATTATCAAATAATAATGGACCCGTATTTTTTCTTTATCAAATAAATAAAACAAATAGTACAAAGAAAAAGCGCAACAAAGTTCAGGAGTGGGAGCTTGTGATGTCACTTTGTCAATATAAAGTGTAGCACACCGTGACGTCACACGATATTTCAACGCGTACAGTGCGTCGTAACTTTTTGTTTATCTGGCAAATTAAAAAATACGTGTCTAGTATTTTATAGATTACTAGCTGTTCCCCGCGGCTTCGCTCCCGTGGGCCACCCCACAGGACCCGTTTTCGGGATTAAAAAATAGCCTATGTTACTCAGGAATAATGTAGCTTTCTATTGGTGAAAGAATTTTTTAAATCGATCCAGTAGTTTCGGAGCCTATTCGGTACAAACGAACAAACAAACAAAAAAATCTTTCCTCTTTAAAATATTATAGTATAGATAGTATAGATCTAACTGACGGCCTAAATAGATATTTTTAACCCCGACGGAAAAAGAGGGGTGTTATAAGTTTGACGTGTGTTGCTATGTATCTGTGTATTTGTGTGTCTGTCTGCGGCATCATAGCGCCTAAGCGGATGAACCGATTTAGATTAAGTTTTTTTTGTTTGTAAGGTGATTTTGTCGAGAGTGTTCTTAGCTATGGTTAAATAAAATTGGTTTGGCCGTTCAAAAGTTATGGATGTTTTACTGTTTGAATCGGGGTGTTATCGCAAGATATCGTGTCATAATTACGTGATCAATAGATTGCCGATCGAAGCGTATCTACTATGTACTATATAAATTGTGTAGCATGAGATAAAAAACGATAATATAACGATAATATAACTTTTGAACGGTTAAAACAATTTTCATCAAGCTAAGAACACGCCCGATAATCTCACCTTTCAAACAAAGTATACTAAATCACAATCGGTTCATCTGTTTAGGAGCTATTATGCCACAGACAGATTCACAAATACACACGTCAAACGGTAACAAAAACACTCTAAAAAGTAAGAAATAATATGTACTGGCACACTGGCACTTTACGTTTAAAATACCTAACTACTATTTAATTTTATCCAAGCGTCGTCGCGTCGGGGGACCGCTAAACAGCAGCTATTCTTTGTATAACAGAACACTTTCTTTATTGCTGGGTAGGTTTTTAAGCCTCTTATGTTTGGCGGTACCTTCTCCAGTTTCGCGCCTCACACTTATCTATGCACTTATAAAAAAAGGCCGTTTAGTCTTATTATGAAATATGGAAATTAATCTGTCTTTAATTAGCTTAACATTGATAAAGTTACTATTAATAGAGTTATCTGCACATTATTATTGTGTTTTTAGTTACGTACGAACTTAGTTTCATGCATAAACCTATAAACAGATTTGTTATCGTTCTAAATCATGATGCAATGCGTGCGCGCAGCACGCGGGTCGCGGTGCAGTTTTCTTGTACTTACATTAATTCTTTATAAATTTTTTGTTGTATTTCTAGCTTAGCGGTCCCCCAACGCGACGACGCTTGGATAAAATTAAATAGTAGTTAGGTATTTTAAACGTAAAGTGCCAGTGTGCCAGTACATATTATTTCTTACTTTTTAGAGTGTTTTTGAGTCGGGGGTTTTTAAATTTTTAATTTAATTTTTATTTCATGCATTTTAAACTTTATTTACTAGTAGTCACGCTACGATTGACCATCTTTGGGTATAGTTGTCGTTAGGACTTGTTGTAAATATTATTACGGGTAGTGTGGACGCTGTAGACGCTGGTAATATAATAAAACCACATAAATAAGATTATATAGTGGACTGTATTTTAATTGAAGCACAAGGTACATTATTAAAATATATAGGTACGTGTTACACTGGTAGGGTGCGAATGATGACTGACTTAGGATCGTTCACATGAACGCGATGAGTGGATTATTATGTATGCTTCATACATAAATTGGGTACTCTAAAGACGATACCTCTGCTGTAAGTTACTGAGGAGTTGGGTGTCCTGTGATTCCTGGTGATGCCCCAGCATCAGGTCAAGATTATTATGTTTTAGCAATATCATTGAACTGACAATTTATCTCTCAATCCCCTATTCATCACCAGCACCATCCACCATCAGATCCTGATCACCAGTTATCTACAACCTATTCAATGAGACCATTCCAATGAGTCCAAACACGATACCTATGCTGTAAGTTACTGAGGAGATGGGTGTCCTGTTATTCCTGGTGATGCCCCAGCATCAGGTCAAGATTATTATGTTTTAGCAATATCATAGAACTGACAGTTTATCTCTCAATCCCATATCCATCACCAGCACCATCCATCATAAGAGCCTGATCACCATATATCTACAACCTATTCAATGAGACCATTCCAATGAGTCCAAAGACGATACCTCTGCTTTAAGTTACTGAGGAGTTGGGTGTCTTGTGATTCCTGGTGATGCCCCAGCATCAGGTCAAGATTACTATGTTTTAGCAAAATCATTGAAATGACAGTTTATCTCTCAATCACCTATCCATCACCAGCACCATCCACCATCAGACCCTGATCACCATCCATCTACAACCTATTCAATGAGACCATTCCAATGAGTCCAAAGACGATACCTCTGCTGTAAGTTACTGAGGAGTTAGGTGTCCTATGATTCCGTGTGATGCCCCAGCTTCAGTTCAAGATTATTATGTTTTAGCAATATCATTGAACTGACAGGATTCTAAATTTCAAATCGATTAGACCTATGAAAGTTGCTCATGTCTTTTCCTCAATTAGTAGAGAGCTGATTATCTTCAAATGGCTGAGAATATTTTCTTGAATCATGGCTAAGAACACTCTCGATTAAGTCACCTTTTAAACAAAAAAAACTAAATCAAAATAGGTCCACCCGTTTGGACGCTATGATGCCACAGACAGACACACATATACACAGATACACAGATACACAGATACACAGATACATAGATACACAGATACACAGCAACACACCTCAAACTTATAACACCCCTCTTTTTGCGTCGGGGGTTAAAAAGGACTTATTTACTTCGGCCAAAAAGAATATTATCGAAAAAAAAGAAGAACACAAATGCCACTTGTCAAAAAATTAGAATGAATTGTCATTACTAACAATGACTTGTTTAAAATGTTTTTGTAATAAAATAAATAAAGTCATTCAAACGTACAAATAAAAACCATGACGAGTACATTATAAACTAAGTTTTTTGGAAAGAAGATGATGGCATAGGTAAGGATACTTAGGTAATACTGCTACTCTTCGCTTGGTAGTTATTTACGATCTAGTAGCTTGATGACTATTTTTTACAAGCTTTTATTTACGAATGTAAACCGTTCACCTGTCCCGGTGTCTGTAATAAAATCTCGCAAGTTAATTTTGATCCACTTACCAGTGTTGGATAGACCTGAAATTTTGCGCACAAGTTTGTTTCTCCTTCTTCTTCGTGTCTATGATTCCTTCACTAAATTTTCTTCGACCACGTCGATATCCTTAGCGTTGTCTTCATAAAGGTCTTGCATGGTGCAGTTTTTTTTATTTAGGGAGCAGAACTGGAGATGGGGTATCGTCTGTGGGGTGGTTCCGCAGTCACACTGTGGCTGATTGGAGTAGTGATAGTGTTTCTCCGAACAACGCATTTTTTAAATATAAAAGCTTGTTTAAAAAATAAATAATATCACTCTTCACACTAATATTATAAAGGCGAAATTTGTGAGTGTGTTTGTTACGTCAGACAGACGGACAGATCTAGATGAAATTTGGCACAGAGATAGTTTATAGTCTAGGAATAGCACAAAGGATACTTTCACGTGGGTGGAGTAGCTGGCAGAAGCTAGTTGAATATAAACGCTTGTTGGTAGGTACCAGAGTACCAGACCATATAAATATTGTCTCAACCAACAGTCATCTAGTTTTATGTTTTTTATCCTGTTTAGGGGAGTTCCATCCTGCACGGCGTCTGTTTTTTTTTTTTTTTTTTTATAATCTATAGGCTCGCGTTTGACCACTATCTCGCCTGATGTTAAGCGATGATGCGGTCTACGGTGAAGCACGCTTACCTAGAAGAAACCTATTCACTCTTGACTTAAAGACCCCAAGGTTGTAGCTATCAGGGAACAAAGACCCCGGAAGGGAGTTCCACTCCTTAGCTGTGCGTACAATGAAAGTATTAGCAAAACGCTTTGTGCGTATGGGAGGGATGTCCACCATGTACCGATGGCGCATGGCCGTACGTCTTGTAGTCCGATGATGGAAAGGGCTAGGTGAAATCAAATTGTGCAGTTCCGTCGCACACTCCCCGAAATGCAACCGATAAAAAACCGACAGGCTGGCAACTCGGCGTCGATGTTCGAGGCTCTGGAGCTTTGAGGCGACCAGTGCATCGTTGCCAATAAGCCTTTTGGCCCGTCTGTCAATCGACTCAAGTGCATCAAGCTGGTATTTGGCTGATCCATCCCAAAGGTGAGAGCAGTACTCCATGCAAGACCGAATTTGCGCTTTATACAAGTTGAGCAGCTGTCCAGTCTCGAAGTACCGTCTCACCTTTGCAAGAATCCCCAACTTTTTTGCAGCTAACTGAGCTTTCGCCTCAATGAATGGATCGAAATTGAGGGTCGATGTCAACTTAACACCGAGAAGTTCGAGATGGCACGGTTACACCACGGAATGATGGAGCCGGGTGGAATTGGCTCTTTTTAGCGGAAAAAAGACACGCCTGGGTCTTAGCAGCATTGAAACTGACCAGATTGGCATCACCCCATTCGGAGACCGCCTCCAAGGACAGGTTCAAGCGTTCAACCATGGCCTCCCGGAGAGACTGAATCTGATGCTCAGTAGCCCGTGCGCCAGACACGTATCTCTCAGCAACAGCTGTCGTCTGCGTACCCAAAGGTTCCGGGTTTTAGCAGATCATTAATGTGCAGCAAGAATAATGTTGCCGAGAGCACTGACCTCTGAGGGACTCCGGCGTTGATATCTAACTGACCGGACGAGCAGCCGTCGATAACTACTCGGATGGATCGATCCCTCAGGAAGTCCGCAATCCAATCACACAGACCACTGGGCAGACCGAAGGAAGGAAGCTTACCAATGAGGCTTTCGTGCCAGACCCTGTCGAAAGCCTTCGAGATGTCGAGGGAGACGGCTAGCGCTTCCCCGTGTCTCTCGATGGCCTCACTCCAGATGTGAATAGCATACGCTAGAAGATCCCCAGTGGACCGATTTCGGCGAAAGCCGTATTGGCGGACACTGAGGATGTCGTTCGCTTTTAGGTATGCCAGGAGCTTACCGTTGAGCATACGTTCCATACTCTTACAGAGGATGGACGTTACAGATATGGGTCTGTAGTTGGCCGGGTCAGCTCAACTGCTCTTCTTGGGCACGGGCTGTACGTTGGCTTGCTTCCAAGCCTTCGGCATTTTTCCAGTCTCTATGGAAAGGCGATATAGGCGTTTCAAGATCGGAGACAATTCAGGCGCACAGGTTTTAAGTACAATTGCTCGTATCCCATCAGGGCCACTCGCTTTGTTCACATCAAGGCTACGCAGCACCCTACGGACGTCCTTTTGATGGATGCGGATGTCCGACATTTTCGTCACACATCCATCAGGAAAAGGAGGAGGCTGCGCGCCATCAGAATTCAGATGCGAAGATTCCGCAAAAAGGGAAGCAAACAAGTTTGCCTTTTCCTCAGCGGAGTGGGCTAATGACCCGTCAGGTTTCAGCATTGGTGGTAGTGAGGGGCGACAGAAATTTGATTCGACCGACTTAGCCAGGGACCAAAACGCTTTGCTACCCGCTGGGTATGAAGCAAGTTTGTTCCCGATTCTGCTACACCTTTTTGCAGGACTTGGCAGCCGTGTTGAAGGCTCTCTTCTTTTGACACACGTCATTTGCCTTGCGCGTTCGAGCGTCAACCCATGCCTAGTAGGCCTTGTGTTTAACCGCGTTGGCGTGGTTACACTCGGCTCCAAACCATGGTCGTTAGACATTGCTACGTCAGATAATGGAATATAGTACTCCATCCCCCGACGCAACACATCAGTCACAGCGTCAGCGCATGCCGATGGATCGTCCGAAGAGAAGCAAGTGGGCTGCCAAGGATAGCATGCGAAAAAAGATCGCATCCCATCCCAATCTGCTGACATGTACCGCCATACCCGCCGGGTGCCTCTTGGGCTGGGATCAGGCGGGGAGTAGACGGATACAGACTTCACCCGACAGTGGTCGGAACTACCCAAAGGTGAAGATATCGACACTGAGTATCTGTCTGGGTCTGTTGTCAGCAGAAGGTCCAAGCAATTGGCTGTGTGCGAATCAACATCTGGCACCCTCGTTGCCCCTTGGACCAGCTGGGTGAGATTTAGCGCTAGCGCAAGCTTGCACATCTCTCGACCAGCATGGTCAGTGCACTGGTATGGGAAGAGCCACTCCTGGTGGTGGGCATTAAAGTCCCCCAGTAGCACTAATTGGGCGGAAGGATACCGCTGCTGTGCCGCATTAGCATCAGCATCAGCCGCCTCACTGAGGTACTCTGTGAGCCTGGTTGTCTCCTGATCACCGCTGTGCGAGCGGTAGACACAGGCGTAGATAATCTTATCCAGCCCTGTGTCCACCAGAGCCCACAGCACTGAGAACCTGGAGTCTTCAAGGTTACGGAGACGCCGATAGCAAGTGTCGTCACGGGCATACATGCATACACCCGCAAGTGGTTTAAAATTGTGCTCCTGGGTAAACCCTGGGTAGGATAAGTACGACACGTCAGACGAACTTCCTATCTGCGTCTCCGTAAGGAAAAACAGTGCTGGCTTTTCAGTCTCTAGATGATGGTGGACTGAGGTCAGATTGGAGTGCAGACCTCTAATATTAGTGAGGTGCACTTTGTGAGGGAGGGGGTGCAGCCGCTGTTTTACTCCAGTTTTCTTTTTGTTTCTTCAAAAAGGGAAGGTGATAGGCTTGAGTCACGAATTTTATCACGGTTTTTGTTCCCAAACTGTGATCAAAATGTGTTACTCAAGCCTGTCACAGTAGGCCCTGCTCGCCCGCCTGGCGGTTGTAGCTTGCACATATCAATTAAAAATTAAATTAATAATAAAAAAAAATATTATTAATTAATTATTAATCCATTTATTTAATTTAAGTTACATATTTTTATATTTTTAAACATTATTTTACAAAAAAAAACATTCAAAATACAAAAATAGTAGCCCACCGGTATAGGGAACAGGGTCCAAGCTACCGGTGGTCAGGGCTCCTGAGAGAGGAACCTCCTGACTATACGCGCCGTGTCCAGGAGTACCGCTTTCTGGAACAAGCCCTTGATCCAGCTGCCTAAAGAGAGCCTTCTCAGATGTTCGTCGAGGCTCTTGGCTATTATGCCATTGGCCGTCACGACTATCGGCACAATGATGTATTCACATCCCATAGGGCGACAACCTCGCGAGCCAGATCAAGATACTTGCTTTTCTTATCTCTCTCAGCCTTCACGAGGTTCTCGTCATGGGGGACCGCTATATTAACAATCATTGCGCGACGCTCTAGTCGGTCTACCACCACTATGTCAGGCTTATTGGCAACAATAGTCCTGTCAGTGATGATAGACCGATCCCAATATAACGTCACATTGCCATTTTCGAGAACTGGGCACTTCCGATTCCACAAGATTGTTTTGAAGAACAAGTTGCTGATGGATAATCCTGGCTACAAGGTTGTGTCTATGCAAATAGTCTCCGTTAGCTAGACTAGAACAACCGGAAATAATGTGACGGATGGACTTCCCCAGCCGGTGACATGCCCGACAGAGAGAGAAAGACGGCACGGATGACCGTGCCGTCTTTCACAATGTATTTCCGGTAGTTGTTCGTCATCATAACTTCGTCCATAATCGCAAAGACAAAACCTTCGGTTTCCCCGAAAAGGTCACCAAATCGCAGCCAGGCCACGGACGCTAAAAGATCTACATCGTTAGAAGCGTCCGTGAAGCTCCTTGCTCTGCCATACCGCCTTGCGGTCATTAGTATCTAATACTATAGGTTTGCGCCAGTTCTCGTTAGCCAAGGAGAGCGGGGTAAGACCCTTGTCCACCGCTACCACATCTCGATGCATACCCACGTCAGCGGCCTGGAAGTATTCCCTAAGACTGCATACCTCGCGGTTGTGCAGGGTCTTAGCATTTAAAAAGCCACGACCCCCGCACTTCCGAGGGATATTCAGCCTCATGACCGATGAGCGTGGGTGATGCATACGATTTGCGGTAAGCAGCGTGCGGACTCTCCTATCCAGGGCATCAAGTTCTGTCTGAGTCCATTTGAGTATGCCGAAAGAGTACATCAAGACCGGCCGTTGAAGGCGCGCACCCTGTTCCCGCCTGATAAAAGACTATTTAGTACTTTTTTCAGGTGGCCAAAAAAGCGTTCCTTCAACGACTGTTTCACGTCAGTAACATTGATGCCTAGTGCTTCTGACATACCCAAATACTTGTAAATTTCGGTTAAGGAAAGGGATCTAAGGTGTATGGAATCCGAGAGTTGTATTCCCACGGATTCTATAATCTCCCCTTGCTTTACATGCATGACTGCACATTTGTCTACACCAAATTCCATCCTGATGGCGTCACTGAAGTTTTCTGTTACCTTCAGTAGCTTCATCAGTTGCAAGTTGTTGGGGAAAAAGAGCTTCAGATCATCCATGTATAGGAGGTGTGATATATGACCTCACCACCTCTCTTCAACCGATAGCCCAGGCCTGAACCCTCCAGCAGTGTACTGAGAGCGTTCAGGGCTAAACAAAACCACAGAGGGCTCAGACTGTCGCCCTGAAATATTCCGCGCTCGATTTATATAGGTTCGCTGTTGTGTTCTTGAATCTGTCGACATCCTGGATAGTGAAGGATCGTCCTTCACCGCCTCATACATGACGTCAGGAAGGCGCGCAGAGTTATATCAACTCCAGCACCCTCATGAGCCATGTATGTGGCACTGAGTCATAGGCCTTCTTATAATCTATCCAACATGTCACCAGATCCTTGCGGGAACGGCGAACCTATTGGCTAATGGCAATGTCTATGAGGAGCAGCTCCTTAGTACCGCGGGACCCGTTCCTACATCCATTCTGAGAAGCTCACATAATGGCGTTATTGTCAATATGTTGATTAATTTTCGCTCTCAGAATGGATGTAAGAACTTTATAGACCGTCGGTAAACACGTTATCGGTTTATATTTTTTAGGATCCGCAGTACTATCCGATTTATAGAGCCGGTGGGCCAACCATTTAATCCAAAAGTTTTGCAGTCCGTCTGGCCCTGGAGATTTCCAGTTGGGCAACGGACGGACTGCACGAGCCACATCTTGGGGGCTGATGTTAATTGCCCCCATTTGTGGTATTGGATCGCACGCTTGCTCGACCTCCCGAGTCCAGTCACCCTCGGTGTGACTGACAGGCACCGACCAGATATCGCGCCAGAACGAACACATGGCGTCATTATCCGGTAGGCGCATATCAGTCACACCTTGGTTGGGTCGCTCCCAGGCCCTATATAATATTAATATAATTAAAAATATTAATTATTAATATTATAAATTTAATTTATCAATTCTAATTACATTCTAATAATAATCTTTCGTCGCAAATAAAAAACGTTTCTTACTCTCCCTTATGTCTTATTCGTTCATACTATCTCGAATAGCAGAATAACTTTTAAAACGTTGGAAAATTCAAGAAAAATAAATATGAAGAAAATATTTTTTTCATACTGGCATTTGTTTGAAACAATCTATCAATCAATATTAGATTAGTCTAATCGTTCTAATCTATCTGAAACTCGTCGAGTCTTCGTGCTAGGTCAAAACAAGTCATATATGTCAAATGGATCAAGTGGTTAATCAGTGCACTATGTATAATGCCCGGGCATTATGAATACTGATATAAAGTTCTATATTTATCACATTGTTTGGTCATTTGGGCAATTCGATAACTATCGCCAATGAATTAGTCCAAAACCGAGCGAACCGAGCTCGGGAGCTTAAGGCTCGACACGTATAGGTAATTTACTTCATGTTAGGTTACTTTAGACCGTGCAGACAAAAATGGAGACCCGGACAGCGTCGACTTAGTTGCTTAAATAGTAATCGTACTTACCTATTCTATATTAAAATCAATGCCAATATTTACTCAGAAAACCCGGTAAATTTAATTATTTCAATAGTTTTTAGCATATCACACATCACACATCATCAGCCTATTAATGTTCCCACTGCTGGGACACAGGCCTCCTCTCTGTGAGAGGGAATGGGCCGTAATCCACCACGCGGGCCCAGTGCGGGTTGGTGGATGTCACATGTCTTAAAATTTTTGGTTCTAGGACATGCCGGTTTCCTCACGATGTTTTCCTTCACCGTTTTTGAGAGCAGTGGTGATGAAATAATTTACACAAAGTAAAGTGCCTGCCTGGGTTCGAACCCACGACCTACAACTTGTAAGTCGCAGCCGATACCACTGGGCCACCACTGCTCTCTTTTAGCATATTGCCTACTCATATTGGGCATTTTTCAAATTGTCTGGGCATTATGAATAATGCCGTATTAAGCACTTGGTCCTATATCCTTGGTCATATATACGCCCAGCTGAAACAAATAAAATCAGTTAAAAGTCCTGGTCCCGATGGAATAACCAATGAAGCTTTGATAATAGGTGCACCAGTTTTACTTAGACCTCTCACAGAATTATTATATCTTATACTAGAAGCTGAAATCGTATTAACCCAATGGTGCACGTCAGACATCATACTACTATATAAAAAAAAAAGTTAATTAAAAAAATCAAAAAACCCGACTGCTTGAAAAGCGAACTAAAAAGACGTAAACAAGCACTCCTCCGACAGCACAGCATGTTTTTCTCCTTGTTTACGTCTTTTTAGTTCGCTTTTCAAGCAGTCGGGTTTTTTGATTTTTTTAATTAACTTTTTTTATTTATATCTTTTTAGTTATTTTTTTTTTCGAATTGTTTACATTTAAACATATAAGTATTATATATTTTTGAAATCTCCTCTTAAAATCCTTTATTTTGATAACCCACACGACAGGTTTGGAAGAAAAAAAAATTTGGGCCCCCACAATATGGCGCCCAAAACCCGCCATTTTCCTATTTTCCAAGTTTCATGTAGCCAGTGACACTCGCGGGTTTAAGACGAATCGATTGACGTAAGAACCATCAAAATCGGCCCACGCGTTTGGTCTCTAGAACGCCACATAGGAGCAAACATACGTACATACATACATACATACTTACATACATACATACATAGACTGATAAACACATTACCCTCCTTCGGCAGTCGGGTAAAAAAGGAAACCCTCTCGATATCAACAACTATAGACCAATTAGTTTACTGGCAAACATATACAAAATCTTCTCATCTATAATTCTTAAACGCATAACACAAAAGATTGAAAACCTACAACCCATAGAACAAGCTGGCTTTCGCTCTGGGTTTAGCACACTAGACCATATACAGGCACTGGAACATGTTATAGAAAAATACGAAGAGCTTAATAAGCCACTTTTATCTAGGTTTTATCGACTACAGCAACGCATTTGACAACATAAGCCACAACTCTATGAAAATCACTAAAAAAGTTAAACATAAATTCGAAATATATAAATATTATAAAATACATATACAACAACAGCATAAGTAATGTCATGCTAGAATCTAGAGGTGATGCAATTAATATCAAAAGAGTAGTCACACAGGGAGACCCTCTGTTCTTAAATTGTTTATTGCGGTTTTAGAAGATGTATTTCGAAACACAGACTGGAAAACTAGAGGCATAAAAATAAACAACAGCTATCTAAGCCATCTCAGATTCGCGGACGACATAGTTATACTGTCTGAAACAGCAAATCATTCCGAAAGAATCTCCGGCCTCGAAACGACGATATCCCCATTCGGTTTAGTCAGCTTCGTCAGGTGGCTCCTCCTCAGGTGGCTTAATCGCTTTCTCTATGGAGAGCGTATTAAATGATAAAATGATAAATGATTTTATTTCTTTAAGTTGGTTTGTACAAACACTTTTACATGTCGATCATATTTTTTTTAAACTAGATTAACTCGGCGTTTCCTGTCTGACTACTCTGATTGAGTGGACCTGTCCAGTCAGTGCACGCATTTGTCAATAACCGTGCAGCTCATCTCTCAGAATTTGAGGAGCTCAACGAATTGACAAACAATACCAAAGAAAGGACATTCGGGTAGGCCGCATAAATACTCAAACTGCCAGACCATGATTAAAAACTAAGTTAAACAAAAAAAAAAGAATGATTCACATAGTCTTCACACACAATAATTAAAATAAAATAATATAATACTTTAAATAGTAAATATTCTTGTCATTGCAAGAAAAAAAAACAAAAAAAAACATATTTTTTTTATTCATTAAACTTACGTTTAACTTACGTTTAATGAATGATTTGAATTTATTAACACTTAGACCTTATACGTGGCTTGGAAGCTTATTATAATAGCGTACACATTGACATCTAAACGAGCCACCTATTTTCTTGAGCCTTGTTGTAGGTACTACAAATTTGTGTTTGTTCCTAGTATTTATATTATGGATATCACTGTATTTTTTAAACAATTTTATATTTGTATGGGCACATAAAAGATTTTCATAAATATACTGAGAAGGCACAGTCATTACATTAATCTCCTTAAATTTCTCTCTGAGAGAGTGTCTCGGGCTTAATTTATAAATTGATCGAACAGCTCTTTTCTGCAAAACAAAGATAGTCTGGATGTCGGCGGCATTTCCCCACAACATAATACCATACGACATTACACTATGAAAATAGCTAAAGTATACTAAACGGGCTGTCTCTATGTCAGTTAAATTACGAATCTTTCCAACAGCATATGCTGTGGAGCTTAGCTTCTTTGACAATTTATCTATATGTGGGCCCCACTGAAGCTTAGCATCCAAAGTCGGCCCAAGAATACTGTGCAATAGCACAAAATCAATTCTTCGCCCTTTATCATCACATCAGTTTTCACCTACCTAACGTAAGTTAGGGTAAACTTAATGCATTTGGTTTTTTTTCATTTAGAAGTAAATTTTTACATTGAACCAGTGAACTACTTTTGAGATCGCGTTATTTACGAGTACATCGTCAGTAACCAGCTGCTGACGTTTAAGTTTAAACAAAAGTGAAGTATCATATATACAATCACGCCGTACATTGATTATTGTAAAACTTATGCCAGTGTCTTTGTATAAATAAAACAGGTAGTTAAAAATATACACAAAAGCGTTTTATATACATACCTCAAAGTTATAACAAGCGTCTCTTCTGGTGATACTGAAACTCTGAGAATAGTGTCTAAATATTGTATGTCATTTTGAATCACTTCTAGAAGTTCTTTAAAGGCATTTCGGCATTCGCGAATATTTATAAAATTCAGATTAATTCTTTATATTATTAAAGTACAGAGCGAAATATTCACTTTCTTGTAATCGATTGGACCATAAAGGATTTACCCAAAATTGACGATGAGATTTTCTTTTACGTAATTTCCGTCTAAGTAGCAAAGCCAACAATAGTGTTGCCTCGTCGGAATCCGTTTTGTCTTTGATTGTACATGTACGCCTCAAATTGTAGCATGTGCGCGACGTTAACGTTGCGTTCAGCGGATGTAACGCTTGCCACTAGAGACTCGCGACGTTGAAAGAACGCCAACGCTCGTAAAACGCCAGTGGGATATCGGCCTAACAGCACAAATAAAGGGAAAATTCCAAAAAAAATTGGTACTTACGAGTTTTCGCGAAAATCTAAATTTGCCCATATCTTTAAAACTAAGCTACTAATAAAAATTATGCCAATTTTATTATGGCGGTATAATGGGTAGGTACGGAACCCTCGACGCACGAGTGCGACTCGCACTTGACCGGTTTTTCATTGTGCTATTAATTTCAGTTTAGGGCGGTTTGCCGTAATCGCCACGCTTGGCAGGCGGGTTGACGATCGCTGTTTGTTGTTAAAGTACACAGAGAACGCTGCTGCCTATTCTCAGGTGTGTGTGTGTGCCCCTTAGTCGCCTCTTACTTACGACACCCACGGGAAGGTGAAATTCTTTACGTCCAACACCATACGAAATCCTAACATAGTTTGGTGCAAATTTGGTCGGAGCCTAGACTTCATCAAACTAGTTCGCTCAAGCCTGAAGTTGATAATCAGAGAGCCTCGAACAAGTCTGTGATTGCTGCCGGCATTGAACCTGTTGATCACTGAAACATCCACAAGGTCGACAGGTAGAAAATGCCTAAGACCGCCTTTGAACTTGTATATAATAAAGTTTTATAAATAAAGAAATAAATAAGCCCAACCATCCAACCAACAAACCATTCCAACCATTTCTTTATGTGGCAAACGCTGGTAATAAAACCACATAAATAAGATTATATAGTAGACTGTATTTAAATTGAAGCACAAGGTACATTAATAAAATATAGGTACGTGTTACACTGGCAGGTGGCGAATGATGACTGACTCAAGATCGTTCACATGAACGGAATCAGTGGATTATTATGTATGCTTCATATACCTGAATATATAGAATAGAATAGAATAGAATAGAATTTCTCTTTATTCAAGTATCCATGACTCAAAAAATGGTTAGTAAAACTTACAACTATGTTAGTAACACATAATTATATTATCAAACTGACACTACAAAAACAAAACAACAAATAACAGTGGATCACCGTTGCGACAACCCATGTGAGATGGCACAACAGCCACCCACAAAAACACAGTCTTGGCGACACGAAATCATACTTAGGATACTGTTGGAGCTGCCCCACACTCTGCGCACCATGGATGCGCACCTTTTGCGCATGGTTGTGTAGAAACAATCTACATGCGCATCCGCAAACATCCCCCACGCACTACAGAATCGAGGCAGCCCCACCAGCATCCTAAATGCATTGTTGTACTGAACACGGAGAGCGTTGTACGATCTTTGCGTATATCTAGTCCACAGGCTGCTCGTGTAAAAGGAAGTACAGTAGGCTCGAAAGAGCGTTATTTTGACAGAAAGTGAGCATCGTGCAAACCTGCGAGCCAGCATGTTCGCTCTAACCGACAACGCTCTCCGCTCCCGTTCAATGTCGTCATCATCTTTGAGATTGGGGGTCAATATATGACCTAGATATTTGAGCTTATGGACTCTTTTTAAAGGCGCGCCATAAAGTAAAACAGGTGGTACATTATTAGGGCTCTTACCCCCAGCCTCAAAGACCATGACCTCCGACTTCTTGATGTTATATGCCAGGCCATGTAACCTAGCATACGCCTCACACTGGGCAACCAGTTTCCTCAACCCACAGATTGATGCGCTCAGCAGCACCATGTCGTCCGCGTAACTGATATTATTAACGCAGATACCGTCTACGTAACATCCAACCCTGGTACTGCTGAGCTCAGCAATGAGTTCGTTCACATACAGGTTGAAGAGCGTAGGTGAGCTCAACCCACCCTGCCTCACCCCACACTCCAACCCGTACGGATGAGACAACGCCCCTGCCCATCTTACAGTGTTGACCTGGTTTCCATACCAAAACTTAAAAATGTTTAATAGTTCTGTGGGTAAATCAACCCGCTCTAACTTACTCCACAAAACATCATAGGAAACCATATATGATATATGCTTTTTGACTGTTATGATGAAGTCTATCTCATTTTTGGTCACATTGTCGGGGCTTCGCCATGTCCACTTTCTTTGGGGCTGTTTCTTAAATAATGAATTCAGCCTTCACTAGAAAGTTGACAAGCATTTGTCTCTTTATGCTGCCAAACCCGTAGGATCCTACTACCGATTCGCTGTGATTCTGTACTCCCACTTTAGCGTTAAAATCCCCCATGAGAACTTTGTAGTGGATCCTAGTTGTGGAATGCAACAAGGCCTTGGATTGTACTCGATCATTTCCTCCACTTTTTCATCCAAGTATGCCGAAGTCGGCGCGTCATCATCATCATCATCATTTCAGCCGAAAGACGTCAACTGCTGGACATAAGGCTCCCCCAGGCGTCGTCGCATTGACCCTAGTTGTGGATGCCCGCAACCTTAACCAGGTCATCGGTCCACTTAGTTGGAGGCCTTCCAACGCATCGTCTTCCCGTTCGCTGTCGCCATTCCAGTACTTTTCAGCCCCATCGGCTATCCTTTCTGCGAGCAATGTGCCCTGCCCACTTTCACTTATGTTTCGCAATTCTTCGGGCTATGTCGGTAACTTTGGTTCTTCTATGGATATCCTCATTTCTGATGCGAGTCTATACCTAAACTTGTGTACTTGTACGAATAAATGGTGGTGGTTGTATGGTATTTTTGGTAGGTGTTTTTACGAAATGTAATACGTAAGTACATGAACAAATAAAGCCTTTAAAAGAGTAAGTGCTATAATTGTTTTACATGTGTAACTGTGTATTTAATATGCAAATACACACGGACGAGTGCCTTCTTCTATTTACATTGCTATTTTACAGGCTTGTACAATAAAGAATGAATGAACCTCTAACCTCTCGGTTAGATTTACTATGTCACGGATGGATTTATTTATCAGGAACCAGACACCGCCTTGGCATAGCTGCAGCCTAATTGCGTAAGTGAATTCGGCAAGGCAAAGGGTATGACCACCATCAATCGACCAATCACATAGATGGAAATCCACATCGCGTCTTTCATCTCGCATGTGAGTGTTGATGGTGGTCAAACCCTTTCCCTTGTCGAATTCACTTACGCAACTAGGCTGCTGGTCTCCTTCTCGGTAATACGTATAGGTGCAACCCTATATTCTCGAGCTCTTCATCTAGCTGCACGTGGTGTTCGTTAAGCCGTAACGTGCGTCTATTAAACGTAGTACAGTAGTCAGTACAGTATTATAGTACCTAGTACGTACGTATGCATACATAAACTTAAATATTACAACACAATTTTAGGATGTTTTATAGGTTTTTTGTTTTTTTTTCCTTTTTTACATTCTATTAAATATTTTATCATTTTCTTCTTTTCGTATCGATTCGAGGCGCTGGATGCGAGACGCACGGGATCGGTCAATATGGCGACGCCTGGGGGAGGCCTATGTCCAGCAGTGGACGTCTTTCGGCTGAAATGATGATGATGATGATGGTATCGATTAACTAAAATTTTGTTCAAAACAACTCAAACTTTATCCGGCCAGTATGTAGCTACTTAAAGAACTATAATTCACCACGATCAAACCTCAAACCTTTGGGGGTTTGATCGTGGCGAATGCAGACTGCATTTCCTGCGAAAGGGCTTCAACCTGCGGTTTGTTTTGCTCATTATTTAAGTGGCGCCACCTGCTGGCTCAGCTTTGCATAATATTCCCTGTTCTGACCCGCTAATAATCTGGCCTTAATAAAAATCACTTAACTGTTTTTTTTTTAATATTTGGTTTTTTTTTTGCAGGCTTTATAATCACCCAGTTCATGTCGCAGCGATCGAAGTAATTACACACATTTTCTCACGTAGCTATCGGAAGCTAGAATAATAACAAAGCCTAGGTGTATACAAGATTATACAAAATTTCAAAAGTACTATGGCCCACAATTGGTCTAACAATCTGCTAGGTAAGACTCTAGAGGTGACTTGTTCGTGTACCAAATGCGACCATAGGAGCTGTTTTGCAAAAGAGTGCGTGCAATCTTGCTCATGCGAAATCTGCACAGAAAATAGTACATGCCTTTTTCAAACGAAAAGGCATTCGGTCGGATGCGGCTCAGACCCGGCGATTGAAGCAGCTTTGGCGCCTGCGATTGGTTGTGGGCACAAAAATAAAACGGGCTACGACGGCAAAACTAAACTTCAGTCACCTGGATATGTTTGGGAGCGCCCGAAATATAGTTATGATTATCATGGGTCAGAAAAAAACAAATCTGAGTCATCTGGGTTTATGTTTGAGGCACCGACAAAATCAAATGATTATCAGTGCTATATATGGTCAAAAAGAAAAGAAAACGAAACACCTATAAATGTATATTATGAGCTAGCACAGAAACCAGATAAACAGAAAAAAAGTCATGAATGTTGTCATGATTCAGGTACAATCAAATCTATCCACGAGTCACCATCTGGCTATGTTTTGGAGCTACCGAAATATACTTGTGAGTGTCCTAATTCTGAATCACCTGTTAAAGCAAAAGCACAGAAAAAAAGGCATGAGTGTTGTCATGATTCAGGAACAATCAAATCTATCCACGAGTCACCATCTGGCTGTGTTCTGGAGCTACCGAAAACTTGTGCGTGTCCTAATTCTGAATCACCTGTCAAAGCACAAGCACTGAAAAAAAGTCAGGAGTGTTGTCTTGATTCAGGAATAATCAAATCTATCCACGAGTCACCATCTGGCTGTGTTTTGGAGCTACCGAAATGTACTTGTGCACGTCCTAATTCTGAATCACCTGTCAAAGCACAAGCACAGTGTCTTGATGATTCAGGAACACTCAAATCTATCCACAAGTCACCATCTGGCTGTGTTTTGGAGCTACCGAAATATACTTGTGCGTGTCCTAATTCTAAATCACCTGTCAAAGCACAAGCACAGAAAAAAGGTCATGAGTGTATTCATGATTTAGGAAAACTCAAATCTATCCACGAGTCACCATCTGGTTGTGTTTTGGAGCTACCGAAATATACTTGTGCGTGTCCTAATTCTGAATCACCTGTCAAAGCACAAGCACAGAAAAAAGGTCATGAGTGTCTTCCTGATTCAGGAACACTCAAATCAATCCACGAGTCACCATCTGGCTGTGTTTTGGAGCTACCGAAATATACTTGTGCGTGTCCTAATTCACATGTCAAAGCACAAGCACAGAAACATAGTCATGATTTAGAAAAATACAAAAATAAGTTACCTGCTTATGTGTTGGAGCCACTAAAACCACAAGCACGGAAACATACAAATGAGTCTAGCTTTGCTTCAGCAAAACATAAACCTATAAAAGGGTATGTATTGGAACTACCGACACTTTCATGTTTAAGTTTTGATTGTGTGAGTTCAGCAAAATGCTATGATGATGTAGCTAAGGATGTGTTAGATCAACTGAATACATCATCTACACATAGTGCTTGCAGTAAAAGCACAAAAGAAAAGCCAAGGGTACAGAAAGCTAGTCATGAGTGTTATCTTGCTTCAGCAAAACATAAACAACCTATGGAAGGGTTTGTGTTGGAACTACCGACACTTTCATGTTTAAGTTTTGATTGTGTCAGTTCAGCAAAATGCTATGATGATGTAGCTAAGGATGTATTAGATCAACGGAATACATCATCTACACATAGTGCTTGCAGTAAATGCTCAAAAGAAAAGCCAAGGATACAGAAAGCTAGTCATGAGTGTTGTCTTGCTTCAGCAAAACATAAACAACCTGTAGAAGCTGGGTATGTGTTAGATCTACCGAAAACTTCATGTACAAGTTTTGAAAGTCCTCGTTCTGATTCATCTGTCAAAGCACAAGCAAAGAAAAAAATACAAGAGTCTTGTCATGATTTAGGAGCACTCAAATCTATCCACGAGTCACCATCTGGCTGTGTTTTGGAGCTACCGAAATATACTTGTGCGTGTCCTAATTCGCATGTCAAAGCACAAGCACAGAAAAATAAGTTACCTGCTTATGTGTTGGAGCCACCAAAACCACAAGCACGGAAACATACTAATGAGTCTTGCTTTGATTCAGCAAAACATAAACCTACAGAAGGGTATGTGTTGGATCTACCGACACTTTCATGTTTAAGTTTTGATTGTGTCAGCTCAGCAAAATGCTATGATGATGTAGCTAAGGATGTATTAGATCTACGGAATACATCATCTACAGATAATGCGTGCAGTAAATGCACAAAAGAAAAGCCAAAGACACAGAAAACTAGTCATGATTTTTGTCATGGTTCATCAAAAACCAAATCAGAATCACCTAGTATGTTGCCGCAATCGATATGCTCACAATGCAAACATGATGAACTCCAGAAAAAGGCTAAAACTACAACAGATATTTGCCACGAATACCCTCCGACCATTAGTGATTTATTGAAGTTGAGTACAACCGTGTTATCACGCTTATATGAGAGTTGTAAAACATGCGTACAACCACAGTCACAAGCACAAGCACAAAAACAAGCGCAAACGCCTCCTAGGGTTTGTGGAGGTATGACAAAACCCGTGATTACTCCTCCTAGGGTTTGTGGAAGTATGACAAAAACAGTAAAACCCTGTTGTGTGCCTGATATGTATGCAATTATGACGGACACACTATCAAAACAGGAATCTGTTATTGAAACACAAAAGAAAGCGTATTTAGGTAGTAGAACATTATCACCAGCTGAGCTTTATGCGAAAATGGCAAAAAATCAGAAAGCCCAGAATATTTTGGTTGAAAAAGTAAAAAGTGCTTATAATCTACCACAAAGCACAAGCAAATGCACATGCAAGCAGCATAAACAAGCAGATCAAACTAAAGAAACAAAAAAGATTATACCTTGCAAAAATCGCCAGGAACTAAGTAAAGTAGATAAAAAATGTACTTGCAAAAAAGGAAATGCAGCATCGGTAGTTAGGTCAGAAACCCAGGATCGCAAAACATGTCCGTATGTGTATAAAAAGGAACGAGAAGAAGATAAATGCACGTGCAAGCACAATAAAACTAAAGAAAAAAATAAGAATATAGGTTCATGTGGAAATACACAGATATACTCGAGTACAAATCAAACTTTGCATAACGCATATTGTGGTCCAATAAAAGATAAACGAGGACCACTGGATCATTTTCAGGCAAGTGCACTATCCAAAAAGAATCAAGTATTAGGGATCGAAAAACAAGGCTCCAAAGAAAATCAAATTGAATTACAATATTTTCCATATATAAGGCAAAGTATTTGCAATAGCGAAAAGGCAACAGTGACAACGCCCTCTAATTCACTGAGCATAAGTTTAACTAATATCGATCATGAGAATAATACACCTGAATGCAATACGATGATCGATACATCAAAAATATCATCATCAAAGGCAGTAAAAGGGTCAGAGAAAGTTTTAAAAAATTTAAATATAAATAGGGTTGAAACCAGGTTTACATCTGATGAAATGCAGATTTTGCATAACACAAATAATAGTGAATGTAATGTATTAAGAAATAAATATGAATCACCTGAGTATTCTGCAAAGTCTCATCATTATACACCAACAAAGAATGCGCAAGAACTATTCAGAAATATATTTCAAACACGTGGAAATGACATTGAAACATTAATTAACAAATATCAGAAAAAAGGTGAAGAGTGCAATTCATATAAAAAACATATAGAATCTGAATCATCTAGATATATAAATGAGCCACGAGAAGCTTCGCTTATGTCCACGATACAGAGTCGTGAGGCAGCAAAACAGAATCCGGAATCATCGGGATGTCTACCTAAGTTACTGAGCAACAGAACTTCTTCGCATGAACCAGTAAGAATTACAAAACAATACAGTATGGAAAGACTGGAATCAAACGGGCTTATTTCTTCTGCTTCCAAAGAGCCCGCAAAACAAAAAAGTATGTTATCTGGAATGTTTCTATGATTTCTTTGCAAGTATTGGTTCGATACTGGCAAATCAAATTCCCAAAAAAACATTCCATCAGGTAATGCATTGACAAGTTTATCTGTATCCAACTGACTACTATCTGTATCTAACTTCTCTAAAGACCCACTTTAGTAATTTAGAACCAACCAAAACAGACAAAATCAGTAACCAGTTCAGGCCTAGAAGGAATCGCTACAAAATCAATGAAATGTGTAACAAACACTTAATTCTTTATAAGTCCGGAGTTTAATCAGAGCCGGATAAAGGGGACCGAGGTTGCCATACACGGGGTCGTCTGGCGCCCATGTGCTGGTTTGGTCCCTGGGGTGGTCGCGGTGTGCAACGTGTTTTGGTGCCCCGGTGATGGGATTTACTCCCCAAAGAAGGGCCCGGTGACGGATTGCCGCAGCGGGTTCGCGGATGTATGCTTACGCGTGCCCGTGTTCCCGCCATAAGCGGCCCAGGGGAACACCATGGAGTTTTAGTGGGTTGGGGTCCCACATAACTGCGCTATCTCCCCGTGGTAGCGCAGTACGCATGAACAAAAAAAGGGCACCCCGACACGGATAGGTTAGGTTCGAAGAGGATGACAGGAGCTGAAGTGAGCAAGTGAACTCAGCTCCCGTCATCTACCTCATATTAGGCTACTTAAGACGCTGCAGTCAGAAATAGGGGCTCCTTCTTTAAATAGGGGCATGCATCGGGGTTCCTTCGACTTTGTTGTTTAAATAGTAATCGTACTTACCTATTCTATATTTAAAAAAAAAAACATATTTTTACTACCAGGCCCAAATAAGTAATGGAAATTATTATTTTTTATTTATTAATTAATTTAATTATTTCAATAGTTTTTATCATATTGCCTACTCATATTGGGCATTTTTCAAATTGTCTTGGTATTATGAATAATGCCCCTTTCTTTAATCACTTGGTCCATCTATACTAATATTATAAAGAGGTAAAGTTTGTGAGTTTGTGACGTTGTAGGGGGTAATCTCTGAATTTACTGAACCGATTTTGCAAATTCTTTCACCAGTAGAAATCCACATTATTCCTGAGTGTCATAGGCTATAATATATTTTCAAAAAATTGGAGACCCTTATTTTTTTTAATTTTTTTTTTTGTTAGTAAGAACAAAATTCTTAACAATTAATTACGATCTAGCCTAAACGACTAATAAGCAATTTAACTCTAACTTAATATGTTACGTTATAGATTATGTTAAAACTAAGAATAGTGTCCATTTGCACTTTTACACAAGTCCGTAGCACTTTCTTAGAGTCTGATATAATTTATAAAAACACTATGTTCATGTGTTATATGTATAGCACAGCGATGTCACTATTATTCATTCACTTTGTACACTACACTAATTCAAAAGGTTTAGTTCTTTTTAGCCTACGCACTAAGTCTGTATTGTCTGGCAGCTGAATAGCCTCAACATTCACGTGTCGATGAAGTCTGTGTTCGTGGGCTTCAGCAAATTTTTGGATGATGGTGGTGACGAATTCCGTTTTAAGGTCACGGTGAAGATCGTCATTTCTTATGTACCAGGGTGCATTTACAGCATCTCTGAGCACTTTATTTTGAAATTGTTGAATTAATTTTACGTTGCTTTGTTTAGTACAGCCCCAAAGTTGGATACCATACGTCCAAATTGGCATCAGTATATGCTTGTATATGGTTATTTTATTATGTATTGATAGACAGGATTTCCTTCCAAGTAACCAATACATACTTTTATAACGTATGTCGAGTTCCTGTCTTTTCTTTTTGACATGAGCTTTCCAACGCAACTTGGCGTCGAGAGTTATGCCAAGGTATTTGGCTGTATTAGCATAAGGCACTTGCATGCCATTTATGTAGATTGGGTGATAGTCCAAGTGTTTATTTGTGAAGTCAATGTGAATTGATTTTGACTCATTCAGTTTGATCTTCCATTTTTGTGTCCAGTCATAAACTTTGTTCACAGCTAGTTGAACTTTTTCTACTGCTTCTTTGTGGCTTGATCCGGTAGCCATAATTGCAGTATCGTCTGCAAAGGTCGCAATGGTGTTGTTTTCCAGTTCTGGGATGTCACATGTGTATAACAAGTACAAAATTGGGCCTAGCACACTTCCTTGAGGCACCCCAGCTTTTATAGCTTTTAGCTCGGAATATGCATCTTCTTGCCGTATTCTAAACATTCTATTAGTTATATACGACTCTAGGATATCTGCAAATTCTGGTAGCATGCGTCTGAGTTTGAATATTAGACCCTTATGCCAAACTTTGTCAAAAGCTTGCGCGACATCTAAAAAGACGGTGGCGCAGACTTCCTTATTTTCAAGTGTTTTTTCAATGATATGGGTTATTCTATGTACCTGGTCTATTGTTGAATGTTTTTCCCTAAAGCCAAATTGATGATTTGGAATAAGGTCTTTGTCTTCTATTACTGGTTTTAACCGTTTCAATAACAGTTTTTCGAATAGCTTTGATAACACGGGCAACAGAGAAATAGGTCTATATGATGATACTTCATGGGGTGGTTTTCCAGGCTTCGCAATCATAATGACTTCAGCGACCTTCCATGGCTCAGGTACATATTTTAAAATAAATGCAGCATTGATAAGCTTGGTCAGCTTTACTATGGCTTTGCGTGGGAGGTTTTTTAGAATTTCCCCTGTAATGAGGTCGTAACCCGGCGACTTTTTCGAGCTAATGTTATTTTGGATTTCTCTCATTACTTCTTTAGGAGTCACAAGCTTAATTCTTTGGCTTTGTGACAATATTTCACTCTCAAGTAGTTCTATCGAGCTTTCATTGGGTTGAAAAGTTTCTTCTAAGTGTTGAGCAAACCTTAACGCTTTTTGGTCATTGCTTATGGCCCATGATTTTCCGTCGATATCTCTGATGGGTGGTATTTGTTTAATTGGCCTTTTTAGATTTCTTGTTGCTTTCCAAAGGGAGTAGGTAATCAGTTGATTTGTCATTGGTTAGCTGCAGAAGGTTGGTATTCAGAGATTCATCCTCAAACTGTTGAATTTTCCTCTTTAACCGTTTAGTTAGGTTATTTAGTGATGTTTTATCCCTCGGGCACCTTGTTTGCTGCCAAAGCTTCCTTTGTTTCCATTTCTCAGATAGTAAATCTACAATTGCCTTAGGATAGATAAATCCCTTATATTTACGTTTTAATTGCGGTGTGTTGTTCCACGCACATTGTTGGATATTAACAATATATTTGTTTACTTCTGAGTCAAGCTGATCTTGCTTTTTTATCGGAGTTTTAAGGTCGGTAATATTATCTAGATCAAGGGCAAAACCTTTCCAATCTGTAAACTTATTAACCAGGATTAAGTGGCTTTCTTTGAGTAGGATTTTTTGACTCAGCATTAGTACAATTGAAGAGTGGTCCGAGTTCATATGAAAACCTTCCTCCAAACTGAGGTAGTTGGCGGATATATTTTTGCATTTGAAAAAATCTATAAGATCCGGTATTTTCTGGTGGTCAGTGGGCCAGTACGTTGGTTTACCCGTGCTCATAACTTCTGAATGTGTTTCTTTAACTGCACTTAAGAGCTGCCTTCCCTTAGTTGTAGTAAGTCTTGACCCCCAATGCGTGTGCTTAGCATTAAAATCGCCGTCTAGGATAAATCTCTGGCCTAGTAGTTCAAAGAGATGTAAATATCTCTCTTTTCTTATCATATGCCGTGGAGGACAGTATATGGCTGCAATAGACACGTGACAATATTTGGTTTTAACAGATACTGCCACAGCTTGAATGTCTTGTTCTTCATATTTACACTGCACGTAGTGACGAATGTTGTCTTTGATTATAACCGCGCTACCACCTCTGGCAGAGTTGTCAGGGTGGAGCGAATTATATACCATGTATCCTCTAAATTTGACAAAAGATTGCTTAGTGAAGTGCGTTTCAGAGACCAAACACACGTCTATATTTTCTGTGTCTAGGACCGCCTGCAACTCATTTTGATGTCTGAGGAGCCCATTAGAGTTCCACGCCATTATTTTGAGAGTATTAATCATTTTGGATTATTTAAAACAGCTGGTTTAGTGCTGGATTCTAGTTTCTCTAATCTCTTGTCAAATGAGGTAATACACTTTAAGATCTGATTAATCTTATCCTCTAGATTCAAGGGCTGTGGTCTTTGTTTTGCAGCTTCCGCATAGGATCCAATGTTGGTTACTTGCATGGGTTTTGCAGTTGACTGGACACTTGCTTTCTGTGCCTTATTGTCGAGATTTTGTGCGGGAAGAGATTGCTGGGTAGTTGGTACCACATGTTTCTTTTTAATATTTTTATTTTTCATAATTTGTATCTGTTTAGCTACTTCACACCCTCTATAGTTGGCAGGGTGAGGAAGACCACAGTGAACGCATTTTGGCTTCTCTTCCGGAGATTTGGTACAGTTGGCTGTAAGATGCTTGCCAGTGCATTTTACACACCTTGGCTCTTTTCTGCAGTATTTATGAGTATGCCCATACGCCTGGCATCTCTTGCATTGGGGAATGAGTTTAGGATTTTTGAGTGGGTGTATTTCAATTTTACACCCTAAAATGTACTTTATGCCATAGATTTTGTTGACATCTTCATCATTATTAAAAGATAAAACGAACATATTGAGTGGTTCTTTACTCTTCCAGCTCAATTTGTTGTCTACTTTTTCTATTTTCAGTCCTTGTGATGTTAGATCGTCTTTGATACGATCAGGTTGACAAGAGGAATGTAATTTCTTCACAACTACTCTAATAGGTCTAGCCTGCTTATTCTCATACGAATGCCAATGGTGGTCTTTTTCTGTCAAAAGCCTGGCAATTACTCTATAAGAGTCTTCTGTTTTGGCGTTCACCTTCACACAATCCCCATTCATCATTTTAGCGGTAAATGATTCAGCTGGTATTGTTTCAGTCAGCGAGTCGTAGAACGTTTGGTAGTTCTTAACTCGGTCTATTATGATTGGCGGCGGTGGGGGCACCTTTTTGACAGAAGTCTCTTTCGCATTTTTTTGCTGTTCTTGTTGGGCACTTATACCGGGTTGTTGTTTTGGAGAAAGGGAAGTGTTAAGCTACCTCTTCTTCCTGCTCTTGGCCCTTATCCACTCAGTCTCTTTAGCGAGTTCATCCTCGTCTGTGCAGTATTCAGCGTCACTTTTAGTATGCTGGGCAAATATTGTTCTCTCGCTTTCCTGTTTTTCTAAGGGTTCTTTAGTTTCTTTTTTTTTCCTTCAAGCAATTTAATTCTCCTTGAAGGACTTGTACTTGGTCCTGCAAGCTATTAATATGATCATTCAGTTTACGTACCATAAGTTGCAGGTTTTCTCTATCCGTTTTCTCCTGGATGTAACAGTCATACAACCGCTTTTCCAGGTCAGTTTTTATCTTAAATGACTGTGTAGCCATTATTTAGTTGTCAGGGCGAGTTTAACATCTAAAAAATAATTTATTGTAAACACTTCATGATTTCCGCACTTGTAACTAGGTCATGGCAATGACACCGATAGATCGACGTAGGTACACCGCGGCGACGCGACGGTGTTGTGCTGCGTCTGCAAAATACTCTTAACTAGAGCACGCGCGCGCGATCGTACGTCCGTTCACTATTGTAATTAAACAACAACAGATCCTTATGAAAATTGTAATAATGTAACCTATTCTTTGGCGTGCGCTGAGAAAACTATTGATGATTCATACAAAAATTTATTCAGGTAGGCAGGGTATGCAGGGTAGGCAGGGTAGGCAGGGTAGGCAGGGTAGGCAGGGTAGGCAGGGTAGGCAGGGTAGGCCAGGGCAGGCAGGGTAGGCAGGGTAGGCCAGGGCAGGCAGGGTAGGCAGAGTAGGCAGGATGGGCAGGGCAGGCAGGTCCGGCAGGGTAGGCAGGGCAGGCAGGGTAGGCAGGGTTGGCAGGGTAGGCTGGGTTGGCAGGGTAGGCAGGGTAGGCAGGGTAGGCAGGGTAGGCAGGGTAGGCAGGGTAGGCAGGGTAGGCAGGGCAGGCAGGGTAGGCAGGGCAGACGGGGCAGGCAGGGTAGGCAGGGTAGGCAGGGTAGCCAGGGTATGCAGGGTAGGCAGGGTAGGCAGGGTAGGCAGGGTAGGCAGGGTAGGCAGGGTAGGCAGGGTAGGCAGGGTAGGCAGGGTAGGCAGGGCAGGCAGGGCAGGCAGGGCCGGCAGGGCAGGCAAGGCCGGCCGGGTAGGCAGGGCAGGCAGGGCAGGCAGGGCTGGTTGGGCAGGCAGGTTAGGCAGGCTAGGCAGGGTAGGCTGGGTAGCCAGGGTAGGCAGGGTAGGCAGGGTAGACAGGGTAGACAGGGTAAGCAGGGTAAGCAGGGTAGGCAGGGTAGGCAGGGTAGGCAGGGTGGGCAGGGCAGGCAGGGCCGGCAGGGTAGGCAGGGCAGGCAGGGTAGGCAGGGTAGGCAGGGTTGGCAGGGTAGGCAGGGTAGGCAGGGCAGGCAGGGCAGGCAGGGCAGGCAGGGCAGGCGGGGCAGGCAGGGTAGGCAGGCTAGGCAGAGTAGGCTGGGTAGCCAGGGTTGGCAGGGTATGCAAGGTAGCCAGTTGACGGGAGCGGTGCCCCGGGGGTCAGCTAGTAACATATATACGAAAAACAATTATGCTTTTCTACCGAAATCAAATACACTAATCTTTAATTAGTTCAGTTTAATAAGTCACTAATCTTTAAGTAGTTACATTGTGTGTGAGATGTTATAATATTATAGTTGATTCTCTATTTTTCGCCGAGAAGCTTACAAATATTAAAAAAATTAAAACCATTGTGTTATAAGTAGTCACTATCAATTATATTATTATAAGAGCCGACATTTTAGACTAGTGTTACAAATCCATTGTATTATAGTTTAAAGATAGATTAAATCCAAAAATAAAATTGACAATTAATTAAAACAATATTAAAAGTAAAGAGGTCAAATTATAAATTAATTAAAAACAAAAAAGCAATATAAGTTTTAATTAGATTTAAAACAATCAATTAAATAAAAAACAAACATTAATATACTTACAAATTTGATGTCAAGTAATGAAGAAAAACTACAACAAAGATGCAATCAATTAAATGGAGGTCAAAAAAAGATGCAATCATACATACAATATATTTACAATTAAATGTCAAAACAATATTGCAAAAAGAAAAGAAAAAAATAAAAACTAAACAGGATTCCTTCAGGATTTCGGATACATTATAGTAGGATTTACTTAGTAGTTTATGCAATGCTCATTTAAAAGGGGTAATTAAAACACGTGCGTGGGTTTATCACATGAGGCGAAGCCGAATGTGATAATAATATTACGCGAGTGTTTTAATACCTAATTATATGCCGTTGCATATACTACTTTATCTACACTCACAACGTAATGTTCCAAATATGAATTCAAAAAATATTGTATAAACACGTACTTTATATCCATGCATAGGTCATCATCATCTGCCTAGCCTTTTTCCCAATTATTGTTGGGGTCGGTTTCCAGTCTTACCGGATTCAGCTGAGTATCAGTGTTCACATGGAGCGACTGCCTATCTGACCTTCACAACCCAGTAACTGGGTAACACGATACCCCTTAGCAAGACTGGTGTCAGATCTCAGGCTTCTGACTACCCGTAACGACTGTCAAAGATCTTCAAATATAATAATATCTTCATATCCACGCATAGGTAAAATTTAAAAAAAATCCATTACAGTGCAACATTTTCCTTCGATTTTTAAACAACTGCATCATAAAATAACTTTTTAATTTTTATAGCACACTTTTACTTTTTAATTTATTGGCGCTTATGGGCTCATTGAAGTACTGTCATTGTCTAAGGAGGCGCGCGCTGCGCAGTCATGCACAATGAGAATCTAAATTGCCCGCCATACCAAATATTTTTCCGTTTTCCTCTCGCACCATACCATGGCCTGGACCAGGGCCGAACGCGTGATGTCGCCCCCACCAATCGCCTTCACGAGGAATCTTCGAGGAAAAATTTTGTTCCTTAGTCAAGATGTCATGCTTAGTTAAATATTTATAAATTTGTTCATGTAATGTACTTTTCAAGTATCTCCTATCAAGTATCTATTGCATTAGTCTATAGCCTAGAACTAATGCAATGCAGGAGAGACTGCAGTACAGCCCAAGTCTCGATCGAATCGAAGGCTTTCCTCGTAGTCCACAAACGCTAAGCAGAGAGGCAGGTTGTATTATTCGCTGTTCTGTATAACCTGCCGCTGCGTATGTATGTGGTCTACGATGCTGAAGACTTTATGGAATCCTGCTCGCTTGGGAGGCTGGAAATCGTCTAACCTGCGCACAAGACTATTTGTGATGACTCTTGAAAATAGCTTGTAGACATGGCTAAGAAGTGAAATGGACCTATAGTTCTAAGTTAAGCAGGGCATTGTCACCCTAACAGTTTCTGAAGGATAAGGTCCTGGTTTTCCACCCGCCTTCAGGAATTCGGCCGTAATTCTGTCATCACCCGATGCCTAATTGTTCTTAAGCTGATTAAGAGCTATCCTAATCTCGTACAGGCTGACGTCCGGAATATCTTCGGTATAGTGGTCGTAATCTAGCTTTAGGGTCGTTTGCTAGATTCGCTACCATTTTACTGAGTGACGTGTACAACTGCCCATATAATCTCTCGATCTCCTTCAGAAGCTCTTGAAGACCGATGATGGCGGATACAATCTTGCCAGGGGGCTCTGCCAGGTCCTTTGCTCACGCTTTTTGAAGAAGCGGGTCATAATATAGACTTCCAACTCGAAATTGTCCCACTTTCAGCACATCCTCGTCTCGTTTGCCTAGTTTCGCTTTGAAGTCCCCCATGAAAACGATAAAGTGAGTTTTGAAACCATGCATGGCTCCAGAGATATCCTCATACATGGTCTCTACCTCGTCTTCAGGGTGTGCCGAGGTCGGGGCGTAGACCTGTATGACCTTCAGCGAATATCTTGAGGATATTCTGAGTTCAAGTTTAACGGCTAGGTCTGTGCAGGGTAGGCTGCGCAGGCCGCTAACGGATAGTAGGTCGTTAGGTAAGTGGTAGTGAAACAGCTGGACAAGTTAATACATATATTTAAAACACTTAAGGTCCACAGCTAGGTCACGGGTACGAAAGTCACTTTGTTCTGTTCCGAGCACTATCACAGTATAAGGTAGGAAAGGGGTACCGTCCCTTGGCAGCACGTGGCAGACGCTGGGGGAGCCGTCAGCACAGGCTCTGCGACCAGCCGCCGGAACTGTAGCGGCTAGGTGGCGCAGGATAGGCTGCGCAGGCACCGGCTCACGTGGCGATAGGCCGCAGGTAGGCAGGCCAAGACCTGGGCAGCGTGCGTGGATGGCGTGCAGGCAGCTAGCGTGCAGCAGTAGGCAAGGGGTCCAGCCCTCAGCCCGTACGAAGAGCCAATAAAACACAGAGGCGCACCCCAATGCAGTAGAAATACTCAATACCATCTTCTATTTCCTGGACAACCCTTAGCCACGCGTCCAATAATGACAGCGCCAAATCTGATAATTATTTAGTGATGGAATCGATATTGGTCATCCAGCACAGAGAATCAGGTACAATCATTTAACTAATGAGGAACTCACCCTAAATCGGGGCACACAGAATCGTAAGGATCTTTTTCTAGAAGATTTCTCAGCTAGGCGAGCGGAATCCAAATGAACGAGCGATAGCGTCCCGGAAAATTAGAGTTGTTCCGTGTTTTTAGTGATGTAGCTATCAACCGTACTTAATCATGATTTTTAGTATCACTCGACTATTTCCAGTTGAGAATCCCCACAACGCTACACAAGGTACGCCATCCTGGTTGACACACTCTCGATCTTCTGCACGTTGTTCACAAGGGAGTTGTGGACGATAAACCCGACACCACTCTGGGACTGCCGGCCACCCTCTTGGATATAGAGCAAGTTACCGGATTTGAGGATTACTTTTATCCGTCGGTCGGGTGCACCTAGTAGCCTAAGGTGCACCCGACCGGCAAGCAGAAGCGCGCGCGAGCTGCGCGCCGACTTGATCGCGGATCGATAATTAGTCTTAAAACTTCTGTTTATTTTCTATACTGGTGTGCCGGTATGTTGTTTCCGGTAATTAAACGTTTTAAGTATAGTAAGTCACGGAACAGTAAAAACAGTGGAAATTCAAAGCAGGCGTGACACGCGTGTCACTAATAAGCGCTTGCACGCAAGTCTGATTCCAGTCATGTTCTAACAACGCGTCGAGTTGCTAGTCTCGCGACAAATTTATTTTTCCTTAACTATGCCGTTTTGTTCCATTTTGCAGTGCAAAAATTATAGTAGGAAAAATGGAGGTGTTTCCTATCATCGGTAACAACGATTTTATTTGTTTTCTTAGTAAATTTCAATTTACTAATAATATAATAAAATGTCTAGTTAAATCAACCTTACGCGATTAAAATAAAGTTTATTTTGGATTGAATGTATTCACTATTTCGTTCTCGAAAGTTCTTCGCTACTCAATTAGGGATGTAGTCGGGTCGGGTATTGATTTTAATGATAGATATCGATAAAAGAAAATAGGCACCTATATTTTCTATTATATTAGGTGGATCAAATATTTCCAAAAAAATTGGAAGTATGCTGTATTGCATGCATAATAATTATTACAATGACTGTTTGTGCAGTAATTTCTTGAAATCACTAAATGAAAAATCCTTCTGATTTTTACATTTCCCAAAGACGCTAGCGTCAAAGAGAAATGGATAGATGCAACGGGTAGATTTAATTGGATGTCATCCAAATTAAGCACGACATGCCCTGAACATTTTTTAGAAGTTGATTTATTAAGCCGTTTTTGAGTTTAGCGAGACTAACGAACAGTAATACTTTTTTATACATATCATATTTTATGTTTAAATAATACTACGCCATTCATCCTACAGTTTTACTGAACTCCAAACAAGGTTTATTTTTTCGAATTAAGAAATCGGGTATCAATCGATATCAATAATTTAATTGAAAATGTAATGTTACTTCCATGGCCGAGTAGCAGTAGATATCGACCTATAACACGAATGTCAACCTTACATTAAACGCAATAAAGCTTTTTATTGCAACCACTGAGAATACCGCCATCTATGGTCGGGTAGCGGAATTTATTTGGCAATCGATTCTAGTTTGACTTTAGATTACAAAACGTCGTAAATACTTTTTGCACTAACGCAAAATAAATCCTATTTAAAGAGTGTGAAGATTTCTTTTCAGATGTAGGATCTGCTTGTTTTGACTACAATTAAAACGACAAATCACATTTTATTTGTAGTGCATTATATGATTATCAGTTTATTTTTTTGAATTTGGCGACACCGGTTCCCATAATAATTTTGCTGCATTGCACTTCCACTGTTTTTTCTGTTCCGTGATTAAAAGCATTAACAGGTAAACTCATTCATTTGATAAATAGGAACATGGTTCTCACATATTTACAAATAATGCAAACATAGGAAAACAACGGGACAGTGTGTGAGTCAATTTCTTAAAACAAAAATATATAAATTGACAAATTTGATTTTGTCTACACTAAAGATTGCCCAATGGAGTAGAACCAGCATGTTTGCAAGCATTCTTATCTTGAATACTAGCTGTCTCACGCGGCTTCGCTCCCATCAACTGGCTACCTACCTACCCATCTACTCTACCTACCCTACATAGGTATATAATTGTTGCGTAACTTAAACCGTTTACGCAGCGCACGCAACGGAAGCTCTCAAAAAGGAATATTTTTTCCCGTTTTGCAATATTTTTCATTTACGCTCCGCTCCTATTGGTCGTTGCGTGATGTTATATAGCATATAACCTTATTCGATAAATGGACTATCCAACACAACAAGATTTTTTCAATTCCAAGCAGTAGTTCCTGAGATTAGCACGATCAAACAAACAAACTCTTCAGCTGTATAATATTAGTATATATAATAATCTAATTTGTAATATGCTTGTTTACTAGTGTGCTTATAATAAAAGTTTTAAATTTTCTTTAATTATAATATATCACAAGGTATTTTGTTTTAGAATTAAAACAGTACCCCATGAAATATGTGCGTACTTTAGTTAATCTATAAGATGGTTGATTTAACTTATCTTTATTCCTAGTATTACAATTGTGTAATCACTAACTTTACTAAAGAGATGTACATTTTTCCTTACATACCATTTCAAACTAAATTATAAAGGCGAAAGTTTGTGAGTTATATTTGGCACAGATTTGATTATATTCAGGAATAGCACATATGATACTTTATATCCCGGGCATATGTTCCCTAGGGCTAATTTTCGACTTTCACGCGGGTGTAGCCGCTAACAGACATAGCAGCATACTAGCTGTATTTTCATAAATGAATTGTCACGAAACTGTCATAATAATATTCTTTTAAATAGTTCCCTAAGAGATTCTCGGTGACTTATATATGGTTCTGATGGGAACCGATCACTTTTCCGATTTTTTTGACGTGACAATGTCTAATAAATCGATGAAGGCCGGCTGCACGCACGAAAAAGGATGACTCATTGTGCCGTTCCGCTCATTGTCCTGTTACGGACGTGACAACGTCTAATAATGAATCCCGACTGCACGCACGAGAAAGGATGACTCATTGTCCCGTTACGCTCATTGTAACCGTATCGGCCAATTTCGTAAGCTAATTTCGAAATTGAAAATGTATGAAACTGTGTGTGCAGCCGGCGTTCCTTGTTGAAAGATTTTAGGTGAAATGAAATTCGGTCAAATGTTTTTCGAACTTATGATAGGGGACCGGTTCTGATAGGTAACCGGTTCTCATAGCTCTTTTGCAATATAAATATGGATACAATATCAGCCGCCTGACTCCACAGCAAAATACCGGATGACATTATGCTGTGAAAGTAACCAAGATAGACTAAACGCGCGGTTTCTATTGTACATCTGTTAACTATCTTATTTTTCAAACAACATAAGCGGCTGTATTTAGCTGACCCGCAAGAGATTTTATGAGAGGACCCCATTGTAATTTGTCATCTACAGGGATTCCTAGGAAAACTGTTAGATTTATAAAGCCCAGTTTTTCTCCATTCAATAAGATGTCGCAATCGCTACATAATAAAATAATTGAATATAATAAAAAAATAATAAAAATAAAAATAATTTAATATTCATATAATTGTACATTTGGTAATGTGAATCTATTACGATTAGATTTTTTTTTTCATTTAGTATCAAATTGTTTGCCGTGAACTAATTTTGGACCTGATGAACAGTTTCAAACTTACAGTGGTTTCCAGCCACATCCAGCTAAGCTTGTCCGTGTTGAAACGATTACTTGTTACTGCAATTTTTTAACCAGTATCGAACTAATATTGTCTGTATTTTCGGTCTACCCTCAAAATTCAATTAAATGCTCCTATTTCTGTAATATTCCCAACAATAACTATAATCGTGACAATCTAAGAAGTCATATTATGACGTTTGTCATTTTAAATGCCGTTATAACTATGTATGAACGTCTAAAAAACATCGAATTTATAATCCTAATCAATTAATATTGCTATCCCTACACTATAACAACGAGTATTGTTCGGAACGAAATGTTTCGTTCCTTTTTTTGTTATTTTGTTGCAACACTGTGTCAGCTCGCTGTCATCGATTTGACAGCTTTTGATTGAGCTGAAGTCGACAGCTACTCGTAAAAATGTGATCGACGGCGCAAGGCGTGACGATTCGGTCTTGATCTGGTATTGTTTGAAATTGATTGTTAACCAGACGATCGTTACTGGACATTACGTCCGCCACCCGCGAGTGGTACGGGGAATCGCCCGTGCATTTGATTGTGCAAATATTTTGCGCGCAGCGAAGTATTTTTGTGTAACGTGTCTAGGTGACTGCTGGCTGCCGAGAACTTCGGCTCAGACCACGTCGGGTGTCCTTATTTCCCTAGTATTATATATATATATATATCTTCCCCCTATAACCACCGACCACACAGGGATCACCAGGTCAGGGATTGACCAGGAGACCACAGCGGGAACAAACGTGAGTAATAGTTGTAAGTTGTGCTTACGTGTATCACTTTCCACCTGTCTGACAGGAATCGGTACCTCAAAGAACAAACCCCTAGTTTACCGCTGCTGCGTATCGCAGATTCGCGGGTATAGATCTCGTGGGATCCAAGAGTCGCAGCGTTGCTTATGGGCCCCAGCGTTTGCCTCTTGGCTTGTGATCCGCAGGCATTATTTAACAAGTATCATTCGTAAGCATCAAGTTGTAACTAATATAACGGTATTTTTATAGCTGTCAAATCCAACTTCTTAGATTTTCACGACTTTAATTTATGTAAATTGTTAATATTCTCATAAAATAATATGGTATTCGGGTATAAAGATTTCTTATTCCTCATATATAAACATGGTTCATGTAAATTAACAGCACAGAAAAGATACGAAGATACGCATGACATGTGTGGAATTGATGGATATGTGATTGAACTCCCAAAATATACACCCAAAAATTCAAACACACAGAAAAGTAATTGCAAATGCCCTGAGTCAGCCAAAAAAAAATCTCTATCATCTGGGTATGTGTTGGAGCTACTGAAACATGATAAATATCATAAAAAGAAGTGCCATTGCAATGATTCTACAAAATATGAATATGAATCTGATAAACAGGTATGTGGAAATAAAGTAAATAGTGAATCGGGGCTTGTGTTTGAGCTGCCGAGAAATACACAGAAAAGTTGTAGCCCTAGTAGCTGCACTAAATTAGTAAAAAAATATTCAAAAGGTCCACATAAAGCGGCCAACAAAGTTGAAGTATTAAGTAAACATAAACTTGAATCAAAGGGTATTCAATCTGATGTACAAAATACTTGCAGAAGCATGGTTGAAACACAGACAAACATTATTGATAATATAAAAAAATACGCAAATAGAACAATGCAGACGGAAACTGCAACGCTAAGCGCAGAAATATTGGCCAATAGGCCTTATCCAGAATTAAATAACACTTTAGCTTGCATACATCCGAATATGAACAAGCCGATAAAAATATCAAAATATGATATCATTATGAGATTAAAAGAAGCATTCAAAGCTTGCAGTTGCAAAATCTGCGACTGTGTCGTTAATAAACCGATTAAACTCGATTTGTTATCGCATGAAACAAACGAACGGCAAATATGTGACTGTAAACCCTGCGATTGTATTGAGTGTACTAGACGAATTGGGGAGCAGATTCATAGTGATTCAAGTCAGTGTAGTGGTCGTAAATCAAGGAGTGTACATCAGCACCAATCAGTGATCGTAGTACCGGTTGAAATAGACGATTGCGTTCCACGTGTAGCATGCGATTGTTCACCATGTGCTTGCATCGAATGCGGACTAGTTTACCCTTTGGGTTCTAGTTTAATAAACGAAATGTCAACGAGTACAAACAGACATGCACTGTGCAGATGTGAAGTCTGCCTAAATGAAAATTGTGAACGAAATGGTTTTGATTCCTGTGGATGTCAAAAGCACAACAAGGTTATGAGTAAACCAGTTGAACATGATACACACGATTTTGACATAAGGACAGCAATGATTGTACATAACAAACCTTTGTCCCAACGGGTAGGCAAAAATGATCCAATAGCTATGGTTGCAGCTGCTAGGTACAGCAATCCAACTTTCAAAAAAAATTCTAGCAACATACAAACATGCAGTTGCACGGAATGTGAATGTATATTATGCATCTGTCAAAAAAACGCTATTAACGCTATAAAATCATCTCAACTATTCTTATCCAATAAAGTAAGAACAAAAGGAGATACTAACGACCATAATGACAATTGCGAATTAAAAATGCCGTTCAAATGTCAAATATATAAAAAAATACCAAGCCACGATGATGTATGTGATATTTGTGCTAGTTTAAATTATGAAACTAGATCGCAAAAATTATCTAATAAGCCTAATAATCTACATAGTTTTGGAAGACACCGATTTAGTGATGACAAATTTGGGTCTAGTAATAAACAATTTACGCCAGGAAATCTTGTGCCTACGTTTAAAAAGGGTGATGTTTTAACTCCATCAACTCATAAATTGAAAGACCAGAACTTAATTTTGCAAAACCAGCACTTAGAAGGGGGCTCTATAACTGAAGCAACGACAAACATAGATTCAACTTCTAAGCTGCAAGACGTTGATATCTTCCATGAATTGACAACCGAACTAATTACATCAAACAAAATTGGTTCCACGACACAGGAAAATTTATATGTGGATGATTTTAAAACAAGATGTATAGATCAACGCAAGATTTATAAATACGATACATGTATGTATTGTGAAGACAGAAATACATGGAGGGGTTTATATAGAAATATTGCGATGGTAAATGAATTTTCTGGAAACGGTTTTCCTTATAATTCACCATCTTGCTACTCAGACTATGACAGTAACAGTGAAATTAACCGAAACAACAATACATACAGGGAATGTTCAAGCAGTAACTTACATATAGCTAGTCCTTATAAATCAAAAATAAATAGTTCTGAAAATGCACTTATTGCAAGTTTGCATAAGTTCGAATTAAAGAAAAATTTACACGTACAGTTAATTAATAAAAATGACAAACATAAAAATTTTGAATACAACGAACTAAACAATAAAGAAACAGATCAATTACAAGTTTCTTCAAGGGGACTGCGTTTAGCAAACAGTAATTATTCTTTAAACATAAATAATCTAAAGCGTGAATATCTTAATGCAATAAAAGATTTTAACGAATTCCATTTAACACGTGAATCTTTTGATTACAACATCTCTACTGGGTATGATAAACATTCAGACTTGGTTAATGACGCCGATTTTTTTAATGCAAGTGACTACAATAGAGTCAGAAATACACTGAATGAAGCTAGGGAGTTTTCTCTAGAGCTAATAAAATTATTAAAATCATATGAAAATGCTAATAAGGAATTCGAAAGTATTTCAGAAAAGCTGAAAACATCCCATGTGTGTCTATTTAGTTCTGATTTTGATCGAAGAAAATAAATTATTTGCAGCGTCAGAGACGACACCGCGAAGTACCTATTGTTGAAATCAAACCTCCTCATATACTGACCTCTGTGGTATGATGTGAGTCGATGATCGAAATTTAGCACGACCATCACGAGAATAAATATGAAGATCCGCATGTAAGGAAAATGTTACACTTTTATTTTTGCAAGAATAAGGGAAACCCTCAAAAACTGCCCTTCTTAGTTAATATAAAAAACTCGATCTATGTTTTGGAAAATGATCTATAAGACCAAATCGAGGCACATTTAAACACAGATTGGATGATGTGTGTTATAAAATAAAGAGCAAGAGTTTGATCAACTTTGTTACTTGTGGTAAATGAAATAAATCGCCCGAAAGTAGCTATTAACTGTTTGATTAGAAGTGAAAACAAAAACAAATAACGGCCTAAACACTGTGTACCATTGCTGTTAGAGAGGCTCAAGAAGAAGAACAGGAGTGATCTAACTGAGATTAAAACAGAACATTGAACCAAATTAAGGCACATTTAAACACAGATTGGATGATATATGTTAAAATTAAATCAAAGGTTAAGAGTTTCAACAACTCAAATGAAGCTCTTACTTTGTCATTGGTGGAAGACGTTTTATATCGTCCTTAAGTAACTATTAACAGCGGGATTAGAAGTGACAACAAAAACAAATAACGAGCTAAACACTTTGTAACATTGCTGTTAGAGAGGCTCAAGAAGAGAATCAAATAAAAATAGACACAAAAGTGATCTAAATGAAATTAAAAGAGAACCAGGGACTTACCTACCGAATTCGGAAGCTGCGAAGAAGAGGTTATGTCGACTTGGATAACGCTGCGTGAGTTATTTTAAAATTTATTGTATAGTAATGTTGATGTAAATTAAGTAATTAATGTGACATAAGATCCTTCGCACCCTTGGAATGAAAGTGACCTAACTCAAAAAATGCAATTTGAGGTAAATGAGCAAAAAGTCTTCAATGAAGTGTTGATTGATTAAGTAGTAAAGTGATCGAGGCTGTCCTTTTCTTACTCATAATTCGATCTCTTTTTCAACACAGAGTTTTACAGTAGGCTTTTAGAGGTCAATTTATAGCAGCATCAGGATGTTAAGCAGTTCTTTATCTACAGTCTTCGAAAATTGTTCTGATTTGTGGATCAGGTGGGTTATTCCTGTAGTTAGGAACTGGGGCAGCGATCCTGACTCAAGGAAGGCAGACTGGAACAGAGTTGCCAAACGAGCGTGTGACCTTTGGAACCATTTAATCCAAAAGTTGTGCATTCCGTCCGGCCCTGGAGATTTCCAGTTAGGCAACGGACGGACTGCACGAGCTACATCTTGGGGGCTGATGGTAATTGCTTCCAATTGTGGTATCGGATCGCACGCTTGTTCGACCTCCCGAGTCCAATCACCATCGATGTGACTGACAGACACCGACCACATACTGCGCCAGAACGAATACATGGCGTCAACATCTGGTAGGCGTGTATCACACTTTGGTTGGGTCGCTCTCAAGCCCTATAAACCCACCTTTCATTGTTCTGGAATATACGATTCTGTGTGTATCGCTCCACTCGCCGGTTACCGCGTACCGACGAATACGGTTTGCCCATGCATAGATCTTCTGCTTCAGGAAGTTGATACGTTCTGTGACGCGGGACATATAATATCGAAAACTGATATCAGTCTCCGAGAAAGCCCGCCTCACAAAGCGCATCATTCTAGGGCGAGTGTTGCCATCCCTGAAACAGATAAGCTTGCCAATGAGTGCTCTAGCCTCACCGATACGACGCTCAATCCTGGACTGCCAAGCTGGTACAGCTGGTCGTGTAGTTCTGTCACTTTTTGGGAATTTGACGTTAGCTACATGACATGCCGCCAATACTGGGTTGCAGTTGCACCGCGGCCTTTTGGTGATTTTTTTTGGTGTACCTCCTATAGACGTAAAGTGGGGATGTTTATTTTTTCTCCTCCATCCCATAGTGTGGGGTATCGTCGGATAGGCCATTCAAAAATATTATGGGTTTGTTAAACCATTTTTCGATTCAGATATCAGTTTGCGTAAAATTAGGCTTTAGGCGCGGTGGTACTCAAATAGATAATATTTTTCTAACTTCAGTTGCGAAGTTGGATTTTATAACTCCTTCTTCAGTTACCAGTTAGTCCTTCTTTAGTTTAAGTCAAGAGTGAGTAGGTTACTTCTAGGCAAGCGTGCTTCAGCGTAGACCATCGCTTACCATCAGGCGAGATAGTGGTCAAACGCGAGCATATAGATTAAAAATCACATCATCCAATGTGGGCCCGTTTTTAGATGTTGTGTGCCGCTGAAACCGTTTTAATGTTCATGTAACAACAACAAAACCCTCTTCTTAGTCCGCATTATTATACAACTTCGGAACCCTATTACTGCGCGTGGCCCGACACGCACTTGGCCGATTTTTAATAAAAATTGGCGCCTCTAGTAATTATAAGTAACTATAACTCCATAATAATGCTTATATTATTAAAGTGTTGATATAATTAGTCATTTGTATATTTAATTATTTTCCGACAGTAACTCATCTACCATTATCTCGTCTCGGGACCTCGCGCTTGTAGCATTTAAACCCAGTAGGTATGCGGAGACACCGGTGCTCTGCCGGCCAGGGTAGTAATCCTGCTTGGGCCATTATGAATGTTGTGATGGACAACGTTCTCTAATAGATGTCTTCGTTTCAAATTCCAGTTATAAGTTGGAGAGAGTAGAAGGCCAAAGGTGTCCTTAGACGTGCTTGCAAAGCGCAAACAAAATCTTGCTGACTACTAGAACCATTACTGAAATTCCAGTTTACCGGAAAATGGGTGTCACTAGCATAATTTTGTAAGACCCTTTTACGTATAAATAAAAGATGTGCTTTATTCAAAATCTACTCACGTGTTTTATTTATACTTAAGTACCTAACTACATTATTTCAGGAAAATTTTGCAACTGTGCATTAAATGTTTTTTCTTTCTTAATAGCATTAAGCCCACTTAAGCACTAGCAGTGAACCTGGGGGATGGCTAACCGCGTGGCTAGCCGCTTTTCCATTTTAATATGCAACCGCTTGTGATCATACGCACGTAACCGTCACAAAATTTCAGCCGCGGCGGTTGAATATTGGGCCGAGGCCCGCTTCGCGGCTGGTCGCCATCTCCTTTATACGCACTGGCGGTTCATGGGCGGTCTTTGGGCGAGCGGCGGCGAGCTTAGTCAATAGTACGGACGTCAAAACAAATCGCAAGCACGCCATCTGGCGGCAAAGCAAGAACAACTACGCATTGGCGCGCTTTTTATAACCCACACTTGAGTGGTGGGGAAGATGGCAGTTGAGTACTGACAGCCGTAGAGCTAAGACGTCGTAGAATCAGTGTCGATCCGTAATATTAGTAATCAAGAATGTAACTTGTGTCTATTTGAATATACTCAGTGTATCGAATAATTTGTGTGATTTAATTTTCTCGATTGTACCCAACCTTCCTGCCCACTCACGATGTCTTAACCTAAGGGAATACATCCTGACTTCCCGATGGTTCGCATCTATCGGCCAGCCTTGATGCGACATCAGAAGTGGGATTCAGTCGTGCTAATGAGATCACATGTAAAAACAATGCTAGTGAAAATGGCGGTTACGTTCTGGCTAAAAAAAATTGCGGTGGTAGTTGCGACTACCCTCGAGAATTGGAATAATGATAAAATCCAGTCCAGAACGGAGCAGTAAGGAGGCTAGCAACAATCAAGGAGCTGGACAGGTCCAGGAGACGCGTGTGGACGTGTGACCATACACACGGATCTTTATGTCAATCTGGTGAGTCGTTTTCATTTTGTTATGACTATAGCCAAGAGTGTTCATTATTCAAAATTCTGGTTTTGTGTACGGTATGGCGGTCAGTGGATCGTCGGGGTGGCCCATGTCAGGTCATAATTTCGCCTTAGTTACAATCGATGGTCAAGTTTTGGTGTTATTGAAGAGTTATATAACTTAGTAAAAAGCAAATAGTTAATGAGTTTCTATTGGCGGTAATAGTTTCGACATTTGGTTTAGTACGAACTTTATGATGAGATATCCCAAAAGAAGCTAGTGATTTTCAATGGCAAAGCGAGTTAGTAATGTCATAGTGCCATCGCAATTGTATCGAGATAGGTACTGGTCATTTGCGTGTTTTCAGAACAGATCTTATGTTGCGTAACGATTTACAACCACCTTCTTCAGATCTGAATTCACTTGCTTACTTTCAAAGTAATATTATGATAGCAGAGTAGATCTCGCGATCGTTTTCCTTGCATGAAAATAGAGTAAGTGAGCGATAGTAAATGGTTACTGTTGATATTTGATTTTAAAGATATTGAACAGAGTTAATTCGTGAAGCTCCTTCACACGAGGTATTAAGAAGCAAACATTATCAGGCTTAATTGTGCGACTCATATTAACAGTCAGTATGTTCCAAGATTATTCAGTAATTACAAAATTTACAACCGACTTCCAAACAAAAACACTACAAAGTGAAAAATAACTTAAATTTCGGAAGTCGGTCTTCCTGTTTTATTTTCTTCTTTTTTTGACACCGACTTCCGAAATTGAAGTTATTTTTCACTTTGTAGTGTTTTTGTTTGGAAGTCGGTTGTAATTTTTGTAAAAAAGATTTTTATTTTTCACTTTTTAGTTGTGGTAAATAATGGACCAGTTCTATAGGCTAGGTACCAATAATGCCCAAAGTGAAGCCAGAGTAGATTAACTCAATAACATGAAACTTAAATAAACAAAACTGGTGGAATGAGAATCTACCAGGGTGAACTGTTCACACCTGCGTACCCCTTTAGAGCGTACCAGTGTGATGTTATGTTATGAAATGTTGTAAGCAATATACAGACATGCGATTGCAGCTATCCCGAGTGATTTGCCGTCATTTATTGAAGAGTTCTGATGTATATCTCCGAAGTTTTTCATCAAAATCGGTTCACCCCAATACACATAAAAAAAATACAGTCCTCCTCCTCATTTTTGCAAAGTCAGTTAAAAAGCGCGAATCTTGTGAGAAGGATCCCCGATCACCAAGTTCCATGAGAATTAGACGTCATAGTTGTTGACAGTGGTAGTGAGACCAAATCTGATTAAGAATGGCTTGTAACATGTGTCGATGGGTCTACAAGGAATAGTTGGTGCGATTTCTGTCTGTGTTGGTGCACAGAGCGCTTCATGTGTTGTAGCATATATTGCGCTAGATTTTAGAGAATCGTTGGTGCGATTCTTGTCTGTGTTGGTGCACAGAGCCCCTCATGTGTTGTAGCATATGTGGCGGCAGATATGTAAAGAATCGTTGGTAGATACGATTCTGGCTTGTGTTGGTGCGCAAAGCCCCTCATGTGTTGTATCATATGTGGCGGCAGATATCTAAAGAATCGTTGGTAGATACGATTCTGGCTTGTGTTGGTGCACAGAGCCCCTCATGTGTTGTATCATATGTGGCGGCAGATATGTAAAGAATCGTTGGTAGATACGATTTTGGCTTGTGTTGGTGCACAAGTCACAATGAAGGTTTCATGAGTTGAGTATGCATTGCCTTTGAATTATAACAAACTGTAAGAGCATTGTTACTAGAGTCTGGCAAATGAAAGTAGACACTCGAATTATTTGCAAACTTTTTATATGGTAATGCTTTATTAATGTCAACATAATTTTTTGGTGATTTGTTGTGGTCTTGATAATAGCATTTATTTAAGTGAAAAATTTATAAAACAATTAAAAGTGGATTACGGGAGATGTTGTTTCGCATGATGTCTAACTATCAAGAAAAACATCAGGAGAAAGACGTCGAATTAAAAGATAACCAAGAATTTTTACCTGTGGTGTTAGATTTCATAAGTTATTATGACGCTAATAAGTTGAATAAACCAAAATTATTACAGAATACTGTTGCTTTTTTATTGAGATTGATACATAATATATAAAATATTACCTACCTCAATTACCTATTGTATTTTATTCAGACGAAATAAAATAAATATTTCTAAAGTATCAAATTAGGTTATTCCAGTTATTTCATACTAGTTTTGGGGTTGCTATGCTGATATTTTTTTAAATTTTCCGCGCCTTTTCAGTCTCTACTTTCGTTTGCCAGACTCTATTACATTGCTTAGTTGTTGAATTTGTCGATTGTCGGACCTTTTTTCTAATGAATACTGTTGTGTGGGAAACTCTAGTACGAAAACTAAATAGGCCCTGTATTAAGTCCACGATAGGTGATTATGACAGGGCGGTGATCGTTATACACCGAAAGCTTTAAATAGGTACGCTTAGAACCTACAAGTATGCACACGGTAGGTTAAGAAAGATGCCAGCGGGTAATGTGCCAGTCGATGTTGATTTTAAAAGGACTTGGATGATGATGAGCAAGCTTAAGGTGTCGAGTAATTCAGTCTATCGAACGTATTATGTTTGACCGTACCAGTGGATTGTGGCGAAGGTCGGGGTCTAGAGATACCATTGTGTGAGAGCAATACAATTGCTGGTCGGCTAGAGAGCCGTGGCGTTGGAGGTTTTACTCGAGGGTTTCTATAAGCTTGGCAGTTTTTGCTGCTGCAGAAAACTTTAAAGTTTGTTTTGAATGACTACGGTACATGTACCGTAGTCATTCCAATCAAACTTTAATTTTTCATTACCCTGGGTCATGGCATTTCATGAAAATGAAAATTTTCACTATTTTCACGAATCCAATTATCTAGTTTGGTCAGGATTAGATGAGCGAATACTGTTTGGAAATTTTGTATGTTTCAGAAAAACATCCCTTGTATGATGGGAGATTGGCAGGATGGAGTAGACTAAGAGGACGTGTGGCGCAACACGACATGAGATGGCATGGATCAAGGACAAGATGATGCCTGCAGGTGATAGATTTGGGGATCTGTCACCTGAGAGAGGCCCGAAAAGGCGACGTGCTTTGTTCCACGCTCGCCTCTCAAGGGGAACTAAGGCCTATTGAACACCATGTGGTTTTAGTCAGTAGGAGTCTCACAAACCCCTAAACCCCTAAGCTTTCCCCAAGGGCTGAGGACATCCATGAGGAATTCCACATGATTCGATACACTGTTAAAACCTGACAATGAGGAATAGACGAGGACGCCTGTCTCGCAGGATGGCCGTGTCGGGTTTAGTCAATAGTACGGACGTCATAACAAATCGCAAGCACGCCATCTGGCGGCGAAGCAAGAACAACTACGCATTGGCGCGCTTTTTATAAGCACTTGCGTGGTGGGGAAGATGGCAGTTGAGTACTGACTATGGTACTGACAGCCGTAGAGCTAAGACGTCGTAGAATCAGTGTCGATCCGTAATATTAGTAATCAAGAATGTAACTACACATAGACACACTATTTGAATATACTCAGTGTATCGAATAATTTGTGTGATTTAATTTTCTCGATTGTACCCAACCTAACAGCCCACACACGATGCCTTAACCTAAGGGAATAGTAGTAGTTATTATAGTTATATTTCTCGGACCCTCCACAAGATAAGATGTGCCCGACTCACTTCTCGAAAATGACCATGTCACGTTGTACTGGGATCGGTCTATCATCACTGATAGAACTTGTTGCCAAGAAGCCGGATATAGTGGTGATAGACCGATTACCGCACAATGATCCCACACGACGAAAACCTCGTGAAAGTTCAGAAAGAGAAACAAATCAAGTATGTCGACTTAACACACGAGGTAGTTGACATGTGGAATGTGGACTCGGCGATCATTGTGCCAATTGTCGTTACGGCCAACGGCCTGATGGCCAATAGCCTCGATGACCATCGGTCGAGGCTGTCATTGCGCGGTTGGACCAAGGGCCTGATACAGAAGGCAGTACTCCTTGATTCGGTTCGCATTGTGAATATTGTGATGTAATGTTTAATTTGATACATTTTTGTGTTTCTTTCGCTATCTTTGGAATGCGCTGTTTACCGATGACATTGTGCTGGTTGCTTAGAGTGGCCTAGAGGTTCAGAGCAGATTGGAGGTGTGGTGGCACAGACTGGAAAGTGTTGGCCTGAAATTGAGCAAAACTTAAACTAAATACTTGTTCTGCGGTTTTGGCGGTCTCTTCAGTTCCATGCTCATAGCTGTCGCTGGAACGCCCATACCGATCTGCTCCGATTTCCGGTACCTAGGGTCACTTGTCCATGGGATGGCGACGTAGATCGAGACGTAACGGAACGGCTGCCTAATTGCGTAAGTGAATTCTGCAAAGGAAACAAGTCGATTCTTTCAAAGAATCAGAATCATTTCTTTCAACATTTTCGGTATTGCGAAACTAATTTGGAAAGCTAGCGTTAGCTTTCCAAATCCTCCTTTGAGTTGAACACAGACTACGGAGACAGATACTACGGAGTTGAAGATTTATGACATTTGCATTAAACAATACCAATAGTGAAGATTTATCTCGATTCTTCCGCTTTCATTCTTTCTTTTACAATCAATTCTACGTCAAAATATTGGTAATGAAAGGAGCATGACCTTTCCGTTTCAGAGTGAACGAAAAGTCGTTTTTGGGAAGGTTCCAACTTGTTTGCTTTGCAGAATTCACTTACGCAATTCGGCTGCGGATCAACTCAGTATGAATGAAATGGCGGCAACAACTTGCGAGTTTGCGACCCACGGATGCCCCTCAGGTTAAACGGGAAAATCTACCAGTCCATGATTAGACCTGTCATAGCTACTATATGGATCAGAATGTTAGGCTGTGAAAAAGATGGATGAAAAGAAATTGCATGTAGCAGAGATGAGAATATTGAGATGGATGTACGGACTGACGAGTACAGATAAAGTGAGAAATGAATATATTAGAAGAAATTTTAAAGTGGCGCCATAGACAGAAAAGTTAAAAGGCAACCCGTCTGTCCTGGTATGATCATATGATGAGGAGGGGTGAAACGCATGTTAAAAATGTGGATAGATAGAGAGAGAGGAAGAGGCAGGCCAATGAAAAGATGGATGGACTGTGTGAGGACTGATGAAAGAAAAGGGAGTCAGTGATAGCGTGACGGGGGACAGGACGGTATGGAAGAAGAAAACTTGTTGCGTCGATCCCAAGTAACATGGGATAAGGGCAGGCAGATGATGATGAGTAATGTGAGTACTAAACTTAAAAAACCATTCAAACTTGATTCGCTTGATGCACGCATAAAGTAGAGACAATGCCTTGTAGGGTTAATTTTACCCCACGTTATATGAGTGACCCCTAAGACGATCCACTGACAGAGCTTTTTCTATCTTGTATGCCGAGGATTCATCATCATCATCATCCACAGCCTGACTTCGCCCACTGCTGAGCATAGGCCTCTCTCTTCTTGTACCAATCACCACGTTCCCGTGCCAACCTCATCCAGGTTCTACCCGCAATGGCAACAATGTCATCGGCCCATCTCGCCGCGGTGATGATAGGTGGAGTAAGGTGGTGACTGAATGGCGTCCAAGGACTGGAAGAAGAAGTATTGGTCGTCCAGCGGCGAGATGGGCCGATGCCGAGGATTAATGTAAAGAAACTGAAGATGTGACTTAAAGACCTTACTAGCCCGAATATTAAAAAAAAACATAATTTGACGTTAGGGATGGGCGTTTTCGGCTTTTTGCGCAAACGGTTACGTAACCAATATACAGTTTTCATATCGATGTCAGAAGTACAGTTTGCAAACGATAACATGATATTTAGATGAGAAAACTAACAACGAACGCGAACAAACGCAAACTCACACTACTGGTATTTAAATTATTTATCAGTTTAGCTACTTGTAACTGCGGCAATTTCTCTTCATGCTTTACTTGGCTTTGGACTTGCAGAAAAGTTTTTGAATAGTTTTTTTTTTTTTGTCATTTGAGATAACATTGTACATTTAAATAATCCCATTTTACAGCCCGTTCAACCGATTTTTACTTCTATTGCGTTGGTAATATGACAAATGGCAACTGTAAAAGTTAGTTTTGGTAACAGGTTTATGCTTTTTATGCCATATATATCACCATATATATCCTTATACTTACGGGATAGAACTCAAAATTGGTTGAACGGACTGTAAAAAGGGGTTGTAAATGAGGTAGCGATATGGTTCCTATCGGTTTGAAGTTTGCGTTTTGTTCGTACGTCTTTGCATTGTTACGGTTTTAGGTTTTGAGTTATTCGTTCTCGAACGCAAGTAGTTTTGATTCGATACATACAGTTTTTGTGATATCGGTTATTTTGATATGGATATCGATATGATATGATATCGAACCACATAACCGATATAAGTTACGTTTTGATATATTGGTCACATCCATATTTGACATTGACATTGACATTCATGCATGCACCCGTAGCTTGTGTTTGTTTATAATTATTTTGTTTACTGATATTTAGACGGTTTTATCGTAAAAATGGATGAATTAAAATATTGTCGAGTATGTCTTATAACTGATGTGAAAATGTTTAGATTGGAAACTACGTCGAGCGATTCCATCGGTGTTGTTTACTCACATTTGGCGCAGATTTCGGTAAGACATTCTAGAATGCGATATATTTACTAATAATTATTAATAATTTGTATTTTTGGCTTGTTGGATACTGAAGGAGCTCGTAATTAACTTTAGTACATTTGTAAGCAGCCTGCAAAACGGGACGCTTTCAAAGGGGTACCTATGGGACAAAACTGCGGCTATTATCCTATAAGATAAATAAAATATTAAGTTAAAATTAATCTTTGCTCATATTCATTCAAGAAAAACAATACAAGGTAGGTACAATATTATTTCATTATTTAGTTTTCTATTTCAGATATTTGATCGGAATCAACATGTGTGTTTTGAATGCGCCAGTCTCCTCTACAAGTATCAAGAATTCAAGTCAAAATGTCTTAGAGCTCACAACATTATATCTAGAATAAAACTTGGTTCATCACAAGCAAGTATTTCAAAATAACTTTTTCAATAAATCACTTATTCTTTTTGTCTTTAAAACTAATAATCAAATTGCAGGTTACAAGGCAAACCCTTACAACTGTTAACAGGAAAATAAACAAATTGGAATCCAACTTGATATTGTCTCCAGTAGCAGTACTTTATGAAGTACCTGCAATTAACACAGAAACAGAAAGTATTAATATTGAGGAAAAAGAAAATAAAGAATTAGAAATCAATGTAAAAATGGAAGAAGTCAACAACATAGAACCAGAAAAGAACTATGATTACAACAATGAATCTTATCATGAGGATTATATTGATTCTACAGAAGAGTCAGTGCCAGAAAGGATTGCACAGCCTAAATATAGAAATAAAACAAAAAAAGAACCAAAGACTAAAAAAAGAAAAGTTAAAACTGTTATAAAAAGCGAAGATGATTTCAGTGATGATGAACCTTTATCAAAGAGTGTCAAGAAGACAGTGGCCATAAAGCCAGTTAAAAAAAAGAATGGTTTGAACATTAGTTACTTTGATGACTATGCAACTGTTGTGTTTCTTACTCCAGAGGATGCTAGAAAGGAGGTGCTGTTGAGAAAAGAGTCCAGTAACTATAAAAAGTCGCCATTTAAATGTGATTTATGTTTTAGAGGATTTGAAGCAAAAGCGGCATTTGAGAATCATCTCAAGAAACATAGCATTGTAAGTATTATACTAATGAATAAATTCTAAATATTCTGGTACAGTTTTGATCATATTTTTTTTTTATTATAGTACATTTATTTAAATATGTACATACTTATACAATAAACAAAAGTAAACTATACAAAATTATACTTAAACTAACTACTTATGCTATATACAAAAGAAAGGTACACTTAGTCGTCTTTTTTTATTTAGTTTAAATTGTGGGAGTCTTTAAGTCAAGTGTGAGTAGGTTTCTTCTAGGTAAGCGTGCTATATCGTCGACCACATCATAGCTTACCATCAGGTGAGATAGTGGTCAAGAGCGAGCCTATCAATAATAAAAAAATATATATGTTTGTTTGCAAGCTTACTTGCAACATGTTCATCTAGATTTGTTTCTTCTTCAAGAAATTATACATGATAACCAAGGTAAAATCAAAAATCCTTGATACCTAAAAGATATACGCAGTTTCGAGATTAGAAGCAAACTATTTATTTCCAAGAACATATTGACAATCAGAATTATAAGTTATTTTGAAGTACCCACATGTATTTAATTTTACAATCACCCACACAACCAATATACACAACATACCTTCCCATCATAATCTATAAGTAACAAACTAATTAATCAACATAATTATATCAATGAGCAGAGAGTGTTTAACTTAGCCAATACAAATTCTAGAACTTATTCTTCAGCAGCTGTATTAGGTATTCCAATGATGTCTGGCCATAACTCAGGAGGAGGTATCTCTATTGGTGGCTCTGGTGAATATGAGCTTGACCGTGATTGCCTTCTCTGATCAGTGAGCAATGGTCTGTCACTTAATTGAGTTGATACGCGAGTCAGTATTTGATCAGCATGACGTCGGTGTAGCTCACCATCCTCCGTCCTCACCATATATGAGCTAGGCCCTTCTACCATTTCTACAGTAGCTCTCATCCATTTCTCTCCTGATCCATAGTTGCGCACCAAAACTGGCTGGTCCACTATAAAGCTCCTTACGGCCTGTTGTTGAGCTCTATTATTTGGCTGTTGTTCCTGTGGACTTGGCGCATTATCAGGATGTAAGCTTGATACAGCTGTTCTATATTTACGTCCGTTCAGCATCTCTGCAGGGGTTTTATTAGTAGAACTATTTGGCACTGTCCTAAGTGAATAAAGCGCTCTAGGAAGCTTTTCACTCCACGGTAGGTGGGTCAGGGACATTTTCTTTAACTTATTTTTAAAGGTTTGTATTGCACGTTCGATTTGTCCATTTGTAGCTGGATGATAGGGCGGCGAGTACAAATGCTTTATGCCATTATTTTGCAAAAATATATTAAATTCATTCGAAGTGAATGCCCTGCCATTGTCTGACACAAGTATATTAGGTAGGCCCTGTGATGCAAATATTTTCCTGCATACTGTTATCACTGCCTCACTAGACATGGAAGAAACAATTTCTGCTTCAAACCATTTACTGTAACTGTCAATCATAACAAGAAAGGTTTTGCCTTGGAATGGGCCTGCAAAATCCACATGCACCCGACTCCATGGTTTTTCAGTAACAATCCAAGCTTGTGGATCTCTCGGTGGATTATTTCTAACTGCTTGGCATGCCTCACAGCTTCCCACCATTCTCTCAATTTGTTTTTCCATTCCTGACCACCACACATATCCTCTTGCAAAAGCTTTTGTCTGGACTACACCAGCATGCGGTGCATGCAATAATCTCAGTACCTCCTGTTGTAAACTAGAAGGAATAATGACTCTATTGCACCACAATAAACATCCTTTATTGTGTGAAAGAGCCTCTCGTCGTGTCCAAAATGGCTGCAGAGTGGTGTCCGGAGCTTTATTTGGCCAACCATGAAGAATGTGGAATAAAACCCGCTTCAACACCTGATCTCTCCCTGTTTCTGTGGCTAGTTTAGATATGTCTAAGTTCCAGCCGGCAGGTTGTTCCTCCAATAACAACACATCTCTAAGCGGCTTCACAGATATTTCAGAAGTCTCAGGCTCAGTCCAACTACTAAGCGCATCTGCATTGCCAATCAATCTTTCAGCTCTATACTTGATCTGATATTTGTAACAAGCTAGTTTAAGAGACCATCGCAATATTCTGGGGGAGATTTGATCAGGAATTTTTTTGCTTGGGTTAAATAGACCCACCAAGGGCTTGTGATCCGTAACAATAGAAAATGCAAAAAATTCGGTCGCAGGTTTAGCTTCAGGTCGCAAACTTGCAAAAAATTCGTGAAATTTCTTCAACCCAAACATGATCGCTAGAGCCTCCTTACCAATTTGTCCATACTTTCTTTCGTGAGGCTGCAAGGTACGCGAAGCCATCATAACGGGTTTTTCGGATCCGTCATCCATTATATGTGCTATTACCGCTCCTAGTCCATAGTCTGATGAATCACAGATAAGCAATAACTCGCGTTCGACCTCATAACCAATTAAGGTCAAATCAGAAGCCAGGAGATCTTTTGTCTTATCAAATGTAGTTTGTTCAACCTCACCCCAATACCAAGGCTTCTTCGTCTCCAAAAGACGGTACAGAGGTTCCAGCAAAGTTGCTTTATCAGGCAAAAACTTTTCATAGAAATTGTACAAGCCTAGGAACGCAAGTAGAGCCTGCTTGTTCGTTGGGGCTGGCTTTTCTTTAATTTCTTTGACCATCTGAGTCAATTGCTCTTCCAGTTGTTTCTTCAAAGGAAATGGCACCGGGCGAGCTTTCATAAAACGCGGCGTGGCGTTCGCACGCACTTGTAGTGAAACTTCTGGCCCCTTGTACTCTCCAAGACTTTCCTTAAATAACTCGGGAAACTGTTTCGGCAAATCATTATTAACATCTGCAAGTGTCGAACTGATTCCAGTTACTTGCAGGTCTAACGCTTTAAACCAACTTCGACCAAGAAGGCTGGGTCCCTCACCCGATACTACAAACAGCTCACATTGAGCCTCTTTGTTGCCCAACGTGACATGTACGTATGTGACGCCAAGGACTTGCATGGCTTCACGAGAATATGTCACTAATTTAACGTTGGTACGCCGTAGAGGTGGAGGTTGGATCCACAGGCGTCGATAATTAGCTGTCGAGATTATTGTTCGAGAAGCTCCAGAATCAACCTCCATTGCAATTTTAGCACCATTCATTGTTACATCTGCCTTTATTGGAGGTGTGGGTTAAACTGTCCGGGAAACACGATGTTAGTTAAGTTACACGCCATTTTGATACTGATAATATCCTAATTTTCCGAAGTCGCCAATAAAAGATATACGCAGTTTCGAGATGAAGCAAACTATTTATTTCCAAGAACATAATGACAATCAGAATTATAAGTTATTTTGAAGTACCCACATGTATATTAATTTACAATTACCCACACAACTAATATACACAACAGTTTGCAAGCTTACTTGCAACATGTTTATCTAGATTTGTTTCTTCTTGTACATGGCAAAATAAAATTGGTTACGGCAACAAGACCATGATACCATATACATGATATCCAAGGTAAAGTCAAAAATCCTTGATACCCATCACATCTGTGGAGTTATTATAACAAACTGAATTTGACCCTGTATTTTTACTAGAATAAAAGCATAACATTGTGTCAGTCGGGGTCCGGACTGGCATTGAAGATCTTTGCAAGTTGTTTCCACAGTCTAAGCCAGGGGTCACCAAATGGTAACAATATGGAATGTAGATGACCAGACCGCCAACCAATTTTGTGTGGACCATATGTAAACAGTACAATATAATTTACTTTTGTTACTTGAGTAGGTACGTAATTTAAAAACAAAGCACTTTGTTCTATTTTTTTTGCACTATGTTTTTATAGGCATCCTAAATTGTCATTTAAGTTTATTATTTCAATTTTAACAAAGTAAATATACATGACGATGTAAAGGGTGGGGCAACTTACGGACTGCGCCGGTAATATTATATTTAAAAAACGGTCCCCGAATGAAAGTAATTGGTGAGGCCTGGTCTAATCCATAAACTCTGACATCAGTCTTGCCAAGGGGTATCGTGTTATAACCAGTTATATTATCTTATCTTGTGGAGGGGCCAAGAAATAACTCGGACACTTCGACCCATTGGGATCTATTGTGGTCCCCTAGATAACTTACTCCTCCCCAATCTCGTTGAAAACTCTTTTCATGGTTATAACCAGTTGCTGGGTTCTGGAGGTCAGATAGGCACTTGATCCATGAAAAATACTGGTACCAGCATCCAGTTATACTGGAAGCTGACCCCAATAGTTCAAAGAAAGCTAGGCAAATAAATTTTTGTGAGAATAAACTTTTTTTATTTTTTTTATTTTTTATTTGATATAGGTTCGCGCTTGACCACCATCTCACCTGATGGTAAGCGATGATGTGGTCGACGATGGATCGCGCTTGCCTAGAAGTAACCTATTCACTCTTGACTTAAAGATCCCTAGATTGTAGCTATCGGGAAACACAGACTCCGGCAGGGAGTTCCACTCCTTAGCTGTACGCATAATAAAAGTAATAAACGAGAATAAACGTAATTTTGCAGTATTTTTGTCTATTTTCAGGAGAATGGAGAATACGAATGTGATCTCTGCCACCTCAGGTTTCCTCAACAAGTGCACTTGTGTAAGCACAGACTGTCATGCCATAAGAGGAAATTTAGCTGTAAATTATGCTCATACATTTGTTATTGCACGTAAGTAATATTATTTTAGTTATTGTGTAATATTATGTAGCAGAGTGTACTTTTTACCCTACTGCCGAAGGAGGGTAATGTGTTTATCAGTCTATGTATATATGTATGTTTGTTCCTATGTGGCGTTCTAGAGACCAAACGCGTTGGCCGATTTTGATGATTCTTACGTCAATCGATTCGTATTAACCTTGCCAGTGTCACTGTCTACACTATAATTGGAAAATAGAAAAATGGCGGCTTTGCGTGCCATATTGTGGGGGCCCAATAGTTTTTCTTCCATACCTATCGTATGGGGTATCAAAATAAAATGATTTAAGAGGTGATTTCAAAAAATATATAATACTTATAAGTTTTAATGTAGATACCTAACCGATTTTTTTTTTTAATTAAAAAGTTATAAATAAAAAAAGTTAATTCAAAATATCAAAAGCCCGACTCCTTAAGAAGCGAACTAAATAGACGTAAACAAGAAGAAAATCATGCTGTGCAGTCGGCGGATATATCTGGTTTTAATCAGCCAGCTCGCGAATATGTACTTCTTGTTTACGTGCAATCTTTAAATACGGGTATAGTCTAATTTAACTTAATTTAATTTAAGTTAAGAAAATTGAGCACCATGATAAAAATCTCGAATAAGAGTCTCACGTGATTAATAGACAATCCCTGTTTGGCTAAAAACCAAACAGGGATTGTGGGTTCCTTAGTAAAACAACAAGGAAGTCAAGGTACCATTATAGATTAATCAAGTCCATACACACACTAACCCCCGATTTCTGATTTAAGTATTTTAAGTTGAGTTTTTGTCATTCTCTACTTAAGCCTGAAAACCTTTCAAAATTTGGCATTTAAGTATGGTTTGACACATTCTAAATTCCAAATACTCAATTCACAAATCGGCCATAAAAAGCTGTTATTACCCGACTACGGCGAAGCCAAAAGGAAGGATTATGATTTTAGCAGTCTATGTATGTTTGTATTAACGTATGTTCCTCCGTAGCGCCTAAACTATTCATCCGATTTTGAAAAAATAAGGTATGAATCGATTCGTTATTATGGCCCGGGTAACATAGGCCTAAAAAAAATCCATAGTCGTGTTAAATTTTTTTTTTTTTTTTTGCCTTAGTTTTAGAATAATTAATCATGCCTACAAAGATGAGTAGTAAACCATAAAAAATCATTTTTACAGTTACCAAGCGAAAACACATGTAAGTCTTCACAAAGGAAAGAAGTATCCCTGTAAACACTGTGGCGAAATATTCAGGTAATTAACTGACTTGAATAAAAATGTTAAACTGCAGAACCCAGCTGTCACGTGTCATCAGATCATTGACAACTTTTAGGGATATGGAGCCCGAAACTATGATAACCATCCTAGGCCGTTTGTTCACGACGTGACACACGACACGATACAATGTAGTCACGATTCAAAGCCCCATATATTTGTATGGAACTTTTGTTCTTGGACGACACTGCTCCACACGCGACACGATTTACGATCGGCTATGTCGTCGATGCCGCTATGTCGTCGCGACTTTTTTGCAGAGACGATTTAGCTTTACAAAACATGAGCTTGTTGACGACACGGCACACCGCACCGCACGGCTCGCGCGTTATTCGTCGCTCACGCACTTGTAGAACAAAACAAGTGCTCGTGAGCAGTCTCGTTGTCTACTCCCTATCTCCGTCAACGAAGTTACGAGTCCCGTTCGAAAGTACTCCGATTCGGAGTGAAAAAAACAAGTGTTAAGTTAACATTTTCGGACGGGTAAAATCACATCGTGAGTGTGTCAAATTTTATTGGCATTTATTAGTAGTTCGGGACCCGAACGTATCATGAGTCCGTATGTGATACGGAGTAGGAAACGCCCGGTGCTCGTAACGAAGGCCGAAACTACGGCCTTCGTGCTCAGGGAGTAGACCCCCTGTGTCGTGTCTAGTGAACAAACGAACGGAGGACAGACCGTCTGCAGTGTGTTGTGTGTTAAAAATCGTTACCGCACATCGTGTCGTGCGGTGCCTCGTGATCTAGAACGAACGACCTTTGTGGACGAATGGTTGGCGATTGTTTTATGGTCAATACTGGTATTTGGCTGTGTCACAGATAATATAATACTAGCATACAGATGCCTCACCCCATACAAAGAAACTTTGCCGACGTAACTAGCGTTTTTCATCTGATTATACCGATTATTTTTGTAAAACGATCGCGTTTGGTTCCGTTCCACGGCGATAGATAGATCACCATAAATATCCGTGGAACGGAACCGAACGCGATCGATGTACAAAAAATAATCAGTATAGTCAGTACAGTACGTCGGCACGGTTTCCTTGTATGGGATGAGACACCACTGGCTGTGTATATTTTTGCATGCATTTACAATGGCATGCAAGCTATTTGCACATGTTCATACCTGCAAGTCACAGGCATGTGTATTTTCGCCCATATGTGTACCTACAATCTCAAAATCATTAAAAACTTGCAGTATGCCTAACAGCCTGTTAATGCACAAACGCATGAAGCATTTGAAGGAGTCTGTGCGTGAAAGCGTTTGTGAACTTTGTGGAAGCACTTTTGGCACACCCAGGGGACTGTTCCTACATATCATGAAGGTGCATAGGCAGGTAAGATACTTTTTCTTCTATACCCTGCAGGTAAGATAGAAATTCCAGAGTGGAGGCCCAGTGGTATCGGTCGCGACTTACAAATTGTAGGTCGTGGGTTCAAGCCCAGGCAGGCGCTTTACATTGTGTAAATTATTTCATCACTTTTGCTCTCAAAACGGTGAATTTCATTTAGCAAATAAAACATTACATGCAAATAGGGAATATGCATGTAATTATGGCGAACGCGGGGCGACGCGCATTTAGGCGGGAGTGGGGTCGAAGTGCACAGTTATTTGACCGTGTTGTATTTAATTTCAGGACAAAAATGACAAGCTTGGGCCCGAATGTGAAGACTGCGGCGTTCACTTTACATCAGAACTGGCGTGGAAGCGACACCTTGTCCTTTCTACTAAACATAAAGTCAGGTAATTTTCTCTCTTATGTCTTAATTTCTGAAGGTCGTCCCGTCTTGGTTAGCTTTGAGTCACTGACGAGCTGCTTCCAAGCCATTCAGTCTTCGGATTTTCTCAGGGTAGTGGTCATCGTGACTTCAGCTAGAAAAACGGCAAAAAAATCACGTTTGTTGTATGGGAGCCCCACTTAAATATTTATTTTATTCTGTTTTTAGTATTTGTTGTTATAGCGGCAACAGAAATACACCATCTGTGAACATTTTAACTGCCTAGTTATCACGGTTCATGAGATACAGCCTGGTGACAGACGAACAGACAGACGGATCGCGGAGTCTTAGTGATAGGGTCCCGTTTTTACCCTTTGGGTAACACTAAAAACACAAAAAAACACTGTGAAAGCTTAGGTGAAGTGAGCACCAATTGCGCTGTCAGTGATGCTAGGCGGCATCGACGAAATGGTACATTTACAATCATATCAACGATCGTGTTTACCAAATATGATTGGTATTGCTATTGAAAATTAAAGGGGTAATAATAGTATATTTAATTAAACTCTGTTGGTCAGTGCATAGTTAAACTCAACGAAGATGCATATTTCTAAAAAAAAAAAATACTTTATCCAACTACACACACAACGTAATGTACCAAATATGAAAACAAAAAAATATTGTATAAACACGTACTTCTTTTTCGTGGACAGGTAAAGTTAAAAAAATAAAACATTTCAGTGCAATATTTGCCTTCGATTTTCAAACTGCATCATAAAATAACTTTTTAATTTTTATAGCATATTTTTACTTTTAAATTTATTGCCGCGAATGGGCTCATTGACCTAATGGAGAAAAATAGTGTCATTGTCTATGGATGCGTGCGTTGCGCAGTCATGCGCAGTGAGAATCGCCATACCACATATATGTTCCGTTTCCACTTTGTTTTATTTCAACTATATGAGTGAAGATAAAATAGTGTATGCAACTGTATATAATTAGGTATTAAAACCCCTGTTATATGACCATTTCATAAACTGCTATTATGTAATTTTATTATAACTATTTTGTATTCGTGATACAACCCCTTTTTATTACACGGTCAATATAACTGTGCTGTTATAATATCTCAAAACTTTGTGGAACATAAACTTGAAAATATTGACTCGGTACATTTGCATTAATGTAATTCTTCATGTTTAGACGATATTTTTATAATTAAGAAAAAATCTATAGCTCTTATCATATTCGCTAAACTCGATGGCCGAGAAGTGATATTTTGATGGCGAACGGCGGTCAAACCCTTTGCGTTGCCGAATTCACAATCAGGCTGCAGGTGTGATATGATGTTACCGAATTTTTTAAATAGTATCTTATTACGCCCACGAATCTGATAAGTGCACGTCTGTGGAGTTTCGTTACCTAATTTAATTTGAAGCTAGGCCTTAGTATTTATGAGATTATTATGTACAAAGAGATTGCAAACGATTTTAGACCGTGTTTCGTTACAGTAACGGTTGCAAATTCTGCGGCGACACATTCTTGAATGAGGACGATCTCAAGACTCACTTGAGAGTGCACTCACGGAAGCCAATAAACAGATGTAATAATGTGAAACTACCCGCCGCCTGTGTTATTGTGAGTATTGAACTACATCTTACCTACCTTAGTATTGTAGGTGATGATGATGATGCATTGATGCTGGTTATTGAAGTAGACAATAACAGGCTAGTATTGTATTATTATTATGAAAATTAATCAATCTGGATAGCCTTTTTTCCAACTATATTGAGGTCGGCTTCCAGTTTTACCGGATTCAGCTGAGTACCAGTGTTTTACATGGAGCGACTGCCTATCTGACCTCCACAACCCAGTAACTGGGTAACACGATACCTCTTGATTAGACTGGTGTCAGATCTCAGGCTTCTGACTACCAGTAACGACTGTCAAAGATAATGTAAATGATTTTTTTGTTAAATTTAACCTACCTCATCGAGGCGGGTATCGTTGTTTAGTAGATAAATATTGTATTTTTTGTTTTAAAAAATATTGGAAAACAAAGGAATGAGAAGCCACCAAAGTTAGCTTTTTTTTTACAAAATATAGTTCCGATTTTTTTTTAAGAGCCCAAAACATCACCAAATTTCTAGTTCATAAGGTTAATCCTTATGAACTAGAAATTTGGTGATGTTTATTATTATGTATATTTCACTAACACATTCCAATATAATGATAAAACAGATTTCCCTCACTTTTCCTATTACAACCAACTTAATTTTGCGGTTCGGTACGGAACCCTAAATGCGAAGTCCGACACGAAATTGGCCCGGTTTATATAATTTAATTGTGCTTTTGCATATAGTGTATTTTATTGGAGCGACCAGTGTACGTGTCGTTGGTCATGAATTCGAACCCAGACAGGCGATTTACTTAGTGTAAATTATTTCATCACCTCCACTCTTAAAACGGTGAAGGGAAACATCGTGTGGAAACCGGCATGTCCTAGAACCAAAAATTCGAAGACGTGACATTCACCAACCCGCACTGGGCCCGCGTGATGGATTAAGCCCATTACCTCTCTCACAGAGAAGATGCCTGTGTCCCAGCAGTGGGAACATTGTAAAGCTGATGATGATGTATTTTCTTGTGTTGTACGGAATAAATGTTTAATCTACATACAGGGTGTCCCAGAAATCGACGTCAAGCCGTAAATGGGTGATAGACCAAGTTATAACAGATCTCAGAAAAATACGAAAAAAAATCTATCTCATGTTTAAAAAAAATTATGGTCACTTTAAAAATTTACTAAAAAAATCAATCCCTGTAATGGTTCTTTAACTCCAATTGCTACAAATCCCATAATTTATCAATTTTTTTTATTATTATGTAATCTTGAATAATGCTTGTGTAGATTTTTGCCTAAAATTCAAAGCCAACTCCTCCTACTTGGAAGAAAATTAAACTTTTTCAAAACCAAATTATTCAAATTTACTATTTCGCCCAACTTTAACTGACTGTACTGAAAAAAAAATGTACTACGCTAGTTTGGCAAGTAACATGAAAAATTGGCGCATTTAATAAGGATTCAAAAATGGTGTAACACTTGCTAGATTACGTTTTCAATAATTGGTCAAGTTTTTTTTTGTAGTCTCAGTTTTTACAAAAAATGTCCATACTTCCTTAAAATGACTTTAGCTTACCTAAAGCTTTGCTAAACTCCGTTTCTAGTTCGATAGAGACGGAGAGAGTCATTTTACGAAGTGTGAGCGAGACAGAGAGTGACGCCACCTTTATCAGTGACACAACCTTTATCATGAAACGGAGATACAATTTACCGATGAGTGCGAATGAGACAGCAGTAGTTATTGTTCTGTTTTGTAAGCGCAGACGCACACACAATTACAAATCAGTACGTTACGCTGCTTTGTTTACTGCGCATCTCCGTATTCGTTCATGTTGATTCCGTACTTACCACTTTTTGCGTTGTTTTCTGGACTTAATTGCTTGTGATTTGGACTGTTTAATTCCTCTTTCTGACGACCTGTGCTTTACTCTGGACTGTTGCTGATCCTGTGATTGTGTAGTACTACCATGGCTGTGTACACTGCATTGGAATATGCGAACATGCACCTCGTTTATGGGGAATGCAGATGCAATGCCAATGCAGCCGCTAGACTTTATCGTGAGAGGTACCCGAACAATTGTCACCCAGATCATCGAGTTTTTATTAATGTGCACCGTTCACTATCAGAGGGACGATTCCCTAACCAAGTACATGGTGAAGGAAGACATCGTAATCCGTACGAAGACGTCGTACTACAAGCAGTCCAAGAAGACCCAAGTGCTTCTGTACGTGGAATCGAAACAAGCACAGGTGTATCTAAGAGTACCGCCCACCGAATCTTAAAAAAGAACGAGTTCCACCCGTATCATGTACAGCGAGTACAATCATTACTGCCACGGGATTACGCTCCCAGAGTTGCGTTTTGCCAAAGGATGCTAGAAAGGCACAGAGAAGACCCTCGATTCTTAGAGAAGATTTTATGGACCGATGAGTCAACATTTAAAAAAGATGGCTACATGAATTTGCACAATTTGCACGAGTGGCATGTAGAAAATTCAAATTTGATGAGGCAAGATAAGTCACAGTATCGATTTAAAGTAAACATGTGGACCGGGATACTAAATGGCAAAATAATTGGACCTTTTGAGCTGCCAGAGATTTTGAATGGCGCAGTTTATTTGGATTTTCTTCAAAATACTTTACCAGATTTATTAGAAGACGTGCCACTGAACGTTTACAGGGAAATGTGGTTCCAGCAAGATGGCTGCCCAGCGCATTATGCCCGTTTAGTAAGAGAACATCTTGATGAAGAATACGCGCTCAGGTGGATAGGGCGCGGTGGGACAATCTTGTGGCCACCCCGTTCGCCTGATTTAAATCCCCTAGATTTTTTTTACTGGGGAGCGGTAAAAGAGAAAGTGTACTCAAAAACAATAGAGAATTTAGCCGAGCTGCGGGAAAGAATAACGGAAGCCGTTGTCTTTGTAAATAGGGGAAGATTTGCCCGGAAAATAACCAGATCTTTTTTAAGAAGATGTCGTGCTTGCATTGCCGTCGAAGGAAGGCAGTTTGAACATTTATTGTAATAAAAAAAAAAAAATCTGATAATTTGTTTTTTTTTTCTAAGATGAGAAAACTGGTCCTGACTTAAAGTAAAAAGGTTGAGTCACTATCATAACTTTGCTCTTAAATTACGTAAAATTTCGATTTCTTATCTCGCTCACACTTCGTAAAATGACTCTCTCCGTCTCTATCGAACTAGAAACGGAGTTTAGCAAAGCTTTAGGTAAGCTAAAGTCATTTTAAGGAAGTATGGACATTTTGGGTAAAAACCGATACTACTTACAAAAAAAAAATTGACCAATTATTGAAAACGTAATCTAGCAAGTGTTACACCATTTTTGAATCCTTATTAAATGCGCCAATTTTTCATGTTACTTGCCAAACTAGCGTAGTACATTTTTTTTTCAGTACAGTCAGTTAAAGTTGGGCGAAACAGTAAATTTGAATAATTTGGTTTTGAAAAAGTTTAATTTTCTTCTAAGTAGGAAGTTGGCTTTAAATTTTAGGCAAAAATCTACACAAGCATTATTCAAGATTACATAATAATAAAAAAAATTGATAAATTATGGGATTTGTAGCAATTGGAGTTAAAGAACCATTACAGGGATTGATTTTTTTAGTAAATTTTTAAAGTGAACATAATTTTTTTTAAACATGAGATAGATTTTTTTTCGTATTTTTCTGAGAACTGTTATAACTTGGTCTATCACCCATTTACGGCTTGACGTCGATTTCTGGGACACCCTGTATGAAGTTGAGTGCTGGCTATTATACTTCTTCGTCGCGTCTATGATTCCAAATTATTATTATTTCTTGTATAGGCATTTTTTGCCATGTATCTTATCTTATTTTGTGAAAGGGCCAAAAAATAACTTGGACACTTCGACCCATTGGGACCTTTTGTTGTCCCCTAGATAACCTACTCCTCCCCAATCTAGGATATATGAGCCTATAGTCTTCTTGTCTTGGATATCCAACCCCTAGGAGACTTATTCACTTACCAGCCATGCATCGCATGTGCTCAGAAGGCGCTGTTTATGTTCCCCACACAACCTGCACATGGGTGTCGTGGTAAGACCCATCTTCATGAGCATGTCGTTGGTTCCACAGTGGCCAGTACTGGCCCCAAGCGGGTAGCGGATTTGCCCCATGCTCATATTCCAAATACATTCCCGTGCTTTGAACGTAGAGTCCAGGCATTTCTTGGAGTGTTGTTTGCCATGTAGCTCCGCAATCTCATTGTGGACTACCCCAGCTATAATACTGAACATCTGTTTATTCTAGTGCGACAAATGGCTAGTGAACCGCGTGGAGTACAAGTCACACGTGACGTCAGAGCACCCTCTCAGCGACGAGGCGAAGAAGTTCAGCGCCGACGACCACACGCCCTTCGTATGTGAAGTTTGTGGGCAGATGTTTAAGGTATTTTTTGAATAATTTAATTTATTGGCTTTGTAGATTAGTGATGTCATCGGATTATTATAAATTGTAACTCTATGGCATTCACGTGAGCTGTGTAAGTACTGGCAGCAACCCTACCAATGAGGGGCGTGTTTATAATTTCACTGGCACACTAAAACGGATAGATTTAAGACTGGTGCACTGATTGGTCGTATTATTCTATTCGAAATGCTCAGTTCACAATTTATCAAGTGTGTCACATCGACCGGTCCTGTGCTTCTCGCATCCAGCGAATTGCCGCAGCCTTATTCAGATCATCGGTCCTCCTAAAACATTTGAATCAAGAATCTGGTAATCATAGATTAAACTAATACAGTCTCATCACCGTACATTTTTCTGCATACTGGCAACCTTCTTTAGAATAACGACGTGCGTCATAATTTGACCGTATAAAACAACATGACAAAGCAACCAACGTATCTCATAGCCTTGTCGCTATCCAAACCAGAAGAGAGAAATAGTCGCCTTTTACCTAAGTTACACTGTATATACATATATAAACTCATGCCTTTTACCCATAGGGAAAAAGTTGTTATACTGTAATCTCACATAAACTTGAATACACTTAACTAGTGGATTTAACTGTGACGTGTTTCTCTCACTAACGGCAAATCAGTGTACGGAGTTAACTACGACCCGTACATTAAATGGTCCTTCGAGCCGGATCATATGGTCATAAAGTTTTTATAAGACCCCTATCGTCCATATTAGCCTTTGAAGTAATCTTACCAAATTTATTTTCCAGCAACAATGCTTCCTAACATACCACCAACGGAAGCATACGGGCGAGCGTCCGTATAAGTGCCACGACTGCGAAAAAACGTTTCAATTGGCCGGAGCGCTGTCCATACATCGCAGTATACACAATCGTAAGAGGCCACACAAGTGCGAGATGTGCGCCCGTGTGTTCACATTCAAGAGTGCCCTTAACAAGCATATGAAGGTAATTTATGTTTTAAGGACTATATTATCTTCTTAGATCGTTACAAGTGCCACGACTGCGACAAAACGTTCCAGTTGGCCGGGGAGCTGTCCGTTCACCGCAGTATATACAGTTTTTTTCTGTACACTTGCGATGATGGAAAACCGGGGATGATGAATTAAACCGCCCGTGTTGATTGTGGTACGAATAATGTAATAATAATGTTATGAATTTACGGTTCACCGTACTGTACTATATCATCTTCTTAGAGCGTTTGCGTAATGTATTTGATCCGAATCAGACTTCTATCCAAATTGGGATTGTTCTGAACTCGGACGTAAACAGTTTGGATCAAGAGCGTAATCCCTCTTTCAACTTCGGACCGGTAACGCCGAAGTACACCAACGTTCCTACCGTACCTGCATTTACAAAGCAAGTTAGTAGACAAAAAACTATTCTAATCTATTAAAAACAATGCTTGTTTGTTGGAATGTTTTACGCTGCCGTACCGTTTATCCGATAGCGAGAAAACTTTGTTAACTTATTGATTGCACTTACGCGAAAAAAATTTACTTAAAGTAGGTGACGCAATGCAGTGCGCCGGGTACCAGCTAGTTAATAATAATAATTGCCAACTTGACTTGCCTTGCACATTACCTGTATTGAATAACAGAGAAAGAAAATAAATTTACTTGGCAGATTAGGGCACACAATAATCTGATGATATAAAAGCAACGTATAATTGGTAGCACAGTCAGTTTATAATTAATCTCGCGTGGTTATAAATAAACTGTTGAAAAGTGAACTTGATCATTTCATTTATATTATACTGCTCGGTCAAAAAACTATGCACTGGGCTCTGTCAAGTCACTCTGATGTTTGACTCTCGCTATTGGCGAACGCGGGGCACCGCGCGGGTTGGCGGGAGTGGGGGCGAAGTGCACAGTTATTTCGACCGAATAGTAGGTTATGTTGAGATAGGAGCCTTTTTGGTCCGCACGGGATTTTATTATTGTTAAATTTTTTGCTTATTTCTCGCGTCTCCTGTGCAGGTCACAAATAAATATATTTTCATTCTTTCTATGTTTCTCTGCTTCTTGCCCCAACTTCTGCAAAGCGTCTTAACACTACTTCATTCCTTTCCGCAGGTTCACCTTGGCATTCGTCCCCACAAATGCGCGATCTGCGACAAAGGCTTCATCCACATGTGCGACTTAAAGCTTCACATCAAATACGTACACGACAAAATACCGTGGCCTAAGAAAAAGAACAAGAGAACCATTGATGATGCTCCGTATTTAGACTACCAGTGATGTCCTGCGGAAGCTAACAAGTCTTTTGATACAAGCCCGCCACACTATTCCTAACCACTGCAACTCCTGAAAGCCAGAATCAACGGTGGCGACCTCCAGACCGCAAGCTCGAGGAGCCCCGGAGAAAAGATTCAACAGTGTTGGATTACGCAACGAAATTAATCAGAAAATAACAGTGATGGAGTAAGAAACAACCGACGAGTGTCACCGAAGGGTATATAGTTACCTAGTAACTGGGTTGTAGTAAACTCTGTAAAATATGAATGAACTAAAATATACAAATTATTGTAAGGAAATATATTTGTTTCTTTTGACTAAGCTTTAAAACGTTTCTGAGGGTGAAAGCACATTGGAGACAAAGTCGAAGCGAAGTGATGTGTCGGTCTAATTATTTACCTACACTACATAGCATATTGATTCCATTAGATTTTTAAGACATTAGATCCACAACGTGAAGTCGAGTCGATAAGGGTCAATATGTTATGTTTTTAGGGTTCCGATCCTCAAAAGGTAAAAAAAGGAACCCTTATAAGATCACTCTTGTCCGTCTGTCCGTGTGTCACCACCGATTTTCTCAGGAACGGGTGGACCAAGCAAGTAAATTTATACCAGATACTGAGGTCTATATCCCTATTAGGTGTATAAAAATCAAGGTCCTGAGTCAACACGATAAAAAGATATGGGCAAATTTAGATTTCACGAAAACTTGTAAATACCAAAATTTACCTTAATCTTCAACTTTTATTTTTCGGTATTTTCCCTTTACTTGTGCTGTAAGACCTTGCTTTTAACCAAAATTGACAATTCTAGGTCAACCGGAAGTACCTTATAGGTTTTGGTCGAAAACCTATATGGTAATTCCCGTTGATCTAGAATCACGAAATTTGGTACAAAAACAAAAAAAAAATTATAAAGGGTGCCCGCATACATACATAGTTGACGCCACCCTGGGTGCGGAACCCGTCGTGCTCAAGTCCGACTCGCACTTGGCCGGTTTTTTAGACTCATGCGTCACTTTGCTTTATTTGTCTGGATGTGTTTTAAACCAAAATCTCAGCGTAATCATCTCCTCACTACGACAAGAAGTTCTCGTTCAGCTTTTCGACACTAGAGAAATGATTTATGACGCCAGCAGCCGTATTGCGTAAGTGCGCAAAGAAGTTGAACTCTATCCAACAGACCAAATCCGCCAATCACGCAAAACGGACCCGTCATTCATCTCGCATGTGATTGGTCGATTTGGTCGGATGGATAGAGTTTAACTTCTTTGCGCACTTACGCAATAAGTCTGCAGGTCAGTTTGTTCAAACATGGGTCAAACGGACCATGAAATGTAACACAAATAAGCCGTCCAAATGTACGCAATGAAATATGAAAAGTTACGAAACAATAAGGCGAATTTATTTCAATGCTTGTTACATTTCATGTTACGTTTCACCATTCTGTCCCCAGGCGTGGAGTACCTAATATGGTGTTGTTGAGAATCTTGGCTACAATGCACCATGCATTGTAGCCAAGATTCTCTTAAGTAGGTAAGTATGCCATAAACTTAAAATGTGTGCTGCAGTGCCGTGGTATGATGTATACATTATACATTGTTCGACTGCGCCTATATAAATATAAATAAAGCAGTAACGTTGTTATATCTCATTTAAAGCCCACGAATGTCGAATAAAACTGTTATTACAACTATCCAATATTTCAATAGACCATTTATACCGATATAACTTACAAAACGTTTACTTAAAAACCTTTTTACTACCATTAAAATGTAGGTATTTCCTCCTTTTTTGTAAGTAAGTATCTCATTTCAGATAAACGTCATCATACCCATCACTTTCTAAGACAGTCAAACCACAGCCAAAACAAACAAAAAAATCTTAGTAAAATTTAAAAAAATCATGAGCAGGAATTCAAGAAGAGGTAGGGTGCCGCCTCCAGTGCCACCTCGTTACAATGATAGTCTGAACAGATTCAAGCAGGGAGTTCGAATGAAAGGATCGACTGCCATTGAAGTGCTGCACTCGCCTCCTCCTCTCACAATTCTTTCACCTAAACCACCGAATAACGAAAAGAAGGTTGCCAATAGGAGCTGTTTTGTAACACCGAAGAAGACTGACTTCGGTCAGTATTACACCAGCGGCAGCCACAAAGTTTCTAAGGACGTAGTATCGGGGCCGACTGAAGAACGAATCGCTCACGATCAGGTATCTGTTTGAACTATTTGTAAGCTAGCGAGCGAGATGGGATCTAGGTGGTGGTCCGAAAACCTAGTTAAAACTGCAGAAATCCGCTGGATGCGAGACGCACAGGACCGGTCGATGTGGCAACACTTGGGGGAAGCCTGTGTTCAGCAGTCTCTCGTCTCAAATGATGACGATGATGAGACGGGGACGCGGCAGACCACTAAGGAGATGGCGGGACATACTGAATAGTTTTCGTCCAGTGACAGATGATGCGTGGGTTCTCGAATGATGTCAAGTGGAGGGAGGCTTTAACCCAGGGGTGGGATAGCGTAGTCCAGGAAAACTGTAGATACCTAGGTACAAACGTAAACATAATTGGCAAAGTGTGGTCTACCGGGCACAAATGTAGGCTCCGGATTGCTACTCGGCAAATCCCAAATGGAATTACTCAATAACACTTTGGAAACTTTACTTTTTACTGAGCATACGTGCCTACTTACTAGGTACCTAAATAGAACTGGTTTCGCAATCCCTATTTAGGTTTTAGCCGGTAAGAGACAAAACCCTTCGCCTTATCCATGCAGAAAAGATTACCTTTTTAAATATCCAGATTTTTCATGTTTCCCAGCTCCAAATTCTTTTAAAAGACCAATATAACTTCGAACCAGGAATGTCAGCTATCACTAATATGCAGGAATTAAAAAAGCAGTCTCGCCACTCAAGTAAGGGAGCTAAAAAGTGTCCGCAATGCGCTAGCCACGGAAGTTCCAATACTGCTAAGTTTAAGGCCGGATTTGACGAATCGCGTTGGCATAAATTGAACAGCGCTGAAGATATTGACACGTTTATCAAAAGCAATGGTAAATAATATGTTTTTTATACATAGACTATCATTATTATCATATAGCAGCCAAATATAGGATGACACTCCAGGTCGTTCCACTCTTATCCAGCTGCCACCACTACGGAGATCGGCGGTATTACCTATCCTGAGGGTGTCCTTATCTAGTTTCGTTTAAATACAGTTATAGATATTCTCCTATTAGGCGGGGAATTGGCAGGATATTTGAGCAAGCATATTCAGGGCAAAATGTCGATAGCCGTGTAGGTGCGGCTTACTGAGGATCACTGAGAATATAAATCTGAAAAGTTTGAGGCCCTGTCTGTATATAAAAGAGTCTTGCTCATGATAAGCTTTTATCCATACCCTGTTGTTTATCAGTGCTGCTTTTGCAATCGAAATTAATTTATTTAACCGCCTATCTTCTCCAGAACATTCAGGTAATGTGCTTTCTCCGGGACACATCTTCATATCAGACGTGCCACGCGTCAAGGTCATTGCAGAGAAGTTTTCAAAATATAAGAGAGGCAACTTTGAACTCCGTAGACTAGACGAAAAGGTGGTTTGCGTTGAATATGACATATTCAATCAACCAGTCAATCACGAAGTTCTGAAGCCAGTGCAGAGGATGAGGGCTTTCTTCTCAATAAAGCCATTTGACAATGACAGTACTGAGAATCGAGGTGAGGTTATTTTACTGCATTGTTGTAACTTCGTATGGCTCCTTTGCAAAAGAACCGCAAGACTTGATTTGGACATCAAGTATGTTCAAATCAAGCGTTGGAGCACTTGGTGGTCTATAAACTTCTGGTAATCCAGAAAGCAGTGGTGGCCTAGAGGTTACGGCCCCGACTTACGTGTCGTAGGTTCGAAAATAGGTAGTCGCATTATTTTGTGTAAATTATTACATTACCTCTGCTCTTCTTCTTCTTTTCGAGTCGATGGCAAACTCTTTATAAATTTTGGGCCCAGTAAGTGGCCACGCCGATTGCGGCGTCAGTGGCGAGCTTAAGGTCTTCCAAAGTGCAGGTGTATGGCCACTTTGGGCATGTGTGCCATATCTTGCAAAGGGGCACCGCAATCCGCAAACCGCAGGGGTGCATGAAAGGAGCCTCCCCGCGTGGCGTTAATCTTAATCGCATCGCGATTTTAAACGCCCAGCGCACCCTGGACAGCTAGCACTCGGTAACGCAGAGTCTATAATAATCCTTTCACCACGATGGTAAACTGGAACCTCTGCTCTAAAAACGGTGAAGGAAAATCATCGTGAGGCAACCACCAGGTCCTAGACAAAAACATTCGAAGATATGTGACATCTACTAAACCCGCACTGGGCTCGCGTGGTGGATAAAGGTTACGCACGAGCCGCATTTCAGCAAAATGCTGTAGGTATACGGATTCCACCAGCGCGTGTGGATGACGTCATCAGATTCGGTGCGTTCGATGCTTGCGGCGAGTGCGATGCGGGCGGCGCGGTGACGTCATCCGTATCCGTATAGAAAATATTAGTGGATAGAATAATAGTGGAAATAAGTGGATACAATGAGTGCGGCGCGTTCAGCGCGTACGGCGCGTGCGGCGCGTACGGCGCGTTCGGCGCGTACGGCGCGTTCGGCGCGTACGATGCTGTTTGCGCGGGGCTTTGAGAAAATGCGATAACTGCGACGCGTGCGGCTCCTGCGGCTCCTGCGGCGCGGATAGGTGCACGTTCACCTTTAAGGCCCATTCCCTCTCATAGAGAGGCCTGTGTCCCAGCAGTGGGAACATTAAAAGGCTGATGATGATGAATCCAGAAAGCATTACAATTTGTTTTTGCTGCCCTCATGGATAGCAGACAACAAAAAACGGCAATTACAAAAATAATATTGATTATTTCAGGGCTACAAGGACTACCGCCAAGTGTCAAAAACGAATTCGACGTGTCAGAAGAAGATCTCGAAAAATTAACAGACAAGGAGGTAGAATTTATCGACTGCAAGATAGAAGAAAACAAATCTTATCTGGAGGACCTAAGGCGTATTTTGAAACGCAAAGAAGTGATGCACATTAAAAAAAATAAGACCGCCTTAGATTTGCATTCCCTGTACGCAATGGCAATAATGGATAGACGACGTTTGTATAGTGATTTTTCAGAAACGAATTTGTTGTCAAAGGCGGAGTTAAAGGAAGTAAAACATTTGATTCTTCAGCAGTGTAGCTCGAGTGTATATGGGTTTAGGAGAAAAACAATTAAAAAAAATGCTGCACCAATAGACCCTGGCGCCGTCTCTGATAGCTTTATGTCAGAACTGCTACGATGCCAAACTTAAATGTCTTGTCAATCAATGAAAGCATTGTTGTTTTTTTGTAACAGTATATTTAAAGAAGTATAAAAATAGTTAACAAATAATTTTTAAATATTAAAAAATATATTGCTTCGGGAAGACAATGACCGTCTTTGATTTTTTAGGATATAGATTTAATTGTTCTAAACATTTTTTGGATGGTTTTTAAATTTATAAATGTACAATTACAAAGCCACCATTATTGTAACCAGCTTGGATTAGACATTTTGAATCTTACTATTATTTACATACATCTAACATCTACTAGTGTGTTTGTTGTGATCTCGAAATTTCACTTGACTACTTCGCCCCATTTTGGACGGTTTCAGGGTTATAGGCTGGATCAAGCCCTAATTTCTTCATCTCCACCGCCATTTCGAATAGGTAATCGTAGCATTCGGTCCTGTAATTGATAATTTTTAATAAGCAAAGAAATTACTACAGGGATCAAAGAAAAATGTAAAACTCGCAAGCTAGAAAACACAAAGAATTGCCTATAATATTATTGTAGCTCGCAACTAGGTGTATTTCCTGCTCACACGGATGCGATAAGCAAACTAAAACGACAAATAAAATAACAATACTGTGTTGTCTCATGGAGAATTTAATTTATTTACTAGCTGACCCCCGCAGTTTGCTTACCTATCCTGCACACCCTACCTACCTTACCCTACCTACCCAACCCTACCTTACCTACCAACCTACTTTTTTTAACTGACTTACCAAAAAGGTGGAGGTTCTATGTTCGACTTCATGTTTTTTTTTTTTGATACGTAAGTAGCCTATGTCCTTCCTCAGGATGCCTATCTCCTTGACAAATTTTATTGATTTCCGTTCATTGGTTTAGGCGTGAAAAGATAACAGACAAACAGATAAATTTACTTTCGATTTTATAATATTACTAGCTGACCCGGCAAACTTTGTATTGCCATAAAATCACCAAAAATTCATCTACCCTACCTACCTACCCTACCCTACCTATGTAGGTAATGGTACTATTTTTTTTTTCTTCTAATATTTTTTTTTCATAAGAACCTTCTCCTAACAATAACAAACACAACAAAAAAAGAATAAGCGAAATCGGTCCAGCCGTTCACGTGTGATGCTGTGAACAAGGGAAATAGGGATTCATTTTTATTTATAGATAGTATGGATTGTGTACAACGCATTCCATGTGAATTCAGCAAACTCCAGTACACAGTGAACTGAGTTCACTCCAGTAGAATAGGTCCGTCTCATTAGCCATCAGGCGGGCGAGCACGGCCTATTGTGACAGGCTTGAGTCACACATTTTTATCACAGTTTAGGAGCAAAAACTGTGATAAAATGCGTGACTCAAGCCTATCACAGAGGCCGTGCTCACCCGGCAGGTTAGTTCCTGGTCACTACCATTGGATCAGTTATAACTTGCCTTGGAATATCATAAAAGAACTTACATAGTCTTCGCCTGTTGCCAAGAGTCTCCCCACACGTAGACACCATGTCTCCTGACCAGCACAGCACTGGTGCCAGGGTACTGACGCAGCGCCTCTCCGAGGGAGCCTGCCAGGTCCTTCTCGAAAGGTGTGTTTTCTATAATCGGGACGACTAGCTTCTCGTCGTAACGGAGGTAGCGGCCTAGGGATGCATCCTTTATGCCCTGTGAAAGGATGAGATATGGTCAACACACATCGAAATGGATTAGAATCGATGCGACGCGGCAAATTTATAAGAAACTAGCTAATCCCCGCGGCTTCACTCCCGTCAACTGGCTATCTACCTACCTACCATCTGTCGATAAACCTACCTACCCTATCCTACATACCTACCTACCATACCCTACATATCTACCCTATGCTACATACCTACCTACCATACCCTACATATCTACCCTATGCTACATACCCTACCCACCTACCCTACCCCTACCATACTCTACATATCTACCCTATCCGACATACCCTATCCTACATACCTACCTACCATATCCTACATATCTACCCTATGCTACATACCCTACCCCTACCATACCCTACATACCTACCTACCATACCCTACATTACTACCCTATGCTACATCCCCTACCCACCTACCCTACCCCTACCATACCCTACATACCTACCTACCATACCCTACATATCTACACTATACTACATACCCTACCCACCTACCCTACCCCTACCATACCCTACAAGACCCCAAGGTTTCTGTTCTGTTGTTTATTTATGTATTTAATACTTCATGCACACAAACGTACAGAGGCGGACTTAACGCCTTAGGCTTTTCTACCAGTCGACCTTTGGGTGATGCAGAGACAAATAGTGGCAGGTGCAATATTTTGAGTTAAGCAAATCGGGTTTATTTAAAACGTATACTTATACTATAAATACAATATTTACTCAAATAATAAACTAAATACATAAATATAACTAAAAAATAAGTAGTAAAAGATAAAAAATTGAAAACATTAGTGCTGTGACAATACTACTGCCAACTTCTTACGAATATGCTTGTGAACTTTGAAGCTGATTCCGATGCAATGTCAAAGCAAAGATGTTAACGAACTGTAAATTTTTGGTTAATAAACTCTACCTATTCCGTTGCCTGATTATTACAGAGGAATACCACACCTTGATCATCTCCTGATGAGTGATAACAAACTCCTTATCATAGAGTAAGGTGCACCGCACGGCGTGAGGCGAGTGTGTGTGTATGACTGCGCCTGCGCCTCGCTCTTTGTAAGCAAGCATGAACAGTGGGGTACACTGGCTTTTCTTTAACCTGGAATTAATGATATAAATGTAAGAGTCATAGGGTTGATTTTTCAATGGCTAGATTTGGTTTTGGAAATAAATATGTCTGACATATTCTGTTTACGAAAATAAAGTCAAGAAATTTCTTGATTTTCAATCAGCCATGTTAAGTTGAAGATTGGAATGATTGATGTACAATAGATTTTGGCTTCGAAAATACATTTTTTGTTGTGAGAAATTAATAAATGAACCCAGGGGTGCAATTACAAGTAAATAGGAATATAATTACTTCTTCTCAGGTGGCGGCAATTCAATATCCTCATCATTTATGGTCTGCACAAATAAATCATCAGATTTCATACGTTCTTTTTGCACTCCTGATGGCGCTATGTAGATTTTGTCCCTGCAATGAAATTGTTTTATAAATTTCTAGTATTTTTCTGTGGCTTCATCTGCTTAAAACATGTTTAGATAACCCCAAGAGTCTCCCGGGATGAAAATATTGCCTATATTTTTTTGTATTTAATAAAAATAAACACAGATGCAGAAACTGCATCCTGTTTTTATCGACAGCAAAACATTATAATTGATACTATATATTAATTTAAGTGTCAATAATTGAATCGATAATCAAAAAGTTACAATGTTCCAATCACTAATTCCATCTGACAAAAACAGTACTCGCCAAACTTCTTGGCTGCCATAAAGTAGGCATTCCGATGAGCAAGGCACGGCACAGTGCTGTTTTGGTATAAGATTTACTACTGCATAGCCATTGTAGCCAACTTCAGGGCAGCCAAGAAGTTTTGCGAGAACTGTAATCAATAACTCGTTGGACAGATTATAATTGCAGTTTCGCTTTGCTTCTGGAATGGCAATAGAAAACAATCATCATCATCATCATCATATCAGCCGAAAGACGTCCACTGCTGGACATAGGCCTCCCCCAAGTGTCGCCACATTGACCGGAAAACAATATTTAAAATAAATAAAAAAGCCAGCAAACATGTTCATGACCCATATTATGCAAGCGGTTACTGCTGCCTATGAATTATTATGACTTTAAATGACAAATTATGTTCTTTTTTGCAAATTGGTGAATTTATATAAATTCTAGAGACATTGCATATTCCAAACATACCCTTCCTTTATTGAAATGCCACCACCAGTACCTGTTACCCATCCTAAATGGTAGAATTGATTACATAGTTCCGGGATCAAGTTTCTTGGATGCTCCTGTAATAAAAGGATATCGAAGAAATAAGTAGGCACTTGAAAAACATGTCATAAAGAGTCACCGGGCTAGTTTTAATTTATAAAATTAAATAATATGCAGGTTCCTACATAATTGTTTTTACTTGCCGACTATTTTAACTAAATCAGATAATAGGAATTCTAACGTATATTATTACATATAATATATTACAGCAAAAGATAAGAAGGTACTCACTGGGCCAAGTTCCGTCATGTTTCGTCTTACGATCTCACTATGTATTAACGAAGTAGTGGAGACCACTGGAAGACAATTAGATATTTTATCACAATTTTACAACGTCTTGTTTTATCTTATCAATGCGAGACAGACTAAAACTTTTTCGCTCACAATCACAAAGATTGGGTTCAAAATATTGACATCGACATCACAAATTCACAATCAGCAGACAGATACAAGGTCAAATGTCAACAATGTCAACTTTGAATGCGTTCGGAAATAAAATATTCGTTACTTTGAGCACCTATTTCATTCATTATGAGATTATCTTGATATCTTCCACTGATGAACCAATGATGATTTGGTTTTTTTTTTGAATGTTGGCTTTATTGACAGAGTTCTTAGCTATGTTTGATGAAAATCTGTGTTGCCGTTCAAAAGTTATGGGCGTTTTCAGAGGCGTAGCTAGGTAGACAAAGGCCCTGGTGCAAAAAAAAACTGGGGCCCAACTGATTGTTTATGTTTGATCAGGTCAAAATATATAATTATAAATATTTTAAAGGTGCAAAGCTACTTTGCCATCAGCAATGACCTAATTTTGAGTTCTGCCCAGCTCACTATAACTCACTTATAACATTTTCATATGTCACTATTTCCTGAATGTCTTATATTCGACCCCGATAGTAAATAATGAGAACGTCAGTGAAACAGTCTTACTAAGCAAGTTAGATGCTGTCCTGGAAGACAACAAGAGTGTGAGGAAGGTAAGCAGAATTCTTAAAAGAAATATTTATCGCTTCAGATAAACTACGTTGCCGACATAAGTAGAAAATCTTCTTAATCAAGAGAATTTAAAATGTAAAAGCGGACGAGGCTAACTTGAAAATTTAAGAACCTCGTCTTGGATAAGTAACATTTTCTTTTACCATTCATACCAATAGATATAGAAGTTTAATTTAGCATAAAAACGACGGTACTAAGAGGATATAAGAGCGAGTGAAGCGAGTTCGAAAATTTAAACACGTCGAATAGGTAAAATTTTCACTTTACGTTCATCTGCATGGATGTATCACAGATATAAAATTTTCGTAGAGTTTTTAGACGTCATCCAAATCACAGTGTTTGCCTCGCCCAGCCTCCTCTGTTCTTATGCTGTCCTATTTTTTTCACTTGTATCTAATTGGCAAAAAAATACTTTTATTAAGCTTTTTTTTTTAAATATTATCTTCTACACGTCTGCACCATACGGTGCTCTGGGGGAAGAGGCTAATGGCATCATTTAACACAAATTTCGAGCACAAGTTCGAAACTTGTCGGGTATTCCCTTAACTATATTATTTCAAATGAGTGGCTATAATTAAAATAGTGTTGCAACCTATTTTATTTAGGTTCCGAAGTTGGGAGAACTTTTCGTTAGTAAATTTGAGGATAGTTGGTCTGGGTTCGAAGGCCCCCTGAGCTTGCCCCCGGTGCACCGCACCGGCTAGCCCTCCGATAGCTACGCCCCTGGGCGTTTTATTGTTAGAGCGGTTTTCGCAAGATATCGTTATGTGTTCAATAAATTGTTGATCGAAGCGTGTCTACTACTAGCGGTTTTTGTTTGTGTCTAATTAGTTTTTATTTTGTGTAAATGTTCAGGTATAAATGTATTGTTCTTGAATAAATGACTAGATAAATTATGTATTTAGTATGAAATAAAAATGCGTCGGGGTTATTTTAATTTTACTTGTGTTATTCTGGAACGAAAAAAGTTTTGACGTTTGCAATACTCGCGTTTTTTAAGTTTTCTTTGAGAGTTATTGGTAAACCAGTGCAATATCCACTTTTAACGCCCGACGGAGGAGTGATGTATGACATGTGTAACTGTGTCTTTGTGTATCTGTTTGTGGCATCATAGCTCCTAAACGGATCAACCGATTTTGAATTATTTTTTTTGTTTGAAAGGTGACTTTAGCAAGAGTGTTCTAAGCTATGTTTGATGAAAATAAGTTCAGCCGTTTAGAGGCGGCGTAAGGCGCATGGGCTACCAAATTTAAGGTGTGTGGCCCGCCTTATTTGAGAAATTATTGGTTCACCATACAAACTTCCGCCACCTAAAGTGTGATTGCCGGTATAAAAACTATCGTATGACGTTTCCAGGGTCTCAAACTATCTCCATAGGTACCAAATTTCATCTAAATCAGTTCAGCGGTTTAAGGGTGAAAAGTTAACAGACAACACAGACCAGATTCCCGGATTTATAATATTAGTATGGATTCAATCATTTAAGGCTTATCCTATCCGAGGTGGAATGCTAAAAGCTTTGAGCTCACTTCCTCGCTGCCTGAATTCTCTTGGTGCAATATTTTCGGGAAGAAACGGTAAATTTACCTCTCTCTAATTAAATACTGAATAAATGCTAGTTCTTGAATAAATTATCTTTATTCTTAAGATTTTCAGCACAAGTCGACTAAGCTACTATTTATTTTATATATTTACTACTAGCACTTCACTCGCGACTTCGTTCGCGTGATCCGTATTTTTTTAGATCCGTATTTTTAAAAATCATCTGTAGAACAGATGATTTTTTAGTTTCGCCCTCTTAAAGGTTGAATTTCCAAAAATTCCTTAGTGCTCCCCTACATCATAAAAAGCCCTGTACAGTAAAATTCTTAAAAAATCTTTAATACCACCTAAATCAGTCTTATAAAAATTAATTTAAAAAATCAAAATACCCGACTGCTTAAAAAGCGAACTAAAAAGACGTAAACAAGAAGAAAATCATGCTGTGCAGTCGGAGGATACATATTCGCGAGCTGGCTGACCAAAACCAGATGTATCCTGATTTTCTTCTTGTTTACGTCTTTTTAGTTCGCTTTTTAAGCAGTCGGATATTTTGATTTTTTAAATTAATTTTATTATTTATAACTTTTTAGTTAACATTTTTTTCGAATTAGGTACATTTAAATATATAAGTGATATATATTTTTGAAATCACCTCTTGAAACCCTTTATTTTGATACCCCACATGACGGGTTTGGAAGAAAAAATAAAATTGGCCTCCCACAATATGGCGCCCAAAAGCCGCCATTTTCCTATTTTCCAATTTTAATGTAGCCTATGACACTCGCAAGGTTAAGACGAATCGATTGACGTATGAATCATCAAAATCGGCCAACGCGTTAGGTCTCTGGAACGCCACATAGGAACAAACATACATACATACATACATACATACATACTTACATACATACATACTTACATACATACATAGACTGATAAACACATTACCCTCCTTCGGCAGTCGGGTAAAAATACAAAAAATATATTCGAGCAATCATTTGATGAAGGTAAGTAGTTACCTCGGTAAATAAAAAATATAAATACCTATCATCCTTCGTTTGAATTAATTTTGTTGTTTTTTATGTTTGTTGTATTATAAGTCATAATTAAATGTTTGTTGAACACATAGGGTTGCAAAAGCGATTATATTCCCTTAAACCGGCACTGTCGTAAAATCTGTTCCTTCCTGACATGTCTTAACTATACTCTATCTCTTTACCAATGTTCAGGTACACAAAGCCAAGGATTTCATATAAACTTGCGAGAGCCCTTAGTCCAGGCTATCACAAAATTATTTCTTTGCATATGTCCCCTACTCATAAACTCTAGACTTGCTAAGGTTCAGGACGGTAGTACAAAAAAGCCGAACTTTCACACAAACTTGCAAGAGTGCTTAGACCTCTTTAATCCGGCCCTGACACAAAATCCGTTTTTAACTATTAAATACCTCCCTGCCAAATTTAAAGTTTGTAGCTCAATAAATGAAGGACTTTCATACAAACTTGCGAGAGCCCTTAGACCTCCAAAATCCGGCCCTGTCGTAAAATCCGTTCTTAACGGACGTCTACTAACTATAAACTACCTTCCTGCCAAATTTTAAGTTCGTACCTCCAAAAAAATAAGGACTTTCATATAAACTTGCGAGAGCCCTTAGACCCCCTAAATCCGTCCCTTTCGCAAAATCCGTTCTTAGCGGACGTCTACTAACTATAAACTACCTATCTGCCAAATTTCATCTTTATACGTGAAGCGGTTTTCGATATTTCGTGATAGGTGAATGAGTGACCATTCGCTTTTATTTATTAGATTACTGTATAATGATAAAATAAATCATTAAAGAAAAGTTAACCTCGCCACTGCCAGGTGCTAAAATTTTTCGAACTCGCTCTGCTCGCTCCTGCATCTCTGCACCTTTAGAACCAATGTATAACTTACCTACCTCTTTTTTGCATAACTCTTATGCAAAATATGAAACTGACGGATAAAGTAGGTACGTTGCTATCAATTCTACTTTATCTATTTTTCGAGCTCCCTTTCTTCTTTCCATTCCTCCCGGTTTAGTGCAATTGTGCACCGTCGATAGGCGTCAAGCTCATCCCGCCATCTTTGCCTGGGTCTACCGCGATATCGCCGATAATTCTACTTAGTCTATTTTACTTGTCAATTTATTTTTATTAAAAAAAAAACTGTCTTCTTACGTCCTCAGATGATGTCCCCAATAGAAATCGACACTAAAAAGCCTTAAAACGCACAGCATTATTCTGATTTATTAGTATGTTGTATGGACCACTTAGTGTAGTGTGAATCCAAATTTGAAAAGTTTTGAAATTTCGAGACTTTTTCACTTTTTGCTCTAAAAGTCATAAACAATTCGTTTTTCGACAAAAAAACTTCAATACTTTTTAAAGTTAATTAAATTTGCAACGATTTGCCGCTGTGGATGGGGTTAGATAAATTGTTGCAAATTTTATGAACTTTAAAAAATACCGAGCATTTAAGTCTTATAGCTCTCAGGCAATGGGTACACTACATAAATACGAAAAACTTTATTCCGTCAGTCACAAATACAAATTTCATAATTCCGAAAGGTTCAACATGCCGAATATAACAACTCCGACTTATCATTACTCCTATTTTTATAATTCCTAAATTTCAATATTCCTAACGTTTATAATTACTATTCTCAAAATACCAAGTTTCAATAGATCGAATAACAAAAACTCCGACTTAATGATAATTCGAAACATCAAAAATACGAATTCCGATTATTAAAATCCGCTTAATACAATTCCGAAATAAAAACGCCTTGTAAAACTGAATTGCAAGACATATAAAATTGCTCGTCAGAGAGAAGTATAATATTATGTTTAATACTCGTATGTGGTAGAGTTAAAAAGCTAATGACAAATGCGTTTTCCTACTCATAATTGCATAGATTATTTACAGTTATTATGTAGTGTATATGTCCTATTAAGTAATTAATTAGGTATCATACTGCTTGTTTTTCACACAATTCTAACCTAACCTAACCGAAGTGATTCATCAATAATACAGGGGATTTGCAGCATGCAAGCAAGCACGCAGCATGCAAGCAGGCATGCAACAGGCATGCAACATGCAGCAAGCATAGTTTCTGTCACGGCTCCGACCAAGGGCGGATCCAGGATTTTTTTCTGGGTGGGGCACAAGGGGCGGACAGGCAAAAAAATCAACAATAACTGTCTTAAATAAACTTGAAGTATCATACTTCATGTTTATTTCTACAAGTTCAAGTATGTACAGGAAGGGTTATGAAAGACAAGAGTTGACTCATGTTTTTTCTGTTCATCATCATCATATCAGTCGAAAGCTTTCCACTGCTGGACATAGGCCTCCCCCAAGCGTCGCCACATTGATCGGTCCCGTGCGTCCCGCATCCAGCGGATGCCCGCAACCTTGCCCAGATTTTTGGTCCACCTGGTGGGAGGCCTTCCAACGCAACGTCTTCCGGTTCGCGGTCGCCACTCCAAAACTTTTCTGCCCCATCGGCCATCTGTTCTGCGAGCAATGTGCCCTGCCCACTGCCACTTAAGTGTGGCAATTCTTCGGGCTATGTCGGTAACCCTGGTTCTCTTGCAGATCTCTACATTTCTGATTCAATCACGAAAGGACGGTTACCTATCATAAGTTCGAACAAAATTTGACCGAATTTAATTTCACCTAAAACTTTTCAACTATTATCGTTTCGTTTTTTTTACTTCATCGAAGTCACGTCTGCCACTGTCTTAGTTGACCTATTATAAATTCGATTTTTTTCGTTACTCCAACGTTTTACTTGGTCGAAAAACTTTTTACCGAAGTTACACTTAGCCGAAATTACATTCGTCCGAAATATTTATATTTAAAAACACATATCAAAATAATAAGTGAGAGAGAAACAGTGGGCGAATACAAATGTTTAAAACAGCGCCCTGAAAAAATCTATCTCCTATTAGCTCCTATTTCTGTCTGCAGGGTCTAAAGTAACCTAACAAGAAGGAGATGACGGGAGCTAAGTTCCTAACTTATCCGTGTCGGGGTGCCCTAAATTCCCGAGCTCGCTTCGCTCGCTCTTGGACAAATTCTTTGAAATTATTAATTAATAAAAATGTCTAATGCGTGACAGCTATTAATAAATAATAGACAAGACTGCGTGAAGTCGATTTTGCAGCGATTCGTTTTTGTCACAAAATTTTGTAGCACAACATATTGACTTTTATGACACTATTTCAATTTTAAATTGAAAATGCTACCAAGTAACCGGCTATATATTTGTGACTAAATAATATTCCCTAACATGTTGTTTCGGTTTGGTGAAAATATGGCAAATGAAAAAAGTTCAAAAGTTATTTTCTAAATCGGCGAAATGTAGTTCGGTAAAATAATACATATACCACATGATACTTCGATGATCTGAAAATATGTCAAATAATGCATATAGCAAAAAGACTTCGGCCAATAGTTTTCGGTAAAATGAAATTCACCAAAAAATATTCGGAAAAGTGATCGGTTCCCCGCAAGGACACCTCGAGCCTGGCCCTCGCCATTGCCCTTTGGGTGACTGTAAGCTTTCTGATGAGGCCCATTGTGAGCGACCACGTCTCAGAGCCATAAGTTCGTCTTGAGACACTGGTAAGTTGGACGATAAGAAACCGCGCAGCTTCCCGAATGCTACCCCGCCGAGTAGGATTCGACGGTTGACCTCTTTCTCGAGATTGGACCTGCCTAACTGGACCGTTTGTCCCAGGTAGACATGGTCGTCCACGGCACGTGCCCCCCCCCCCCCCTAAATCCGCCTTTGGCACTGCGGGGTTTGGGCGGCCCCACGCAAGCTTATCGGGTAGGACAGACAAGACTGCGTGAAGTCGGTTTTGCAGCGATTCGTTTCTGTCACAAAATTTTGTAGCACATGTTGACTTTTAGTTTATTAAAGTATTGAAAATCGGAATGTCGTTTTTCGGACTGAGAACCCTTCGAGCATTTGATTCTTCGCACGTATGAAAATCGGAAAACTAACAAATCGCATTTACCACTTTCGGTAAAATTAATTTCATGATTTTTAATAATAGACATTATAATTCTTAGGTATTATGAAATTCGGACTTTTGAAAATCGGAGCATCGAAATTCGGAATAAAATATTTCGGAGTATTTGGGTGTTCCCCTCAGGCAACACGTACTGAAAATGCATAGTTTCTGAGTTTTAGAGCAAATAATTGAGAAGGTCTCAAAATTGCATGGTGAGCACTGTGCGCAGCACACATGTTTCGAAGTTGAAAGTTGAATTTGGATTCACACTACCATAAGTGGCCCTACAAAAAATCCAGAATTTCATCAAGCTTTGCTATTTTAATTACAATTTCTACTGGGCTTGAGTGCCTCGCGAAATGTACCTTAACACCAAACCACATCAAATTAACGTCTTGTGCCACCACTGCAGCCGTTAAAGTTATGGGCGTTTTACTGTTTGGATCGGGGTGTTATCTCAAGATATCGTGCTATAATTAGGTACGAGATCAGTAGATTGTAGATCGAAGCGTGTCTATTACTAGATAAATTATGTAGCATGAAATAAAAAGTGTCGCGGTTTTTTAAATATTTAAATTTTATTGGTAGGTAATTAAATAATACAGTATGTATCATTTACATGAATTATTTTGAACAAGAGTTATCAAAATATTATAGCTGCTAAAACAATTGTGTTAGATAGATTGTTTTGTGCTAAGTTTACATAATTCAGTCTTTGGCGCCAAAAATGTAATGAATAAAAAACACTGGCATTTACTACACGATGTCACTTCACATCTTCAGATCTTTTTGGTAAATTGACAATCTTAATCAATGTCAAACCGACGATGCATTTTGCATGTCAAAATTCTAGCAAAAATCTTCTTTGAAAAATATAGTTAAACAAAATAAAATTGTTTACTTTGGTCACCGACCATGACAAACAAATAAACGTAAATGAAACACTAATTGGAACCACACGACGTAAACCAATTTGGAATCTCTATTGTAGGTATTGTGGTTTCATCATCATCATCATCATCATCATTTCAGCCGAAAGACGTCCACTGCTGGACATAGGGTCCTGTTGTTAATAAAAATATAATTATAGCTAACTAGCTTCTCCCAGTAGCTACAGTCGGAGCTTTACCCAAGGGAACGTACTCGCGGGATAAAAAGCATCCCAATGTCCTCCAATCTATCTCTAAGCCAAATTTTCAAAATTGGTTCAGTGGTTTAGGAGTGAAAACATAACTAAAAGAAAGGCAAGAGTTTTTGAATTTTGCAGGTTTAACATTATGGAGTTACTTACGCATTTTTAATATTAGAATTAACAATAGTAAAGCGTACACAAGTGCTGCCAGTTTGCGATTGATCAGTTGAAGGATGACACTGGCACGATAGGTACCGTGACCAGTGTTGACGATGATGGCGTAGTAGTGAAATAATACCAGCCTGTTAATGTCCCACTGCAGGGACACAGGTCTCCTCTCTGTGAGAGAGGGAATGGACCTTATTCACGCGGGCCCAGTGAGGGTTGGTGTATGTCACATGTCTACGAATTTATTTTTGGTTCTAGGACATAATGGTTTTGTCAAAACACGATGTTTTCCTTTAACGTTTTGAGAGCTGTGGTGATGAAATAATTTACTAAAAGTAAAGCGCCTGCCTGGGGCCCATGACCTACAATTTGTAAGTCATGGCCGATACCACTGGGCCACCACTGTTCTCTAGGCACGAGTACGAGTAAAATGGCACAAAACACAATGACATTAGAATTTCGCTGACTAACCTGTCGCTTTCGCCTTCTTCTTCGTCGCATCGATGACTATAAATTTTATGTGTTTTGACCATAATTCAGCCACGTAAACAGCTTTAGCAATTACCTCATAAAGGTCTCTCAGGATGCAGGTATCGTTGCACAAAGAACTTGACTAGAGGTGAGGCATTGATTGGGACGTAGCTCCGCATTGTGTATCATTGGAGTACCCCCATCTAAGTGGTGCCTGAAGTGGCCCCCTACCTGGCTTCGTAGTTCCATAGGTTTAGAGATTTCCAGGTGGGTCATTGTAGTTAACGGCCCGATCGGAGCTTTTCTGCAGGCTCAACATGGTCAGTGAGACGGGGATATCTGAGGCTTTCGCCTAAAGTGAGCCCCCTGGACATGAACTGAGTGGCCAATCTAGAAGTACCTAAACTGATTGCGGGCCTAGGTTACTCGCTGTAAAAAAAAAACCTGGCCAAATGGAGACTCGTAGACCCATCTCAAACACAGTGCCCCATCGCAAGATATGCCCCACCTCCTTGTCTGCCCTTCGTGCCTAACCGCCTACACCTTTCGGGATCTGAACGTGGCGAATGACAAAGCTGTCCAGATAGTTTCATACTGGTCAGACAAAAATTGAGAATAGTTGAGAGAAAATTTGAGTTCATCAATACGAAAAAAAGAAGAAGAAGCCATAAGTGATTAGTTTACCGAAACGCTCGGTTAGATGCTCATCTTTATTTACAGGACATCGTACATTGGACAAGATGCGTGGGGTACCTGAGTGTCTGAAACATCGCAACAAAGTGTTGGAAGAATTGATTAAAGATATAAACACGGTGATGCCCGCAAGCATAGGCAAGTCAGGGAACTCATGCTGCAATAAAGAAGCTTCTATTACGGATTTAGAACCTGACGACATTGACTTCTCGAAAATTCTGGAGGATGACGCCGATTGCAATCTAAAGGTTAATAGATTTGAGTACTTAGGAACGTTACAGTCAAGGATCAAAAGGGCAGTCGCTGTCACCAAACTTAAAATATCTCCAATGTCTTTCAGTACATAATACAAGAGTCTGCTAAAATTCTTTAGTGTTAAATCTGAAAAGTGTTAATGGATTTTTATTGCTTCTTATAAAAATCGATTAATACTTCGATAATACTTAATTCTACACTAGTTATTGTATCGTGCTTGCCTTACGTCGCAGAAGAAGACTTCTTTGGTTTCTGCTAACATGTCACAGGTGCAAGCAGTAATTGTATAATTGCCATCAACAGGGCAATAAAGCCTATTGCCATCAACAAGGCACAAAGCCGAGCTGCTACTTATTTAGAAATTCTAAACGGCATCACGATTATTATTTTGCTATTTATTACCTTGTAGCGGCATCTATGCGACCAAATACGAAGTAATGACCGGATATCATAAAAATCCTGCATCACGCTAGTAAAGTTTCGGCGCGATTTGAACAACAACAAACAACTGTCGGGCAATTGCCCGGCCCCGGATCAGACACCCGTCTGGTTGGAGGATCCTCCCTTGTCAATGGCGGTTTGCGGGACTTTACATCCTATTCTGGATACCTCCGAACTGGTGACCCCGACGCCGACGTCATACATCTTCTATTTGCTACATCTTTGTTGATTTTTTTTTTCTTTTTGCACGATCTTTGTTAAACATTTTTTTCTTTTTGTAATTTTAGCAAGAAGTCCAAACACACATGTGCAGAGAAGATTGTAAGGGTTTGTGTCGATTTGCTGGCAAACAACCGGACCGTAATCGATCTGAATCTTCTCACTCACTCTGCTGCAGTAAAGCTAAACGGTTATTTCATTGTATTACTTATCACTGTTTTTAGGGTTCCGTACCCAAAGGGTAAAAACGGGACCCTATTACTGAGACTTCGCGATCCGTCTGTCTGTCTGTCTGTCTGTCTGTCTGTCTGTCTGTCTGTCCGTCTGTCTCCAGGCTGTATCTCATGAACCGTGATAGCTAGACAGTTGAAATTTTCACAGATGATGTATTTCCGTTGCCGCTATAACAACAAATACTAAAAACAGTATAAAGTAAATATTAAAGGGGGGCTCCCATACAACAAACGTGATTTTTTTGCCGTTTTTTGCTCGATATTAATAACGGCAACAGGTAGACGCTTGAAATATTCACAGAATGTTTAGTTGTATATTTACTTCAAAAAATAATAATTAATAAATTAAAATAAAATAAATTAAGGGGGGCTCCCATACAACAAACGTGATTTTTATGCAGTGTTTTTGCGATAATGGTGCGGAACCCTTCGTGCGCGAGTCCGACTCGCACTTGGCCGGTTTTTTTAACTTATTTCAAATAACTTTTTAGACTTGAAGAAGCTCCTGGTTAAGTAATAGGTAGGTACAGTACAACTATTTTCTTAAGGTCACTCGGCAATCATCGCCTTTCCGAATACAAACAAATGCTAATTTCTATGTCCATCAATTATTAGATTTATCGTGTGTAATAGTTTGAGATCTGACACCAGTCTTGCTTGGCAATATAGGGTATCGTGTTACCCAGTTACTGGGTTGTGGAGGTCTGATAGGCAGTCGCTCCATATAAAACACCGATACTCAGCTGAATCCGGTAAGACTGGAAGCCGACCCCAACAATAATTGGGAAAAAGGCTAGGCAGATGATGATCGTGTGTAATAATTTGAATTCAGAAATAAGTACTTCATTGTTGTTTTGTTTCGATTTCCGTGTGATAGAGGTGTAAAAATTGCAACTTTTTGGCGCAGCCGTGAGGCACACTTTCCTGCTAACTTCTTACGTCAGACTTTACTTTATTTATTTATATTTTATCTGATATATATTATTATGTATCTAGTACCTTTATTGTGTTTTTTAGTCTGTGCTAAATATAAGTATTTTCTTTCTCTTTTCTTTCTTTCCTCCAATTTATAAATAAATTGAATTAAGTTAAAAGAGTATTAACAACTCTATATAGTTCCAAGTTGATTGAGAGTGTCCGTTCTGAACCAAGTGCAAACTGTGCAAGGGCAACTGAAAGAAACCCGACGACTGACGAAACACGAAGTTTGCCGAGGGACATTAAGAAAATAGTTGTACTGTAGGTATCTATGCATCCTGAGAACGGTCTACATACCGAGATGCCTCTGCGCATCTGTAAGCACGCTTTTGGTCGAGTCAGTAAAGATAGTCGGAAGCCGGAAAATCTGACACCAGTCTTGCCAAGGGGGACATTTTTTATTTTTTTTATGTCTATCCCACCGCACCATTCCCAAACCCCTGCTACTCCTGAAAGCCTGAATCAATAGTGGCGACCACCAGAAAAGCGTCGAGGCAATGGGACAAGGGCCAAGGGGGTTGTGGACATCAGATATAGGTCGCTCAATATATCTTAAGTATGTGTACTAGATGCAGCTGGATAACAATTCGGCGACTAGTTGAAGCCGCCCCTTACATAGTTTTATAAGATATATATATATATATATAATAGTTTTATATATATAAGACCGGCCAAGTGCGTGTCGGACTTCCTACATTTGGGGTTCCGTAGGTACCAAACCGGAAAATCAAGTTGGTTGTTGTTTGTCTTTGTCAATATATTGGTATTTGTTAGTAAAATAAACGTAATAATGCATATCTTCACCAACATTGAAGTTCATAGGTCAATGGGCAGATAAAACATTCTTGGGAACAAAATTTTGATTTCTCATTCCTTTGTTGCCCAATATTGTTTAAAACAAAAAATATACTATTTATCTACTCAACTTTTTTTTCGAACCCCCCTATTGCTGTATGTGACCACCCTTAAAAACAATTAAATTGTATTTTGACAATTTTTATGGCTTGGAGTCAACAAGATGCTAATACTGTGAAAATTTGAAGAATGTAGCTCCAACCGTTTGGCTGTAAAACCTGTGTGGCAGACGGAGGATAGACAGACAGACAGACATGTGAGTGACAGTGATAGGGCTCCGTTTGGACCCTTTGGGTACGGAACCCTAAAAAGATATATTTATAGTTAGTCAATTTTAACAAAATTAGATATAGGTACCTGATTTTACTAAAATACATCTTGTTATAGTTCTCGCCAAACTTCTTGGCCGCTCTGAAGTTGGCTACAATGGTTGCGCAGTAGAAAATCTCATACAAAAACAGCACCGTTTCGTGCCTCGCGCATGGTGAAAGCCAACTTCAGGGCGGCCTGAAGTTTGGCGAGAGATATACCAATATTAATTTTAGGTATGGCTAAAAATAATATTGTAAGAAACGGTTCAATAAATTTATTCTTATTATTTTTTAGCTCATTAGATTCAAGCAGCACAACCTTACGGAAACCTAAAAAGCATGACTGCGGTGCGACTTCTGAAAATTACCCTAAAGGAAGAGAGGACGGGTCTTTGCGAAAAGTGTTAGGTGACCTCAGATCGGTTAGTTTGAAGATCATACAGCTAATATTAATCATGTGTTAGCTGGCAAGATTGGTCTAAAATTGCCCGCAACCGATAGGATTGGAAGAAAAAAAGCCTATGCCCTTCAGAGGGACAGAAGTCAGAACAGACTGAAAATTAATAAATAATGTGGACTTTTTTCTGGGGCCTTTGTGATAGAATAGAATAGAATAGAATAGAATAGAATAGAATAGAATAGAATAGAATAGAATAGAATAGAATAGAATAGAATAGAATAGAATAGAATAGAATAGAATAGAATAGAATAGAATAGAATAGAATAGAATAGAATAGAATAGAATAGAATAGAATAGAATAGAATAGAATAGTATAGAATAGAATAGAATAGAATAGAATAGAATAGAATAGAATAGAATAGAATAGAATAGAATAGAATAAAAAGAATAGAATAGAATAGAATAGAATAGAATAGAATAGAATAGAATAGAATAAAAAGAATAGAATAGAATAGAATAGAATATACTTTATTGTACACCATAAAAGTTACACATCTATTTTATAAGAAAAACTTAATTATACGGGTACAAAGGCGGTCTTATCGCTGACAGCAATATCTACCAGACAACCTTTAGATGGACTGAAAGAACTTAGAATGAAAAAAGGGGTAGTCTGTGGTGTACTGCTATTATATTAAAATATAAATATATACAAAACTTTATTGTTATAATAAATACTATCCATAAATTTATATACAGATATACTTACATACATATATACTTAAATATATACATACATAATATTACATGTTAACAAATTCAAAGAAAGGAGGGACAAGAAAAACATAAACAAAATTTGATTAATGATGAAAGAAATTTGATCGAAATATAATATTTCCGTAACAGAGAAAGGAAATGGTTTTTAACTAGTTTCTTAAAAGAAGCCAGTGACTGGGCTTGTCTAACAGGCAACGGCAACTGATTTTACAATCGCACAGCCTGGACCGTAAACGATTTGTCGTAAAACTTAGTGGAATGAGCAGGCATCAAAAGTTTCAAATTCTCCGATGATCTCAAGTGTCTAGCATGTGTGTCGTGAAGGAGCTGTAGGAATTGTGATACAGCCCAGTAGGCATCGACATTAAAATCGCAAAGCTTGATGTAGTTCTGTATTTTTACCCGACTGCCGAAGGAGGGTAATGTGTTTATCAGTCTATGTATGTATGTATGTATGTATGTATGTATGTTTGTTCCTATGTGGCGTTCCAGAGAACAAACGCGTTGACCGATTTTGATGATTCATACGTCAATCGATTCGTCTTAACCTTGCGAGTGTCATAGGCTACATTAAAATTGGAAAATAGAAAAATGGCGGCTTTTGGGCGCCATATTGTGGGGGGCCAATTTTATTTTTTCTTCCAAACCCATCGTGTGGGGTATCAAAATAAAGGGTTTTTAGAGGCAATTTCAAAAATATATAACACTTATATATTTAAATGTACCTAATTCGAAAAAAATGTTAACTAAAAAGTTATAAATAAAAAAATTCATTAAAAAAATCAAAATACCCGACTGCTTAAAAAGCGAACTAAAAAGACGTAAACAAGAAGAAAATCATGCTGTGCAGTCGGAGGATACATCTGGTTTTGGTCAGCCAGCTCGCGAATATGTATCCTCCGACTGCACAGCATGATTTTCTTCTTGTTTACGTCTTTTTAGTTCGCTTTTTAAGCAGTCGGGTATTTTGATTTTTTTAATTATTTTTTTTTTAGTATGTTGTACGGGCCAGATAGGGTAGTGTTAATCTAAATTTACAACTTCGAAAAACATGTGCTCTCTGCTCACCACGCGAAAAACTGCGAAAGATTGGGACTTTATTCACTCTTTGCTCTAAAATTCATAAACTTTGCGTTTTTCGACAACCATAAATCTGTACTTTGACGCCTTTTCCAATAAATCAGAACTATATCATGCTTTGCGATTTTAGCCTTTTTAGTATCGTTTTCTACTGGGCTAATAGGCGATAGTGACGTGAAAACACTTGTATACATATTGTATATATATATTCCTCCACTTGAAACAGTAAAGGATGTTTAAAATACCTAGGTTTCAGGTTTATGTTTTTCACTGTTTTTGCCGTACCTACATAAAAAGTGTTGGTTCGGCGCCCAGGTTTAATGGTACCTATTTAGATATCACGATTTGTACGTAGAGACAGTTTTCTAACCCTTGGTTTACGAGCATCCTTTCTTAACCATTTAGCTGAGTACAGTTTTATGACTGAGGCGTGAGCTCACGAGTTTTTTAGGCTTGTTATATTTAAAGAAAGGGATTTACTAAACGATATGTAGGTACCTTAGATCAAATAAAAAATTAAAATGGAACGTTGCAAATAACAAGGTGACGCCGGATAAAACTACGCCTTGCCGTATACATAAACAATCACTCACACAACGAAACTATGCCTTTGCTTATCAGTCAAGCTCTCAGATCAAATAATAAAGCCCTACTGACAAGGTAAGGCGTAGTTCCGTTGTACGTGTGTGCGTGTAATTGTGCGAGCTTCTAGGCAAGCGTATTTCACCTTCGACCACATCATCGCTTACCATCATTTGAGATAGTGGTCAAGCGCGAGCCTAGATAAGAAAAAATAAAAAAACCGGCCAAGTGCGAGTCGGACTCGCGCACGAAGGGTTCCGTACCATTATCGCAAAAAACGGCAAAAAAAACACGTTGGTTGTATGGGAGCCCTAGTTAAATATTTATTTTATTCTGTTTTTAGTATTTGTTGTTATAGCGGCAACAGAAATACATCATCTGTGAAAATTTCAACTGTGTAGCTATCACGGTTAATGAGATACAGCCTGGTGACAGACAGACAGACAGACAGACAGACAGACAGACAGACAGACAGACGGACAGCGAAGTCTCAGTAATAGGGTCCCGTTTTTACCCTTTGGGTACGGAACCCTAAAAACGACCGATACATTTTTTTTTGTGATTGAGGATGTCTGTAGCTTCTGATTTTGTAGTTTGCCCACACCTATGGAAAAATGTCATGGAATACACATGCATGTATATGGGTTTCATTTGATAGCACAAAATTGTTTATTTTTTCTTATGTACACACAATTTTAAGACATAAATAGCACAGATAATTTTCTAGTATCTATAGATTTTATAAAAAAAAACAATTTATCAGCGGCAAAAGTTATTGCGTTCTAACAAAAAAAAAAAAAAAAAAAATATCACGTACGGTTACTTTTAGGCTATTGCTTAGGATGTTCTGACTTTCCTTATTTCTAAGCTGATTGTGTCTCTGTTGGCGCATCATATAATGACCGCTAGGCCAGCGCCGAGGGCCGATGCGCGCCCGCCGCCCCGTACGGTGGGTCGAAACTGCTATATGAGGGACATAGGGTTTTTTTTTACTAGTAGTTGTTTTATTTAGTGTAGTTTTGATTAATAATAACTATAAACCATTTTTTATAATTAATAGGGACTCATTTATTTTTAATTTTGTTTAAATTTTTTCTTTGCTTTAATATTGAAAAAAATATTTTATACTTTTTCGATAAATATATGTTTTGTAATTAGTAATATTCCTTCATTATAAGTATTTTAATGTAATACAATTATTTTATTTATGATATTATTGATAGAAAAGTACTATTTACTTACCTTTTTTATCATTTTACTGAACTTCATCACTCTTGAACGGGCAACTATGGGCGCGCAATGATAGCGTAGAATTATAGCCAACATGCCAAAGAATAAAGTAGTTTTGAAATAAGATCTATCAAGAAAGGTATTTAAAACGCAGACGTGAATGGAAACGCCGGAAGGTGACGCCCTAGAAAGACATACATACACCTTATAGGTGATGTTCTTCAGAAAGGCCAGGTGCGCAGTACTCATAACCGGCGTGTGTGTATGACTAGATGTATGAATGTGAGTGAAGCAAAAGAAGTTTGTAAGGATCATAGCACGCCACCTGTTCTGTAGTTTCTGCCTATCCTCATGGGAAAAAGGCGTGAGTTTATGTATGTATCTATCAAGACTTGATGAAAGTTTTAGCAATTTGTTTCATTGCATACAACAAAAATTATATATTTTTTCCGGGCAAGGAATAAATTTTTGAGAAAAACGTTGGAATAACAATTATTTATCAGAATGACGAGCACCTTCAATAAGTATTTGTTTTGAAGGGAGTTTGTAAAAAATATCCTTATGTCTCTCATATAGCAGTTTCGACCCACCGTGCGCCGCACCAGTCAGCTCACAGACGCGCGCCATTACAGGCATTCCTTTGTATATTTCCGAAATGTTGATCGGGTAACTTATGGCATTATACCTATTTTAACCGACTTCATAAAAGGAGGAGATTCTCAATTCGTCGGAATCTTTTATGTTTTTTTTTATGTATGTTCCCCGATTACTGTAAGACGCCTGGACCGATTTCGAAAATTCTTCTTTTGTTTGAAAGGGTATACTTCTCAGTTGGTTCCATAGTCATCAGGTCAGGAACTGATGATGGGATCTTGAAGAAATCGAGGGAACTCTTCAAATATTATAGGCATACATATAGCGATTTTGGTATTTTTATCAACAATGCAATCATCTGCACTCAGTAAGTATCATTCGGTGAAGTGGAACTGGTGAAGAAGACCACAGATGGCCAATAGAATTCCTTAATGCTAAGTATGTCATGGGTTATAAGATATCTCGAATAATTTAACGACTATGATGAAGCAAATACTTATAATAAATACATAGTGCTGATGAAAATGGTACTATTGAACTGATCTGATGATGAAGCCGGCAGGTAGGCACTGGTACTCCGAAATAAAACAATGTATCCTAGTCGTGTATGGGTTTATTGGAATCGTCATGAGATGTACTTTGGATATATATAAATTTTATGGATTTGGAAGTACCTATCAAAACTAAAAAGAGATAAATAAAAACTTTTTAACAAAAAAACAAACCGACTTCCAAAAAAACAAACCGACTTCCAAATAAACAAACCGACTTCCAAAAAATTACTTTCTTTTACGAAGTCGGTGTCTTTGGTACCTATTGTTTTCCATGTTTCGACACCGACTTCGGAAAAGAAAGTTATTTTTCGTTTTGCAGTGTTTTTTTGGATGTCGGTTTGTTTTTTTGTTAAAAAGTTTTTTATGATACAGTCCACTCTTTCATAGTGTCGATCTTTCCAGCAAGTACCCCCATCCTGTTAAATCTGAAAGACCGAGCCATGTCCTTTCCTTCAGTGGTTTTAATATTTTTCAAAGGCTGCTTCATTCGAGAAGAATTGCAGCGAGAGAGTGGAAGAGCTCACGACAGTTCAGAAAGAATTGTTGGAGCAGATCAGAAGTTTGGAAGAGAAAGAAAAGAAAGAGGCGACGCTATTGAAGGAGGCTGACTCCATGTGGTCTTGTATGGAAGAGCAGTACCAGAACAAAGTAGCTGAAGCTAAGGAAAGATGTCAACTGATGCAAAACGAGGTATGATATGTTCTGTTCTATTGGGGTCCCCCAATGTTTGACAAACACACGCACACACATCATTACCGCCTAACCGTCCATTTCATTATGTGCCTGCAGGCCAAGGCAAAAAACTTTTCTGTAGCGTTAGCACCAGACGCTAACGTCAAAATTCATGGCAATGACATTACCTGCGGAAAAAAACACGCGTGTAGTGTTACGCATCTCTGCGATCGAAGTCATTTGACTCGAACGCGTATTACACGGCGCTTAAGACCTTCTTTCCGCGAATTTCCAGTGTCGCCGTTCACGTTCAGTTCTGTAACGTGTGCGGAAAACATTTTTCTCTAGGCCTCCTGATTTGATAGTTATCACTCTGTATTTGCCACAACTTATTTGGAGGCACACATATTCTTCTATGCTGTTCTATTAGTTGACATTCCAATAGCCATCCTCATGATGTGATGTATGTATCTATGTAACGTAATCTGTGTATCTATGTCACAGAATTTTTGAACGTGATTTTCACTCCCTAAAAACTTAAGATTAATTTGAAACTTTGCATACTTATCAAGGACCGATGACAATGCAATAATTTAAGTTTTTCCCATTATCTTTACCAGGATCTTCAGGATTAGCGATTGGACTAAAAAGTATACAATAAATATTAGTTAAAAAAAAAACACGAAGAAAAATCATCAATAAATTTAAATTTATTGATATTTTTTTCTACTTTTTGGTTTGGTTTTCTATTAAAGTATAGTTTAGTTAGATTTTTACACTAATATTTTTAATTATATCATCATTCCCACAAAGGCCATCCATCGTTTCTTTACACCTTCCACATTCATATTCAGAACTTCTAATTTTTTCTTGTTCTTTGCATCACCAGCTCATACCATGATAATCAATTTACGTTTCAGTTCAATTTCAAATTGTTTTTTAACATTCTCGAAAACTGTATCCTACCTCACCGGTTTTAGGCAAGATGTGAAGTGTATTTCGCTCTTGTGTGAAATACACTTCATAAACTTTGCGTAGTCTAGGTACGGTGGCTGTGGTATAGGCTCGGCGTAATAATTATCAATTTTTTTTTGTTATTAAGTGTTCACCATCATCATATCAGCCGAAAGAGGTCCACTGCTGGACATAGGCCTTCCCCAAGCTTCGCCACATTGATCGGTCCTGTGCGTCTCGCATCCAGCCGATTCCCGCAAACTTCACTAGTTCCTCCTGGTCGGAAGCCTTCCAACGCAACGTATTCGCAGTCGCCACTCCAGAACCTTTCTGGCCATCCGTTGTGCGAGCAATGTGCCCTGCCCACTACCACTTAAGTTTGGCAAATCTTCGGGCTATGTCGGTAACCCTGGTTCTCTTGCGGATCTCTACATTTCTGATTCGATCACGCATGGAAACTCCGAGCATAGCCCTCTCCATTGCCCTTTGGGTGATTGTAAGCTTTCTGATGAGGCCCATTGTAAGCAACCATATCTCAGTGCCAAATGTCAGCACTGGCAACACACACTGGCCATAGACTTTCGTCTTGAGACACTGTAGTAAGTTGGGCGAGGCGACACCGCACAACCTCCCGAACGCTGACCAGCCGAGTCGGATTCGACGGTTGAGCTCTTTCTCGAAATAGGCCCCACCCAACTAGATTGTTTGTAGACATAGTCGCCCACAATTAGGCCCACATGGCCATTCAACATCACCTTGGTTTTATCAATGTTCATCCTAAGACCCACTCTTTCGGAAGCTCTACTGAGGTCATCGAGCATTGTAATTCTTCGTCTTCCATTGTCTCAGCGAAGACCTCTATATCGTCGGTAAACCGAAGGTGTGTGATGTATTCGCCATTGACGTTTATGTTTAGCCCTCTCCAGTCCAGAACCTTGAATACATCCTCCACTGCAGCGGTGAAAGTTTCGGAGATATGACGTATCCCTGTCTTACACCTCCCTGCAGAAGGACGGGTTCCGAGGTCTGATCCTAAAGCCAAACTGACATGGTGGCGTTTTTGTACAAACACTTCAACACTTCGATGTACCGGTAGTCAATTTGGCACCGTTGGAGAGACTGCCAAGACAGCCCAAGTCTCGATCGAATCGAAGGTTTTCTCGTAGTCCACAAACGCTAAATATAGAGGCAGGTTGTACCCTTCGGTCTTCAGTATAACCTACCGCAGCGTATATATGTGGTCTACGGTGCTGAAGCCTTTACGGAATCCGGCTTGTTAGGGGGGCTGAAAATCGTCGAAAGCTGCGCGCGAGACGATTCGTGATGACTCTTGAAAACAGCTTGTAGACATGGCTAAGAAATGAGTTGGGCCTATAGTTCTTCAGTAGGGCATTATCTCCCATCTTGAAGAAGACTTCCACCTCACCCCTGCACCATGCCTGTGGCGTTTCCCCCTCAAGTATGACGGAATCAAACAGCTTCTGAAGGGCCCTAAGTACTGGTTTTCCACCCGCCTTCAGGAATTTGGCCGTGATTCCGTCATCACCCGGTGCCTTGTTGTTCTTAAGATGTTTCAGAGCAATCCTAAACTCATACAGGCTGACGTCCGGAATGTCTTTGGTATAGTGTCGGGTCAATCTAGCTCTAGGGTCATTCGCTAGATTCGCGATGGGTTTACTTGTTGACGTGTACAACTGCCCATAGAATCTCTCGATCTCCCTTAGATACTCCGGTTTGGCAGATACGATCCTGCCATTATCGGTCTTCAGTTTCGTGAGCTGGTTTTGACCAAAAGACAGATCTCTTGCAAAGACCTTGGAGCCCTTATTCCACTCAATCGCGTCTATACTTTCGGTATTAAAGCGTCGGAGGTCGATTTTCAAGGACTTTGAGAGCCGTCTATTTAACTGAAGACTGCAGGATCATCTCACGCCTCTTCTTCATGATCTTGAGAGTAGGATCAGAGAGCTTTTTGTTCCTAAACCCTGTTTGTACGTTTTTTACTATTCTTCTCTGTTACTTTGTGATTATTGTTGTTGTGTTGTGTCTGTGTCGAATAAATGTTTTCTATTCTATTCTGTACGGCAGGTCTTGAAAAACTTAGACCCGACCGTATGGACAGCTTCCACGAACCCGTCGCTGTATTCGTTTACGGAGCACCCTAGCTGAAAGGTCTCGGGGTTTTTGACCCGGATCTGTGCTGGACGGAGCGTGGACTTCATCAGTCGAGACCTTTCATGCTTAACATTAATGTTCAATGTGCCTCTTACTATGCGGTGATCGCTCCCGGTTTTCACCGAATTGATCACAGAGACCATGGAACATTTGCTTCGTGGTTGACATTATGAAGTCGATCTCGTTTTTAGTTGCACTATCGGGGCTTTGCCAGGTCCATTTTCTGTGCTCACGCTTTCTGAAGAAGGAGTTCATCATGTAGAGGCCCTCCTTCTCCATAAAACTGGCCAGTAGGTGACACCGGTGGTTGCCCCACTTGCAGCTCATCCTCGTCTCGTTTGCCCAGTTTCGCGATGAAGTCCCCCATGACAACGGTGAAGTGAGTTTTGAAACCATGCATGGCTCTAGGGATATTGTAAGCCCGGTATATATATATATATGTTTATAACCGTTTTACAGATCAACCGTGCCTATAGTAAATTTATAGGTTATATTTTACAAAGTTTATTGTATTAAACGAATCATACAGGTACATATACCTAAAATGTGGCGAGCCACTTAACATCTAGATCTTTCCAACTCTTTATCAACTATTAATATTGACTCCAACACACCCCGTCTCCGTAACAAGGTGTGTTAGGAAATACAGATATGAGACCATACAGAGATGGTATCACTCTCTCAAGGTTATGGGTACTACACTCAACGTGGTTAACGCTCAGTTTAAATTGCTCTCTCGCAGTTGGAATGTCAGTTGGCAACTCTGTTGAAATATCAGTTGAGTCTCGGAAGATCTCTGTAGTTCACACGAACACGTGGCCTACGGGCACACTCCGTAATAAAAACGGCTGCGCTATCGTTACATGGAGCCGGCGACGTCTCCTCGCCACGAGAGTTCGGTAATGGTGGTGCCTTCCAATAGAACAGATGGCCACACTGCCAACTCATCGGTTCAAACCTCTGAGCCGCCAGAATCCGGCTCTGTCAGCACGCTTGTCAGGCCTAACCTCAAATCTCCCTGAATTCGGAAACAACTTTGTCTGTGCCAGACCACAAGACGACACCAGAGCGTCAAGTCTTTACACGGTCGTTTTAGATTAGGCTAGCTAAATAGCCAGACAGGTTCAGCTTCAACTGTTTTATCTCCATCCTCGCGTCAGGATATCAATAGGGTCGGGCCACAGCCCTCGATTGCCTCAAAAGTAGCAGGTTAAAAGAAACTTGCTCTCTTCTATCGACTCTCGAGAAAGATTTCACCACAGACCAAAAATACAATTCGCTAATCACTGGCATCTCTAGTCTATGCAATTATTATATTTCTAATTATAAATTATGGTTTAACTATATAATTGTGGGAATTTAAATCCTTTTGTTTATTAATTTTGTATTTTTAAATAACATTGAAATATAATTATGTATAACCCTATCTAGAAACAACGCCATCTTTGTGTAACTCTGGAGCACTGAAGTTGCTTTCAGATATTATAGTAGATGTCGCTTAAGACGTCATTTTGCAACGTCACAATATCCTCATACATGGTCTCTACCACGTCGTCGGGGTGTGCCGAGGTCGAGGCGTAGACCTGTATGACCTTTACCAAATATCTTGAGGATATTCTGAGTTTAAGGTACGCCACCCTGGTCGACACACTCTTGATCTTCACTACGTTGTTCACAAGGGACTTGTGGACGATAAACCCGACACCACACTGGAACTGCCGGTCACCCTGTCGGAAATAGAACAGATTACCGGATTTGAGGATTATCGAGTCCTCCCCCTCTCTTCGGACTTCAGATAACCCTTTAATACTCCATCGTAACCTGCTCAATTCTTCCTCGAGTTCAGCTATTTTCTCGTCGGTCCGGAGTGTTTGCGTGTTATATTATGTTCCCAGGTCCAGTCGTCGGTGTTAAGAGTTAGATATATTGAAATAAAATCAGCTTAGGTGTAATCATCAAACATTTTTATAGCTAAACGATATTGAAGCAAGTGCGTATAAATGGCGGCAGACAAAAAACGATCTGGAGTCTCAAATCAAAGATTTAAACAAATGTAACGAAGATAACAAGGTGAAAATAATTCAAAAGGAGAACGATGTTAAGGTCATGAAAATGGAAATTGATGCCTTTAAGAAAAGAATTGATAGTCATACAAAGGACTTGACCAAGGCAAAAAAATCGTATAGCTCAAAGAAAGAAGCTTCCGAAGTAAGTAACAAAATTCATAGCTATATTATCTTATCTCACTAATATTATAAATGCGAAAGTTTGGATAGATGGATATTTGTTTGTAACTCAATCACGCCAGAACGGATGAAATTTGGCATAGAGATCTGGAATAGCTCATAGGCTACTTTTTACCCCGGGAAACCTTGGGATGATAAAAAACTTATAACGCGGGCGAAGCCGCTGGTAGATGCTAATACAACATAAATATTAAATAAAAATATATCAAAATATTATAAATATTAAAGCCAGTTAGCTTTTCTTGCGACTTTACTACCTCACCGGTAGTTGGTGAAGTGTGGCCTGCCGGGTAAAAAAACAGGCGTGATAAATGATATTATATTATGAAAATTAAAGAGTAATTAAGGATCCAGCGCCAAATGTGGACCCATGCATGTATTTGTTTATCTATTTATTTGTATAAGGATACTATCTGGAAGTACTGATCTGGGGGACTACCATAATATGCTTTTAGAGCATGGTTATTTCCATTATGCGTAAGGGACAGATATATGTGTATAACCTGTATTCATATGTCCCTTACGCACATTGGATATACCATAACTACATAATGGAAGCCTTAATTAAGGTTACCATAAGGTACGGCTCCTGAATCCAAAAAAATATTTCAGTAATCAGATGGAAAGTACAATACCGCTGAGTGCCATAGGCATCTTTTTAACCCAGAAAAATATACAGTTCCACTTCTCGTGGGATAGACCACGGCAGCGAAAGTGATTTATATTTTCGATTTTGACTACAGCTTATAGAATGCAACAGGAGTAGTAGTAGAAGTGGACTCTGGTTTCCGCACTTAGACTCTGATTAATTGGGTCCGTTGTGCGTGGGAGCCCTAGCTAACATAGCCAGCCTAGCTCCACCCAAAAGCACAGAAGCTCCCTGGGGGCTTCACGGAGCGCCCTCACTGTTCCGATTATTTCTGGAGTGCAATAGGAAAAAGTATATATCCGAGTATTTTTTTTTTTAGACTAGACTGTATAAAATAGCACAGGACATGGCAACATTTCAAAAGCAGTATCGTGATGAGAAAGAATATAACGATGCTAAAGAAAAGGAAGGTAATAGCAGTATAAAAGACGTAAGAGAAGACTTACAGAAGCTTTGCAGGTGCTTGCTGCAGAAGCAAATCGAGAATGAAGATCTTCGAGCAGAGGTAAGAGCAATAATATTATAGCTTTTAACAACTGATATTTTTCCAAATATAATGCATATATTTATATAACTAGCTTTTTCTTAGCTTCTCATATGATAGGCATGGTATTAATTATGGCACCATATTTAGATTTTTATGAAATCTTTAATCATGCTCTTTCTACCATAATGATTTACAGACAGAGGCGTTAGTACACGAGGTTGAACTACTAAAGAAGGCATGTAAGACATGCAAAGACAGATGTTCGAGAAGAGAAAAAAATATTCTTGAAGAATCGAATAGAATCGACCAAGAAATAACTAAGTTTAAGTTTCAATGCATTCGGTGCCACAAAGAAACCAACAGTGCAGACATAACAGGTTATTGCAGCGAATGTCCAAGATGTTTGATTTCGCGAGAGTGTTTGAACGAAGGTGACCATTGTACTACTGATCATACCCAGGAATGTATTTGCACGCGTGTCAAGGAGCAATTCTTAGATAATGTATTTGAAAACATGTACACTGTCTTGGAAAGACAAGTACATACTTGTCCCGGTAAAGAACTGGGTGACTGCATAATGAACTGTTTGCAGAAAAGTAGGAATGGGAAACTTAATGATGAAACTAGGAAAATTTTACAAGACTTTATTTTGAGTGCGGTGAAGCAGAATTTGAATTTAACGATAGTCGGTGGAGCGGTGAAAACTAGGTGCGAGGTAAGTGTATCGTGTAAAAGTATAGAATTTTTCACCAGTTCTTTTTTGTGTTATGTGGGTGATTTGCGATTCCCTTTGATAACGAAAAAAATACTCATAATTGCCAAACATATTTTGTCGTAACAAATTTTCTAAACTTCAGTAATGTTATTTTTAATATTTCTAATTATTTTGGTGAATATAGCTGTTTATACGGGACCCTCGGTTTGCGAATCTTACTCACGCTGCTCATAAATAAAGCTGAGCTCTTTTGTCCCTTAAGACAAACAAAACGCAGGGCAGTTCCCTAAAAAAATCGATTTTGATAATCATTTTCAAATATCGTCAGATACAGGAAAACCCTACTAGAGTCTGGCAAACGAAAGTAGACACTCGAATTATTTGCAAACTTTTTATACGATATTTTATACGATATATTTTTACTTTTTATGCTATACTAATGACAACCTGATTTGTTTTAGTCGAAAAAACGTGTGTTTTGATTAAGGGAAAAATTAATAAAACAATTATAAGTGGATTACGGGAGATGTTGTTTTGCATGATGTCTAAATATCAAGAAAAAGAACAGGAGAAAGACGCCGAATTCAAACAAAAACAAGAATATTTACGTGTGGTGTGAATAAACCAAAATTATTATAGAATGCTGTTATTTTTTTTATTCAGCTTGATACATAATAACTAGAGTATTACCTCCCTATAGTACCTACAGTATTTTTATTCAGACAAAATAAAATAAATAATTCTTAAGTATCAAATTAGTTTATTTCCTACTTTCGATTGCCAGACTCTAGCTCCTTTATATATATCCTACTAGCTCGGTTTTTTATCCTCATTGATAAATGTGTTCTTAGATGGAACCAGAAGCTTATCAGAAGCTGATGCTTTGTCTCCACGACGTTACTGTTACCAAACCAGTAAAAGAAGACAAGGGAACTGTGCCCAGGAAGGTATTGTTATAATGCCAATTTCTATATTAATTATCATATAAACAGCTCCTCCCGATATTTAAAACTTATTCTTAGCATTCTTCTTTTTGTGTCGCGGTACATTTTTAATCATTCTGTTTGGGAATAATAGGTGGCCACGTTAATTGCAGCTTTGGAGGCGTTCTTAGCATTAAATTGAACGTATGGTAGATCCTTGCGATCATTTTAATGGGGGCTTGCTTGTTTAATGAGTTTGTTGAATATTTTATTAATTTACTTTAGCCTTTAGTATTTTTTCAAATTAATTTCCGTGGATATACTACCAGATACAATATAGTAGGACATTTTTTTTTTCGGATTTTTTTATCCTTACTTTAACCAAGGGGTAGTGAAGCAGATCAGGCTTTTTGCATAATCAATTTGTAGGACAAGTCAAAATACAAAATCTCTTGACACATCACTTTTTAAAATTCTGACTTGCTCTAAGTATTTATATTTGCCTGTCTATGCTATCAATATTGAATGAATTATTATCTATGTCATTTAACCACATCCGTGTGTTCCTGCGGGTTGTCAATTGAAAACCAGCGCTGGGTGCCTCACGTCCAGCAAATGCTGAGTTGTTATCCCTTTCAGTATGGGCACGATCAGCGTAATTTTACTGTATAATTTTTAACAATATTTCCTTTTAACTTTGTTTTAGTTGCTGTTGTGTTGTGTCTGTATGGAATAAGTGTTTTCTATTCTATTTTATTCTAAATGTGTGTGGTAAACCCCCAGTTACCGTGTACCCGTTGGAACCACAGCAGCGAGTGCAACTGTCCCCGGGGACCCAAATCCTGTGTATGTACTAGGACGGCGCCGAAGCCACCGACTGCACCCTCTTCTTGTGGAGGATGTCAGGAGGAAGATGAGATGGAAGTAAGTGATAAATAGCTTGTTCTTCAATCTTTCCGCATCGACGATACTTAAATGTACCTTCCTACTTAACATATATTATAATTATAAATAAAAAAATTTTGGATGGATGGATGGATGTTTGTTTCTCAAGTATGCAGCACGCCAGAACGGCTGAACAGATCTGGATGAAATTTGACACAGAGATAGATTATAGTCTGGAATAGTACATAAGTTACTTTTAATCCCGGTATAATGTTCTCTTGAAATAATAAAACACGCTGACGAAGCCGTGGCTGGCTAGTAATTGATCATTTTAATTCATTAGAATAAACTCAATCATCGCCTTTAGCTGTAGTAGTTTAAGTTCATTTTTAAGTAAGCTTTCGTATTAAAAAGGCTAGAAAAAAGTATGGGTTACAATGGAAATTAAACGTTTTCATGTGAAATATAGAGTTATTTCTTCCAAAACATGATAATAATCTCGAAATCTAATATAGATCGTCATAAGGTCTAGGCTAATGAGATCGCCAGCCACACAATTCGATCCAATCGCATGGATCTGAAAATAGAACGGGGGCCGTGGTTATGAAGTGTCGATATCATAATAATTCCATCGTGAAAAACGGATAGTGTTATTTGTATTGTGTAGCTCCGTCTTTCTATCACATTAGAAAATTATGACTTTAAAGAAGTTTATATGCATTTTTAGGTCCATTGCGTAAAGACGAGTCCGAAATCGAATCAGAGGATCCAAGCGAGAACCTTCTCGTGTAACATGCGCGCCGCCCAGTGTGCATTGGGGCCCGAGGCCTTGGCTGACGTGCGCGCACAAGCATCCCGCTCACCTGGCGTTGGAAAGAATGTGAGTGAACAGCCTCAGAGTATACCTATTATGATGTATTACTACTATCCTTTTTTCACAATAGAATCTTGATGGTATTGGCGCGACATCATGGTACGGCCCACAGTTTTGTATTACAGTCCAACATCTATTTGGTATATAGGTAAAATATTCATCTTAACTCTACACTGCATTTTTTTGTGTGCGTAATATAACTGTTTAAGATAATAAAACAAATGGACTACTCATCTCACTAACAACATTGTTTATTTGTTGCAAACTAGCTGATATGTATACCATGTAACTTGTTCCACTGTGTTTTGTCTCCGACTAGCACCTTCAAATCGGTTGCTATCAGCCGTACGACAGATGATCAATTGATGCACTTCTTTTTCTTTCTTTAAATTAAGAGGCAGCGATGCGACCGTATATCTTCTTCTGTATATGTTATTAAGACTGGCTGGATAAAAATAAATATCAACTACTCTGTGACGTTTGACTGGCTCGATTCTCCTATTGAACACCACGTATTATCCAGACAGTCTTAATGACTTGCATAGATGAAAATACAGGAACATCATCACAGAGTAGATATTCTAAGCTGCATTGAACGTTTCAAGGAGTCAAAGAGTGAACGATGCACATCCTTGTGTCAAAATGAGTATGCTGCCAAAGACCGTTACAAAAGAATTAACCAAGTTTATTATAATAATAAATCTATCAGCTCTCGTACGGCTAATAGGGTTTGATTGGAAGTCATCATAGACGTTATGGGTAGACCAAAAACCACCATGTATTATATAGTTTGTATGACTAATTTGATATGATGATTGGAGCAGCAACATGGTTTTTAACCAGTAAAATTTTATTAAACAAATGGTAGTAGCGATATAAGGTAGGATAACAGTATTATTTTTTATGTTCAGGCTACAACCATTAGGGGAAGCAAGAAGGTTAATTCATGTCGTGCAGGTTAGTGAAACAGTAGTTAATCGTTCGAAAGTTATATGGGAGTACAATAATTTAGAACTACTATCCATTCGCTACCGTTAATTCTATAGGCTATTTGAACTAGTAATTAGATGATTGCCTTGAAATAGGGTGTTCTAAAGCAAATTTTGATTCTGGCCCCGATAACATGGGGTCCAAATTGAGTTGAAACCAAACGATAAAGAAGTACTCTGAGGTCGTATTAACAGAAGAAATTCGTCAAACGACAGTATTTTCCAACTTTAGATACGAAATAGTATCTGGCTGATCAAGACTGTGACAAGCATTATATCGAATTATATTTCATGAATTTCAAATGTAATAAAACTGAGAATACATGGTGGTATAAATTCTCGATAGTCTTAGAAATCAGACCACCATGTTGGGATTGAAGTAAAATTTTCTGTAATTCTGCCTCAGGTGCCGGGGGGTTGTCATCATGGTGTAATGTGCGCAACGCGAGGAAAAGATTTAGAATGTGATTGTGCTTACTCTTGTGGGACTAAGAAAAGACGGATGTGAATAAGCCTTGTTCAATCTTTGTTTGTGATGCTATAATCAATAAATTCAAAAACAGACTTTTAACACGTGTTCCATTAGTTAATTTGACAGCGTTACACTCACACTAATGTTTGAGCAGAGCCTGCTTTAATATAATGTCCTGCGCGCCTTGTTTTGTTGGTTACCAATTAAATACATATGAATTTAATTCTACGGAAAATAAATAATACCTCAGTACTGTGTTTATTCATTTATTTACATATCTCGGGCAGATATAATATTATATTATAACTTTTACTGTGTTAGTTGTTTTACCGAAAAAAATTACGTGTCCTGACATCTTTCTTTTTTACGTATCGTTTTTTTTTTCACAAGTAAGTACTTCATTATAATCTGGATATTTAAAGCTTCATTAACTGAGAGTTTAAATAATATATATTACTTTCATTTGTTTGTACTCCCATGTAACTTCAAAGACATCATGCTTTTGGAATGTCTTCATTCTTTAATCATTAAAAATATGTTGTATTTGCTTTACAGAATCAAGACATCTAAGACAAGATGTTAATGACAATTTTAATAAAGGAAAAAAGCCCAGCTATTCGAAACGTACGAAAAAAGAACAACTTGCATTGTCTCCGACAGACTCTGCGCCTACACGAATTAAACCCGGCCGAATTAAGCCGGTTTCTAGTCTCCAAAAAGCTATTTTGTTTTGTGATCAACAACAAGAAAAAATACTCGATGAATTGATCAAAAATAAAGTTAAGCAAAATGAAACCAAGGAACAGTCTAAAATAGCTTGTGAAAATGGTCAGGCAAAGTGTGAATTTACTAAATTGACACAGACAACATCCGGCAAGTTAGCTATTGAGTTAGACAAACAGGCTATCAAAATAATGGAAGAGAAAAGTATAACTGATCCTTATTTATATATTTTTATTCAACCAACTCGTTCTGGACATGTATCTGTTAATTTTGATACGAAGAAAGACCAGAAAAACAATAACTGTCACAGGGTGAAACTTAGAAAAACATCGTCTGGAACAAGACTACTAGATATAAATAAAAAAATGATCAAAAAACTAAAAGATACTCTATCGAATAAAATACCAAATGTAGCTTTGTCTAAAACTATCGAATTGCGAACGAGTCCTGAAATATCAATTGAAGTAGACAGCGGCAGTGATAAAAATGAAATCGTTAACAAAGAACCACAGCCACAGGCTTCCAAGATTCTAAATTCTTATGTCAAGAATAAAAAAGATGACGGGGTTCTGTACTCTAGCCTTAAAACAACTGCCACGGGTCCGATACTAACAGAAATATTTATGCCCTTTAAGCAAAAGAAAGAGGAAGAGCTACGTATTAATGATTGCTCCTGCAAACTGGTTATTGACACAAATTTAATGCTAAAAGATATTAAGGGAAATACAATCACATATAAACATGCGCTGTTAAAGAAAAAGAAAAAAAAGAGTCCTACGTGCTCATGCGATAAATCAAAGAAAAGTTTAGTCAGTCGCTCGAAATCATGTAAGTCAAAGTATAGAACAGAATTCCAACAATTATATAAACAAGGCAATGCAAATGTCACAGTAGAAATGAAATTAGAAAATGGAGTAATCCGGAATTTACCCGGAGTCATTAAAAAGAGTAAGATGGGTAGTATAGGTATCTATGTTAAAGACATGACATCTTTAAAATATACAAGTTTTGATGGAAATAAATGCCCAGTGCATCTTTCAAAGGTATTTTCTGGAACTTATTGTGTAAAATGTGGTAATAACAACCAGAGCTTTAATGCAACTCTTTTGAAAACTCCATCAGAAGGAATGTTACTGATGCCTCAACCTTATAAAAAGAAACAACGAAACAAACATGAAGTTGAAGATATTTTCAAAGTAAGTTTATGCGTTATGAGAAATCAGCTATTAGAGCTCCCAGCAATATTAAGACCGACATCATCAAACAATTACATAGTGGTTTTAGACAAAGAATTTGAAAATTGCTATAAACAGACTGTACAAGAATATTTTGGAGATAAGTTCGAGGGTAGTGTAGATTTACAAATAACAAGTTCAGGCAATTATCTCTTGGAAATGGACAGCAACGACGAAACTCATACTGGAAAGAAAAAAAGAAATGCATGGCTGGTTAGAACTTCATCAGGAAATATGAAAGTCATAGTTCGACCAGAGTTTCAATCTATGTTTAAGCGAGAATTAAACATACGCTCAAAATCATCAGAACAACCATTGGCAAATACAAATTGTAACTTGCCAGCTTCAAGTAGGGAATTTCACAGAGATAATCTAGAAAAATCAGCTAGTGACACACGATCAACCGGAAAATTGAAGGTAAAACTCCAGGACGACTTGTCTTTAGTTTCCGAATCTTCTTCTAATCTGGAAAAAAACTTATCTGGCCAATACGCTGTTGTTATTAAAGAGTCAAAAAAATCTCTCCTTAATAACTTACAGAGTGATTCTTTAACGCGTAATCTAGAAAAGCTTGTTCCAATTAAACGGTTGGATTCAGAAGAAATAATTATAAAGCTTAATAATACAGACGAATCGAAAACACATTATGGAACTTTGAAAATAACACCATCGGGAAATTTTTACGTGGCAGTTGATGATGATGTTATAAGAGATTTGACTGACAGTTCTGCAAAGAACGATGGCCTAAATAGCACAGTTGGTACAAGGTCGAAGCACGCAACACAGCTAATCGAATCTGTTCGTAAATCAGTTGCAACAACATGCCAATATAAAGCAGGCGTTTGTGCCAGTGATCCATTCGACTGCGTTTGTGCAGGAATGGCGTTTGATTCTATGGACGGGTCAGTGCAAAATCTCTGCCCATGTTCAAGGGAAGAGGCCTGTGCTAATGACAATGCAAAAAAAAATGATGGTACTCCTATGCCAAGCACTTCAAAGGATGACACAGCCCTGATTCGTATTGATCCTAGTTTTGAATCAGTCGTTTCACAACTAGGGCCACAAAAAAAATACTATACAAATCAGTGCTATTACATGATTAATTCCAGTCCGCACTGCCGTCCACATTGTAAAGATGAAATTTGCCACAAACATGCAATACTACCTGGCGAAATAATAGAGTTGGTAGTAAATAGCGAACAACTCACAGGGCAAAACGCATGTCAAGTATGGGATTCTTTGAATTATTTACCACAGCAACTGCCTCATTTTCTGAGACAGGTTTAGTTATTAATAATATAGAGGACACTTCAGTTTTTGTTCTGTTCTACGGGCAGTAAGCATAAATAAAAATGTAACTACAAGAAAATATGTTAAAAAAAATGAGAATTATCGTAATAATGAAATAAATTTTGTAGTCACATTTATCTAAGATTGATGCAATGAATGTGTGTCACTATTTTATTTCCTAACTTCGTATGATCAATGGTCGCATACATTTTTTTGAAAAGGTCGTAATGGTTATATTTTGAAATGTCGGTCTAAAACTTTACGATTGATGATCGAAGTTCAGCCATAGCCATATATCAGATACTTGTGTACAAATTATATTATGCGATCAGTACTTTATTTACAGATCCATTTGTCACGCTACTATAAATAAAAAAAATGTATTTTTTGAATATTAAATTACCAAATGTTCAACAAGGCAACGTAATTTTATTTATACATTGCACCTATTTAGTCGAGATTTTACTGTTCAAGTTCTTTTTCACAATACTTTTTTTTATTACAAGCTTTATATTACCTAGGTTTCGAATGTGTATGCGACAACCAGTAATCTATTTTTAAAGCACTTCCTGGTATCTATTAATTAAGCTGAAATTTGCCGTAATTTGGTAACTTTAGGAACATTATGGGGCTGGAAGGTGACCATAGCAGCCAGACAAGACAGCACCATCGTGTTTCGGCTCATTGGATGTGTGTTGGCAAGTGATATTACATTTTTGGTATACACCAGTTCAAAAAGCTTGTTGTAAAAAAGATCTTACTTACGTACTTGTTTGTGTATCTACTTTAATTCTGAGCATTTGAAAAGTTATCACCTATATTTCACTCGATTCAAGAAATAGCTCACAATTTTCATTTCCCCTCTGCATGGCTCCTATATTCTTGAATACTTCCTACAGTGTCTTCCTAATGACTTCCCCCGCAATATTTTCCGAACAGGCGTCTCACGATGTTTTCCCTTTATACGTGCGCCCGGTAAATGGTTTAAGTTTGCCTGCAGCGTGCAGTTTCATTCTGCACGTGTGTACCCGATTGCGGGCCGAATGCCTAATGCGCGAGGCATTAGTCCAGACGACATTATTCATTTTTATTCTGTTAGTTTCTTCGGCTGTTATTTGTGACTCATGCTCCTACGAGAAATATGGGAACGGTTGCTTTTAAAGTAAAATTTGTGGAGATATTTTTTGTGAATTGATTTGGGGTAGGTATTTTGAGTATACTTTTACCAGAAAGAATGATTTTTATTTTCAAATCAAATCAAATCAATATTATTATTATTATTTTATTTATTTAGATATTTTGGGAGCAGTAGGCAGCCAGGCCAATAGCAGCGTCAGTGGACTTCATTAAGTGCTATAAAACGCAGAGGCAGGGGCACTTCTGCTTTTATGTTAGAATTAGCATCTATAAAGTTTTTAGATGAAAGTATTGTAACACTGGTTCAAAAACAATTCCCAGTATTCGTTTAGGAAAATTACGCCGCAATTTTGGATAAAATCGCGTTGTTTGGAGCCTGGGCCCAGCGTTGTAGCATTCTCTAAACTACCATGAAATCAAGACACGATAAACTGCAACATTTTATTTGAGTGTAGTACCATGGCGCTAAACAGTAAATAATACCAATTACCAATATATCGCCAATCGTTTTTTTTTTGTTATTCAATAAGGGTAACTTTTGGCAAGACTGGTGTCCGATTTCCTGGCCTCTGAATATTCGTAACGACTGTCTAAGATCTACAAAGCACAGGCAGAAGCAATATATGTACGTGTAGTAAACATTATAATGGACAAAAAACAAACAGTTACCCGAGGCCGGCGATTACTTAGCCGTTAAACCTTGAGTTTCATCTCAGTGTGCTTGTAACACGTTTCAAATTACATTTTACGCACGCAGGGCTCTTTTCATAACCTACGTCGTATTCCATTTGGTAGTCAACAAAGCTGGCGTTAGAATACTGTGCCAGTCTCTAGGAGTAACCATATACTGGAATAGACAAAGATACTGATGGTTCTGCATTGTTTGTCTTTTACTTTCCTTTTTCGTGCCTTTTCCTTACTAAAGTAAGGCCGGCTTTAAATCTAACTTTTTGTAGCCTACATATATCATAATCCTAATCATCTTCCTGCCCTTGTCCCATGTTATTTGGGCTCAGCATAACACGTTTTCTTCTTCCATATCGGATCGGTGGACAGGACACCGTCATGTTAAGGTCTATCCACACATATCAGGGCCGTGTCAGGGACGTGGACGGACCGTGCCCCGTCAGGGGATCAAAAAAATATCGATATCTTTTTGAGCTCCTGACGCGGCACGGTTGTCCACGTCCCGTGCACGTCCCGGGCACGGCCCTGATATGTGTGGATTGACCTTAATGCTATCACTGAATCCTTTTCTTTCATATCACTCCTCACACAGTCAATCCATCTTTTCTTTGACCTTTCCGTCCCTCTCCATTCTCCATGTACCAGTTGTTGTGTGTATTTTACATGGTGTGACCTAACCAAAATAGTTCATCAAGTGAGTAAAATAACCAACATTGTTTATCATTGTCGAGCCTTTTAGTGCGTTTTCATAAATAGTGTAGGGTTAGCTTTCTGTCTAGCCAGACGCTGTTGAATACCAGTAGGTAATTTACATCGAGTTTGGTTGTTTTACTTACAACAGGAAATAATAAATGTCAAAATGTGAAACGTATGTGTCCACCAATTTTGAGTACAGAGAGTTGAAATAAAATGTAGTCCACTCGGCGACTCCATCCTCTATTGGAGTTTGGTCGCTAGACTTAAAACAAGACAAATTTAGTGACAAATCTGGTATGGTCTAGTGGCTAGGATACCTGGCTCTCACCTAGGAGGCTCGGGTTCGATTCCCAGTACCGGAAAGAACTAGAGTAGCTATTTCTCTTGTTACTTTCTTGCTCATGTGAATGCTAACTATGAGTTAAGATGGCGTGTGGCTTTTCAGAATATCATGGCCTGAATATCCTGTCCATACAATTTACGCATTCATTCCATGGGAGTAGGCAGAAACTACAGCAATATCAAAACTCCTGAAGTAGAAACCTGCTACAATCCTTACATACTTCTGAAGAAACAGTGCAAAAAAAAAACTACTGCAACTTCATTTTCGGCGGATCTTCCAGTAAACTATTTCCATGCCATAGGATGTACGTAAAATTCGCAACGAAGCGATATTTCGGCTCGGCACTTACTCCCGTGGGCTCGCGAAGCTTATTGAATACAAATTGTTACTTTATCAGCCAACTTTCGCGGGAGACGCCAGAAATAATCGCGTATTGTGAACCGTTCCCACTTTTGTGGAATACACGTTTACACTAAAGCGTTTTATATTCGAGTTGCAACACCTTTTTACTACTTGTTGGTTGTTCGTTTTATTGTGTACACTGTCTTTGCTATTTCAATCAATATTGATTTTAAATTGAATTCTTTATATCCATCACTTTGTACGTGTCGCTGTTATAACTTAAAACTAGCTTTTGCCCGCGGTTTCGCTCGTGTTAATATAGATTTTGTCAATCAAATCTGGTCGATCTAGACGAAAATCTGCGTGGACTTATGAATTGGACCCGTTTTTACTAAAATATGTAGTACTCCTGGTAGGTTGTGAGTCTTTACCACACACGATTCTGGTTGGCTGGTAGTATGAGAGTCTTTTCGTCTCATAATTGAGTGAAAGTCATCGTGGTGAAAGGATTAGACCCTGCGTTACCGGGTGCTAGCTATGCAGGATGCGCCGGGCGTTTAGGATCGCAAGAGGATATGTTTAACGCCGCTCGGGGAGGCTCCTTTCATGCACCCCATCCAACCCCGGCTTTGATTTTCACGATTCTGGTCTCCTGGAACTTATTAAGTAAGCAAATTGGATGACATAATAATAAGTTACAAACGAACCCCGTTCCTCATATTGTTTTTCCTTCAAAATTGTAAAAAGAAATAGCCTATAAACGATTTCAGCCATCTTTTTCTGTACCCAAAATTCATCAAAATCGATTCAGCGATTTAGATGTCAAGACGTAAGAAACAAACAAACAAAGACACTTTCGCGTAATACCTCAACGCTTTCGCGTTATTATATTAGTTAGGATAGTAAAATGGCAAAAAGCCTGGGAACTATTCTTGTTAGGCGTAATATGAAATGAACTTTTTTATGCCTCTAATTTGCTTGCATGGAGAACTAAGTGCCTAATCAAAGCAAGTTAAGGTAATTGTAGAGACCTGTTCCTTTGATTGGAACGTGTTATCGGTTGGCATCAACTTCACCTGCTTGTCAGTCGATGACAGCCAGACAGGTGAAACCTGTTATTGAGATCATTTATTTGGATAATTTGGAATGCGCAATCTGGCCTTTGTGTAGATAAAAAATCATTTTGGGTAGGTTTTGTATGAATATAGGCTTTGTTTGTTATCAGATCTGCAGAAATCTGGTCTGTTAAACGGCTTACATTTCAGAATCTTATGCCAAGTATGGTATGGTCTAGTGGCTAGGATATCTGGCTCTCACCCAGGAGGCTCGGGTTCGATTACCGGTACCGGAAAGTACTTTTTGACTTTTCTGCGAGCGTTATTTATTTTTCTTCAAGCCGGTGCGCTGTTGCTGCGATATAATAAATTAGTGTCCAACCGAAATCGGTTGGTGGTGGAAACCGAAACCGGATTTTGGCAACAGTCTCAGTGTCGGCCGAAGCCGAAACCGAAAAAACCTTACAAGGGTCATATTTTGAGGGAAAAATAATGAAAACGTTATTGTAATCAGTTAGTCTTTATTTTTTATAGCATGTATTTTATTGCACTCGATTTTAATTTGGGGTTAGGTCAAAAATCGAAAAACCGAAATGAAATATTTATTTTTAAAAGCTATCAGGGACGTAGGTAAGTAGATATCTAACTGTATTTGCACTTGTATATCTTGGTAATAAGTATTAAAATGAATTTTGAAACTCTGAATCCATTATATTATCAGCACTAATGAACTATAGTAAGTACCAAGTACCTAAATAATATTTGTTAAAGTACTAGCGAGAGAGATCATCATCATCATCATATCAGCCGAAAGACGTCCACTGCTGGACATAGGCCTCCCCCAAGCGTCGCCACATTGACCGGTCCCGTGCGTCTCGCAACCAGCGGATGCTGGTTGCGAGACGCGGGGTTCCCCCGGGGATCCCCCCGCAACCTTCACCAGGTCATCGGTCCACCTAGTGGGAGGCCTTCCAACGCAACGTCTTCCGGTTCGCGGTCGCCACTCCAGAACCTTTCTGCCCCATCGGCCATCCGTTCTGCGAGCAATGTGCCCTGCCCACTGCCACTTGAGTTTGGCAATTCTTCGGGAGTTAAATCAACCAAGAAATATTTAGTTAAACTTGATTATACTATAATCTATGTGTTAGTTATAACAACCTACTCTTATGCAAACTAACTGGTGAACTTAATTGAAACTTACAGCATCTTATTTGAAATCAAATTAATCCGAACCTATGCAATGTAACTCAGCACAAAACAAAAGTGAAAAAAAGCACCCGGTTTCCCCATCCAGCCGCAAACGCTTTGAAAAACAAGCTCTTTTTTAACAGTAAACACAAAAACTATCCAGGCAGTTGATACAGATAATAGCAACGAGGCAAAAACCCCTTAGGCCGCCACGTCACGCTAGCCGTGGGGCCTTTTCGACCGCATTTTTCGCCACGGGTGTGTAGCGTGTAAACGCCAATGTTTTTTGTAACCCTCCAACGCTCGGCTGATTGATTTATGACCAGTAGTCTGATCTAGTTTAGATATTTCGGATAGTGTTAAAATATGTGGTGTGGTAGCAAACCAATTTTTTATGTAGCATTTAGCTACCTACATATAAATGTAGGTATTAGGATTTAGTTTTTAGTTTTAGTATGCTAAAGGAAGCCCCGATTTCTAAATTAAGGCATTTTGAAGTTGAGTATTTGTCAATCTATACTTTAGCCTGAAAACCTGTAAAACTTTTGCACTAATGTAGGGTTTTTCACGTTCTTAACCTCAAATACTCAATTTAGAAATCGGCCATATGTCAGGTTCTTGTGCCAAAGTAGAGTTTGACAAGATCACAACTTCGAATTCTCAAGACCCCGGGGTTATTCTATATACATATTTAATTTACCAAATACTGGTCATATCATTGACTTTCTGTTGATGCAGTCGTTTTCGTCTAGGCTAATCTTAGAATACACTACTTTTTAGTAACCCATTGTTCCGTTGATAACCGAAATAACTCAATTTCGTTAACAAAGGACTTTCATTTTCTTGTTAGTCTTTCATTCACTCTTGACAGATACAGTGCTGTTCATTCATTCATCATTTTGGCGGAAATTACTCTGGCTGTGTAATATTTTTCATTCAAAAACATCATTTATGATAGACGAAAATAATTGTTGTTGGTACTAAATAAATAAGAATAACAAAAATTTACTTCAAACAATAATATCATTTTAACTCCGATTTCTACATTAAGATTTTGAAGTTGAGTATTTGAAGAACTTTTTGGGGTTCCGTACCCAAAGGGTAAAAACGGGACCCTATTACTGAGACTTCGCGGTCCGTCTTTCTGTCTGTCTGTCTGTCTGTCACCAGGCTTTATCTCATGAACCGTGACAGTTAGACAGATGAAATTTTCACAGATGTTGTATTTCTGTTGCCGCTATAACAAAAAATACTAAAAACAGAATAAAATAAATATTTAAGTGGGGCAAACGTGATTTTTTGCAGTGTTTTGCGATAATGGTACGGAACCCTTTGTGCGCGAGTCCGACTCGCACTTGGCCGGTTTTTAAGCCTGAAAACCTGCCAGACCTTGGCATTAAAGTGAAATTCGACACGTTCTTTACTCAAATACTCAATTCAGAAATTGGCCCGTAGATTAGCATTATTTGGTACCTACCAAACTGTACTGGTGAGCTTTTCCTTATCCTTTACGCCGTAGTAATATGAGTGTAATAGTCACAAATATCGCGAGTTCCTTTGATGTAAACGCTCATAGAAGGCTCTAGTAAGTCGACCCAATGGAATCTGATATTACGATTGGCGTATTTCCAAGCACATCGCAGAAAGTGGGTAATCAACTGGATTCAAGTTATAAAAAGTTCGTAAAATGTCGAGTCCCGCTTTTTGTGACGCATTGGATACATTTCTTCGTCATAAACATTCAATAATACCGACACAGAGTTATAGGATTCGATGTATTCACATGTATTTGTAGGTACAACTCTACAAAGTATTGGTTATGTACAGTAGAGGTTCACTTCGCTATTTATTCCTTTGAAAAGGTATACAACAAATTTTCCAAGATTTCCCCTTTTTTCACGAAGTATCTTACCCGTTTTGATCATATACGGTCAAGTATCTCTGTAAATTGGGCTAATTTGTTGTATACCAAAATTATTGTGCTGCTTTATTATTTTCTTCTTAAAATTGAAATCAACCAATGTGAATTTTTATTACGAGAGACGTGTATGTTTATAGACTATTGGGCAGTCCGGTATCGTCTAGTGGCTAGAATATCTGATTCTCACCCAGGAGGCTCGCGTTTGATTCCCGGTACCGGAAAGTACTTTTAGTCATCTCCTAGAACCCAATGGCAAAAAACTTAAACCAAAAACTTTGAACGTATTTTGTATGGAATTGAGTTGCATGAAGATTTTTTTGGGTTCATTTAAAGAATAACGAAATCTAATTAATTCACGTAGAAATTAACCACAATAAAACTTGACTGAAAGCTACAATACAAACACGCTGTAACCCACTTTTTGCCCCATCTCAAACAGCTCAAACCAATACGAAATAAAACTGCCAATAAAGATCACCCAGCAGCCAACAATTCATTCTGTTCACAATTTCTCCCTTGACAAAGGAGTAGCGCACACAATTTGTCAATCTATCCATCCGTCCTGTTAAAATGGGCTGTAAAACTTTTAACACTCGACCCTAGGAGAGGGGTGAGACACTCAGAATTTTGTAGATCCGCATAGGAACCACATAAAGCGAAATGGGACAAGACCGGAACGGAATAAAAGAAAGGTCGGCTCGGATACGATGTGCCCGGTAGTAAAACCAGTACTTGGATGAAAAAAAAATATTCAAGAGAATAAGATTTGGTGCGTTCGAGACGTGAGTTCGGCATAAATAAAAATGGCCGGTGAATTTTGTGCCATCGATGGCGTTTTGCAGTTTTATGTACTGTGTACTTAATAAAAAGTAGTTTGCGTCACCGTCGTTCTAAAAATGACCTGTTAACTATGAATATGTCATACAATGAAAAAGAGAAGTGAACGAAGTTGGGCGAAAGAGGTGCATAGAAGAATAAGACAAAAATAACACTACAAAGTGAAAAATAACTACAATTTCGGAAGTCGGTGTTCCTGTTTTCGTTTCTTCGTTTTTTGACACCGACTGCCGAAATTGAAATAATTTTTCACTTTTTTGTGTTTTTGTTTGGAAGTCGGTTGTAATTTTTGTAAAAAAGTTTTTTATATTTTAATTGTGGTACATAATGGACCAGTTCTATAGGCTAGCTACCTATAATGCCCAAAGTGAAGCCAGAATAGATTAACCTAATAACATGAACTTAATCAAAACTGTGGTATGAGCACCAGTGAACTATTCACACCTGCGTACCTCTTTAGAGCGTACCAGTGTGATGTTATGTTATGAAATGGTGTAAACAATAAACAGACATGCGATTGCAGCTAACCCGAGTGATTTGCCGTCATTTATTGAAAAGTTCTGATGTATATCTCCGAAGTTCTTCATCAGATCATGATGAAAATTAAATGGGACCACATGACAAGCACGAGCGTTCAAATAAAAAAAAACACGCACTAAAAAGTTCTGAGGTAACACAAATAAAAAAAAAATACAGTCAAATTGAAAACTCCCTCCTTTTTGCGAAGTCGGTTCAAAAATTTGATATAAAGGGCAAAAAAAAATTGCTATACAAAAATAACTGGCCGTCTAAATATGGGCGAAATCCATGTTATTTATTCAACTTTTATTACTCCTAAAACAAAGTAAAAGTGACTTCATAACTTTGATTAGGCAGTCAACAATATATCCATGAATAAATCAGGCCATATATTAATATTTGATAGGATCCAATACTCTCGTAGTACATCATAAATTCTTATGACGAATGACTTTTCTGTTGATATAGTCTGTACTAGACTCTAGGTACTAATATAAATGTGATTTGTTATGTACATAACTATATTGGGGTTTATTTCTTATTGCATATTAATAGCGATTGTCTTCATATTTATGTTATGTTATGTTATATATATTTTAGTTTGTTTGGTACATTATCTCCTTCGCTGTACTTTTTTAATTAATTTCATTGCGGGATTCAGAAAGTACAATCGTTTCTCCGGGATTCGTCGAGCCTCATTGCTTCGGCGCTTATCTAGAAGCTTCCTTTTGTGCTTTTCTTTTGTTTTACAAAAATCTCTTTATAATATAGACATATCTGATTGTTTATTGACATACAACAATACATACATTACTACTAACAATACACACATCCACATCCACCACCATTTTGTCAACCTTACTTTCAACTTCCTTTTGCATGCGAAGGCACGATTAAATCTTTAGGAGATAACAACCATAACATTCTATGTGTTTCCTTAATACTTCTAGTAGCGTACTCTACATGTAGGCATGTACATTTTATACAGTCCGCATGTTACTTCCGCGACCGCATTAAATGGACCTTTCTGCTCACACAGGAAAAGCTAATGAGCGTGAAGATAAGTGAGAAAGAGTAGATAAAGGCCCAAAAGGTGACCCATGCTTTTGATGTTGTGTTGGTAAAAGTTTTGTGTAAATCATGATTCGCTTTGTATGATCAAAGGTTAGACCTACGTAATGTGTGGTTTTGGGTATACAATAAGCACTTTACCAATGTTTGTTTGTAGAGTATTATAATAATCTAATTATAATACGAGTAATCTAGACTTTAAATTTTATACTAGGATTAAAGCACACTCAGACCAAGTCAAAGCGTCGTTGCGAAAGTTAAGTCATGAGTGAATAGGTCACTTTAAGACAAACGTGTGATAGAGAAATAGTGGTCAAACGGGCACCTATATACTAATAAAAAACCGGCCAAGAGCGTGTCGGAATTCGCACATTTAGGGTTCCGTACAAATTTATCAATATATCGGTATTTATTTGTAAAACATACGTAATATACACATTATCACCAAATTTTAAGTTCATAGGACAATGGGAAGTTAAAAATTCTTCGGTACAAAATGTGTGACAGACGAAAGATAGACGGACAGACGGACGGACACGTGAGTAACAGCAATAGGGTCCGTTTGGACCCTTCGGTTACGGAACCCTAAAAAGGCTGTAATGTACATATCATATAGTATTCCCAACTCTGACCCTAAGAAGTTCGGTGGTAACAAGACCCTTTGTGTTATGCTTTATTTAAATGTGCCTTTTTCATGGAAAATGAAGGTTATTTTAATTGGCCTTCTTAATATTTTTCTACGATTAGTCTCGTTCAGTGTGTCGATAGTGGACACGGAAAAAAATGGGATTTGTATTTTAAGATAGACATTAAGTAATAAGCACATTACTATCACTTTACAGTTGTAATCTAACAGTGGTTCAAATGTCTTGACTATAGAAAATTCCACAAAAGCTATCCATATGAAGTGATAGCCGTGTATAGTCATTTAGGTTTACCATGAACACAAAACATGATCACACGTTAGCTACCTACATATATAGATATATATAGTTGGACTTGATAGCAAAACTCCCTAGAGGGGTGCTGATGGCCTGTTTGAAACACGCAACGTTCCCTTACCTACCTACATGGGAAATACACAGCTGAAACATTTTGTTTTCCCCATTTCTGCACGCGTGCATGAAAAATTGAAAGAAATGCAATGTGACGTTGAAGAATTGACTTGCCTTATCGTGCGAAGTATGAAGTCTGAAGACAATTTTGATATGATTAGGTCTAAGCCTTTGAATAAGAATTAAATTAGATTTGGATAGGTCATTGAAAGGCCTTCTTCTGTTTCTTTGTAGCTAGATTATGAGCATTTTAATTGAGAAAATGTTATGAACAAAAGCTATCAATAGAGTAGTTGACAAAAAATATCAGATAACCTAAAATATTGGACGCATATTTTTCTTTTGCCACGTAAACATAAAATACGATGATACAGTGCGTTGAAGTATTGTGTGACGTCATGGTGTACTTTATACTCCTGAACTTTGATGCGCTTTATCTTTGTTTATTTATTTGGTAAAGCATAAAAAACGGGTCCAATATTATTTGATTATCTCTCTGACGGACTAAATAGAGTTATTATTTTTCTACCCAGGAAACATTTCTTGATTGTCTTTAAAGGTAAAGGGCTTATTACACTAAACGGTATTCAGGGCCCTGACTACCGGGTCACTAAATCATTCCGAGTCAATAAGGTCGATATTTTGGGAACCCTAATTTCCTAAAAGTTATTACACCACCCTAAATTAGAGTTTAGGGCCCTGAATACCGTGTAGTGTAATAAGCCCTTAAGTCTGTTATATTTAAGGGTAAGTCAGTTATTTTTAAGGCCCATATAATTGATGGCGTGTTTATTGTCACCTGACACAAAGCCAAGCTTCAGCTTGCTACTGAGATATTGATAGAAAACCCAATCACACTTTGGTTGACTAGGGATGCGAACCTAGAACCTTATGCACAGTAGTAGCGATTGTAGCCACTAGACCAAAGAGATTGTTAAGAGTAACAGAGCGTTATCAGAATGCCCCCTCGCAACGGGGTGCTCAAGCTTATGAAATTCGCAACATAAAACAATCATTTGTAGTTCTTTTTGATTGATTTGATTTTGAAAGGTCTTTATTTATACATAAGTTATACAGTGTTGTTTACAAATGATCTTATTCTATTTGTAGACAAATCGTAATTTATTTTGTAACACAGGCTACCGCCTTTCTAAACATTAAAACGTGTTTTTATTATGACAATAGTAGAAGTTCTTTGCTATCCACAACAAAGACCAAGTACAGTAATGGACATTCGCAAACGGATACGCGATCCACTTGAATATTCCGCACGGGTCCTAGGCAAACAAATTTAACAATCTGGACGCATAGAAAAAAGACAATAATCGAAGGAATTTGTATTTCCATAAAAAAAATTGTTTGTTTTCGCTCGGCGGGTCCATTATGAATTGATTTGTATTCAATCGGGGTGTATTCAAATCAGTTATTGTGTTCTTTGCAAAAGGGGTCGGTGTTATACGTAGTGATATTTTGCGGTATTGCGTGTTAGGAAATTGTGCGTTTGCGGCTAAAACCTTTTGATTTGAAAATGGTACACTATTAGTTTTCATGGCCCTTAGAATTGCCATGGAAAGGCACATTACTCGTAGAACGGATGGTCGATGGGGTCGAAGTTTTGGAGTGGCAATCACAAACCGGAAGATGCAGCGTTAGAAGGTCTCCCTCTAGGTCAGTGATGGGCAAAGTACGGCCCGCGGGCCAGTTTCGGCCCGCGAAAGCATTTAATCCGGCTCGCCGACGGTCCTCCGACATGACTAGTGTTTGGCCCGCGATAATTATAGTTTTGACGGTCCAGAAGTATAAAGCGATTCTACATATACGCATAGGTAATGGAGCCAGCTAGACTAGCCGCGTAATTCATGATTTGTCTTAAATTCCACAAAACTAGATTTTTATAGAACACTGCCGAAAGCTGAATTGCCAAAGATGATTGCTCACGCCCAGAAAATAATGGCGTTGTTTGCGTCATCGTATGTGTGCGAACAGACTTTTTCAACCATGAAAAATGCGGGCAAGCTCAATCAGAAACCGACTTACTGATGAACATCTTTTCGCGCTGCGCTGCTGAAACTTACTTCGTCACAGCTCGAACCTGCATTCGAAAGTATTATGACAAATCAAAAGCAATTTCTTATGTCTCACATGCCTACAGGGCCTTCGAATAAAAGTTAAATTGTAATTTTTAACATTTGTGCGAGTGTGTAATACTGTAATGTTTTTATATGATTAAAAGTTTCAAAACAAAATGCATTTTTATCCTATAATTCTGGCCCTCCTCTGAAATTTCTTAAACTTTCTGGCCCCCATTTAAGAAAGTTTGCCCACCACTGTTCTAGGTGGACCAATGACCTGGTTAAGGTTGAGAGAATCCGATAGGTGATAAACGCAAAGGACTATTCGTTGTGGCGATGCTTGGGGAATGCCCATGCCCAGCTGCCTTACGGCAAATGTTGATAGTTTTAATGCCAAGTTTAAAGAAGTTATAAAAAACTGACAGGTAATATTGATGTGAAAGGGTGCTTAGGCCGTTTAGAAATGTTTTGGAGCTGCACACGGTTATAAGCAAGCACTATGTAGGTCTACATTTTTTTATTTAAAGTGAAATCTCAAGTTTTATTACTCTTATCCCTTAGTATTGCTTTAGTTCGATTGGGTATGAGGCGATTTTGGTCATTAACTTTATTACGTTAAGCTTTAACCAGCAGTTTAGCTCGTAGCCTACAGGCTCCACGCTTTTTCCCGGGGAAAGATACTACTATTAACACAGCAATATTCTAGCTTTCTATCGTTGAAAGAATTTCCGTAAATGTATCAGTGTTCCAGAGATTACCTTCTACGAAATCATCATCAGCCTTTTAATGTGTCCACTGCTGGGTCTACCTCCGCTCTGTAAGAGGGAATTGGCGATTACACGTCTTCGAATTTTCGGTTCTAGGTCATGCCGGTTTCGTCACGATGTTTTCCTTCGCCGCTTTGAGAGTAATAATGATTAAATAATTTACACATCTCTATTTTCACCCGAAACCCCTGCATACTAAATTTCGTCAAAATCATTGGGACCGTTTCCGAGATTCAGATTATATATATACAAGAATTGCTCGTTTAGATACATTAGCCCCAGTCAGATTAACCATCTACTCAACATCTTTTACCGAACACACAATACAAAAACACTCCGAAAAACCCCAATAGTTCCCCTTACATCATTGTACACTAAACACCCCGTTCAGATATCAATCACCCGGATTGGTAGCACGGACCGGGAATCAATCACGGACTACTCGCAAACGCCCCGATCCTAATGTATTGGAAAATTGAACTTTCAACGTGATCTTATTTTTGTTTGCAATCTCAAGCTGTTTGTATCGTCGATTTAATTTTCGTTTTTGTTTGTTGAAATTGATGGGCGTTTTAAATAAATTTTGTTTAGCCCGTGAGTCAAGATATCTAAAAAGGGGAAGTGTTTTTACCGACTTCAAAAAAAAGGAGGTAATCAATTCGACATATGTACTCTTGAAATTGCACAATATTACGTTCGTGTGTATCTATGTATGTTTGTCCACACATTTCTCCGAAACTACTTATCGGGATCGTGGTCATTCTTTTTTATTGGATTAAGAATCTCTCAACTTAGAGAACAGTACAAGTTTAATCAAAATCGGTTCAGTAGTTTTAGGAACATACAACCGAACTCCTAAGCGACAAACAGCACGAATGTGTAAATTAAGTTATTCTGGATATTTTATCAATCTTTTAGGTACCTTACTATAGATTTTGCTCACAATAAAATATTGATAGGGTAATAAAGACCAGACCAGAATAAGATCTCGCCTCTCGTGCTTGAGGTTGTAGGTTCAAATCCGGGCAAGTACCAAAGTGACTTTTTCAATTCATATGTACTTTCTAAGTTTATCTTAGACGTCACAGACAACGGTGAAGGAAACATCGTAAGGAAACCCAGTGCGGGGATAAAAATAAATAAAATAAAAAACTAAAAAGAGGGAAATAAAAACTTTTCCCCAAAAAATAAACCGACTTCTAAAGCAAAACAATAAAAAGTGTAAAAATAACTTTCTTTCTTTCATGTGTGAACATCATCCACATCAGCCAATATCAGTTCATTGGACATAAGCCTCTCCAATCGCACGCCATTTTTTTGATCTTCGGCAACTCTCATCCATCTGCTCAACAGTCATCCTGCGAAGATTGTGTAGTGTGTTCCACCTAGACTGAGGGCGTTGTAACTTAAGTTTACCAGTTTGCGGCCTCCACTTGAGAACACGTCTACCCCAACACTCATCGGTTGTACGACTTATATGGCCGGCCCACTGCCACTTCAGGTTGCTTATTCTGTAAGCTATATCGACAACTTTGAACACTTGAACAGTGGGGTTTAATATGCTTACGCAGAATTCGTTCTTGCTACAATTACTAGACCAACGAGATTGTCATGAAACTTCAACTGTTAGCCAATTTTATTTTCATGATAAACTTTCATTTGTCAAATGCTTTTATTAGCTCATGAATTCGTCGTTTTTCAAACCGCTATTTTTAACCCACAGATATAAGTTACATAACGGTTGAAATATCAGCCCTTAATTATTTACTTATTGAATAATATTCACCAGTATTTCGAGTATCCGAAATTGCACACGGCAAGATCTAGCAAGCCAGTCAGCGTTTTCAGAAAGGTTGCTATCGGGGATAGTTATGACGGATCTTGTAGCAATCTGTTCTACAAGCTGAGCCAACAGTTTTATTTCTCAGTTCTTATTGATATTTCTACCTTTTGGAATATAAGATACTACAAGGTTTTCTGGATTGCGCTATTCTTCAGATTGTGTATTTCGCTGGCCTTTTTTTGGTTTGTGGAAAAATATAGAAGAAATACAGAATATAGAATGATTTTCTAAAATTGGAAAGTAACTTTTAAAATTGATATAAGAATTGCTAAATTGGAAGAAACATTAGTTCATCATCATCATATCAGCCGAAAGACGTCCACAGCTGAACATAGGCCTCCCCCAAGCGTCGCCACATTGATCGGTCCCGTGCGTCTCGCATCCAGCGGATCCCCGCAACCTTCACCAGGTCATTGGTCCACCTGGTGGGAGGCCTTCCAACGCAACGTTTTCCGGTTCGCGGTTGCCACTCTAGAACCTTTCTGCCCCATCGGCCATCCGTTCTGCGAGCAATGTGCCCTGCCCACTGCAACTTAAGTTTGGCAATTCATCGGGCAATGTCGGTAATTCTGGTTCTCTTGAGGACTTAACATTTCTGATTCGATCACGCAAGGAAAGTGGAAGAAACATTAGTAAACAGAAGAATTATTTTCCTTTTCTTGCCGATGGTTCATCAAATTATACTGTATGGGCACGGCAGGTGACCACGTTTGTGGCAACGTTGGATGCGCTCTTCAAATAATTTGGATGTAAAACAAATGTATGTGAGAGAGAATAAATAAGTAAATACATTATTCTATAAAGTCAATGTAAAAAGGAAAGAGCTTTCGTCAGCTTTTAACATAATATATGATCCGCCATATTGTGTAATAGTATTAGATAGTAGGTAGACATAATCATGATAATAGGGGTGGTTTGTTTGGACAAGACAATGCAGTGTTAGGGTGAAGGGAGTCGTATTTAGTATGGGGCTCGCGGTGAGACACTCAATTGATGTTTCCGATTGAGTGAACAAGGACATTAACATAGAGTTGAAAATCAGACACAGGATAGAACAAGGCAACGAATTTTTAAAACTTATTTGGGTCATCATCATCATATCAGCCGAAAGACGTCCACTGCTGGACATAGGCTTCCACCAAGCTTCGCCACATTGAGCGGTCCCGTGCGTTCAATGGATCCCCGCAACCGTAACTAAGTTCTGGAGTGGCAGCCGCGAACTGGAAGACGTTGCCTTGGAAGGCCTTTCACCAGGTGGACCGATGACCTGCAGCTTTATTGCGTAAGTGAATATGGCAACGCAAAGGGTTCGACCGCTATCAATCGACCAATCACTCAGACGGAATCATCCCGTCATCGACCAATCACATGCGTGTTATGAAATCGCATGTGATTGGTCGATTTGATAGCGGTCAAACCCTTCGCCTTGCCTAATTCACTTGCGCAATTCGACTGCTGGTAGTTAGGTAAAGTCAAAAATTAAATATTTTTTTGAGAACCATACAAAATCTAATTCAACAATTTATATGTTAACTGATCCCAATGTGAGTGTGTATCAAAATAGTCCAGAAAATGGTAAAAAGGGTTCGAACAGCTCCATAAACTTACATCAGCTGTATAGAAATCGAATCACATACTCCTTGATTTTGAGGAGATCACAACCGGAATACCAATGACATGCCGTCAGTTCGATCCGAGGGTGGCAACACTTTACTGCCGCGCGCGCCCTCTAGGTCATAATCTATAAGACGTACGCAATTTTGAACATGGAACGTGCTATTGGCGGCCAGGTTTATTTTTCTTGCGTCTGGTAAGTGATTATATTTTTTCTACGTTTCTTGTCGAGAATATACGAGAATAGATTAGAGGTGGTAATAGGGATAAGATTGTTACTGTTGTTGTTGTTGATTGTTGTTGTTTGTTGTTATTGTTGTTTGTAGGGTGTGGGTGATGTTGGTGGGGTTGTTTGTTGTGGTTGTTGTTTTGATTGTTGTTGTTGTTTGGTGATTGATTGTTGGTTGTTTGTTGTTGTTGTTTGTAAGATTGTTGGTTAGCTAGAGTTATGAAGAAAAAGATTGGACTAAAGTAAAGTGGTCTCATTCATGACGGCGCATAACAATTAACTGTTTAATGTGCAGAGTAAGAAAGTGATAAGATAAAGAAATTTAATATGTTAGCAACACTTCGCCACGTGTGAAAATCTTATCTACTCGTATGAATATCCTTTAGTGTTTTTACACCATAGTGCGGGAAACAAGCCGATCCGAACATAGTTGAGAAAAGGCTTAGGCAGATTGATTGAGAATATCAAACAAGATGGCGGTCCTCCTGATAGTAAGTTGTCACCGCCGTCAATGGACATATACAATACCAGGGGTACCACAGGTGCGATGCCAATCCTTTTTGAAGCAGACTCTCTTCAACTTTATGTTATATTTGATACTAGCTTCTGCCAGCGCCTTTGCCCGCGTGAAAGGTGATAATTATGCCAAGGGAACATACTTACGGGATAAAAATTATCCAGAACATAATCTACCCTTTTGCTAACTTCATCTGCATCCTTTCAGTCGTTAGTGCGTAAAAAAGTGCGAGTCGGATTCGCGCACGAAGGGTTCCGTTCCATTATCGCAAAAAACGGCAAAAAAAAAACATGTTTATGGCAGCCCTACTTAAATATTTATTTTATTATGATTTTAGTATTTGTTGTTTTAGTGGCAACAGAAATACATCATCTATGAAAATTTCAACTGTCTAGCTATCACGGTTCATGAGATAGACCCTGGTGACAGACGGACAGTCGTGGACGAGTCTTAGTAATAGGGTCCCGTTTTTACCCTTTGGGTACGGAATCTTAAAAATAACAAACGAGTTGTTTTCACATTTACAATATTACTATGGATTTAAGTTTTCATCCAGACATGCAAAGCTGCAGAGTGAGGATCCACATATCTAAACTAATCACAATAAAACAAAAGAGTTCAAGTATATAAAAATATAAAATAAAAATTTAAGCCCGCGTTACAGAGGTTACGACCTACAGACTCAACTGAGGCCCGAATATCTCAAAGAGACGGGCATTCGAGCAAGCACCTCCGACAACAGTTTACGACCTTCCTAAAGCTCTGTAACATTTAAAACTATATTAAATTCTTTGAAAGTGGTTACAGCTTTAGAAAGGCTTCATTTCGTCAGGCAGTAATCGTCGGCTTTTTCCTTAAAATTTGTAATGCTACAATTTTTTTTTTTATAAAAATAAAAAAATATATGTATATTTGTCGGCACGTAAAATGGCAAGGTTTTGGCGTAGTGGGGGTAAGTTCGCGCATAGTGCGCGAATTGACCAACCAATCTCGCGCTCGGAACGGTTCTAAACGTTCCGCGCGTCCCGCTTGATAACGAAAGATACCTAAAAAACCGGCCAAGTGCGAGACGGACTCGCGCACGAAGGGTTCCGTGCCATTATCGCAAAAAACGGCAAAAAAACACGTTTGTTGTATGGGAGCCCCACTTAAATATTTATTTTATTCTGTTTTTAGTATTTGTTGTTATAGCGGCAACAGAAATACATCATCTGTGAAAACTTGAAAAGCCTAGCTATCACGGTTCATGAAATACAGCCTGGTGATAGACGGACAGACAGACAGACAGACGGATCGCAGAGTCTTAGTAATAGGGTCCCGTTTTACCCTTTGGGTACGGAACCCTAAAAACGACTAGCATGAAGCGCATCTAACGACTCTTGCCAAGTTACGTGCCGATAAGTATACCTATATATTTTTGTATACACTTCTTAAAACCCTTTATTTTGATACCACGATGGGTTTGGAAGAGCCTCCCACAACAGAATATAGCGCCCTAAATCCGTTTTTAGGGTTCCGTACCCAAAGGGTAAAAACGGGACCCTAATACTAAGACTTCGCGATCCGTCTGTCTGTCTGTCTGTCTGTCCGTCTGTCACCAGGCTGTATCTCATGAACCGTGATAGCTAGACAGTTGAAATTTTCACAGATGATGTATTTCTGTTGCCGCTATAACAACAAATACTAAAAACAGTATAAAATAAATATTTAAGGGGAATCCCATACAACAAACGTGATATTTTCACAGTTTTTTGCTCGATATTAATAACGGCAACAGGTAGACGCTTGAAATATTCACAGAATGTTTAGTTGTATATTTACTTCAAAAAATAATAATTATTAAATTAAAATAAAATAAATTAAAGGGGGCTCCCATTCAACAAACGTGATTTTTTTGCAGTGTTTTGCGATAATGGTGAACATAGCGGAACCCTTCGTGTGCGAGTCCGACTCGCACTTGGCCGGTTCTTTTATTTATTTAATGTGACACTCACAAGGTTAAGACGAATCTTTTAAAATAATTGGCCTACGCTTTTCGTCTCTAGAACGGCACATAAACGAATACTTACCAATTCCTTCCACTTTCCCTTTTTGCTGAATATATAACTACAGTACTAGCTAACAGACAAATTCATCAATTACTTTGTTAACTCCATCTATCTAGGGTGCGATTCCTTCTACAAACTCTTCCACTGCAAAACTTTTAATTAAATTGAAAGCTTCAGTGTCACCTGAGAGAAATACTGTCTAAATAATTCTTTGGTCAGCGCACTATTTAATATTTTATATTGTAATATCGCTATACAGGCGTTCCGTCTTTTATTGACAGAGCCAGACCGCCATAAAGTTGGCCCGCTTTACGAGGCCAACGGAACTAAAGCTTTTTGCACCGTAGTGTATGATTAAAATTAATTATTTAATAATGAAAAGCAAGGTTCAAAGGGAATTGAGCTAGTTTTGTGCGGATTGAATTTTTAGGTGGTTTAGTGAGAGGATATTGTTGACAAAGGACTATGTGGGACTCATTTTGTGAAGGGTTAAACTATGTACGGATTGTGAGTGGTTGGAGAATATATTGGATACTTTCGGTAATAATCTACTACAGTTAAGCTACGGCTTGCGAATGCATGTAGTTATCTCATACTTGCAATTATATACCATATATACATTTTCAAAACGTATTACTGAATAGTACAATACTTTTTTTTTAATACAAGCTTTTTTCGCATTCTACTAAGCAAACCCTTTCAATTAATACCCATATCATGGAAGTGCAAAAAAATAACTAGTCCGCCATCTTGGGCCGTCCGCAAAATTGGATTCAGAATGACGTCACTTGCATTGTTATCCAAACTAAACGTGTATGCAAAATTGCATCTTAATCGGTGTAGGATAACTGCTTTAAAATGCAGCTGCAAGATTTGACCCGAACACATTTACGTACATACGTACATTGCAAGTTAAATAAAAGCTTGTAAAATAGGATTAAAATATTTAGAAAAAGCCATACAAATATGAGAAAATTTATTCAATCATCAGTCTACCATTCAAAATAATCGATATGTGCGCAAGAGTTGACATTGCCGCAGTGTCTCCTGTCAGTGAGGGTAGGACAGTCGCGGCCGCCATCTTTCTTTTCGCGCACGACCGTCCTATACCGAAGCTTGTCTCCGAAGCCACAGGTCACGGAGCAAGGAGACCATGCACTCCATTCCGACACGAGGCAGTCATTTGCTGTTGACAAAAATAGTGTTAGTTTAGATAAAACGTTGTTTTCATTCAATAAAATTGTAATGGACTTAAAGAGGGTAAAACCCCATTATCGAAGACGTTGTGGTGTCCATCTAGGTAGGCAAGCAATTTACTTGGTACAAATTTTATTTTATACACCGCTGCTTCTGTGTTCTACATTATCTACATCTTAAAAGGAATACAAAAGAAAATCAGCATGTCCTAGATATAAAATTCACAGACGTAAAACTTCTACCAACCCATACAAGACCCGCTTGATGGATTAACCGGTTGTGTGCCGTATTTACCGAAATATGCCGAAATATTTAAAAAGCCATTTTGTCTCGCGTGGATCCACCTTGAGTACCTAAGGGGTTACGGCTCACTCTTACACCAAGAGACAAAGTTATAGTCCCAGAGTTGAGAGAACTAAACTGCGTGAGTTACTGTTTAATAGCGACAACCTTAACGGGTATAGTGATCAATGCTTACGTTGTATCTTATTAACGGCATGGTGCAATCGGGACCTGAAGTGCCTCGGCAAATGCTTATGTAAGCCAAGCTTTCTGCCGTGAGCAACAGCCAAGACGACGTCATCCATATTCTTGAGTTCTCCTTCAAATTCTGCTTCTGTAGTTCTGTGATGCAAGAGAAAGGATAATTATAATTAAGCACTAGTATAATTTCTTTGTTCATTTATACCTCTTTTGGCCTTACAGAGCTAGAAAAACAAACGGTACAGAGCATAGAGTACGGAATTGCCGCGTTTACTGCGACGAGATACGCAAATAATAATTCGTGCCCGCGTAGTGTGTGCTCACTTTGGCTGTCATATTAATGTCACAGGCCTCCAATATTTACGAGTAAACGGTGACACTTCGGTTGGTGGTTTTGGTTGTCACTTCATAGTTTGTATGGATTTTTTTTACAACGCCGTCTCTGAAGCGCTGAAGCGTCACGTTGCTCTGTGAAAATATTGTGTTGTAAAAGTAAGATATAGGAACTCTTTCTAGTAAAAACAAGTACCAGTCGCTAAGCGCGAGTTCGACTCGCAAAAGCACATACAGCTACATTTTCCTTTCTAAACGTACAAATTAATCCAATTAAATCAATCTGCCTAGCCTTTGCCCAACTATATTGGGGTCGGCTTCCAGTCTTACCGGATTCAGCTGAGTACCAGTGTTTTACATGGAGCGACTGCCTATCTGACCCAGTAACTGGGTAACACGGTACCCCTTGGCAAGACTGGTGTTAGATCTCAAGCTTCTGACTACCCGTAATGACTGTCAAAGATCTTCAAATGACAGCCGGGACCAAGGCTTAGCGTGCTTTCCGAGGCATGGAGGAAACTAGGTATGTTGAAATGGTCACCCATCCACGGATCGACCTTGTCAAGCGTTGCTTAACCTTGATGATCGACCAGAAATTAATCCAATTAAATAAGAATTGAAATCCCTACAAAGCGTCGTTAACATGTTGAAGTATTCCGAAATACTCAAAGACGGTTTGTCGAGTACATTCCTGTTTTCATTGCACTACTGGATTTAATAAAGTTTCTGTCTCTATCTGTCAAAAGGCTATTTTGCACTAATACAGAGATTGATATTGCTTTAAAGAGGAACATTAATGGCAATCTGAGACGGGTGGGCGCACGGTTGGCGCAGTGGTTGAGTGATTGACTGCTGCGCTGCTTGTCGCGGTTTCGATTTCTGCACGGAAAAAATATTTGTATGACCTACAGATAGTTATTCCGGCTCTGGGATATGAGTTTACATGTTTGTAAACGCACCCACGATACAGGAAGAAATTCCTAGCGTGGGACAACGTTATTTAAAAAATAAAAGATAAAAAGTAATTAAGATACTCGGGCCAGATATTTATAGTATTATCAAGTTTTAGAAATAACTGTCTCGATTTTTTTCCTAAAATTTAATATACTACTACATTGTGTAACGGGATATTTTCTTGGGAACAATAAAGCACCATATACTGAGAACGATGTTTATTATATTTAACCCTTGAACACGTTACCAAAATAAATAAATTTAAAAAGGGTCGCTGGTTGCAGTTGGCTGGTCAACTTTTCCTCGTACTAAAATATTTCCCAACTAATTTAGAGTTGAGGGTGGAAGAACAAAAAAATAAAAATAATAATATAACGGAAGGGCCAGAAAGCCCGTCTCCTGAACCGTCGCGTAGCCAGCCAACTCCACACTGCGACAGCCTGCCTCGAGCAGATAGCCTCCGCCAGGCAATCAGCCCCAACCAGACAGTCAGCCCCAACCAGGCACCTCCTTTCGGAGGAAGAAAACCCGTAGGGTAGATAGGTCGGCCCAATTTCGACCCCACGCCACGTTGTTCGTGAGGGATTATGAGCCCGACGTGGGAACACGTGGACAACGGGGCCAGTACCTGACCGAATCCCCGCTGCCACAGGAAGAAGCCCACGTTAAGATAACTCAGCAACACTATCAGTCAGGTCGCGGTCGCACGGACCTCACGGTTCCACGTGGACCAAAGCGACCTGATCAAAGCACAGCCAGGAGCAGCTTTTTCGGTCGCCGGGACGCACTCACGCGTCCCAATGCGGATCAGGCTACTCACACACACCAACTTCAGCACAACAGATTATTGGTTAGGGCTTCGGCCCAACCAGCACGTTAGCAGGCGGGTGACCGAAGATCCGGTCGCCACGCCGCCTCGCAGAAAAAGAAAAAAGATCACCGCACGCACAAATCAAAACGTCAAATCACCCAGTGCCGTTCGGATACAAATCGCACAAAAATCAAATCACTTTGATTTTAACTACCCCACGAAACAATTTCAATCCTTGAAGAAATGACAAGGAAAAATCACCCTTCCGTAAAATACACCATCCCAGGTTCAAATCACATCCGTCAAATTATTCAAGTTCAATTTATAACTATTCTATAAAAACACAATCACTGACTAATAAAAATTATTTTAAACATGCACTGCGTCTAACTAACGATTTGCGCGTTTCCAAACGCAAATGCGGCACTCACAAATGACAGCTGGCAGTCTGTCAAAACAAACAAATAGATTAAGTAAATATAAATTTCGGAGGACGAATATCAAGTGATTTTAAGTTATTTTAGTGAAATTAGAGTGTTTATAGGGAACTCGACGTCCCAGGGTGCGGTTCCAAAGTGGTTCCACCACCCAGCGGCAGTTTTAAGGCGAATGAGCAATACAAATACGGCAGAAAGAGGTAACTAATTTTCTTTTGACAAAACTTTTATCTACCACAAAAAAAAGTGTTACAGTATCCCCTCACCCGCCAGAATTTCGCGAGGTAACAAGCGAAATTCGAGCTGGTCCCCAGCTCTATGACCCGGTGGAGGCATAAGGCATGGCACAGAATGCGCCTGCTAATTTGCGGGACTGTTTCTTCAGCCCGTCTTTGGATACACACATACAAACACATGAAACTAAGGGTAGCCCCCATGCCAGCTACTCTGCAATACATATCAAAAAAATAATCAACACCCCTTGAGGCCCACAGTACTGGACATGATGACGCCAAAGCAAAAAAAATAAAAAGGAACGCCCAAATGGAGGATCAATCGGCACTCTTTATGTCTTTCACATGGCAATCACTCCTTCTACCATTCTCATCTTCCAACAAGTAAACCAGATTAGACAACTTCCGCACAACCTTACATTTCTCAAACCGTGGAGCCAGCTTGTAGGAAAAATGTTTCGAGGCATCACTCCGAACATGAGTGCGCCGCCACACAAAATCATCCTTCTCAAAAACAGCGTCCCTTCTACGTTGATTGTAATACTTGGCATTACGCCAATGAGATTTTCTCAACTCTTGGTCAACTTTCAAGAACACTTCTTTCAGGGTGCCCAACTTGTCAACGTAGGCTTCACGGGAAGTAGTATCAATCTCATGGTTGGATTCAACAGAAACATCCTCAAACCTTTTGCAACCGTCACTAGCTAACTTTTTCTGCCCCTCAGTCAACGCATCAAAAGTGTGCAACCGACTCACTTGGGACACTATAACTTCACTGGGTTTCCGATAAGATAAATCGGCTCGACCCGTCAGACACAATACGTCAGGCGCAAGATTAAAGGCCCTCCAAAAATTTAATCCAAATAGCAGAGGATTGGACACCTCCGGAATCACAAAAAACTTTATCACCCGCATGACATGGTTCACCGTCACCGGCAAATACATATACCCAAGAACAGGGGAAGTTGAACCATTCGCGGTTCTCACAACATCTACATCATTCGACTTATGGATCTGGGCCATACCCGAAAAATGATCCACAACAGAACCACCAACAATCGAAATTTCCGAACCCGAATCTAAAAGGCCGGAAACAGACAAACCACAAATATCTACGTTTAAATAAGGACGGGTATCATCACCAGAGGAACGGACCGTCGCTACTTGTATTTTTGCATCCGGAGTCACCTTGTTTTTAGGAGAACACTTCGGACAATTCTTGGTTTTTACACCCTTCTCCCCACAGCGATAACAGATCATGACGCGGGGCGCCTTACACTCAAGGAGGTTATGATCCTTCACCCGACACCGTACACAAAACTTCTCCACCGCAGTCTCAACAGTCTCACAAACAGAGCGATTACCCTTACTAGCCTTGTACGCAAGATCGGGGGCAACAGCGTGTTGAACATTGCGTGGGGGTTCGGTAAAAAATTCCGACCTAACCTTCGCCGCTTCCAACTGCCGGCAGCGCCTTTTCAGTTCCGACCACGAATCAATATCAACTAAGGCCAGTTGGAGGGTATATGCTGGTCGGATATTAAACTTCGCGATGCTCAGCTTTTCTCTCTCACTCAGGGGACACCTCAAACGGGAAAAGTAGTTTTGTAGGATGCTGAGGTAATGGACTATGGACTCATCCGGACCCTGCGTCCGGGTTCGGATCTCCTGCAGCAAGCGGTGGTCATAATCCGAAGGCAAATATTCCTCCAACAGCAAATTCCTCAACTGTTCCCAATTCTCAACCTCATCCCTGATACCTCGGTACCAGTACAATGCATCATCAACAAACAGCTCGACAGCAGACCTAAATAATCGATCCGAAGAGATACCACGCGACAAACAAAGCTCCTCAACTCTTTCTAGAAACTCATGGACGCCAACCTTACCATTGAATTTAATGTCCAGGGAATGGATATTAGCCGTACGATCACACGTAACACAACGTTTCTCCGCGTCAGCACCCCTAGCGGCTTCCACGGGGTAGGTCGGCTCGGATCCGTCTACTTGTGGTTTAAACTCAAAGGTACTGGAAAAAGTATGAAACATTTTGTCCATTTGCTGGAGAATAACCAGGAGGCTTGCATCCAGCTCCGTCTTCAGCTCCATGTCCCCCTTCTCCACCGGCTCAACACGGGTTAACCTATGAAACAAGTGGTTCCCTAAACCTTGGATGCGGTATAACCGCTTTAGCAAAAGTGGCTTTTTATCTAACAGTTCCTGCAGCTCTGCCAGTTTAGTTTTAACAGTCTGTAATTCCAAATTCACATTACCTTCAAATCTATTAACCTCATCCGTGGGTATCTTTTGAGACAGGGCCCTAATTTGGGTACGTAACCGATCAACCGTGGCTTCAGGTACACCATCACGGATGGCAACCTCATACAGCAGCTCATCTTTGTTCAGGGTATGAAATCGAATGGGGCGTTCCTCCATTTCGATCGATAACTATCAGTTTAAGTTATGAAGTTACACAATTCAACTTATAGACTAACACAAACACATATCAAAAATTGACCAGCCAATTCGTCCCTGAGCACAAGACCAGGGCCGAGGACCTGCACCAACAATGTCCTGTTCGGGCGCCGATGTAACGGGATATTTTCTTGGGAACAATAAAGCACCATATACTGAGAACGATGTTTATTATATTTAACCCTTGAACACGTTACCAAAATAAATAAATTTAAAAAGGGTCGCTGGTTGCAGTTGGCTGGTCAACTTTTCCTCGTACTAAAATATTTCCCAACTAATTTAGAGTTGAGGGTGGAAGAACAAAAAAATAAAAATAATAATATAACGGAAGGGCCAGAAAGCCCGTCTCCTGAACCGTCGCGTAGCCAGCCAACTCCACACTGCGACAGCCTGCCTCGAGCAGATAGCCTCCGCCAGGCAATCAGCCCCAACCAGACAGTCAGCCCCAACCAGGCACCTCCTTTCGGAGGAAGAAAACCCGTAGGGTAGATAGGTCGGCCCAATTTCGACCCCACGCCACGTTGTTCGTGAGGGATTATGAGCCCGACGTGGGAACACGTGGACAACGGGGCCAGTACCTGACCGAATCCCCGCTGCCACAGGAAGAAGCCCACGTTAAGATAACTCAGCAACACTATCAGTCAGGTCGCGGTCGCACGGACCTCACGGTTCCACGTGGACCAAAGCGACCTGATCAAAGCACAGCCAGGAGCAGCTTTTTCGGTCGCCGGGACGCACTCACGCGTCCCAATGCGGATCAGGCTACTCACACACACCAACTTCAGCACAACAGATTATTGGTTAGGGCTTCGGCCCAACCAGCACGTTAGCAGGCGGGTGACCGAAGATCCGGTCGCCACGCCGCCTCGCAGAAAAAGAAAAAAGATCACCGCACGCACAAATCAAAACGTCAAATCACCCAGTGCCGTTCGGATACAAATCGCACAAAAATCAAATCACTTTGATTTTAACTACCCCACGAAACAATTTCAATCCTTGAAGAAATGACAAGGAAAAATCACCCTTCCGTAAAATACACCATCCCAGGTTCAAATCACATCCGTCAAATTATTCAAGTTCAATTTATAACTATTCTATAAAAACACAATCACTGACTAATAAAAATTATTTTAAACATGCACTGCGTCTAACTAACGATTTGCGCGTTTCCAAACGCAAATGCGGCACTCACAAATGACAGCTGGCAGTCTGTCAAAACAAACAAATAGATTAAGTAAATATAAATTTCGGAGGACGAATATCAAGTGATTTTAAGTTATTTTAGTGAAATTAGAGTGTTTATAGGGAACTCGACGTCCCAGGGTGCGGTTCCAAAGTGGTTCCACCACCCAGCGGCAGTTTTAAGGCGAATGAGCAATACAAATACGGCAGAAAGAGGTAACTAATTTTCTTTTGACAAAACTTTTATCTACCACAAAAAAAAGTGTTACAATTGCATATAAAATACTCAGAGATTTTGATGGTCAAGTAAGTATTCAAAAAATGCCAAAGTTACTAGTCTTTAGTGATATTAAACGAGTTTAGAATTATGTACTGTTGCTGAATATACCGCTTAGGAGACGCGTCTGACGTTATTTTGACAAGAATATCTCATTACAAAGCACTCTCAATGTGTTGCAGTAACAAGCCGTAATGGCACAATTATCTATAACCAGTTTAAAAGCCAGACGTAATGGGAACGAGTCTTTATGCAAATACTAATGGAAAAGTAATAAAGGTAAGTAACGATATGAAATTCTATCAATTTCAATGTAGCAGGAGTGGGTTTCTGTGTTCAGGCTTTAGAAAAATATTTGTCTCTTTCTAAAAGCAATCTCTTGCGTTTCCATTAGTGAAACATGATTTTGATGTGCCAATATTTTATATTAATAAAACTGATTCTGAAATTAATGAGGCACTGATTTATATTTTTCCGTTTGTTCTTTAAGGTTGTTTTTGTTCCCTTCTTCGCTTAAAATTAGTAAAGGTAGGTAAAAGACTTCATGTAACGTTCTTCTGTTTGTTGTTGTTCACTGCTGCAAATAGATCTCTCTTATGGCACGCCATTTAAGTCGCATAACTTTTGGTAATAATTTACAGAAAAGTTATTCAAAATTATCATAAATCAATAGTTATTGGCTCATATGTCACAAAGTTTGATATACCAGTAGCTTCACCCGAGTTAGAGCCAAATATAGTCCCAACAGAACTTAATAAAGACTTAAAAGTATCTTGATGTTCTAATCTAACCTTAACCTTGTTTTAAATTTTATCCCAATCAAACATTCAGATATGATTAATTAACAAACATCCAAATAAACCGACTATCACATTTATAATATTGAAGGGTTATCAATCCATTTGCCATGCGTAATAATTTTCCGCACATTGGTTTTTCATACTTACGTAGTAGTAGGTGCTTTGGTAACAACGACAACATAATTTTCAGGTACATTAGGTCTTGGGGTCCCCACAGGTTCCTCTTCCAAATCTTTCAGCTTGTCAACATAATTTCTCGTGGTCATTAGACTGTGTTCTTGTGTTTCTTCATTAAAGTCATTATCATCATCATTATTGCTAACTATTGTCTTTCGTGGTAGGCCTTTATGTACGTTTTTAGCTTTTAGAACTGACATTAGTTCTTTGCGAGCTAGGTCATTTAGTTCCTTCGTTGAGTATTCTTTTACCTGTAAATTAAAATCAGAACATGAGTAATGTTTGTATTTTATATTGTAAATACAAAGTGACTTAGTAGTTAGATCAGTGAAAGTGGCTTAGGTTAGATCACCCACAAGTAAGACCAATGTCCTGGTGAGGGCTGAAGGAGTCCACAGGGTCCATAATTGTTTCTGTAACTTATATTTACAATCTATATGTACATTATGGATGCAATCAATTTTGTTTGTATTTGAAATTTTGTTCAGCTATTTTGGTACTTTTAAATGGGCAAAAGCAGTATTTAAAATATGATCGCATCTCTCTGTTAGACCCTGTAGTTTGATAGTTTTACGATCTACGACGCCTATTGCCTATAAAAAAATATTTTTTAAATTTTTTAATCCATCCACATTTTCAATAATAAAATTGTCTCCTTTTTTAACTATGAAAGTAGCTTCTTTTAAAAAAACCTTCTTTATCTCCTTATTTATCATAAAAATGCAATAGAGAACTGCGATTATTTCTCGGTAACTCTGTGGTTGCTCTATGAGTTCGCAAATTGCCTCTTCTTACAATGTAACTGCAATTTTATACGGTAATGGTGGCTAGCCAACGACTTGGTTAAAAAGAATTGAAACACCAATCTTGTTCGAAAAATTCTCTGCCTGGATTCATAAGGACTTGAAAGGACAATGAAGATAGCATACTCTTAGTATTCTATATTTTATATTAAATGTCTGTTTCAATATGGTGTTAATATTCTTTCTTTTTTTCTTTTGTTTACTCGTAGACTATCATTCTCTTGCATTTATACCTTTAATTTGGGATCGAAATATCATGTCTTTTTCTTCCATTAGTCACCTCAGTATTCACCCCATAAGCTTTCACACATCATCGTTTATTTCGTCTTCTCCTACTCTAACAACCATGCACAATTGCACCTTCATACTCAAAACTTTCTTCACGACTTTTATTCCAAGACATCTATGATACTTGGAAATGATTGTTAACGGTAAGGCTTACAAGCGTTTCCTATTAATCATCCCGTATATCCCACAATAGCAAACCCTAGGCATAAAACTAGCTCGCAGCCACAGAACGGAATGATTTGATTAAACACTTGAAGCACTTACCTATCAGTGGAGCAGTGTTACCCGATAGCTCGTGTAATGCGATCATGTATGTACTGGTATTAACATAATAGTCACATTACAACCCCTCCATTCTACATAAGGTGCCTTTCTCACTAGGTAAGCGCGTTTTCATTTCTGAACCGAATCTGTACAGATTTCTTATCGACCATGTTATTAAATGAGAGCTTGCTTACCTCAACGAGTCGTTTCGGTAAACATTCAGTACCGAGCGCATACACGCGTCTCTGAGAGTCTACTTGTTAATGATCAACAGTCGCTCATTAGGTCAACAAAAACATTGTTTATTTTTAAGTTTTAGAATGACGTAACTAGATGGCGTTGGCGTCGAAATAGAAGTCGCAATAGAGATTGTTTGCCAATATGGTATAAGATCTTGTAAGTTTTAGCAAATATACTTACTTTACTTAGGTCAGTATACATACAGTTTCGTCGTTTTATTTATACCTTCAACCCTGCTAGTATACACATTAGTTTAAACTTAAGTAACGAGTACCATTTGATTGTTTGGTATTTAACACTACTCCCTATCTACCGTCAACAAAGTTACGGGCCCCGTCCGAAAGTACTCCTAAATTTCAGAGTGAAAAAAACAAGTATTTAGTTAAATTATTCGGGCGGGTAAAAACACATCGGGCGGGTGTAAGTACAACTTCTTCTTCTTCTTCTTTTCGTGTGAGGTGTGGCCACCTCTGGTGTCAGAGTTAATTAAGCCGCCTCTGGACAACCCCACAGGCCTCTGACTTGGCTATTTCAGACTTACATTAAGTATATAAGTACAACTGTCAAACTGTGTTGTCATTCATTCTTAGTCGGGCCTCGAACGAATCATCTATCCGTAGGTGATACGGAGTAGAAAACACCCGTAACAAAGGCCGAAACTACGGACTTCGTGCTTAGGGAGTAGAGGTACGTATCGAACCACTCACCCGATTGCCGCGCGTCCCACCAGGCCGTGCCCAGAGCGTAGGTCGCGATAGCCAATGACAAACACCATAGCAAAAAACCGGCCAAGTGCGAGTCGGACTCGCACACGAAGGGTTCCGTACCATTATCACAAAACACTGCAAAAAAATCACTTTTGTTGTATGGGAGCCCCCCTTAATTTATTTTATTTTAATTTAATAATTATTATTTTTTGAAGAGAATATACATCTAAATATTCTGTGAATATTTCAAGCGTCTACCTGTTGCCGTTATTAATATCGAGCAAAAAACGGCAAAAATATCACGTTTGTTGTATGGGAGCCCCCCTTAAATATTAATTTTATACTGTTTTTAGTATTTGTTGTTATAGCGGCAACAAGAATACATCATCTGTGAAAATTTCAACTGTCTAACTATCACGGTTCATCAGATACAGCCTGGTGACAGACAGACAGACAGACAGACAGACAGACAGACGGACAGCGAAGTCTCAGTAATAGGGTCCCGTTTTTACCCTTTGGGTACGGAACCCTAAAAAAACGAAAAGATACCACATCGAAACCGAGCAGTCAAGAAGTGGCGAAAACGAAAACGTACCGACCCGGTGAGGACGGCGCCTAAAGATGCGCGTTTTAGTTTTAGACTACGATAGGGATTTGAGAATGGCTTTGCTACACAAAATGTTCATTATTTAGCTATTATATTGGCGAGGTAAATAGAGGATGAGTTTGATGCTGCAAAACTTAGTAATTGGAAAGGTTTTAGGTAGTTTAGTTCGTGGATAAGGATTGGAATCGGGGCACTTACTACGACGTGTCAAAACTCTCAAGCTTTCACTATGAGAAAGAAACTAAGCTATATACCACGAATAGCACTATCTCTTTTTAACCGACTTACCAAAAAAGGAGGAGGTTCTATGTTCGACATTAAGTATGTTTTTTTTTTTATGTATGTTCACCGATATTTCCGTCAATTGTGGACCGATTTTGAAAATTCTTTTTTTGTTTGAAAGAGTATATTCCGAAATTGGTCCCATTTTAATTTAGTGAAGATCTGATGAAGAACTTCGAAGATATTAAACAGAACTCTTTAATAAATAACGGCAAATCTCTCGGGATTGCTGCAATCGCATGTCTGTTAATTGTTTATACCATTTCATAACATAACATCACGCCAGTACGCTCGAAAGAGGTATGCAGATCTCTCATTTCACCGGTTATATTCAAGTTTTATGTTATTCGGGTACTCTATTCTGTCGTTATAGGTACTTACTTAACTACTTCCCTATTAGGTTTTTATGTTTTACTTTTTAGTTGTACCTAATAACTAAAAAGTGAAAAATAAAAAAACTTTTTTACAAAAAAATACTACCGACTTCCAAATAAGAAAACTAGAAAGTGAAAAATAACTTTATTTTTGGAAGTCGGTGTCCATAACTTAAAATTTTGGTTCCTACCAAAGACACCGACTTCCAAAAATAAAGTTATTTTTCACTTTCTAGTTTTCTTATTTGGAAGTCGGTAGTATTTTTTTGTAAAAAATTTTTTTTATTACACAAGGAATCATGATAGTTTTGAAAAATCAGAGTATGGCCCCTGATCTTTTCTTTAGAGTCAATAGAAAGTTTGACAAATAATTTCCCAAAAGAATAGTTATTATACTCAATATTTTTTCGAATTGATCTTAGATCAATGAAACGAAAAATTTAGAGAATAGGAATTCCTTGCCTCTGGTGTCTGTTTTTCAAAAATCTATTAAATAATTTACTCATTATATTTTTTTTTTAAAACAAGCTTTTTCCTTATTCTTCTCAGCAAACCCTTTCATTTGATACCCATATCATGGCAGTACACAAAAAATAACTAGTCCACCATCTTGGGCCGTCCGCCATATTGGATTTAAAATGACGTCACTTATCTAACCATGCATTGTCATCCAAACTAAACGTGTATGCAAAATTTCATCTTAATCAGTGGAGGATAACTGCTTTAAAATTCAGTTGCAAGATTTGACCCGAACACACTTACATACATATATACATACAAACATACATACATTAAAAGCTTGTAAAATAACCTGTAAGGTTTCCAAGTTTCTAATAAATAGATTACTTACTCTGAGATAGTGGTCACAGGCGAGGATACGACTTTGACTATATAATATTTAAAATACCACTTGTGCCTTTCAGGATTTTAACGTGGCTAATGACAGAGCTATCCAAATAACTACAAATACTGGTCGGACAAAATCTGTACAGTTGAGAATATATTTGAGTAAATTGCAACGAAATAGGAAGATTACAAAAGAGATAGGTACCTTGGTCAGTTGCACCTTGGCGATAGCCGGCAGTTCTCTTAGCAGTGGGTAGTAGAAGCCAGCGGCGGGATGGTCAGGGAACCTCGGCTTGTGCCTCGTCACTGGTTCGGGCGGCTCAGTGTCCCAGCGAGGAGCTGTGAACGTCCGTCCGCTGGCAGCACCCGCGTCTAATGGCTCCAACTGCAAACAATCATCATCAGCCTTTTAATGTGCCCACTGCTGGGATACAGGTTTACTCCCTGTGGTCTTAAAGTAACAGTTGTTCATAATGACCCCTTTTCAGGTATTTCGTTATTTCAGTTAGGTACATCTAGTATAGTATTCGCCGTAGATACTTACGTCAAGAATAATCTGATCGATCCAAGAGGAGTCCACGCATAGGTTCACACCATCCACACCTATGAACCAATCTGGAGAAGGAATCATGCGCGACATGAGAGATACCTGGAAAAGTAAAAACATCTGCTTTAAGTTGGTGAGTAACGAGAATGGAGAATGGTAAGTCCTCTTACGATTAGGTTTAGGGCGTTTGTGCACTTCATCATCATCATCATTTCAGCCGAAAGATATCCACTGCTAAACATAGGCCTCCCCAAGTGTCACCACTTTGACCGGTCCCGTGCGTCTCGCATCCGTTTGTACACTTACCTACTCGTAAGTATTTTTATTCATATTGGTGTGAGTTTTACGAACATTAATTACGATTCAAATTTATCCATCAGTAATCACGAATACGAGAGGATGAATTATTATGCTATACCGTGGCAGGCGCGAGCCGTGTCCGAGTCGTCCGAGCCAGGCGGAACCGTATGTCGTCCGAGCCTCCAAGACGCGGATGCGCCGCCCGGTGTAGCATGGAACGCATCATATAAAATGTTCGTGAAGTTTTGTTTCCATGCCTAGTCCATGCCTCGCACGGGGTGTGGCTCGCACCCGTTACGGTCTAACATAATGCATCCTTTAGTGCACAGACGCTGAACGAATTATTGACATAGCAAAACTCCTTACGCAATATAAATGTCGATACAAGAAGTAACATTAACTTTAATTTGCCCTAAATATCCCATACGTTAATTTATACTTCTGGGACCTTACCATGATGTGTCAAATCTATTATGGTTTCACTGTGAGAGAGAAGGCTCTATAAAAGATTTAAATTTCCTAATAACTATCACCACCTACCGCCACCTATTCGGTTCAACTGTGAATCTTAAGAACCCAGGGACCCATTTAAACACACAAAAAAATGTTCTTCATATTATTTTTATTAAAATATCCTAGAACCGAAATAGCAGCGCGATCTAGCTTCAATTGTTAATTTACACCGTCGATCGACCTATTCAAACACAAAAAAGGTTTAGACTACATAAGTTCAATGACAAACACAAATAATCATATTTTTATTGATTTTAATTCAGAATTCGATAATTTTCAAGTTTTGCCAATAACAACTCTATGTCATACATGACCAAGTTCAAATTCCAATACCAAACCATACATTTTAACGATCTCTCTTTAATGGAAATGATCGCTTAAAATCCACTTAAAATACACAGACCTAAAGTCTAAATTTAAGTTGGTGGAGAGCTAATTAATAATTCAAGTATTAGTGCTCAATGACAAACACAAATAATCATATTTTTATTGATTTTAATTCAGAATTCGATAATTTTCAAGTTTTGCCAATAACAACTCTATGTCATACATGACCAAGTTCAAATTCCAATACCAAACCATACATTTTAACGATCTCTCTTTAATGGAAATGATCGCTTAAAATCCACTTAAAATACACAGACCTAAAGTCTAAATTTAAGTTGGTGGAGAGCTAATTAATAATTCAAGTATTAGTGCTCTGTTACCCCAATACTGAAATACATAGCTTATAAAGATCGATCTCTTCAAAAATATTATTTAATTAGTCATCTTAGGACATTATGAACGCAATACTGCTGAGAAAATGAAATTTCCATCCGTCGCTTATATAATTATACGAACTGCTGAAACCGTACAACCATCTTATTCGATCCCAACGCCATCTATCGAGCTAAGCGACCACATTACAAAATTTATTCTATTCATATTTAATTATTATTATATAAACCAATGATTTTTCTAAAACAATTGATATAAGTTTTTATTTTTTTATAAAACATGCATCTACAGTTCGAATTATTGCTTTTCTTGTTTATATAGACGTTCGATTATTGAGAAGAACAGGGTTTAAACTTACCCTACATAATCATTCTGTACTTAAAATCAACAACACTTCTCATTTGATGTGAGATTTGGAGACAAACGCATTTCATCCATCATATTGTCATACAAACCAAACATGTTTAAACATTTCAGCTCAATTGAGAATAACTGTTTTAAAATTCAGTTGCATGATTTGACCCATACATACTAACTACTTAAATAAAAGCTTTAAAAAATACCAGCTTACCAAACTATGTCCACCATCAACAAACACCATATTTTCTGTTTCCCCCGTACCCATACCCACAGCTGGTGCCGAGAACTGGTCATAGACTTGCTGGTTATCATCTCCTTCCTTCACCAGGTCATCGATCTTGCCGTACTGAGAGAAGGCGCGCACTGAAGGCTTGGCCACCGAGCCTATGTGGTACAGGCTGTAGTTCGACGAGTGGGATTGTCCTGGAGAGAATAGAAAGGAGATTTTAGTACTTTGTGATTGATAAATTCTCAAGGATAAACAACATAACATCATGAATTCACGATGTATATTTTTTATTTTTTTATTTTTTTATTTGTGATGGGTTTGCTCTTGACTCTAGTCTAGGTCAGAGGTGACAGAGACAGAGTCGACGATGGAGTGAGTTTACCCAGAAGAAGCCTGTTCACTCTAACTTTGAAGAGATTCGGGTTGAAGGCGTTCGGAAACACGGACGCAGGTAGTGAGTTCCATTCATTCGCTGTGCGCATTATGAAGGATGTCTGGAAGCGCTTGGTGCGAATTGGTGGAATGGCAACAAGGTAAGGATGGTAACTTGCAGTGCGTCTAGATGTCCGATGGTAGAAGGGGGCTGGTGGGATGAGGTCGTGGAGTTCTTGAGCACACTCACCGAAGTACAGTCTGTAGAAGACCGACAAGCAGGCAACTTTGCGGCGATGAGCCAAGCTATGTAGCTTGGCATCTGCCAGTTCAACGTCGCCGATGAGCCTCTTGGCTCTGCGTTCCACCGAGTCAAGCGCGGCAAGCTGATACTTAGCTGAGCCATCCCAAAGGTGGCTGCAATACTCCATGCAGGATCGGACTTGCGCTTTGTAAAGGGTTAAAAGCTGTCCAGGCGTAAAGTATCGCTTCACTCTATTCAGGATGCCCAGTTTTTTGGCCGCAATTTGGGCTTTGTACTCAATGGAGGCGCCGAAGCTGAGATTGGATGTCAACTCCATGCCTAGGAGCTCGAGCCGATCAGTCACAGGAACAGATGTACCCCGAAAAGTAGGAGTATGATCGAAAAGACTCCTTTTAGCGGTAAAAAGACACGCCTGTGTTTTGGTGGCGTTAAAGGAGACCAGATTGTCATCACCCCACTGGGAGACAAGGCTTAAGGTCAAATCTGTCCGCTCCACCATAGCCTCTCTCAAGGAACGAACTTCATCCACGCTGGTTTTTGCGCTGGACAGGTATCTCTCTGAAACAGTACTGTCATCTGCGTACCCAACAATGCCAGGCAGAAGTAGGTCATTGATGTGCAGCAGGAAAAGAGTTGCAGAGAGAACAGACCCCTGAGGAACTCCGGCGTTAATAGCCATAAGGTCAGAGGAGCAGCCGTCAATGACTACTCGGATCGACCGTTTGCTGAGGAAGTCTGATATCCAGCTACAAAAACCAGCGGGGATGCCATACGCAGGAAGCTTACTGAGTAGACTCGCGTGCCAGACCCTGTCAAAGGCCTTCGAGATATCAAGCGACACAGCAAGTGCTTCGCCGTGTCTCTCGATGGCTTCGCCCCAGCAGTGCGTGACATACACAAGAAGATCGCCAGTTGACCGTCCCCGGCGAAAGCCATACTGACGGTCACTGAGGAGATTATTGTCTTCAAGGTACGTCAGCAACTTACTGTTGAGTACCCTTTCCATAACTTTGGACAAAATGGAGGTAATGGCGATTGGACGGTAATGGGCAGGGTCTGCACGGTTGCCTTTTTTGGGCACTGGTTGCACATTTGCAAGCTTCCAGGATTTCGGCACCATTCTTTTTACAAGAGAGAGGCGGAACAAGCGTGTCAATACAGGAGACAGTTCAGGCGCACACTGCCTCAGCACTCTCGCCGGAATGCCGTCAGGCCCGCTGGCCTTGTTCACGTCTAGACTGCACAATACTCTCCGGACCTCTCTAGTGTGCACAGCGATCTCCGGCATCGAAGAGTCACAATGAGGTACAGTAGGTGGTTGCTTGGAGCCAGCGTCCAGACGTGAATTGCTAGCAAAGAGAGATGCAAATAAATTTGCTTTCTCACTCGCAGAGTGAGCCAGCGACCCATCAGGTTTCAGCATTGGAGGTAATGTGGGACGACAGAAATTCGTTTCAACCGCTTTAGACAGGGACCAAAACTGTTTACTACCCGGAGGGTGTGATGCCAGCTTGGCCCCAATACGTCCAATATGGTCAAAACGTGCCCGACGCAGAACCCGCTTGCAGAACTTGGCGGCAGAATTAAAGGCTCTTTTCCTCGCGCGAAACCTACGTGCTCTAAGTTTGCGGTCGCGGGCCCCGACCCAGGCTTTATAGGCAGACTCTTTTCGGGCCTCTGCGTGGGCGCATTCTGCATTATACCAAGGTCAGGATTTGTGACCGAGCGGAATGTCGGAGAATGGAATGAAATAATCCATTCCCTGTCGAATCACATCCCCAACCGCGTCCGCACAGCTCGAGGGGTCACCCGAGGAGAAGCACACATGCCGCCAAGGATAAGACGCAAAAAAGTGCCGCATCTCGTCCCAGTCTGCTGACTCGTATCGCCATACTCGTCTCGTGCCTCTAGGACTGTCATCTGGAGGAGAGCAAGTCGACTCGGATTTCACCAGACAGTGGTCAGACGTTCCCAGCGGGGCTGAGACCGACACTGAATGACTGTCCGGATCAGTTGTCAGCAGAAGGTCTAAGCAATTGGGTGTATGGCCGTCAACATCCGGTACCCGCGTTGCCACATTCACCAGCTGGGTTAGATCTAGCGATAGAGAAAACTTGCGCGCCTCCAACCCGGCATGGTCAGTTTTCCGGTACGGGTACAACCACTCTTTATGATGGGCGTTAAAGTCCCCCAGAAAATTAAGCTTCGCTGTTGGGTACCGTTGCTGGGCCATGTCAGCCGACTCCACGAGGAAATTAAAAAGCGCTGTCGTCTCCTGGTCACCGGTGTGCGATCGATAGACGCCGATGTAGAGAGACTTCTCCACGCCAGTGTCCACAAGTAGCCATATGGCAGAAAACCCCGATTTCTCAAAGCAACGGAGACGACGACAACAGATGTCATCGCGGACGTACACACAGACCCCTGCTTGCTTCTTGAACTTGTGTTCAAGAGAGTAACCCGGGTAGTTGAGGTACGCCACGTCCGACGGGGTTGTTATCTTCGTCTCCGTTAGGAAAAACAGGTGCGGCTTCTCGGTCTCAAGGTGGTGGTGGACCGGATCGAGATTAGAGTGCAGCCCCCTGATGTTAGTGAGGTGCACTTTTAGTGGGAGGAAGTGCAGCCGTTGTTTCACCATATTCTTCTTTGCTTTCTTCATATTTTTAGTTAAAGAGTTTGCTGGGGAAGAAGTCGAACTGTCGAGGCGCTGTTTAGTGAACCAAGTGGAACACTGGAGCTAACCCAACCTATGGGAACTCATCTGGAGACTGCGGGGACGCCCGAACCCCCCCGGATATGGCCACCGGGTCCTCCCATCCAGTCACCAGCTGGCACGGTGGAGCATACCGGGATTTTTCGCGAGTTGGCGGGGCAGCCTTTGGCACGTGGCTGGCGCCAAAATGAGCTACCCGGCAAGTTTTGCCCAGAGACCAAGACCTGTTCTGAACAGCGCAACTGACATCCTCCTTCTCCCCCAAAGGCACTGGCACTCCCACACACCGACGGAACACAGCAAGCTGTTTGGCGCCGGACTCCGGTGGGATGGTGGTCGCGAGCCAGGCGGCCCCTTGCGGAGCCTACCACCGCTTAAGTGGGATCGTTCAGCCGTACCACAGGCAAGCCTGTGGTGCCGTTGCCCGGGATGGACCGCTAGGAGGTAGATCCCATACCCACCCCAAAAGACAGGCAAACATGTTCCTATAGTATTTTCACTCGCATTCCACCTGTATGTAATAAGAGGTCAAACAATTGCCATGTGCCGGCACATATCCTGACTCCGGCTACTACTAAAGGTGCCTATAAAGGGGCAATTTTGTTGACAACTTCTTGCTTGCAATTGTATAGCCACCACGTTGCCTATTATATCGCTGAACACAGTGCAACAATTGCTGCAATCTTGCAGTGTAGCCCGGCAATATTGCCAAGATATTTCATAGTAGTCGCATGTATTCAATGTCTAGCCGGCTAGATTTCAAATGATTTGTGTGGCGGAGTTTCCTGATTAGCGTTTCATGAAGAACACAATCAAATGCCTTGGACAAATCACAAAATATTCCCAAGGCATCGCACTTATCTTCTCATGCATTATAAATATGTCCTAAAAGCTCAACACGCTCAGTAGTTGAACGACCCCTTGTAAAACCGAACTGTTTGCTATGTAATAATTTATGTTTATTAAAAAATCTATGCAATTGCTCTAAAATTAATTTCTCAAGTATTTTACTAGACGTAGATAGTACTGAAATATGTCTATAATTTGTAGGGTCTGAAGTACTACCTGATTTAAACAAAGGTATTATTTTACTATTTTTCATTAGGTCAGGAAACTCCCCACTGTCGATACAATTATTAAAGATAATAGCTAAACTAGGTGCGACAATGTCAATAATAGACTTAGCAACTTCTACAGAATTTCCCCACAGATCTGCAGTCTTTTTAACATTTAAAGTGTGAAAGGTTTTAATTATGCCTCTACAAGTAATATGTTCAAAAAGAAATTCCGAATCGCAAACATTAACATTTTCTTTTAATATAGACTCAGCAATAAAAGGTGATGAGTTTAGGGATTTATTAATTGAAATGGGAATATCTGAAAATAAATTTTCAAAAGCCACTGCGACTTGTGAGTCTGATTTTATGATGTTGTCATTAATAGACAGGCTGTAGTCAATATTTCGGTTACCAGATCTTCCCGTTTCACTATTAATAATATTCCAAGTCGTTTTAATAACATTACTACTAATTTAATCTTCGAACTCAAATAACGCGACTTGGCCCAACAACAAACTTTTTTAAATAATTTTGAATAATTTCTAACATATAAATCACTGTACAGCTCATAAAGCCGTGTTCTACTTTTATGAATACCAATGGTAGCCCAATCACCGAATGAAGCATTACTATTAACCGAGACAGTATATATTAAAAAATCATCAAATAGATGATTAGGATTAGCATGAATTGACAAAATTGGTAATTTATTAATAAGTTTAACTTTAAAAGCTGCCAAGTGACTTGCAGTTTTGGGGTTAACAGTGATATCATTTTTAGCCACTTTGTTATTTTGGTTTGGTTTTTTGGGATGGGATATCATCCAATGACTTCGCCCGCTCTGCGTGAATCAGGTGGGCGTGTCAGATTTCTACTGACTAAACCCGCCCCCCTCCCAGATCCTTCAGTTGCTTGAGCCAGGGCCGCAGTAACTCTCTTTCATTTTTTTCGCGACAAATGTTTATTTGCCTTGTTGTACATTTTTACGCTAATAATACGCTAGTAATACGCTACGCTAGTAATGTTTACAAGCAAAAATTGTTCTGGTCCGATCTGATTTGAATATTGTGTACCTAATTCTACAACGGGGCTCCGCAGTGGACGTGACTTGTGTTTGCGGGTTATGGTCTTAAGGATATTAATGCCACAGCTTGACGGGTTTTCAGGCAAAAGTAGACAACTACTCAAACAAAACCTTAATTCTGAAATCGGTAAGTTAGCTCTTGTATTAAATCCTGAGTAAGTTACATAATGAATTCCCTCCACTATCTACTTATCGAACCTCGCTTATTGATCAAACGTTACTTGCGTATATACCGATATATCGCGTATATATAGATATATCGCGTATATACAGATATATCGCGTATTTACCGGTACGAGTATATCAAGTTAAATTCAACGTGAACTGTAAAGGAAGCGGTCCATCGGAGCGTCTCAGACTGCTGAGTGATTCTCAAAGGAGATCCGCACGATATTGCTTATGGTGGGGATTTCATTATTAATATATTTTGTATATGAAATATGTTTGATGGGAGCGTTTTAAAGTAGGAAAGGGGTTGTTCTAAATTAATTAAGATGAATAAAGCGTTAAATCTTGTTTTGTATAAAAAATATAGTGCGAGGTAAAGCAATTAACTAAAGGTGGTTACGCACTACACGTCCGTGTCCGTGATCCGAGTTCAAAATGTTCTGAATTATGACAGATTATAACGTATAGGCCTATGTTCAGCAGTGGACGTCTTTCTGCTGAAATTATGATGAAATACAACAAGATGATGACGGATAGGGTTCGGATGTAGGCGGAAGCTTCTCTACAAGAAGTACTACGGCTACTTCGGATCCGAAATTTCATGGACACGGCTCACGGACACGGACGTGTAATGCGTAACCACCCTAACTATACTGCTGTTCTTTAAAAATGTTACCGTAAAAACTAAGGTAAAGTGACCTTGAATTGAGCGGTAAACCTTTAGGATTTGGAATGACTGCTCACTTGTGAGATTTTTACTTAATACAACGGCTGATTCAGTAATGTTAATAGGCAGATGTATTATGGTTTATAAAAAGTTATTTTATTATAATAAAATACCAGACCTTTATAATGCAGAGGGCAAATACTCAAACTTCTTATTTTGAGTCCCCTGAGAAATAATGTTTATGTTACTACTAACATAAACATTACGATACCTAATAAAAACTCATTACGCTAACGGGTCCATTATCCAACCATTATCAAATAATAAAATTAACGTAGAATTATAATAAAGTTCATAGTCATGCGAAAAACATATTCGGTTTATTGTAAAGTAAGATGAAAATAATAATGTAAAAAATGTACATAATTATTCAAATTTTTAGGGTTCCGTACCTCACAAGGTAAAAATAGGAACCCTTATAAGATCACTTTCTTGTCCGTCTGTCCGTGTGTCACCACCGATTTTCTCAGGATCGTGTGGACCTAGCAGGTTGAAGATACTGAAGAGATACTGAAGTCTTTAGTCCCTATTATGTGTATCAAAATCAAGGTCCTGAGTCAACACGATACAAAGAAATGGGCAAATTTAGATTTTCTCGATAACTTGTAAGTACCATTTACCTTAATTTTCAACGATTTTTATTTTTTGGAATTTTCCCTTTACTTGTGCTGTAAGAACTTGTTTTTAACCAAAATTGACAATTCTAGGTCAACCGGAAGTACCCTATAGGTTTTGGAAAACCTATATGGTAGTTCCCTTTGACCTAGAATCGCGAAATTTGGCAAAAAGTAAGGTCTTACAGCACAAATAAAGGAAAAATCCAAAAATTAAAAAAGTTGAAAATTAAAGGATCTCCCCATATATATATAGTTGACGCCACCCTTAGTACGGAACCATTCGTGCACGAGTCCGACTCGCACTTGGCTGGTTTAATTTCATTTCGAAAGCCATTTTTAACAAAAAACTAATTCACAAATCGAATTTATTCCAATTGGTTACGGGTTATAATTAAAATAATTCAATTACACCTTATTTGCATTTGCAGAATGGCCCTCATAGCTACCTTAGCCTTTATCGAAGCATTTTATAGACCATTTGCTTGGAAACAAGCGGAGTGAGATATGCAAATACAGCAGTTTTCTGAGGCCGCTATGTTCATTTTATTATAAGTACTCCGATAGTCATCGTCTGGGTGCTCTGAAATTATTAATAGGCTGAGCTGTGAATTATTTATGAGATTTAACTGAATTATCTTTGAGAGGAGAGGAAGCTTCAAATGGGTGAAGTTCATTTATCACACTTTAAACAATTAATATTCGACAATTTCCGAGATTGGGCGTAACTCTGCCTAACGTTTTAGGGAAAAGTGAGGTTATGATACGATATGCGAATGTTTGATCGTATTAACACTATCAATCTTTGTGAAATACTTATCTTAATTCTTTATTGTACACCAAAATAATCTATACTATAATATTATAAAGTTATATTTTTTTGTTTGATTGTACCGAATAGGCTACGAAACTACTGGACCGATTTTAGAAATGCCTTCACCTATGGGAAGCTATATTATTCCGGAGTAACATAGGTCATACATTATTTAAAAAAAAATAGAGGTCCTTATCAAAATTGCAATAATGTAGCCGAAAGTAGCAAAATTTTACCTTTAAAATTCATTATTTGGCGTGCGCTGAGACAACTATTGATGATACATAAATATTAAGTACTACATGATTAAAGTACTCATTATTACCTACAAAAAAAAGTAGGAAAATATATCTAACTATAATAGTTAAGTCATAATAGCAGCTTTTGTGTTCTAAAATTTAATTAGATCGTCCGCTACGTCGGTAGAAACAAGAGTTGGTTACATTCGTATTGTAGTATTATTTTTTATTTAACAAATAGTAAATAGTTTAACAAATTGGTAGGTAGGTAGGGTAGGTGGGTAGGGTAGGGTACGGGAGGTAGGTATGTAAGATAGGGTAGGGTAGGCAAGTAGGTAGCCAGTTGACGGGAGCGAAACCACGGGGGTCAGCAATACAATTCAATACAATGTGATAATAATGATAATAAAGTACATGTACAAAGGCGAGCTTAACTTAATGTTGAGTTCTCTTACAGAAAATCCAAGAAAGTGAAAGAGAATGCTGACAAAAGAGGGTAGGATCCAGTGTACAATTTTAAAATAACATAATTATAATCATACAAATAAATCATAAACACAAATATACAAGGGCTAACGGGTAGAGAGCGTGGGAGAGAGTTCCAGAGATGCAGTAACAGAGAAGGAGTCATCATAATGGCTGGAAGTGTGATGTGGAGTACGAAGGAGAAGCGAAGTGGCTGTGTGACACTTAGATTATTTAAAGTACTAGATAGAGCGTACGGAACAAGAGAGCGGTGCCGCGCTATTTAAAAGTGTGCGTGACAGCGAGGAGCGGCACTGTAGAGACACGTACATCTGTGTGCGTATAAGGATGCCAGATGTTGGGAAAAAACTCCCACATTTTTTTCGATTGTTCTCAAAAATGTTAATGTTACAAATTGTTACTTACAGTAGTTACTTGAAGTATTTGGACAGAATAATGGTTATCAAACAAATTATAATAGAGTTAAAGTTATTTAAAATTCAATTAATGATTATTAAATATAATATAAACTACTGAAAAATAACGCGTTTGGAAATTTCTATATAAAAATAATTTAAAGACATACATAATTCGAAATATTTATTACAATAATTTTACAGATTTGCATACTTAAGTAGTACTCCTAATTGTAACTTTAAAAGCTGATAAAGATAGTTTTTTAAAGAAATGATAAGCGTTATCATACATGTTGAATAATTACGCGAGGAACTTCAAAATGTGTTTTTTTGTTTGTTGAGATATTTTGATGATGTCAAATAAAAGGTCTTGGCCTAGAACCATTTTATCCGAATCATCTAAATTGGTTCGCGCGTTACGAGATAATCGCTAATCATTATAATGAAAATGTAAACAAACCGGAATTTTTCCTGTTTTTGTTCTAGAAACATTTTAATTATGGCAAAATGTGTAAATATTATGACTGTAAATAGAGTACGTGTGAAAATTCTATCTATTAAGCTAAAATTTGTTAGGATTATTTGAAAAATGAATAAAAAACAAGGCTCCAAAGATTTCGGCTAAGCGAAAATGAACGTAAAAATGGTATGCGAAGGTTCAATACGATTATCACTTATCCCCCTTTCCCGGGCACCCCGCGCCCTTGTCGCAACCCCACCGCGTGGCACTGGTTCATTGACTAATATTTATACGGATAGATTGTGTCCATATTTTATACATTTCAAGTCGAATATAAAAAAGGTATTGAACAATTAATGGAAATGTGTTCCATTACTGATACTGAACCAATAAAAACAATTGCACACTAGTTACAAAATTTTCCTGTATAAATTAATCGAAATTCCTACGCCCCATGTACATTTCCCTAATTCAAGGAAACTTATTTCGATGTAAACACCAACCAATTACTGCCAATATTTTGTGTTCCGAGTGAGCCGTAAATATTAGTGGGTAAATCAATATATTAACTTTAAAATAATCAATAATTATTTATGGAAAGATACTCCATCTTCTTTTTTTTGTTTTTGGGAACAACTTTTGCAATGTTTATAGATACAATACGGCATTTTTACACATAAAATAAGAAATGACTTGTGACGTGTAAGCAGTGCGACGCGTAGTTTCGTACTAACGCGAGATTGTATTATTTTTTCATTTTGTATTTGTATTGCCGGTTGCGCTCTCTTGTTCCGTACACTCTATCTAGTAATAGTAAATTAGAAACTAGTACACAAATGTATGATGTTGACATTAAAAACCTTCAAAGGGAATTATTGAGTAGGGAAAATACACTAAGGGAAATATTTTGTAAATATGAATGTAGTCAACAGATGTTGAGTGAGCGCATGCAGGAGGCCTGTGAGTTGGTGGACCTGGTTAAGTATAATGCAGAGAGGTATGAGTCACTGACTAACAACCTCACCTGTAGTTGTGCTGCCGCTCCGCCACCTCTCATGTCACAGCATGTTGCTCCTACAACTTTACCCATTGATCTCACTACAAAAACTTTGAACCCTACCAAAAGTAATATCTTAGTATATTCTGATAAATTAGGAACAGGTTTTGGATCTTTGTTAAATAACCGTTCTAAACATACAATAGTGAACCATTGTTTTCATGAAATGCATTTTAATGAGCTTGTTCATAAAATTCAACAGACACAATTGAATGAGCAATCTACTGTAGTTCTTCTTTTTGGAAATAGCCTTAATGTAACAAAAAGGGACATAGTTAATGGTATCGACACCCTACTTAAGTTAAAATTAAGCAAATTAATATTATGTGCATTGCCCTATTCTGACAAGTTACTTGATCAGGAAAATGAATACATTTCTAGTTTAAATAACTTGATGCATATTTTATCTTGTCGTCATAGTGACCGTTTATTGTTTTTTGACACCAACAATTTTGTTAGTGATTTTGTTTTGATTGGGAACCATATGTTTCTTCCCAAAAATAGTCGACATTTATTAGCTACATTGTTAGCTTTTAATATACACGCAGTTATTGATGATTTAACTGAGACTAGGTTTAGTGATTTAACAGTATTATCTAGTTTTTCTGATAATACTACTGTAGATTCTTTAAACTATTAGAGCCGACAAAAGAGAAGACGAATAGTATTATTTTACTATATCATCAAAATATAAATCGCTTCTCCGGCAAAATTTTAGACGTGGAATTGTTAGTAGATAAATACCACATGGATATCTTATGTTTTTGTGAAACCTGGTTAAAATCAGATATGATGTTGTTTAATGTAAATAATTTTTCAGTTGCCAGCGCGTACAACAGATCCACAGTGGGTGGTGGTACCCTGATACTTTGTAATAGTCATCTTAAATATAAGGAAAGAAAGGATATCACTGCTTACTCTGTTGATCGCTTATGTGAGGTAGCATGTGCAGAGGTCGAGGGGCATACTATCTTGTGTGTTTACAGACCACCAGCATCAAACTTGTCATTGTTTTTAATTACAATGGAAGAATTATTAAGTAAACTTTTCAGAGATAGTAAATTAGTTTTTGTTTGTGGTGACTTAAATATAGATATGTTAGTCAATTCACCTGAAAAATGTAAGCTCATTTCATTGTTTAAATCATTTAACTTAAAATATTTATTTAATGAACCGACAAGAATAACTGCAACTTCAGCTACGTGCATAGATAATGTATTCACTAATTGTAAAGTTAAAGATTCGTTTTTAATTAGTGGCGTTAGGTCAGACCATACTGGTCAACTAGTATCTTTTGAGTCAGATAAAAAAATTAACCTAGCTAAATCAATTCGGTTAAGACGTCTCACTAAAAATAAATTAAATTCTTTTAATAATAATGTTTTTAGCAACCTTTGTAATGCCAGTTTTAATTCAAAAGACCCCAATATAAATTACGGCACGTTGTTTTCTACAGTTTGCCAAGAATTCAATAAAACGTGTCCTTTAAAAACAGTTAAAGTCAACAATTCCAAATCGAAATTTAGTGAATGGGCCACTGTGGGCATAAGAAAAAGCCGAGATATCTTATATAATTTATATTACGAAAAATCTTTGACATCCGATCAAGTTTTTCATACTTATGTTAGAAACTATTCCAAAATATTCAAAAGAGTCTGCGCTCAAGCAAAATCTCAAATAATAATTAACAAAATTGGTGTTTCTAATAATAAAATAAAAACTGTGTGGCAAATAATTAATAGAGAAACTGGAAAGACACAACAAAGCGATCAGAATGAGTTGTCTTTGAAAATATCTAATCAAACCATTTCTGGTAAGCAAGAAGTCGCTGAGACATTAGAAAATTTCTTTACCAACATTCCGTTAGAGGTTACGAAGTCTCTTCCCTCCTCATCTAAATTAGCTGAAGCTCTTCTTAAAGAAAACTTTACTAAAGACATACCAACCTTTAAATTTAAATCAATATGTATTGATACAATTAAAAACGCGTTCAAAAGTCTCAACGTAAAAAATACTGAAGACTTGTGGGGGATATCCGTTAGGGTTCTTGGAGATATTATTGACTCAATTGCTCCTGTCCTAACAGGCATATTCAATCAATGTTTGGACAGCGGCACTTTTCCTGACTTAATGAAACACAGTAAAGTAGTACCAATTTTCAAATCAGGCTGTAAGAGTGATCCCTCAAATTATAGGCCTATATCCGTGCTTCCAGCATTGAGTAAAATCTATGAAAAAATCATGCTGGAACAGATGTTGTCTCACTTCAATTCAAATAAGATCCTGCATAGTCAACAGTTTGGTTTCACGAAAGGTAGGTCGACAACGGACGCGGGAGTAAAACTCATCAGCCACATCTTGGAATCTTGGGAGAAGTCCCAGGATGCCATTGGCATTTTCTGTGATCTCTCGAAAGCGTTCGACTGCGTCGACCACAACACACTGATCTGTAAATTACACCACTACGGAATTCGAGGAAAATCTGCTGATCTTGTGCTTTCCTATTTATCAAACAGACAGCAAAAAGTAAATGTTAATGGGGCGACGTCCTCCGGGTCTCTAGTCAAGATGGGCGTGCCCCAAGGTTCAATTCTCGGCCCTTTCCTTTTTCTTGTTTACATTAATGATCTCCCTTTTATGATGGCCAAATTATCGGATATAATTCTATTTGCTGATGATACTTCGCTAATTTTTAAAATAGATAGGAAAGATACGGATGTCTTACATGTCAACGAAAGTCTGATTGTTCTCTCGAAATGGTTCGCAGCTAACAATCTTTTACTAAATGCGAAAAAAACAAAATGTCTGAAGTTTTCCTTACCAAATGTACCACAACGTGACCTAAATTTAAATCTTGACGGCAAAAATCTTGAAGTTATAAAGGAAACTGTATTCTTAGGGATTACTATCGATTCAAAATTGCAGTGGGGCGCGCACATTAGAACTCTTTCGGGTCGGTTAAGTTCGGCTGCATATGCAGTAAGGAAAATAAGGCAGTTAACCGATGTAGCCACAGCAAGGTTAGTATACTATGCTTATTTCCACAGTATTATGTCTTATGGCATTCTGCTGTGGGGATCAGCTGCAGACGTTGACTCAATTTTCATCTTACAAAAGAGGGCAGTCCGCGCAATCTATAAAATGAGTCCACGAGAGTCCCTCAGAGAAAAATTTAAAGAGATCGATATACTGACTCTACCTTCTCTTTATATATTGGAATGTATTTTGTATGTCCGCAAAAATCGAGGGCTTTTCAAAACTAGAAGCGATTTCCATAATTTAAATACACGCAGTAAGCATGAAATTGTAATACCCAAATTCAGATTAACGAAAACTAGCAAGTCTTTTCTTATAAACAGTATACGCTTTTATAATAAGTTGCCAAAGCCAGTTATAGAATTGACCGATGGAAAGTTCAAAAACTACATCAAACGTGTCCTTATTAAAAAAGCATATTACAAAATCAAGGACTACGTTGAAGATAAAAATTTTAGCTCCTTCTGCGCATGCGGCTTCCCTGGTAACTCATAAACGGCACAAATATGTGGATGTCTCTAACTATTCTCAATCTCATTTTTTACTTTTTTTCTTTCTTTTAATTAGACTTTTTACAATGATTTCAATGATCTTTATAGCCCTTTGCTATGAATAGTTACAGCACTGATAACAACATTTGTGCCACATGTTAAATTTAGTCTTGTTATATATTTTTATTTATTTTTTCCTTTGTATAGATTCTTTTACTGATTGTTTTGTGAATGTGTGAACATTGTAGGCCTTCTAGATTTCTAGACGCTTGTTAACATTTGTTAACTCTCTCGTTTATACAATTTTTTTTTAGTTTCTTACGACTTATTGTCGGGCCTACGTTGTCCCCCCATATCTAAGCACTAATACTGTAACGTGGAAATATTGTAAAAACAAACCATTTTTTTTAAAAGAGTAACCGTGGAGTTTCTTGCCGGTTCTTCTCCACAGGAAACGACTAACCCGAACCGTGCACCTTTTGTCGACGTTTTATAAGTGCCCATGTAGGCCTATGTGAAATAAAAAACATTTGATTTTGATTTTGATTTTGAGTACTTTACATAATCTAAGGTGCGACAAGGTTTGCGCTCGGGACGACGAAGGTATTGGGGAGAACTAGAATTGTGCAGGATAGTATAGATAAGGGATAGGTATCTCGTCGACATTATCATCTTAGACTTATCCCAATTTTTCCAGAGTATTATTAGTGCTTGCGAAGAAAAGCAAACACTAAACCTTCATGAAACATAAATCTAAGTAATGAAAGTACTCAAATAACTTGATATTTCCGTCTTTCATCATCATAATTATCAGTCGAACATAGGCCATAAACCGCTGTGGCTGCTGGACATAGGCCTCCCTCAAGCGTCGCTACATTGACCGGCCCCATGCGTCTCATACAGCAGACTCCCGCCACCCTCATCAGGTCGTCTGTCCACCTAGTGGGAGGCCTTCCAACGCAGCCTCTTCAGATTCGAGGTCGCTACTCCAGAACTTTTCGGTCCCTGGATAGGATAGATGGACCCCTTTTCCACACTTAGGCCCGATTTTTCAATACTCTGATAACTTTTAACTTAGGAATAAAAATGGCGGTTTGACAGCTTTGTATAGAAAATATGTCAAACGGCCATTTTTATTCCTCGGTTAAAAGTTATCAGAGTATTGAAAAATCGGGCCTTACGACTCCCATTTGATCCATTGTGCGTTTACACGTGGGCCCAGTGCGGGTTAGTGCATGTCACATATCTTCGATTTTTTGGTTCTAAGACATGTCGGTGTTCTCACAATGTTTTTCTTCACCGTTTTTGAGAGCAGTGGTAATGAAATAATTTACACAAAGTAAAGCGTCTACCTGGGTTTGAACCCACGACTTGTAAGCGGCGGCAGTTACCATTAGGCCACCACTGCTCTTTTCTCGGCCCCATTGACCATCCGCGAGTCCGTTCAATATTTCATATCAACTGACAAATAATTTTCACAGATCGCAGTCGGAGAAAAAACTTTTGAAATAAAACTAAAAAATTTCATTCAAAATTGAAGTTCACTGAACTGTAGCATGTTATTAGTAGACGAACTTTCATCAAAAAACCCGGACAAAAATAACTCGTATATATAAATGTAAGAGAACTTTATGTAATAATATTTAGATTGGAGCGAGATTTATGATTATTATATAAGTGTGTTGAGTTCAGCTCTTGGCTTAATAATAATAGCCGCACGTGTCGATCGCAGAGGTTAAGCAAAGCTTGCCGAGGTCGGTCCGTGGATGGGTGACTCCTTCATGCATCGGAAAGCATCCCCCCTTCTTGCGTCGTATTTCTTGAAGGTCGTGATCTCCCTTCTGCATCACCTTCTCTCGAAGGATCTTTCTCCAACTGTTTCTGTCTCTGGCGGTGTGGTGGGCGTTGTAAACTGTAGAGTCAAGAGCGTTGCGGATCTGGTTAGACCGCACCGCTACTCGCGCGATCTACTTTGCCGGTCACGATGAGCCTCTCGAGGTACCACCGTCTTTCCTTGGAATGTAGCCGAAGTATTCTAAAACTCTGCGCAGACACTCGGATAACAGCTGCGGGGTGATTTTGAGTTCTCGCAATAGGGAGACGTTGGTTCGAAATGCTGACCGAGGGATACGGAGCATCTTTCTCCAGAACCACATTTCAAAGGCGTCGATGCGTTTGCGGTCTGCAGCTTTCAGTGTCCAAGTCTCACGCCATAAGAAAAGATCGAGAAGACTAAAGTCCGTACCAGTTTGGTTTTGGTTTTTACGGAAATGTCTGCAAGCATATTAAGCCAGAAAATTGGACACCAGTCCGAGTTAAGGAATATCGAGTATCTAGTACCAGTTACTGGGTTGTGGAGGTCACTCGATGTAAAATACTGGTACTTAGCTGCATCAGTTGAGAATGGAAGCTGACCCAATCATATTTACAGATTGACTATCTTCTGCCAGCGGCTTCGCCCGCGTGAATGTCAAAATTATCCCAAGGGAACATATTCCCGTATTCTGGAATAGCACATATTATCCTATGTGCTATTCCAGACTATAATCTATCTCTGTGCCAAATTTCATCCAGATCCGTCCAGCCGTTTGAGTGTGATGAAGTAACAAACATAGAAACACACAAACTTTCGCCTTACTTTATAGATTGATTGATTTAAGGGAGTTGAGTGAAACAGATTACCTACACTAAATATATTCTCGACTGCATTTAGAAAGACAAACATAAATTTAAGATAAGTGATAGTGAATGATGGATGTAGATTTACACTTTTTATGATAATGATGATTATAAAATTGATGCAGTTATGATGATTGAGGTAGTACCGATAAGAAAAAACGATGTTACCACTTTTGCTTACCAATTGCTTAGTAAGTACATGTCTACTTATAACTAAAAACTAGACATGTAGGTACAGTACAACTATTTTCTTAATGTCCCTCGGCAAACTTCGTGTTACGTCAGTCGTCGGATTTCTATCAGTTGCCCTTTGCACTTGGTGCCGACCGGACGCTCTCAACCAACTCGGAATTATAAAGAATATTTAATACTCTTTTAACTTATATTGTTGTTTTGTTTTGATTTTCGTGTGAACTATATAGACTTGTAAAACTATTTTCTTTTTAACTGCAGAAGCTTACCTCCAATGATTAAAATACGTGGTTCCGAATTCAGATTATTATACAGGATATATCTAATCATTGATGAAAATGGAAATTAGCATTCGTTTGTATTCGGAAATGCGATGATTGCCGAGGGACATCAAGACAATAGTGTTACTGTACTTATTAGGCAGAAAAGTTTGTATTATTTTGTTACCGTTAATTATTATCGTATCGGCCCTTAGCATAATATTGTTTCTAATTATAGGGCTCAGACTCAAAGGTTTGCCCAGTTAGACGAAAAACTAAAAATGATAAAACAATAAAGTTTAATTGCCTTCAACATCTAAAGTTCTTCTTCAGTAGCTAAGTAGAAATCGAGATTAAAATCGAAAAGCATGACCTTGCCGACTCGTAGTCAATGATGTAGTTCTGGATTTTTGATCTAGATGTGTGCTCGCTGCACAATACCCGAAAAACTGCGAAACTTTGGGACCTTTTTCACGTCCTCCGTAGTATTGGTGCGCAGCGAGCACAAGTTTTTCGAAGATGCGAATTTGGATTCACACTACCCTAACAGCTGATCCATACAAATTACAAATAAATCAGAACTACATCATTCTTTGAGATTTTTTTTTTTTAAATTTTTACACGTCTAGTTTATTATAAAAGTGTGTATTTGTTTACCTCAGTTAAATGTAATCTCTGAAAGTCTCTGTCTGATCCCAATAATTATTTCACTGAATGACAGCTAGATACGGTATTGCCGACTACCATAAATAGGGTATATTTTATGGTAAAACACACAGACGAAGTCACGGGCCGGTACTAGTATTTTCATAAGAAAAAGCGTTCTAGTCATTTAATTAACCTTATTTCTCGGTACCAACATCTAATAAAGTATTACAATTAGAGCAAATATATTTTAATGGAACCAGTGCTTGGATAGACGCCAAGAATCTAAGATACTCGTATTCCCAGAAGATGAACTAAATATCTTACAGTAGAATTGACAATTTGACCAGCGGGCGCTTGAAAAAATTAACATAGTAAATCTTCGCTTCTGAAAGGACAAGTCCTTTCAGAGGATGACCCTTACCAAGCAGTGCATCGGCAACATCTAATTAAATAGAAAACTGGCCAAGTGCGAGTCTGACTCGCGTACTGAGGGTACTGTACGAGTATAAACAGCTACATTTACCAAAATAAATATGTATTCGCACTTTTCGGGCAAGTTAAATTCGTGTGAATCGTCCAATAACCCTGTTTTACATTTTCTTTTGGATTTTACAGAGAATGCTGACTGCTTATCTGATTTTCACAACCCTGACTCCTACAACCCCAATTTACTAGGTAACACGATAAAACAGACAACAAATATTCGTTACCCAACAAATAATTCGTTTCTCATTTGACTTTAATGAATATCCAACAAAATGTGAATTAATTCCAATAAGTCAATGGATTTATGTCTTCATCTGCTTCATATTTCATTTCAATATAAGTCTGATCCACGAAGAAACTTCTCGAGTCATCGTCCTTTATTGTAATACCAACTAACCCTACAAAAGCGTGCTTAAAATATCTGAAGCTAAGTTATCTTTAAGTGCGAAACTTGCCAACTTAAGCTTTTGCACCGGATAGCTTCCACTGAAGTATTCACCGTTATAAGTTTTATGAATTGTACTGGCTTGAGTTTTGTTTCATTTAAATTATTTTGTAGAGTACATTCTTTGAGTTTGTGCCGAGAAAATCTTGTTTTAATATCTTTATTCTTGCTTCTTCGGACTAAATTTGTAGTTATATATAATCTAGCTCTGTAGTTGGTTTAAACTTTAAATTAACCTTTCTAACTTAAAGTTGTTATATACGATTAGTATTTCTTCATATTATGTCTTTTAAAGAATAGTCTGTATATCGTAAAGTTGTTCGTTTTAGCATGATTAAGTTGCGCTTTTTCTAATATCTCTTCATAGGAACCTGAATAGTCAAATATGTATAGTGTTTCATTCGTTATAATTTTCACGATCTCGATCTCGATCTTGGGGCTCTTATTTCAATTTTTAAACCCCGACGGAAAAACAGGGGTGTTATAAGTTTGAAGTGTGTTGTGTGTGTCTGTCTGTGGCATCATAGCGCCTAAACGGATGAACCAATTTTGATTTAGTTTGAGGTGACTTTGTCGAGAGTGTTCTTAGCTATGTTTGAATAAAATCGGTTTACCGTTCAAAAGTTATTCGCATTTTACTTTTTGAATATGGATTTTTTCGTAAGATATCGTGTCATTATTACGTGTTTCGATAGATTGTCGATTGAAGCGTGTCTGCTACTAGGTATATAATATGTAGTTTAAAAAGCATGAAATAAAAATTAAAATCGGGGGTATTTTAAATTGGTAATTTTATCTTGTTAAATTAAAAATGTCAATAAGTTTAGGTGGTTCCATGACTGCATTGTCATACTAAAATATAAAATCTTTTTGTTTTACGAACTTGTTCATAACAAAGCGTAAATTGATTCAGAAAACTTAGGCATGAGGAATTTAGAAGTCAGTAAAGTAGTGCAAATCTATGCCCAAGGAAAAGCCGAGTTTTCATATTTGCCTACGAACGGTTTCTGAAAGAATGACTTTCAAATCTACGGGGAAAAGAAATATCTGGGACCTTTTTGTCAGAGTATGTAACAGATTGTTTACATGGAGTAGGTACGTCAGGTAAAGGATCGGTAGTACGTAATGCTGTTTGTATGTAACATGTGTCTTAGAGCCTATCTGATTTTGAGCGGCTGCCTCATATTGTGCCGGAATAGGGCTGTCTCAAGAGGCGATTTATTTATTGCGAACTTACATCTGCCGAAATGTTTTATTCTGCCCGTTGATTCTATAGATATTATTCCGTGATGACTAAGAGTGACGCCTCATTAGAGCGTTGCATTTCGTCGTCGCAGCGTCGTTTTACATATATTTTTAGTGGCATGCCGCATTATGCGTTGCGTCGTCGCGCGCTACATTTCATCGTATCGTCGGATGATAGACCCGCTGCGCTGTCGGTGCTCCGGTGCGACGACGGACAGTATTTGTTCCGATCCATTGCCAAATCTCCACTGAGACGCTGCGCTGCGACGTCGTGCGTTGGCGGTGTGGCATACAATCAAAGTATTGTTCCTTTGCGACAACGCAACGCACGAAAGGCCTCAGGTCAAGAGCACACGATGCGTTGCGGTGCCGTACCGCTAAGATATCGCAGTATCGCATGGTGCGGCGCCGCAGCGCATTGTGTGACATGCCTCTGATATTTTTATGTAAGACGACGCAGCGACACCGCTCCGGCGCTGCGCCGCCCGCCGCCGCAACGCATCGTGTGGCGCAGCATTTAGCCTTACAATGTACGCACACGATGCGTTGCGGTGGCGGCGCTGCTCCATTTTATACGGCGAAATCTTGCGGTATCGCAGCGCATCGTATGCTCCTGGCCTTAACTTAAGAAATGACACCTCACTTCACCTTTGTCATCACACTAAGGGCCGATTTCATCAAAATTCATTTATTTGTGTTATTTTTGGTACATTTTACATGAGATCTTAATAATGAATAATTAGTTCCTCAAAAATCTACCTTAATGCTGTACACTCTCACCACCAATGAAACTAATCGCGATTAGTTTAACTAAACGCTGTTTACAGCGATCTGATTGGTAGTTTCTTAGCGGTCTCAACCAACCAGAACGCTGTATTTGAATAAACTGAGTTTAGTTGAACTAATCGCGATTAGTGAACATTGGTGAAATCGGCTCTAAGATGACTACAGACTTCAGAAGGAGAATTCTTTACAAAAACCATTAAGTTAAAATACAATAGTGGAAACTTTCTAGTAGCAATTACCAGTTACACATCATTTGTGCTGTATTAGCTTCTATTTTTGTTTGTAAGCAATAAATTAAAAAACTTTTTTTGCTCAGCCATCATCGAAACAGCGATTCAATTTAAAATCTGGATTGAATATCTTCAACATTCGATTCAATATTTAATCAAACAGTTTCACATTTATTGACTCTTGATCGTGAAAAAAGATGGCGCCATAAAAACGTAAACCCCTTTTTATTTCCAATCTGTGAACTCCGAAAGTTGAATATACAAACATGCCACATTTGTATATTCAAATCACACATTTGTATAACATAGGTATTGTATCTATATTTTTGGCTTGTTATTCTTTCAACTCTTTTTATTACTAGTTGCTCTGTGAGCTGTAGACCTCGCGCGTCTGTCTGGAAAATTCCAAAAATCGAAACGAAAAAAGAAATTCCATATAATTTTACATTTAATTTTTAATCATAAATCCTGGACCTACACATTACTTTTAAATTGAGTTTTGTAGCAAAACTAACAACATCCTATACTATTTATCATCATAATCATCATAACCCTTTTTAATGTTCCCACTGCTGGGAAAAAGGCCTCCTCTCTATGAGAGGGAATGGGCCGTAATCCACCACGCGGGACACGGGGGCCACGCGGTATACTATTTATATTGGCGTGAAACCAATATACAATGTAAAATAACAGTCGTTTTTAGTTAAGTGCTACCTTTACATCTAAATAAGTCAGTTGTTTGTTTGTATATCACACTCACGTTTGGAACAACTATCATTTTCATTTGGGCTTATTACTAGTCCACAGCGATACGGAAGATTTTTTTGACGTTATCATTTATTTTATTTTTACGTTTTGTCAACTGGGAGCTTTTTTGTTTTACATTACGTAAATTGTATTTAAAATTCAAGAAATTTTCTTATCTAAACTAATCTTATTATAGTACCCAAATATTTTTTGGACGGATTTCAGAACTGCCATCCCTAACACCCTCCCGTTTTTGATTGGAAACAGACAAAAGGATTTTTTTCGTCGCAAAAAGGACAAATGCCTTCCAAATACCGACGCACACAAGATTTATACCCTCTCACGGATAATTCAATATCTTCTACTCATAATATAATGGAGACAACTTTGTTTTCTGGTCACGATTTGAACCTTTGAACGGTATAGAGATGTTCTTTGAACATTTCACGGGTTTAATCATTTTTCTTTTCTTTGTTGCCTTAAGTTAAGTGTATGGGATCTTAAAAGATGTACTCGTAATGTTAGCCGTGTACTTAATGAAGATTCATGTATGAAGATGCTTTGAGTCATTGTTTAACTTTGTGTTTTGTCTTTGCATAGTAATATGGAAGTTGTATAAATTCTTTGCGCTTGTTTCATCGCATTCCAAACATTTGAGTTTGTTTTGATGGTTTATTTTATGGATAAGGTGTTTTTCATTTCTCAAAAGATCGCTTTTAGTGCGAGAAAGGTCTATCCACACATATCAGGGCCGTGCCCGGGACGTGGACGGACCGTGCCCCATCGGGGGCTCAAAAAAAATCGGTGTGTACATTTTATATGAACTCGTTCACACACGTCTGTACACGGGCCGTGCACGGGCCAGTAACGGGGCTTCAATACCTAGGCCCGGCCCTGTCACGTCCTGGGCACGATCCTGATATGTGTGGATAGACCTTAAGGCCGCCCCATTGAATCTCCTAATGTAACATGATATCATGCCCGTTTTACACGAAGTTTATTTATTTATTTATATATATACTTTATTGTACCAAGATAAAAAGATTAGAAGTTAGGCAAAGGTAAACGCATTTCGCCAGATATAACAATCTACCGGGCTCAAATTCTGACTTCTGATTGCTACTGAGAAATAGATAAAAAAAAAACAAGTAATGTTTTGCCCAACTATGGAATCGAATTCAGTAGCTCATGATCAGCAATAAGCGCTTACGACGTAAACTAACGAGGTAGTCAGAAATCATTATTAACTTTGAGTGTAGATATGTCGCAGCCACCTGGTTTAATTAGCCAGCTAATTGGACGCCTAGGCTGTTCATTAAACGATTACAAGTTTTCGCGAAATATTTGAGTCAAGTTACCCTAACCAAACATTACAAATTCGTCAATATCCAATTTAAATAAATGATTACACAACATTTTTGCGGTTAATCGTTGCGCTCAATGACTTGGCTAGTTGTCTTTTAACCATTTAATTGGATTTAATGAACGGCCTAGGCATCCAATTAGCTGGCTTATTTAACCAGATGGCTGTGACAGATAGATAACATAGGACACAACGAATGCATATTGGCACGTAAAAGGGTGTTTTAAATTGAGAAAACAAACGTGAACTATTCAGACGTTACTAATTATAATTTCACCTCTGAGAGAAAAATCGAATTCAGATGAAAATAACCTATTCATTTGCTAAATTAAGCCCTGCACAGTTTCAATGAATGAATTATGAAGAGTAAAAACAGGCCAGACTGCCAGTAATAATCCAACTGGGATAATGAAGGCATTTTGAAAATAGTGTATTTATACATGTACAGTCATAGAAAGAAAGAAAACATTTTTATTTGTGACCCGCACAGGAGACACGAGAGAGAGAGGAGGAGGAGGAGGGAGTCATGTGATGAGGAGGGATGAAACGCATGTTATTAAAAGAGTTATGAATATAAATGTAAAGAAATGAACGTTTCTTTATTTAAATTCTGCCGTGACTGGTTGTCATTATAGGAGTGCTGTCAATGGTGAAGTTTTAAAGGTTATGAAAATATTGTGTATGAGACTAAACATTATTAAAATATTGTAAATAGATTTATAAAGTTAACTCAGTGAATAATAAACGTTAAATGTCGTTTCTTTGTTTACAGGTAAGTTCTCTTAGATTCAGTGTTATGATGTGTAGTATGGTCATAGAATATCTCATTGAAATAAAATCTTTGTTTACAGAGCAACACATTGTTTTATTCACTATCTATAACGAACGAACGAACGTTATAAAACGACATTTCTGTTTATTGGAGTCGGTCAAGAATGGAGAAGTTACGTTTCGAATTTACGGTGTCGCCTGGGAGTGATGGCAAATCTAATGTATTGGCCATAACCTCAGTAACAACGAGCGACGAGAAGACATATGCTATACCAGAAACATTACAAGCAGCTGGTCATCATAGAGAAATTATAAAAACATCGGCCTACAGTAAAGTGAAAAATAGTTTAACAAAAAGATACCAAACTCGAAGGGTTTGGATTACATTGACAGAAGAACTGAGAAAAACCTACATTGATGAAGATGGTAATTTGCAATTTTCAGACCAGTTTTTAGAAGAAATAAACCTAGAGAAAGCTACCGCTGTGAGTGAAATAAGAATTGATTCATTGGAAAAGTTGTTTGAGAAATTATTGGAAAATACACAGGAACCAAAACAGCAAAACTTAAAATATATTGCAGAAAAGTTTGTAATTGAAAAGTTTACAAGTAAGAACCCTAATGCTAAACAATGGATTGATATTTTTGAAAAAGAGTGCATACGCTTTGATGTCACAACAGATGAGAAAAAAATTGAATTACTCCGGTTGTTTATGGACAAGAGCTGTGTGGATTGGTACAGTTCCATGATTATCAAATTGGCTGTTAACTCGGAGTGGTCAACATGGAAGAACAAATTTTGTGAGTCATTTGCAAACAAGGGATGGAACCCGGTAACATATGCACTGTTGTTTAAATTTAAAGATGGATCACTGTTGGATTATGCCATACGAAAAGAAAAACTGCTGTTGGATATGAGAAGATCGATTGATACAGGTACCTTGGTAGATCTCATAGCGGCTGGTTTGCCGGACTTTATTCTGAATAAAATTGATCGAGAAGCACTTAAAGATACAGTGGATTTGTTTAATGAAATAAGCAAGTATGAACATATGGTAAATAAAAAAAAAATATTGCCTAAAAGAAAATTTAGTGATGGAAGTTTAATAAGGACAAATGATAAAAGCGAAGAAAAAAGTGCATGTAAAATTTGTGAAAAATTGAATAAAGGCAGCCGATTTCACCCGGAAGCTTTATGCTGGTTTAAAACAAATGAAGTAGAAAAAATAAAGAAAAATTTCATTAAACATGTCAACAATTCTGTGATCGAAACGGAGTTGAATGAAACTGATCAAAAAAACGAGCAGTAACACCATTAATAAATGTCAAACTACTAGTAAACGAGGTTTTAGAAATAAACGGCGTTTATGATTCAGGCTCAAATGTTTCCCTTATTAATTCAAAATTATTGAAAATAAAAGGAAAAGGAAACAGTTTGAATAAAGCAGACTTAATAACAATTAATGGTGTTCAAAAGACAAGTGGTTTGACAAATTTGAAAATAAAAATCTTAAACTTAGAGGAAAACGTAGATGTGTATATTATGGATGAACAAAACTTCAAGTATGATTTTTTAATAGGACTTGACTTAATACAAAAGTTCAGGTTGATACAAAATGAAGACTTGAAAATAACCCAGAAACTTCCCTTGGAATATGAAAATACTAACAAAATGAAAAGAATTACTTCCAAAGATAAGATGAATTCTAAAGGAGAAATTATAGATGAAAACAATATTAAAACTAAAGATAACTACATAATTAATTTCAATGAGCACGTAAAAGAAGACGACTTTAAAATTAAAATAAACCATTTGGATGAACGTCAACAATCTGAAATTAACAACTTAGTATGCACTTATGAATCAATTTTTGCAAAAAACAAATATGATATTGGCACTGTCAACGGATATGAAGCAAGAATAGACCTGTTAGTAGATAAATACTGCAGTAAGAGACCTTACAGATGCACTTTAGAAGATAAAAAGGAAATAGAAGAGCAAATCGCAAAATTATTAGATAACAAGTTAATAGAAGAATCATACAGTCCTTTTGCTGCACCGGTTACTTTAGCATTCAAAAGAGAAGATAACAGAAAATCAAGACTATGTATAGATTTCAGAGATTTAAATAAAATAATAATACCTCAAGCTCAACCATTTCCGCTAATTGAAGATTTAATGATGAAGACCAGGAATTGTAATTTTTTTTCAACATTAGACATCAACTCTGCATTTTGGTCTATACCTTTGCGAATTGAAGACAGGAAAAAGACAGGTTTTGTAACACAGGAGGGACATTTCCAGTGGACTTGCCTACCTTTTGGACTTAAGACTGCACCAGCGATTTTTCAGAGGATTTTAAGTAATATACTCAGAAAGTATAAGCTTACTGATTTCGCTGTAAACTACATTGATGACATCCTCGTATTTTCAAGAACTTTTGCTGAGCATATGAATCATCTCACGCAATTATTTGAAGCCATCAAGACAGAAGGTTTTAGGTTAAAATTTACAAAATGTACATTTGCCTCAGACTCGGTAAAATATCTAGGCCATATCATACAGAACAATTCAGTTAAACCAGTGAAGGACAATTTGATTTCAATAAAGAGTTTTCCGGTTCCAAGAACTCAAAAGAATATAAGACAATTCTTAGGAAAGATTAATTTTTATCATGAATATGTACCTAAGAGTGCAATAATACTAGACCCATTACATAACTTATTGCGAAAAAATCAGAAATTCGTTTGGTCAGAAGAGTGTCAAAAAGCATTTGACACCATGAAGGACCTGCTATGTTCTCAACCAGTACTGGAAATTTTTGACCAAGAATTGCCCATAAATATTTACACTGATGCTTCTTTGGAAGGTATTGGTGCTATCTTAAAACAAGTACAACCTGATGGAAAGGAAAAACCAGTAGCATACTTTTCAAAAAAACTTAATGAAGCACAGAAGAAGAAAAAAGCAATATATTTAGAATGTCTAGCTATAAAAGAAGCAGTGAAGTACTGGCAATACTGGTTAATAGGAAAATCATTCACGGTTTATTCAGATCATAAACCGCTTGAGAACATGAATTTGAAATCAAGAACTGACGAAGAACTGGGTGACTTGACATACTATCTGTCGCAATATGAATTTAAAATAAAATATACACCTGGAAGACAAAATTTAGAAGCAGACTGCCTTAGCAGGAATCCTGTATTGGAACCAAATGAAAACACAGATGAGCAACTGAAAGTTGTGAACATTATGAAACTGGATGATATTCTAACAGATCAATATAAAAATGAAGAAATAAAAAAAAATAAAAGCAAGTTAATTGAAAAAGACAAGATCTTCTTCAAGAAGGTTAAGAAAAAAGAGAAAATAATAATATCAGAAGAATTTAGCATACAACTTTTAAAAACAATACATAAGGACTTATGTCATATCGGAATTGGACAGATGCAGAAGACTATGAGCCCGCTATTTACAACCAAAAACTTGGCAAAAAATATAAAAATGATTTGTAGGACCTGTGAAATATGCATTAAAAACAAATCAAGGGGGCACGACAAATTTGGGTTTATGTCACATCTAGGTCCGGCCACAAAGCCATTTGAAATAATGTCTATAGACACAATTGGAGGTTTCGGTGGTTCTAGATCAATGAAGAAATATCTGCATCTCTTAGTGGATCATTTTACTCGGTATGCATTCATCTTAACATCGAAAACACAGAGTGCAAATGATTTTGTAAAACTGATTATGAGCATAACAGATGTAGAGGACATTGGCATGGTTCTAACTGACCAATACCCAGGAATAAATTCGAAAGAATTTAAGACATTTTTAAAGGACAAGCAGATACCTTTGGTATTTACAGCAGTGAATGCTCCATTCTCAAATGGCCTAAATGAGAGGTTAAACCAAACATTGGTAAATAAGATTAGATGCTGTATAAATGAAGGAGAGAATAAAAAATCCTGGACAACCATAGCTCATGAATGCGTTAAAAAATATAATGAAACTTGTCACTCAGTCACCGGGTTTTCACCTGCCTACCTTTTACATGGTACAGATGTCTCAATTTTACCAACAGAATTAAAACAAAAAAAGTCACATAGTGATTGGATTACAGACAGGAAAATGGCCCTTGAAAATACCATAAAATCTCATGATTACAACAAAACAATGTTTGATAAAAATCGGAAATACTATGAATTTAATGTAGGAGACAAGGTATATGTGGAAAATGGCAATAAATTAAACAGGAAGAAGTTGGACGAACTAAGAATTGGACCATATAAGATTGTAGGAAAAGTTTCTAGTTCAATATACAGGATAGATACGAGCCACAGGAAAATTGAATCAAATCTTTTCCATATCACAAAATTGATACCAGTCTCTGTAATTGAATATGAAGAAGACGAAGGATAGAGTGGTATTCACAAAAAATTTGCTGAAAATTTTCTTCCCTTGTGGGGGAGATGTAAAGAAATGAACGTTTCTTTATTTAAATTCTGCCGTGACTGGTTGTCATTATAGGAGTGCTGTCAATGGTGAAGTTTTAAAGGTTATGAAAATATTGTGTATGAGACTAAACATTATTAAAATATTGTAAATAGATTTATAAAGTTAACTCAGTGAATAATAAACGTTAAATGTCGTTTCTTTGTTTACAGGTAAGTTCTCTTAGATTCAGTGTTATGATGTGTAGTATGGTCATAGAATATCTCATTGAAATAAAATCTTTGTTTACAGAGCAACACATTGTTTTATTCACTATCTATAATAAAACGAACGTTATATAAATATGGATGAATGTAGAGGGAGATGAAGGCCAAAGAATAATGGATGGACTGTATGAGGAGTGACATGAAAGAAAAGGAGTCAGCGATAGCGTGACGGCGGACAGGACGGTATGGAAGAAGAAAACGTGTTGCGCCGACCCCAAGTAACATGGGATAAAAGCAGAAATATCATAAGATGAGGGTGTGAGAGAGTATTGTCATCAACTGGGCATACAACCAGCCTCCGGACTACTACTGATACATTACATATTGTAATTCAAAAATCCAATGGAAAACTGAAGTAGAGTGCGGTTTAAAGACATTTATTTTCTCAAAGAATAAATTACATTTCACTCAAAGAGTTAACATAAGTTAGTTTATATTACGATGTTCATATATCGAAGGAACTAGACGTTATAGTACAATTTATTAAAACAAGCATAGATTGTCATAGACATGTCTAAATTATCCACACTAATATTATAAAGAGGAATGATTTGATTGTTTGTTTGTTTGTAATAGATAAACACAAAAAGTATTTAACCGATTTTGGAAATTGTTTCACCAGTAGAAAGTTACATTAAAGAGGTAACGTTATTTTATTATTAATTTTGTTAAGGGTTTTATGTATTTTTGTGCTAAAAGCGCAATTTCAGTGGCGGTGACGACTTTAGACCAACGAAACCGCAGTCTATAAGAATAATCTGTTAGTACAATTACTAAAGTAACCTTCAACAAAAAAGAACAAAGATATAGGTAGATAAACAACAAAGAAAATACGACAATAAAGAAACAATGAGGCTACCTAGATATCGGGGGAAAAGTAACATTTTCAGATAAGATCTCTCCTTTGTTAGAAAGGAAGGGACAAATAAATAGCAAGTTATCTCGGACGAGCGAAACCGCGAAACGTCACTTTAACGTTAAGATAAAGGGAAACTTATTTTTAGTTTCCCCTTTTGTTTTTCTTGTGACTTTTTGGGTAGTTTGGCTTTAATTATTTTTTAGAACCACTTTGAGTGCGATAGGTTTTGTGATGTAGTCAGTCAGTTTGTGTTTAAGCGATGGATAAATTTTGTACAGCAGATAACCATTTGATACCGCCTAGCTCTTACCATCATCGGACTACAAGACGTACGGCCATGCGCCATCGGTACATCGTGAACATCTCACCCTACGCACAAAGTGTTTTGCTAATACTTTCATTGTGCACACAGCTATGGAGTGGAATTCCCTGTCTTTGTTCCCTGATAGCTACAACCTTGGGGTCTTTAAGACAAGTGTGAATAGGTTACTTCTAGGCAAGCGTGCTTCACCTATAGCCTATAGATTATAAAAAAAAGTTAATTAAAAAAATCAAAAAACCCGACTGCTTAAAAAGCAAACTAAAAAGACATACACAAGAAGAAAATCATGCTGTGAAGTCGGAGGATACATATTCGCGAGCTGGCGGACCAAAACCAGATGTATCCTCCGACTGCACAGCATGATTTTCTTCTTGTTTACGTCTTTTTAGTTTGCTTTTTAAGCAGTCGGGTTTTTTGATTTTTTTAATTAACTTTTTTTATTTACAACTTTTTAGTTATTTTTTTTTAGAATTAGGTATATTTAAACATATAAGTGCTATATATTTTTGAAATCGCCTCTAAAAATCCTTTATTTTGATACCACACACGATGGGTTTGGAAGACAATTTTTTTATTGTTCTCCACAAAATGGCGCCCAAAAGCCGCCATTTTTATATTTTCCAATTTTAATGTAGCCTGTGACACTCGCAGGATTAAGACGAATCCATTGACGTAAGAATCATCAAAATCGGCCAACGCGTTTGGTCTCTAGAACGCCACATAGGAACAAACATACATACATACATACATAGACTGATAAACACATTATCCTCCTTCGGCAGTCGGGTAAAAAGGAAAGAAAGAAGGTGACTTTTGAGATGACGATGGAGAGATGCATGGAAGAAAAATACATACTGCGCTGAATTACGTGTAAATTATGATAAGGCTGGCTGATGAGGTTTTGTGATGAACAAAACTGAATCATGCAACATCTGGTGGTCCTATATTTGAGATTTGCGACTTGGGACTTTGTATGGAGTTTCTTGTGCGTTCTTCTCCATAACAAGCTACTTTCCGAATGGACGGTAGAGTCAATTTTTATTACTTGTACATTTTTAATTTAGATTTAATGTTTGACGTTCAAAATTGCTGCTTATTGGCCTAGTTGAAAAAAACCAAATGTATTAGATTCACATTGCCGAATGTTAGAAGTAGCGAATGCGACATCATATTGAATGGCGAAAAGCTGGACTTTGTAAATCAAACGGTTTTCCTGGGAATCACTCTAGACGACAAATTGCAATGGAGTTCTCACATAACATCTCTTGCGGGTCGGCTGAGCTCGGCTGCTTATGCTGTTAGAAAGATAAGACAGTTGACGGATGTGGAGACCGCGCGTTTGGTCTATTTTAGTTACTTTCACAGCTTTATGTCATACGGTATTTTATTGTGGGGCCGAGCGGCTGACATTGAATCCATATTTATATTGCAAAAGAGAGCTATCAGAGCCATATATAATTTAAGTCACCGAGAATCTCTTAGGGAGCTATTTAAAAATATTAATATTATGACAGTTTCTTGCCAATTCATTTATGAAAATATTATGTATGTAAGGAAAAATATACATCTCTTTAGTAAGGTCAGTGATAGATACAATTGTAATACGAGAAATAAAGATAAGTTAGATCAACCATCTTATAGACTAGCAAAAGTACACTCATCTTTCATGGGGTACTGTGTTAAATTCTATAACAAAATGCCTTGTGATATATTAAAACTAAATGAAAGTAAATTTAAAACTTTAGTTAAAAGCACACTTTGTAAACAAGCATATTACAAATTAGATGATTATATTCAAGATAAGAATGCTTGGCAACATGTTGGTCCCGCTCCGTAGGGCAATCTTTGGTGTGGACATAATCAAATTTGCTAATTTGTATTCCTATTCGTAGTTATTGTATTCTTATGTTATTTGTTATATTTTTCCAGAATTTGACTCACACACGGTTCCGTTGTTGTTGAATTAGGTATTTTACCTATGTTTGGAATATTTGTAAGTATGTGAGAACCATGTTCCTATTTATCAAATTAATGAATTTACCTGTTAGTGCTTTTATTACTTTATACCTGTACGTAGTATAGTGTGTAGTGCTATTTTTGGGTGCATCGTCCTCACATATATAAATTTATTAATGTATGTACATAAGTAAACATTGTAAAACATTTTAAAAAGAGTAAGTATGGAGTTTCTTGTGCGTTCTTCTCCATAACAAGCTACTTTCCGAATGCACGGTAGAGTAAATTTTTATTACTTGTACATTTTTAATTTAGATTTAATGTTTGACGTTCAAAAGTGCCGCTTATTGGCCTAGTTGAAATAAATATATTTGACTTTAGAAAATAAACTTACCACTACTAACCTATACGTTATCACATTAAAACTATGTGAAGCGGAAGCGGGCAGCTTTTCCCAAATGTACTTAAGGCGTTTATATTCCCCACTGTTAACGCAATACTGGCCGTGCGCCCGCTCGGAGTCAGAATATCAACATTGAAATCTTTTGGACAGAATATTCTTTGATTTACACCATGCTATTTCAGTTATGAAGAAATTCTAGCCACAAACCGTGGCAGTGGGCAGGGCACATTGCTCGCAGAACTAATGGTCAATGGGAACGAAAAGTTCTGCAGTGGTGACCGCGAACCGGAAGACGCTGCGTTAAGGAAGAGGCCTCCCACCAGGTGGACCGATGACTTGGTGAAGGTTGCGGGAGTCCGCTGGATGCGAGACGCCCGGGACCGATCAATGTGGTGACGCTTGGGGAAGGCCTATGTCCAGCAGTGGACGTCTTTCGGCTGATATAATGATGATGAAAAGAAAATAAGTATTAAGTATTTTTTTTTAATTAGCTTTCAGACCCGAAAGGTGGTATTATAATATCACTTGTCAATACACATCCAATGAGCCCAAACACCATGGTGCTATCTTGTCTGGTTGAGGAGTTGCTATGCCCAACATTCGCCTTTACCTATAGTACCAATAAATACTTCCATAAATCAATACTTCCAAAGTCACATAAGTACGCCAAGTTTTAGCTTAATCGGATGCCAGGGGGGTGACCATAAGCTCTTAGAGTAAGGTTATTTCGAGTGTGCGTAAGTGACAGAAGTATACAAGTCATATACATCTGTCCCTTACACACACTCAAAATAACCTTACTCAAGAGCTTATGGTCGCCCCGATGTAGAGAAGTCATATACATCTGTCTCTTGCGCACACTCAAAATGGTTATTTTGAGTGTGAGCAAGAGACAAAGAGAAGAGACAGAGAGTGTATGTAAGGGACAGATGTATATGACTTGTATACGTCTGTCACTTACGCACTCTCGAAATAACCTTACTCTAAGAGCTTATTGTCACCCTCCAGGAAGTGCTTGTAGATGAATTACTAGTTGCCGGACACACATACGAGAGCAAGGTAATATCAAGCTTGTAATAAATTGAGATGAAGTTAAGAACCTACTCGTACCTAAATTAATGTACGATCTACGAAGATAGAAACAAAAGTAATTATAGTTAAGTCCTCTCAGGAACTAATAATAATATAATTATTATTGTTTCTCCGAGGTAATCTCATTGTAAGTAAGATATTATCGCTTAATCTGATAGGCTTATTATCGTTATTTGTTGTGTATCAAGTAGGTAAATCCTTGATGGCTTAGTAGACATCAAATTACTATTATTCTCGAGATAAATGGTGAATATTCCTAATAAAGGCTACATTTTACTTCTTATAAGTAGAGTAGCGGTTTCACCCTCGTGAAATTTGGAAATCTCAAGGGTACGTATTCACGGGATCAAAGTTATACCTATCTTATGTCCTTCTCGAAGGTTCGTATCTGTACCAAATTATTTCATTTTTTTTTTATCTTTAGGTACGCGTTTGACCACTATCTCGCCTGATGTTAAGCGATGATGTGGTCTACGGTTAAGCACGCTTTCCTAGAAGAAACCTATTCACTCTTGACTTATAGACCACAGGGTTGTAGTTATCAGGGAATAAAGACTCCGGAAGGGAATTCCACTCCTTAGCTGTGCGCACAATGAAAGTATTAGCAAAACTCTTTGTTACGTTGAGGGAGAGATGTCCACCATGTACCGATGGCGCATGGCCGTACGTCTTGTAGTCCAATGATGGAAAGGCCTAGGCGGAATCAAATTGTGCAGTTCCGTCGCAATTAACATTGGTTCAGCGGTTTGGGTGTGAAAACGTTACAAACCGACTGGCAGACAGATTTATTTTCGAATTTAAGGATATTACTTTTATCATAGCGTCAATATGCGTGGGAAATATAAAGATCAGAAACGATGTTTAGGCACAACATCAAATCATCTAGATATTTGATGTTTTGCATAAATATCTTTGGTAAACAATTTTACATAACTTGGTACTATTAGTACCTATCTAGACAATTATTACCTTTTAGGAAGAAATCCAGACAGCCGCGGATAAAGGGTCGCCGGTAAAAAGAGTTACCGCGGCCCTGGCACAAGCAACTAAAAGAACACGGGTGGGTTTTAGTCAGAAAAAGTCTGACTTCTCCCGCTTCACCCAGAGCGGGGGAAGTCATACTTATTAAGTGACTTATTATGCTAAGTGCTGTGAGAAAGGGGGCGGGTTGAAAATCAGCGTTGACCAGCGTAGTAGCCATGCTGCATACTGGTCAGCATCTGCTGTACCCGCTCCGTTTGCCATACTGTAAATATTGTGCTTTAAAACTTTCTTCGGTTTTGTTTATGTTGTAAGATTTTTCAGTGGCAATAAATGTTTTCTTTCTTTCTTATGGCAAAACCCAAAAACATTACCCAACCAGGTAATTGGACCCACATCTCCCTGCTCGGCTGCTGCGCTTTGCCACAACGTGTCAAACAATAAACGACGTCTCGTCAAAGTAGAACAATGTTAAAGACTGAATATATTATTTTAATCAGTCTTTAAAGTTCTCTGATGGGATACAGACCTCCTATCTGTGAGAGGGAGCAAGCCATCATCCACCACACAGGCAGTATGTTTTCATGTACAATTTGAAAATTCACTAACCAAAAACTTGTGACCACTGCGCCTTAGGCCGGTTCATTGGGTAGTCCTTCGGAAACCTCTCCTCACTCCACAGCAGTTGCAACGACACCTTGTACACAGCTACATCATCAACGTCACACCCTACCGTCAAATTTAACAACGCTATCAGTAAAACCAAGATGGCGGTCATTCGACCCGTAACCGCCATCGCGAATAGACTGGCGCGAAAACACAGTCACAATTTTTCTACGATTTTTTAACGTCTTTTATCGAAAAGGTGTATAAATTTGTTGAATTTCACAGTTTCCGTGTACGTGTAACTGCGTTGGAGAGATGCGGTGGACTTTTCTATTTTGGATTCCCGTTCTCAACGGACAGAAATAAACACATTGGCGACGATCCGTACGCACGAGCCGATGACTTGTGCGTGCATCTGGTTTATTTATATAAACGAAAACATTTATTTTTACTGATTTGTGAGAATATATGCAGGCGGCATCTGCTGGTTACCTCAAAATTAATTTAATTATGGATCAAATTAAATAAATTTGCCCAGTCATCATCATCTGCCTAGCCTTGTCCGAACTGCGCTGGTGTCAGCTTCCAGCCTCGGGATACGCCAGTATTTTACATAGAGTTACTGTCAATCTGATCTCTACAACCCAGTTACTGAGTAACATGATAACCTTTAGTGGAGCTGATTGTCATATTTTCAGGCCATCCGTAACTAAAAACAAAAAATTAAACAATAATAAAAAACAAAAATCCCGTGCGAGACCAAATAAGCATATTAAACCCGGGATCAACGGCGTAAAGGGCTTGCCGAGGTACAGAGGGGTACTGATATCAGTACCGGATGATTATAATTATTGCTTACGCCTCATCGCTTGCGATGAAGATTATTGAAAAAAAAAACCGGCCAAGTGCGAGTCGGACTCGCGCATGAAGCGTTCCGTACCATTATCGCAAAAAACAGCAAAAAATCACGTTTGTTGTATGGGAAATTAAATATTTATTTTATTCTGATTTTAGGGTTCCGTACCCAAATGGTAAAAACGGGACCCTATTACTAAGACTCCACGGTCCGTCTGTCTGTCTGTCTGTCACCAGGCTGTATCCCATGAACCGTGATAGCTAGACAGTTGAAATTTTCACAGATGATGTATTTCTGTTGCCATTGTAACAAATATAATACTAAAAACAGAGTAAAATAAATATTTAAGTGGGGCCCACATACAGCAAACGTGTTTTTTGCCGTTTCTTCCGATAATAGTACGGAAAGCTTCGTGCGTGAGTCCGACTCGCACTTGGCCGGTTTTTTTTAGTATTAGTTGTTATAACGGCAACAGAAATACATCATCTGTGAAAATTTCAACTGTCTAGCTATCATGGTTCATGAGATACAGCCTAGTGGCAGACAGACAGACTGACAGACGGACCGCGGAGTCTTAGTAATAGGGTCCCGTTTTTACCCTTTGGGTACGGAACCCTAAAAAGAACCTTGAAGATGCGAGGCTGTTATTCTTTAGTCAAATGACAATAAGTTTTGAATTGTTCTTCTAGAAATTAACGTGAACCTGTGTCGTGGACCTTTTTATATTCCAGGCACAAACTTAGTCTGATGGAATAACAAAAAGTTAGGGTTGTCAATTAACGTTTTCCACTAGAATTTTCGATACACATTAACGTAATTTTTTTAAAAGCACTGTTAATATGCCAATATTTTGCAAAACAAAATAAAATTTGAAACACAGGATTAAATTAATCTTCTAGATTCCAATAAGTAGACGTTGAAGGGTCGCAGGTGTTAGCGGTTCGACGGATCTTTTGGACCCGGTGGGGGGAAGAGAGGGGTTCCTTAAATCGGGAGCTTTTAACCCGTCCCAAGTGTCCACCTGATTGATTGATAGTGGACCTGTATCATTGGATTTTTGGACACCTTCGTGATATATCTTCGGGATAAGACGAAATAAAGCAACTATTTACTTGTTTATACTATACCAGTATAACTTTTCAATTTGTTTTACTAATAACTTAGTGTTCTTTCACTTTCAATTTCATTAATACCTTTATTAACAACCATAAGTACTACCGGGATAAAATAGTAGATTCTTTATCTAGGCAGCAAACAACTATTTTAAAGGCGAGAGTGTTTTTTTAATCTAGAGCGCAGCGAGTTATTCAAAGTACATCGCTCGAGCTTAAAATAGTGTTGCTCCCGAGGTGGACACTCTACTTTTTATCACCGTCTATGAGAAAATAAGTAAGTGCAACTTGTGAACAAGAAAGTTACGTTTATTTATTTACATACTATAAGGAACCATAAGACATAACATAGAAATAATCAATGGCTAATGTTTATATTTGAACAATTATGGAAGTGCATCGTAATTATTTTATTAGTACCATCCGTTACAGTTGTAGATTTATATTTTAATTTGGTTCGCACTTGGTTTTCCAGCCAGTCACTTGTTCAATAAAATGTTCCCGTGCGGGCCAAATTAGAATTACAATCGCTCATTAGCCATTCACCTCATACATTCGTCGTAATCGAATTGATCAATCTTCTTCTTCTTCTTTTCGAATCAATGACACATTTAATTAGATTGTCTGGGCCCAGTAGGCGGCCACGCTTATTGCAGCGTCAGAAGCACTGTACAGGTCTTCCAGGGTGCAAGTGAATTGACAGCCAGGACACTCAATTGATCAATGTAATCCTATTTAGAACTGCATAGTTTGTGATTCATATCTTTGCTGGTTGGAACATTTACTAACAATATCCACATTCCAAATTCAAACCACTTTTAGTCCCTAGGGATTAATGAGCTATTTTAGTCCCTGTTTACGAAAAACAAACTAGCTCTTTTTGAATAGATGTGATAAAAAGAATCCTTTGTCTTTATCCAGTTAATCCTTTCAGCTGGCAAGGCGTGAAAAGTACCAGACAGTTACTTTTGGATCTACAATATTAGTAGGTATATGAGTAGCCACTTAGCCAGTGTCCAATTAATGTTTCAATAACCGTATAATCTGGTTCATTAAAGAAACGAATCTAAAATGTCGGTGATAATCATGTTCTGTCGCTTGCACTCTAGTGCCGTCTACGAGTATACTCACTCGCGCGTACCGTAGGCAGGAAAAAGTCTTGATTTGCATTTGATTGGAAATTAGTAAAACGTAATATTCGTTCTTAATTTTAACCAACATCTTATTAAGGATGGTTTATGATCTACCCGTGTTTTGATGTATCTCATATAAACAGGTAGATATTTAGGAAATCTTCCAAACAGGTAACAGAGGTGGGTGTAGATGTTGTATTATAAAGAAGGTGTGTACGACTTTAGTTACCTTTAGAAGCTGTAATATTTGAAATAAATACGACTCATAGTTTATTTTTATATTTTTGTTTACTTTTTTTCATTCCTAAAATTGTATATGCTAACTGTAGTGTCTGTCAAAGCAAGTACAAGCCGCCATTCTAAATTCGTTTCTCTAATGCATCGGCTTATACTATAGTCTTGACAATCTAAGAAATCGGATTTGACAGCTATAAAAATACTTAATAACAATTAAACTTGATACTTAAGGTTCCCCTAGTCGACGGCACGAACTATTTTGCGCGCGGGGTTAAAATGCATACTATCTCATCCGACAACACGTGCGAGAGAGATAGATGCTGTGATGAGCAGTAAGAAGCTAGTTCGCGTACTAATTAGCACTTTTGCAAGTTTGTAGCGAAATGGATGATGATTTAGGACGAAAACGAGCGCGCGAAGTTTTATAAACAGACCTTTGGGAGTCTAGATATCATGAAAAAACGACTAACTGTATATTTTCAAAATAAAATTAATTACATTGTTGAACTACTAATCTATCCCTGTATGGAGGCCGTTTTTCAATTTTCCTTATTCTTATGGTATTTATTTCCTCCCAAAGATGCGATAAAATTAGTGTTGAAATATGGAACTTTCGACGCTCATAACTATTTTTTTTTTTTTGTTTCCGTAAAGGGCTAGATAATGATGAGACAAATTGATATAATTTTTTATTTTGAACGTACATTGTCAAACAGTGGAGTAATCGCCAGACTACGTTTCTATGGAAGAATGATCGACTCGAATGAGAATACGAATGAAACTCGTTGTTATAGTGTATGGGTTACATAGTAAATAATTAGGATTATATTACGTACAATTATTAGAATTTAGAAGTACGAAAGTAATTTAATTTAATTATAATGCAATGCAATTAATTTATTGGAAATTTAAAGTTTATTGTTCTACTTTAATAATTTAAATTGCAAATTGTAGTGTAATTCATTTATTAGAAATAGAAATTTTATTTTATGGTTTTATGATTTAAATACCCTAATTAAGTAATTTAATACCCAAAAATACCATTAACCCAGTACCAGTAACATTGAATCAATTAATTGATTAATTAATAATGACATTTACTAACAACAAGCTAATCTAATTAATTAAGCATGCACACTGTTTTAAATTGTCAATCTCTATTGAAGAAAGAAATAAAAGGCTTTTTTTACCTATAAAGTTATCGCGGCATATTAAATGAGAAACGTCATCGGACTACTTAGATTGTCTATATTATTCTATCTACCTAACAGATACAAAGTAAAACAAGCACAAAACAATAAAAACTACAGCATTCTTTATACTAAATCCAACTTTATCCAGACAAAGTGAGTACGTCCTAGTTCTAGTGGAATAATAAAAACTTGAAAATTATGCGCTTGAAACTTTCTCTATTGAGAGAATTCCCTTCCAGATATTCTAGGGTTCAACCGGTATAAAACTCGTTTCTATTGGGATTCCATTTTACTTGTTACAATATACTTTGTTTGACAACTCTATTTACTGTCAAAAGCTTGTAAGATTTGATGAATAAACACTCTGAAAACAAGTACATAGAGTCTAGTTTGCTTTGACAATATTTTTGCCTAAACGTAAGAACGTTATTGTCCCTATTTGGAGGGATGTGCTAAAACAATAAATTGTTATCAATGTGGATATGAAAACGGGTCTAAAGTGATTGAAAAAAATTCAGATGTTCTGAATTCAATAATATCCGATGTTTTGGATTAAAATGTGTTTTCATTAGAGCCTAAAGCCTAGCGCATACTCACAACTTTTGGATATATAAAACTGTTCTGACGAGTTGTGTAGTTTTTCGTGAATATCACATAACAAAACCGTTTAGTCGATAGAGGTGCCCATGCTATCGATGGAATCGATCGTTGATTTTATCCCACGTATTTTAGGTACCTATATATTTTCGTTTTTAACACCGACTTCCTAAAAAAAAGTTATTTTCAATACAATTGTAAAACATGGCGTACTTTCAGAGGTACAAAAGTTTAGTAGCAAGGAGTTTTCATACATAGAATAAAATGAGATAGATCACAGGATAGATATTATTCGAGGAAAAACGAATAAGTCCGACGTCTTAGCATTGAATTCTCAAAAGTCTTTTAAATGGTTGTTTAATATATTTAATTACCAGTTTTAATTTCATTACTTTCGTGTACTTAAAAAATTGTCAAAAGTCGAATAGGCTGTATAGGCTATTTTCGTTGTGAAAAAAATATGTCCAGTTACAAAAACGCGCCATTTTCTGAAAATTTTAATTTTTTCGTGATTAATAGTTTTTTTTTGTAAACACGAGTTCAAGTACATGTGATGAAACGAAATTAATTCCACCCAATAATTTATCAGAGGCGAAAACTGCGCAAGATGAAATATTGCCCATAAAATCTCGAGAAAGATATATGGCGACTTACGATAATTTTATTTTATGGAAAAAACAAATGTCATTCTTTGATTTGCTTTTACTAATTCCCACAACTGTATTGAAAAACGTCGTGTGATACTCGGGTGTGTAGGTTATTGCAAACTCGTGTCATTAAAAACCCTCGCCATCGGCTCGGGCTTGTTAATTATAGCTCGTTTGCAATAACCTACTTTCCACCCTTGTATCACAATGTACTATTTTCACTTTGTAGTGTCTTGTTCTGAAAATCAGTGAATTTTATTTTTCTCTTTTTATTTTTGGTACCATATATTACCATGAAAATCATTTATAGCCAGAGGGCTTCTCATAACGATTCTAACAATCTTAAAAACGACTGGGGTACATTGTTTTATTACGGAGTGCCGGTGCCTACCTTCCAGCTTCAACACCAGATAAGTTCGATGGATACCATTTTCATTAGAACCATTTATTTAAGTTTGCTTCATCACATTCTTCTTCTTTCTTCTTTAGAAAAAACGTTGCCCAACACTAGGAATTTCTTCCTGTATCGTGGGTGCGTTTACAAACATATAAACTCGCATACACACATCCAGAGCCCGAACAACTATCTGTAGGTCATACAAATATTTGTTCCGTGCGGTAATCGAACCCACGACACGCAGCGCAGCAGTCAATCGCTCAACCACTGCGCCAACCGTGCGACATCATTTAACTATTCGAGATATCCTATACTCAAAACATTCTTATCATTGACAAGTCCCAGTGGCCAACTGTGGTCTTCTTCATCAGTTTCACTTCACCAAATGATATTTTTTAAATGCAAATGCTTGCAATGTAGATGGAAATACTAAAAAAGCTATATGTATGATTAAAAAATTTGAGGATTCCCTCGATATCAAAAAAAAAATCATTCCAAACAAAAAATTATTTTCAAAGTCGGTTCATAATAGACGGAGTAATCGCGTAACAAACATACAAAGAAAAAATATACAGTCAAATTGAAAATCTTCTCCTTTTCTGAAGTCGGTTGAAAAGGAGATTAGGGAGTGATATTTTCCAGCCATGGCGACAAGAGACGCAGCGCCAATTCAAATGCTAATGCGACACTGATCATTCGCGGATCGACTGTTTAGTCGATGGTATGCGCACACCAGTAGATCGCAATACAAATTAAGCGTTTGATCGATAGTTGTCGAACTTTTTAACCTAAAGCAAATCGATACAGCTTTTTGATTTTTGGACCAGCAACTATCGAGTCGATAATATGTGCAGGTTCTATGATCTCAATATATATTTCTATAAACTTTTGACACACAACTTAACAATTGTACGACTAAAAGTTGTGTGTATGCGCTAGGCCTAACTGCTTGGAGAAAAGTGATGTCACTAAGTATCATTCTTATTATTACATAATTATATATTCTTTTCTTTTCGTTATTCCTTTAAAAAAAAAAAAAAAAACCTTGCCCCACACTAGGAATTTCTTCCTGTATCGTGGGTGCGTTTACAAACATATAAACTCACATACACAACACCCAGAGCCGGAACAACTATATGTAGGTAATACAAATATTTGTTCCGTGCGGGAATCGAACCCGCGACACGCAGCGCAGCAGTCAATCGCTCAACCACTGCGCCAACCGTAATATGATATTATAACTATTTTGCTGGTTTATGGTGAACCCGAAAAACCTGGATGGAGTTGTGGGAGGTTTTGCACTGATATTGGATTTTAAATGAAATGTATTTAAGGTACAATTTCTTGTAGAAAGGTCGTTCCCCTAGTATACCTAGAACTTCACTATCTTCTACACCAAGTACTGGACAAAGTTTGAAAAGTTTATAGATGGCATGATCGGGCTGGGCAGATTAACTCGTTGCTTCGCTTGTAAGAGTAAATCGAGTTCGCTTAATTCCAATGAACAGTGAAGCGATATCGATAAGGTTGTCGTTGAATTAGTTAGATAGAAGTCTTCGTCCTATCTTTGGCAAAAGATAAATATGTGAGGTTTATCTTGAGCATAGTGAGACATAAATTTGGTGACCGCGAGTAGTTTGGTAATCTTGTCAATATAATTTGATTTTACTGACTTTTTAAAGTTGAATAAAAAAGTTGAATACTTATTCAAAAATACAAATAGATATTCGATGGGATTCGATGGGCATCAAATTCGCCCCACAGTGGGCTTATGAACATGAAAGGTGCCGTCGAGATCGGCCCAGCAAAGGTTGCGAGCAGATTTGGACCATGAGAGCTGGTTCGAGACGGCGCGGGAAAATAATGTTTGGAAGGACTTTGGGGAGTCCTTTGATCAGCATTAGGACAGCAATGGCTAGAAAAAATTTGTTTGCTCATAATATTGCACACGTCCTTTGTTTTTCATAGAAATTAAAACACAAGGTTCTTCAAAAGACTTTTTAAAATTACAAATAGTTATTTTTGTAACCCTAAGCAACATCTATTCTCAATAACTACCAAACTTCTTCAAAGCTAAATCTCTATTCTAAACTACGGTATCAGTTCCGAATCTTACCCACAAAACAAGAACAACAGGGCTTCGATTTCCTTTAGAAATTTGAACATTCAAGCTTACGGAAACATCTTGCCCATTCCTAGTCCCCTAGTACTTTCAACAAAGCCTCCGTTCAAAATTCGAATAAACAAGGAGGCAAGGAGGTTGGACTCAACTCTTTTGATATTAAAAAAGTTTGAAGATGTTCTACGGAAGGTTTGGCTACGGCTTTTTGTGGAGAACTAGATATTATTGTTTTGGTTGGGATATGAATGATGTTGTATTTTCATGATCACATAGATAGGATTTTTTATCGAATAATATAGTAATAGTGCGAATTATGTGAGGAGGATACAATTTTCGGAAACATAAAACTCTACTAAAGTAGCGCAACATTTGGAAAATATTCACAACAATAACAAAGTAGTGAATAAACTCGCGTAAGCCAAAAACTATGAAATTTTACATTTTGAAGACCTCAGTCTACACCAGCGCCCCTAGCAGAAAATTTAAACGACCTCATTATTTAATAGACGAATTTTAAAAAAAGCAGATTGATTTTCAAATGTAAATAAATCTATTATTTTAAATGCATCAAATATTTTCCAATTAAGGGCTCTTTCAATTTAGACGATTTGTGCGGGGATGTTGCGGTGCCGCAGCGCTGCGTTTGTCGTAGTGCGAACGTCTGGTTGATTTGTTTAATACAATTTATACACCAAGAGTGCAGTGCGGCGCCGTTGCCGCGCACGCACGACAGTAGGACGAGTATTTTATGTGCATAAATGGAAAAAATCAACCGGTCGTGCACAGTACGACAAACGCACCGCTGCGGCACTGCAGCACACCCGCACAAAAAACGTCTAAAATGTAAAAGCCCTTACAGTTCAAAACGTAGATCAAAGCTGTATTACCAGGCGCAAAAATACAGTGACGTTTTAATATTTAGCGTAAGTTCCGCTTGTAGATGTTGCCAGCGCATACTACACTTAACCTAGTTCTTCGCATCTATTGTATGAGTTACAAGGGAAGCTTACGATAGGTATCTTATTATATCTGTTTCAGAGGAGTACGCCGTAAAAATACGAATCGAAATAGCTAAGTGTACGCTGAAAGAGCGATGTTGACCTTTAGAGTAAAGAGCGAGTCTGATTAGGACGTTCTGCTTTTTTTTGGTGAAGTTGCTATATTTTTTTACCGTACTGTGATATTATTATTACTTATACAGGGTGAGTTTTTAAGTGGGCGTGGAATGGACCAATGCGAAACTATGAGGAATAGCGAAAAACACTCAAAAGAGTCACGAGGCTGCTTTTGATGACAATTAAAACAGCATCATTGGATTTTTTTGCTAGGAATCGAATCCACTAATTTTGGAAAATACACATGCTGTATTATTACACCATCCATAATTGTCGCTAATAAGGATACATTTCTGGCAAGTAATGTCATACGGCAAACTTAGGGCAAGACATAATTTATAACAAATCACTTTTTTTTTGTATGTAGGCATGTATTTTTTTTTTGTATGAACTCTACGAAGTCACGTAACTATCATACAATTGATGACATGAAAAAATCCTCGGCTAATAACCTAAACGGAATCAAAATTATCGTAATGCTGAATGTAGTAGAATGCTAGAGTTGTTGAAGCCGGCTATTTAAAAACAATAAATGGCCATCATTTTATCACTTAAGATTTAATAGGGAGGTACTTAACATAGGAAAAATTATTATTTTGTTAAAAGGGGCTCACTTTTAACAAAATACTTATTTTTCTTTAGGTTAGCCGTAAGTCAGGAATTTCACGGAATTTAATACTTATTAGCGACACTATCGAATGGTGTTATTAAATACATCAAACAGCATGTATTTTTTTTAAGTCCAAAATCGATTCCTCCAAAATCCAGTGATCCTTTGAGTGTTATTCGCTATTCTTCAAGTTTTGGATTTGGCCATCCACGCCCACTTAAAAAATTCACTCTGTATATTAAAGTATACATACTAATCTGGTTTTTGACCGACCGAGCGCGAAGCGCGATCGAAGCGTCTTCATTTCAGCTTGGGCATAAATTCTTTTGTATGTCAGGATGTCCGGCGGATTACCGGCTGTTTTCCTCTACAGGTTGAATTTCTCTACCGATTCTCGTGAAATTTTGTGAAAAGTTTCGATAATTACATGGATTTTCTAAAAATGGCTCCTCCATTAAAACAAATCTCAAAACTTAATCAAAAAGACAGACTCGCGAGGTCAGAGCCACTAGTTATATATATTTTAATTACTTCGGAAATAGAGTACTTAAGCGGGAAAACTTTTTCCAAACAGGGTTATGTTTTTCGCGCGTATCTTGTATGTAAGTAAGTTTTGTATGTATGTATGTATGTAATTTTTTTATTACCTCATATCTTTTAAACCGCTTAACAGATTCATATAATTAAGACATCGTTAGATAAGTCTTGACCGCCTAAGTGTACTTAGATAGGTGAAGTTAAAAAAATAACTAATATGGTGGATTTTGGGCGCCATATTGTTTGGGTCCCAGTTTTTTTTTCCAAACCTGGTGGGGTAAATGGGTGTATCAAAATGAAGGGTTTTAAGAGGTGATTACAAAATTATTCTTCAATGCTGCATCCTCGAGATTTAATACACATTGTAGTACGATCCCCATTGTACTTGCATTGCCACACAGATCGAAGACTAAAAAAAAAAATGTTCGTTTGATAGTCTATGGCAGAGCCATAGTCTAAGATATCTGTCAATGATCGCGTCATTCGTTCATTCGGAACTGCCGTTGAAAGTACAACCCGCAGGAAGGATTAATCATTTGATTAAATTTTGGAAGTCCTTAACAGATGATCCTGAAATAATTATTATGTTATGTTAATGGTTATAAAATATATGGTTATTGGGCTAATGGTTTAAAACTTTGAATCCAAATACCCACCATCTCCTCATGGAAAAGTGGGAATTGCTATTTCCAAAATTATTGATTTAGGGACATTTGTAAATGTTCTGATCTATATCAACAGTTTATCTAACCAACTTTTTCAACACATAAAAGTACAGGTTTTTTATCCTTAATTTATAAAATCCTTAATAAGTTCATACCAACTCAACAATTTATAATCCTAGTTCCTACACTAGTCCTAGTGTTTAATACCTGTACCTAGAGTACAGTACAGTAGTGTCCAGTACCTAGAGCCAACACAAAATTTGCCAGCAGAACTTACAACGTCCAAGCTCCACGGTTATACAATAAGTTAGCTCAGTCCATTCATAACATCAGATCATTAAGTAATAATGAAGTCAAATGTAAAATTATTGCATGGTTGAAGGACATGGACTATGAAAAAATTGAGTCTCTTTTTGTTGTAACGGTATGACTTCCACACTCAATCACAACACGCTCACCCGCACACATATACACACACCCACACACATATACATATATATACACACACACACTCAACTACACTTTTTTTTTTTTTTTTTTTCTTTTCTTGCTTTCTTTCTTCTTTTTTTTTCGGATTTTGTTTTTTAGTTTCATTTATATTGAAATCTAGTAATATATTGTTGTTTACTGGTCTAAGATATAAGATAGCCTATGTTAAAATTATGGACATATTGTAAATGTATTTAATAACACGTTTGTGAAGGGAAGGAACTGACCTTCAAGATACAGTATTTTACTAGTTTGGAGGTCAGGGTCTCACCTCAAAGATACCCTGTAAGTTGTTCATAATAAAGATTATTATTATTATTATAAAAAATAGCTGAATAGGATAAATTAAGTATCTCTCTTAATAATTTACTCAAACCAGTTCTGTCTAATTTGAGACGTTATGGTCATACAGTGGTATTATATAATATGTCACTTGTATAGAAGATACTTATGATTGGCATAAATTCAGTGCGAAGCAATCTGCCTAGCCTTTTCGCAACTACACGTAAGTTGTGGTTGGGTTCCAGTCTAACCGGATTCAGCTGAATACCAGCATTTTACATGGAGCAAATAAAACCAAAAACATTTGATAGATTTTTTGTAATAAAATGAGAAAAAAGTTCATTTATACCAAACCGGATCTGCAAATTCTTAGGATTTTTTTTCAACTCACTATGTATGTATCTAAAATTACTTGATTAAAAAGTTAAGAGCATAAAGAAACTAATCTATAAATATACCCGCAAATATAACGTTTATGTATAAAATCTAAAGATGCAGACTAAGCTTCTAGGTATACTAATCTTAATATTGAATGATAGTATTTAGATTTATTAACACAAAATTCGGATAACCTTTAATATATTTGTTTACATTGTGCCCTAGCAAAAAATATGCAGAATATTTATCCTGGAAAGATGACCCAGACGCCTATGATATACACGCCTTTAGAATACCGCGGAATTACTATTTTGTTTATTTGAATTGATTTTTCAGAGCTAAGATTTGTTTTCCTTTTAGCCCATACACAAACTGTACCTACCAGTTGAGTCCATCAGACGCTGGATCAAACAAACTCTTAGTGATGGTGGTGCGGATGTGAATACGTTCACTGTCTCTATTACTAGACATGCATCCACGTCAGTGGCGTATAGATCTGTCCCCGTACCATGACGTGTCAAAACTGTCATAGTGCTATTGGGCAAAAGGAACAGATGTGCAAGTCATATACATCTGTTGCTTACGCACACTCGAAATAACCTTGCTCTCAATTGACAAAAGATTGTAAAAGATTGCTGGCTAGACTGGTAAATCATTATATATTTATTGCAATTTTTTACAACATATTATTATCCATTCTGAAAAAAGGCGGAGCTTCCTGATGGCGTATATAACTTATTAAATAAGTTAGTTTAGAAAAAGGGTCTGTTTATTGATACTTTGGTAGTTTATTGTTACCTAATGTATCTTTGAACCTATTTTACCTATCTAAGGTATTACCTTCTTCTTGATTACTGACTAGACGACCTTGTTTTATTTTTTAAACAAATACCTAATTATTTACATGTTAACCTGAACAGCCGGCTTTTCCATTCCACAATTAATATACTCTAAACATCTACAATGTGTATTAAATCTCGAGGATGCAGCATTGAATTATAATTTATTATTAACTGAACTTACCTGTAAGTGAACTTCAACCAAAATTATACGAAAATCTGCATCTGAAGAGATTTAACACCCTCCCTACCCATGTGTTATATACCTATGCTATATATTTACCCTGAAATATTGTGGAATAGGATGAACTCTAAAACGAATGACGCGACCATTGACAGATGTCATAGACTATGGCTCTGACATAGACATTTGGGGTGGGTATGGGATCTACCTCCTAGCAGTCCACCCCGGGCAACGGCACTGCAGGCTTGCCTGTGGTACGGCTGAACGATCCCACTTAAGCGGTGGTAGGCTCCGCAAGGGGCCGCCTGGCTCGCGACCGGAGTCCAGCGCCAAGCAGCTTGCTGTGTTCCGTCGGTGTGTGGGACTGCCAGTGCCTTTGGGGGAGAAGGAGGATGTCAGTTGCGCTGTTCAGAACCGGTCTTGGTCTCTGGGCAAAACTTGCCGGGTAGCTCATTTTGGAGGGTAGCGGGATCCGAAGCACGGTGCCAACCGTTGGCCGACCGCAGTTAGTAGGGGGCCCAAGTAGCACGCCAGCCACGTGCCAAAGGCTGCCCCGCCAATTCGCAAAAAATCCCGGTATGCTCCACCGTGCCAGCTGGCGACTGGATGGGAGGACCCGGTGGCCATATCCGGGGGGGGTTCGGGCATCCCCGCAGTCTCCAAATGAGTTCCCCATAGGTTGGGTTAGCTCCAGTGTTCCACTTGGTTCACTGAGCAGCGCCTCGACAGTTCGACTTCTTCTCCAGCAAAACTCTAAAAACAATATGACCAAAGCAAAAAAGAATATGGTGAAACAACGGCTGCACTTCCTCCCACTAAAAGTGCACATTACTAACACAGGGGGTTGCACTCTAATCTCGATCCGGTCCACCACCACCTTGAGACCGAGAAGCTGCAGCTGTTTTTCCTAACGGAGACGAAGATAACAACCCCGTCGGACGTGGCGTACCTCAACTACCCGGGTTACTCTCTTGAACACAAGTTTAAGAAGCAGGCTATAGGGTCTGTGTGTACGTCCGCGATGACATTTGTTGTTGTCGTCTCCGTTGCTTTGAGAAATCGGGATTTTCTGCCATATGGCTACTTGTGGACACTGGCTTGGAGAAGTCTCCACATCGGCGTCTACCGATCGCACGCTGGTGACCAGGAGACGACAGCGCTCTTTAATTGCCTCGTGGAGTCGGCTGACATAGCCCAGCAACGGTACCCAACAGCGAAGTGGTCTGTCTGTCTGTCTGTGTCTGTGTAAGATATAGCCTGTCGCCGTCTGACGTCTGTCGCCAGGCTGTATTAAAAAAAAAAAACCTAATACCAAAAAAAAAACCCAAACCAACCAATCCCAGGCCAATTACCAATCCAATTGCCAATTTTATCCTCCTGGGATAAAATATATACGAGCATGTTTATTTATTTAATACTTCATGCGCACACATGTATAGTTGACCTTATCGCGGGTGAAGCCGCTAGCAGAAGCTGTTTTGCATAGGGGCGTAAGGTCATGTACGCGGTAAAGCCTTACCTTGCATTACGCGTGTTGATACTTATTATCTTATAATTCTGCCAAAGGTAATGCTACCGTGATATCGGAGTTTATAACTTTACTAGTTTTCTCACCCAGCTTCGCTCCCGTGGCTTTTCCCTTCTTGTAAGAACCAAGATTTTGCCGAAACGAAAAATAAATAGCTTACTGGCGGCAAAATAGATTCAATACCAGATCTCTACTTCTAAAGATTGCTTCCTTTAAATGAGTGCTTAGATCATCATCATCATTTCAGCTAAAAGACGTCCAGTGCTGGACATAGGCCTCCCCAAAGAGGCGCCACACCTATCAGTCCCGTGCGTCTCGCATCCATCGATCTCCCACAGCCTTGACCAGGTGGTCGCTCCACCTACTGGGAGGCCTTCTGGTTCGCGATCGCCAATCCAGAACTATTCGGCACCAACGGCCACCCGTTCTGCTAGCAATGTGCCCTGCCCAATGCCACTTAAGTTTGGCAATTCTTTGGGCTATGTCGGTAATCTTGGTTCTTTTGCGGAAGTCTTCATTTCTGATTCGATCACACAAGGAAACTCTGAGCATAGCTCTCTCCACTGCCCTTTGGTTGACTTTTTATTTAATTACTAGCTTCTGCCAGCGGCTTCGCCCGCGTGAAAGTCGAAAGTTATCCCGAGGGAATATATTCCCGGGATAAAAAGTTCTATATTCGGACTATAATCTATCTCTGTGCCGAATTTCATCCAGATCCGTCCAGCCGTTTGAGCGTGAAGAAGTAACAAACACAAACACACTCACATACTTTCTCCTTTATAATAGTGTGTGATAGCTAAGCTTACGCTTGACCACTATCTCACCTGACGGTGAGTGATTTTAAGCCTTCAGATGAGGCCCATTCTGAGTGACCACGTTTTAGTTCCATACAACATCACTGGCAACATACACTTTCATCTTGAGAAATTATTGTAAGTTGGTCGAAAAGATAATTTTAAAAGATTCGAAGGTTGATCTCTTTCTCAAAGTCGGACCTACTCCCGTTCGTCCCCCTCGGGGGACGAAGTCGAGGGGACGAACGGGAATACACGACCTAACTGGGCCGTTTGTCCCAGGTAGCCATAATCGTCCAAAACTTCGGGTGCTTAGTTATTAAATAATATTCGTCATCATTCGACGTTTTGAGACGATAACAATGATTCGGCAGAGAAAAGGCCATAGGTTATCCCAATCTATAGTATGAAACACCCGATTTAATTAATTGTAAACATATTTTTTTTTGTTTTATCTCTTGTTTGCGACAGTTCTATTTTAAGGTGAACGCGCACCTAGCCGCACCGCAGGAGCCGCACGCGCCGCAGTCATCGCATTTTATAAATCTTTGTATGAAATCGTATGCAGCCTCGCGCACCTATCCGCGCCGCACTACCCGCATTTCAGCAAAATGCTGCAGGTATACGGATTCCACCAGCGCGTTCTGATGACGTCATCAGATTCGGTGCGTTCGATGCTTGCGGCGAGTGCGGTGCGGGCGGCGCGGAGACATCATGCGTACAGTGATGCCAACTTAGCTACTTTTTAGCTAAATCAAGCAATTTTGGCTACTATTTAATAAAACTGGTAGCAAAATTTTTAGCTATCATTTCTAACATTTTTTTATATGACATGAATGCTTTCGAGAGTCTGTAGTGGGGTACCGGATCTTAATTTAAATTATCTCAAGTCAGGAAATAATGTACGATACTCTCCAAACTGGTCTCTTTTTAAGTTAATGTCTCGAACCCATTTTTTTTTCATTTTCTTCTTCTAACAATAAGCAACCGACAATAACAGGTTCAAGTGCCGTAGTATACTACGTACGTTCGTTCTATACAGAAAATTTTCATATAATAAGATTTACAGAAGTGAATATGATTCTGACAACACTGTGCATACGGCGCTTTCGGCCATTCGGCGCGTTCGGCGCGTACGGCGCGTTCGGCGCGTACGGCGCGTTCGGCGCGTACGGCGCGGATAGCGCGGGGCCTTGAGAAAATGCGATGACTGCGGCGCGTGCGGTTCCTGCGGCGCGGATAGGTGCGCGTTCACCTTTAAACGCAATAATTATACTTTATAGGTACCTATATTATATTGGAATAACCCATCATGAATTTCCCAGTATCGCAGCTTGGATAGGTATTGGATTTGTGCTCGGTTGATGACGATAGGCTTATCGTATTTTTTAGGGTTCCGTACCTCAATAGGAAAAAACGGAACTCTTATAGGATAACTTTGTTGTCCGTCTGTCTGTATGTCAAGACCTTTTATCTCGGGAACGCGTGGAGGTATCGATTTGAAATTAATATCGTATACTCATGTTTGCGTCCCGCTCCGTAGGGCAATCTTTGGTGTGGACATAATCAAATTTGCTAATTTGTATTCCTATTCGTAGTTATTGTATTCTTATGTTATTTTTTATATTTTTCCAGAATTTGACTCACACACGGTTCCGTTGTTGTTGAATTAGGTATTTTACCTATGTTTGGAATATTTGTAAGTATGTGAGAACCATGTTCCTATTTATCAAATTAATGAATTTACCTGTTAGTGCTTTTATTACTTTATACCTGTACGTAGTATAGTGTGTAGTGCTATTTTTGGGTGCATCGTCCTCACATATATGAATTTATTAATGTATGTACATAAGTAAACATTGTAAAACATTTTAAAAAAAAGAGTAAGTATGGAGTTTCTTGTGCGTTCTTCTCCATAACAAGCTACTTTCCGAATGCACGGTAGAGTCAATTTTTATTACTTGTACATTTTTAATTTAGATTTAATGTTTGACGTTCAAAAGTGCCGCTTATTGGCCTACTTGAAATAAATATATTTAACTTTGACTTTGACTTTTGCTATCCCTTGCAGCTGTGAAAGAATCAAACTTCTTGATTAACGAAAATCAACATCTACAGGGTACTTCCCGTTGACCTAGAATCATGAAATTTGGCAAGAAGCAATGTCTTAAAGCAAAAGTAAAGGAAAAGAGCCGAAAATTTGTACCTACATAAAAAAAAAACAAAGATTATTAACTTATTGCAGTTGGTAAACTGACCGTGACTTATGTCGATGTAAGGGTCGTAATTTAATTTTGTCCCTCAATTTTGTTTATCTTATCGTTAGATAGTTCGGTGCCCTCATAGTTTATGAGCTTCAGTACCTAATGTTATTTAATTATTTTGGTGAATGTAGCTGTTTGTACGGAACCCTCAGTGCGCGAGTCTGACTTCCACTTAGCCAGTTTTTTTATCACAATTTTTACTCTCTGCACTAACTTATTTACCCAACACGTGCAGGGAGTCACCAGTGCGAGAAGCTGCGATCTGCGATCTCCGACACCCATGCCCAGCGGGGCGATTATGGCCAATATCGCCATGGCAAGTCATTAACAACCACGGCCCCCTATTCCCGGTCGCTCTGCTGTTACTTCTAACTATGGTGGTCGTCACGGTGACGGCGTGATTTGGGGGTGCGAAGAATCTCCGGGTTACGGACTATGGCCGCCAAACTAAAACCCAAATGACCCTGGCTACGTGTAACGGAAAATGACGTGCAATTGGAGAGTCTTATGTCCAGCAGTGGACTGCTATAGGCTGATGATGACGATGATGATGAACCAGCAGACTCCCTGCTGGTTCATCATCAATTTCATTATTAGAAATAATGTAGTTGAACATCAATAATTAGGTATGGAATGTTAAAACAACATTAATGAATGACATGGAGCATACAAATAACTGGTTGAAAATTAGAAGTATGTACTACAGAGTACTGTAAAGTGACTTCTTACATTGGCCCGTTTTATTTATTTATTTATTTAAAACTTCATGCAACATACAGACACATAGGCGGACTTAATGCCTGAGGCATTCTCTACCAGTCAACCAAGGGTGGTGGAGTGATAACATGGCAGGTGCATAAAAAATTGAAAAAATTACTGAAGTAAAATTGAATAAAAATAAATATATTGTAGTTAAAATAAACATACATATATATTTACTATAATAAATACCTTTATATATATACATATATAAATTAATAGAAAGGTGATTGAGACGACTCTGCTAATGGTGTAGAAATTATTGTCGCAGCTTCCGCTTAAATGCATATTGACTGGTGGCCGTCCTGATATCGAGAGGAAGCGCATTCCAGAGAAGAATGGACTGAATATGAAAGGAAGAATGTATAAAATCAGAAGTATGAGAAGGACAGAGCAAGAGAAGATTGTTAGACGAACGCAGATTCCTAGCGTGTGAAGTACACAGATATTGAAAGTGAGAGATGAGATAAGAAGGAGGGGTGGGAGAGTTGAGTAGAGAGAAAAGCGTGCTAAGCCGTTTTCTAACTACTAAATAGGTACATACTTACGTACATAAAATCACGCCACGTGGGAAAGCAAACTAAAGAACACCACCTGGGGGTGACCATAAGGTCTTCGAGTAAGGTTATTTTGAATGTGTGTAAGGGAAAGATGTATATGACTTGAATACACGATGCTACGATCCTTTATACTGTTTTTACTTCGTAAACGTTCATACTGTAGTGTGGGTGTCATAGAACTATGTCTATGAATGTATGTGTAAGTAGCCTAAGTCTATATATTCAATGGTTTGCTAATAAATACCAGTATTATACATCAATTCGTATACTCAATTACACCTATCCCTAACATACATCTGTCATACACGTACGCTGGTTATGAATACTATAGGTACTCCTGGCCATTCTGAAGAACATCATCGTATGTCTTTATATGGCGTCCCTACCACTATATAAAATGATGGTAAGTGTTCGAGTTTTAATCGAACACAGCGAAATGTATAATTGCATTGAACGCAAGTATGCACATTCGCTCGGTTACCAAAATGAGGGCCAGTTCGCGTAACACGTACCTACTCATAACCAAACCAATAACCATTTTACCATACTTTTTATCATTAATTTAGCCACATAGTTTACCATAATTCACCATTTCGGGTATCTGTTAGTTTCGGTAGTGTTATATAGTGTTTCAATACAGTTGTTTACCTTATAACACAAAACTTTTACCATATCCTATCATTATAAGAAAGGTGTGTTAGGTCACCATAGCACCGAGCACTACTTTCTACAGTAAGCGATGTTGTTGTCAACGGTGAAGCACGCTTGCCTAGAAGTAACCCATGCACTTTTTCTTAGAGACCCTTAGGTTGTAGCTATCGGAAAACACAGACTCTGGCAGAGAATTACACTCCCACTATACGCATAATTAAAGTATTTCCAAAACATTTAGTGCGTATGGGTGGGATATACCACCAATGGCGCATCGCCATAGTCCAGTGATAGGGTAAGGGGGAATTAGATAATGCAATTCCATCGTTCACTTTTCGAATGCAACCGAAAATAAAACAGACAAGGCAACTCGGCGATTATGTTTAAGGCTCTTGAGCTTTGACTCAACCAGTGCCTCATTACCGATTTGGCAGATCCGTACCAGAGATGAGAACAGTACTCCATGCATGATCGAAGCGCTTGATATAATTTGAGCAGCTGTTCTGGTGTGAAGTACCGTCTCACCTTCGCAAAGATGCCTTTGCCTCAGCAAAAATTGAAAATTGAAAATTCAGATACGGTATCAATATTAAGCAAGAAGCAAGAAGAACATTTGCCTCGTTAATACACACTACTAACATTGCACAGCAGCCTTATTAGGTATTGCCAAAAAATATTGTACTCTTTCCTATGTCTCCTCTATACTATCTTACACAATCCTAATTCTCCTCAATACCTTAGTGAACACTTTGAGTACTTTGTTCCGAGGGGTAAACCCTGTCGCACTTCCACTTCTCTTCTCTTTCGTACCCCACGTCACACTTCCAGCCGCTATGATGGCTCCTTCTCTGTTACTGCAGTGCGTCTCTGGAACTCTCTACCACATTCCCTACGCGACAGACCTTCTCTGAATGTCTTCAAGAGGAAAACCAAGGATCATTTTCTTTCGGAATGACATAATATTGGTATATGTATATATATATATATATATATATATATATATATATATATATTGTACTTATGTATGTATGTATATTTATGATTTATTTTATATTATTTTAAAATTGTACACTGGACTACTTCTCTTCTTCCTTTTGTAAACTCTCTCCATCACTCTAAGGGTAAAGGTTTGCTGGTAGAAAACTCTTCTTTGAGTTAAGCTCGCCTTTGTACGTCAACTATATAATCACTCATGTTGTATATGTATAATTTTTTGTGTACAATAAAGAATTAAGAATTAAGACTATTTTCACCAAAGAATAAGGCAATACCTAATTATTTAAAGAGAATTTGTCAATCTCTTTCATCGCGTCAAACCCTTTGCCTTGCCGATTTCACTTAAGCAATTAGGCTGCAGGTTATGAATTAAAAATAAACGCATAGACATTTAATTCTGAAATTAGCAATTCCAAAAATGTAAACTTTTTGAAAATGAAAATAAATAAAGAACACGCGCTAATTGATGTATAGGTACCACAGATAATATAATAAAAATAAAAGTACAAAACAGACAATTGCAAAAATAGGACAAATAATGCGTCACATCTGCATTAACTAAAAATATTTGAATGCCTGTAATTACCGGCACAATAGACAAGCCATTGTGTCCCACATGGATACAGGTTTCGGGTACTCTAGGGGTTAAATTATAAGTGAATATATTGCTTCTATGTAGGTAAAGGCAAGACTACTTATCAATAATAATTTAAATTAAAACAATTCTTAGTAAGATGTAAATTTGGCACCGATTATTATGTATTATCTAAGTACCTACTCCACTAAAGGGTCAACAAGTTATCTGATGACTGGTTACAAGAATTTTAAAGAACTCTTATCATATAGTCTTTCTCATTCATGTCATCAGTATAAAAGATGTATTTAGGTGGCCAAAATCAACGTATATCTTTACAATTCTAAGAGCGATCAGAAGAGGAGGACGTTCCATCTACTTCTATTGAAACAACATCATTATATTTTTATACGAATATTGTGAGGTACAAAATGTGTAGCACTCAGGGTCTGGTGGTGTTCGTTACCCTGTATATAGGGGTAGTGCACTCTTGGGGTGAGTAAACGAGCATGTTTTATCAAATCAAATCAAAATTTATATTAATATTTTCTCTATTATCAAATGACGTAATGCTTAATCCATCTATACTTCTATACTATAATATTATAAAGAGGAATGATTTGTATTTTTGTATGTAACGAATAAACTTAAAAATTACTGAACCGATTTCAAAAATTCTTTCACCGTTGGGAAGCAACACTATCCTAGGGTGACATAGACTATAATTTTTATCCCTGTATTCCAACGGGAACGGGAACTAACCGGGTGAAACCACGAGGCGTCCGCTAGTCTTATATCATTTAACATAATTTTCATTTAATATAACGATTAGTTCAAAATCAAAATATTTTTTTTTTATTTTACATAGGCCTACATGGGCACTTATAAAACGTCGACAAAAGGCGCACGGTTCGGGTTGGTCGTTTCCTATGGAGAAGAACCGGCAAGAAACTCCATGGTTACTCTTTTAAAAATATGTTTTTTTTTTACAATATTTCCATGTTACAGCATTACCTACTTAAATATGGGAGGACAACGTAGGCCCGACAATAAAACTTTAGAAACTAAAAATAAAAAGTAAAACGAGATATAAAGTTATCAAATGTTATCAAGCATCTAGGAATCTAGAAGGCCTACAATGTTCACACATTTACAAAACAATCGGTAAAAGCATCTAAGATACAAAGGTAAAAAAATAAATAAAAATAAATGTATAACAAGACTAAACTAAACATGTGGCACAAATGTAGTTATCAGTGCTGTAACTATTCTTAGCAAAGGGTTATTAAGATGATTGAAAACCATTGTAAAAAGTCCAATTAAAAGAAGAGAAAAAAAAAAAAAAATGAGATTGAGAATAGTTAGAGACATCCACATATTTGTACCGTTTATAAGTTACCAGGGAAGCCGCATGCGCAGAAGGAGCTAAAATTTTTATCTTCAACGTAGTCCTTGATTTTATAATATGCTTTTTTAATAAGGACACGTTTGATGAAGTTTTTGAACTTTCCATCGGTCAGTTCTATAACTGACTTTGGCAACTTGTTATAGAAGAGTTTGTATTTTAACATCATATTACGCAATTTTTGACACAAAAAGTACTCGACTATTATAATTATTGTTTCATTGATTTTAATAAGACCATTAATCGGCACTTTTGAAAGTCAAATATATAGTTCAAAAATTAATGATAAATGATTCTATTCGTCCATTTACAAGCAAATGTTCAATGATGTCTCTGTAATCAATTCGGTGAAAACCGGGAGCGATCACCGAATGGTAAGAGGCACATTGAACATTAATATTAAGCCTGAAAGGTCTCGACTGATGAAGTCCACGCTCCGTCCAGCACAGATCCAAGTCCAAAACCCCGAGAGCTTTCAGATCGAACTCCAGAATCGTTTCGAGTGCCTAGGGAGCTCCGTAGACGTATACAGCGACGGGTTCGTGGAAACTGTCCATACGGTCGGGTCTAAGTTTTTTAAGACCCGTCGTACAGATAGAAACGAAAAAAAAAAAAACCTAACCTACATTTTCGCCAGCTGGCGGACCAAAACCAGATGTATCCTCCGACTGCACAGCATGATTTTTTCTTGTTTACGTCTTTTTAGTTTGCTTTTCAAGCAGTCGGGTTTTTTTAATTAATTTTTTTGATTTACAACATTTTAGTTCTTTTTTTTTAGAGTTAGGTACATTTAAACATATAAGTGTTATATATTTTTGTAATGGCCTCTTAAAATGCTTTATTTTGATACCCCACACGATGGGTTTGGAAGGAAAAAAAAAATTATTTCCCCACAAAATGGCGCCCAAAATCCGCCATTTTAGTTTTTCCCATTTTAATGTAGCCAGTGACACTCGCAGGATTAAGACAAATCGATTGACGTAAGAATCATCAAAATCGGCCAACGCGTTTGGTCTCTAGAACGCCACATAGGAACAAACATACATACATACATACACACATACATACATACATACATAGACTGATAAACACATTACCCTCCTTCGGCAGTCGGGTAAAAAGCTCTCTGATCCTACTTTCAAGCTTATGAAGGAGAGGCGTGAGATGATCCTGCAGTCTTCAGATGAGGCGTGCAAATACCGGCAGCTCAATAGACGGATCTCTAAATCCTTGGAAAGAGACCTCCGCCGCTTTAATACCGAGCGTATTAAAGGCACGATTGAGCGAAATAAGGGTTCCAAGGTTTTATCAAGGGATCTGGCTATTGGGTAGAGCCAGCTCACGAGACTGAAGACCGACGATGGCAGGATCATATCCGTCAAACCGGAGCTTCTGACGGAGATCGAGACATTCTATGGGCAGTTGTACACATCAATCAGCAAGCCCCCTGCGAGTCTAGCAAACGACCCAAGAGCTAGAATGACCCGACACTATACCGAAGATTTCATATATAACTATAGGCCCATCTCACTTCTTAATCATGACTATAAGTTGTTTTCAAGAGTCATCACGAATCGTCTCGCGCGCAGGTTTGACGATTTCCAGCCTCCCGAACAAGCCAGATTCCGAAAGGGATTTAGCACCGTAGACCACATACATACGCTGCGACAGGTTATACAGAAGACCGAAGAGTATAACCTGCCTCTCTGTTTAGCGTTTGTGGACTACGAGAAAGCCTTCGATTCGACCGAGACTTGGGCTGTACTGCAGTCTCTCAAACGGTGCCAGAGCGACTACCGGTACATTGAGGTGTTTAAATGTTTGTACAAAAACGCCACCATGTCAGTCCGTCTTCAGGATCAGACCTCGAAACCAACCCTTTTCCAGCGCAGCGTGAGACAGGGAGACGTCATTTCTCCGAAACTGTTTACTGCTGCGCTGGAGGATGTTTTCAAGGTTCTGGACTGGAGGGGGCTCGGCATCAATGTTAATGGCGAGTACATCACTCACCTTCGGTTTGTTGACGACATAGTGGTCATGGCTGAGACCATGGAGAGCCTCAGTGCAATGCTCGATGACCTCAGTAGAGCTTCCTAAAGAGTGGGTTTTAAAATGAAAATGGACCAAGGTCATGGTTAATGCCCATGTAACACCCACTCCTATCAATGTCGGAGACTCTACAACTCGAAGTTGTAGACGAATATGTCTACCTGGGACAAACGGTTGGGTAGGTGTAACTTCGAGAAAGAGATCAACCGTCGAATCCGACTCGGCTGGGCGGCGTTCGAAAAGTTGCGTGGTTTCTTCACGTCCAATTTACCGCAGTCTCTCAAGACAAAATTCTATGACCAGTGTGTGTTGCCAGTGATCTAATATGGGACCGAGACGTGGTCGCTCACAATGGGCCTCATCAGAAAGCTTAAAGTCACCCAAAGGGCAATGGAGAGGGCTATGCTCGGCGTTTCCTTGCGTGATCATGTCAGAAATGAGGATATCCGCATGAGAACCAAAGTTACCGACATAGCCCGAAGAATTGCCAAACTTAAGTGGCAGTGGGTATGGCACATTGCTAGCAGAACGGATGGCCGATGGGGCCGAAAAGTTTTGGAATGGCGACCGCGAACCGGAAGACGATATGTTGGAAGGTCTCCCACTAGGTGGACCGGTGGCCTGGTTAAGGTTGCTGGAAGGCGCTGAATGCGAGACGCACGGGATCGGTCAATGTGGCGACGCCTGGGGGAGGCCTATGTCCTGCAGTGGACGTCTTTCGGCTGAAATGATGATGATGATGTCCATTTACCAAGAAAGTATTCAAAGGAGAAGAGTGGACAAAAAACTCCATACTTAACAAAGTGTTTTATCATTTTGTATAAAGTTCTTTTAATACAATTATTGTTATTTCATGCATAAAATTTGCCTTATCAAATATCAAAATTAAAGACAAACAACAAAGAGAAACTGGAATTCTTCAAACTTAAAGTAGATGACGACATTGAACGGAAGCGGAAGGCGTTGTTGTTAGAATGAATAAGTTGGCTCGCAACTTTCGGTTAAAATCACGGAAAGATCGTACAACACTCTCCACGTTTAGTATAAGAAAACTAAAGGTGACTTAAGTCAGTATTATATTTATTAGTATACGATTTTTATTAAGTCGAACTTAATTTTCTTTTGTTTTAGATATCGCCACAAGTACAGGAGATGATCTAATGAGTTTTTATACGAATGATACCTTAACAAGCACCTTAAGAATTAAGTCCCGAAAGCTATTAGCGTTAACTTACGATGAAATCCACAATATGATGCTGTACGTCGACAAACAGACCAACAATGACATAATTTGTGGATATGACTTAACTTCTATGGAAAACAAATGTTTTATCCAAAGAGCTGGTAGAAACATTTATGATCTCGCATTCGATCCAGTCACAGAACGGGTCTTCTTTACAGATACTAATGACAGAAGCGTCAATTGGATCTCATTAAAACCTGAATCTAAAAACAATATAAATTCTTTGATAAAAGCAGACAAAGGGACCCCTCGTGATATCGTAGTGGACAGCTGTGAAGGGTACGTTACTAATAATATTTTTTAATGATATAACACATGACCTTCATCATCAAAATTTCCCGAATGGTTAGACAAAGATGCATCAAACTGTATGTTATGGACCAAGTGATCAATGCGGTATTATTCAAAATCCACGGGCAATTTGAAAAGTGCCCAATATGATAATAACCCCATCACTTATTGGACCGGATATTAAAAAGATTTTTATTTTATAATTAAAATTAATGTTGACATTGGTTTTAATATAGAATAGGTAAGTACGATTACTATTTAAGAAACAAAGTCGACGGAGCCTCGTTGCGGGTCTAAACTAACCTAAGCTCTCCCAAGCTCGCTTCACTCGCACTTGGACTAATACAATGACCATAATTATCGAATTGCCCCGTTACAGTGTGATAAATATAGAAGTTTTAATCAGTATTCGTTACATTGCCATTTGAGTTGACTAGATTCATAATGCCCGGGCATTATACATAGTGCCCTGATTAATCACTTGGTCCATGACATATACATATTAGTACACCCATAGTACACCCAATGATATATTCCTCAACACAATCTATTTAACTTCATGACAGTCACAACAGTTCTTTTTTTTACAGTTTTATTTACTGGCTCAACAGTGACCGGACGAAGCCGACAATACAGAGAGCTCGGCTTAATGGCACCGACAGGGAAGTTTTTGCAACTCTTAAAACGATACCTGTCAACGAAACATACACATTGGAGCCAAACAGCTTGGCTATTGACCAACTCAAACGGCAGCTATACTGGTTGGAACCAGCAATGACTGAACTTTACAAACTGTTTGTAGGAAAATTGAATAAAGAACAAAGTCCAGTTAGTATCATGAGGATAAGCAACCAACCAGCTTCACATTTTTTCAAAGTTCTGTCAAATAAATTGACCGTTTCAAAAAATGCCCTCATAAATGCCTATGGTAATAATGTTTATTTCATTACCAGCACGACACATTGGTTTCCACAGAACAATGTGTATAGATCTAATGAGAGTGAAATGCCTATCAGTATAGTCGCCAACTACAAAATCAAAGATCAATTTCAAGATTGCGAGGCTCTGAGTCAAGTCAATCTTGCTACAGAATATGTTGGGAAGTTTTGTCTTCATGGAATAAAGGTCAAAGAACAATCTTCTTGCAAATGCACACCTGGATACACTGGCGAGAGATGTGAAAAGTCGATTTGTGAAAACTATTGTTTCCAAGGCAACTGTAGCATCAGCGATGAGGGGCTTCCTAAGTGCAGGTAAAAGATATTCTACTTAGGTTTCCTTGCTTATGGTGGCCATACACCATCCTTTCTATCGTCCAATCGACATTACGCTACCGATTGGATCAGTTAGAACTGCCCGTGTGTGGGAGTGGATTGGCATGACAGTTATACTTGACGGCACAATTGAATTTCGATTATTTTGGCTTGAACATGGCGATTGGATCATGCCGATTGGACCGCGTATGGCGGTCGGCAATCGTCAGTTCAGAGTCAGGTCAAGATTTTTGTCGGTGATAGACGTATGATATGACATGATCTCCCTGTTGCTAGAAATCGTAAAGCTACTGTTAACCTCTCGAGTGCCGAGATACCGTTTCTCATAACAGTTTCTCACTCTTGCTTCTTAATTAGAGGAGCAACTAACGTTAAAAGTTTCATGTAAGTTTCTTCTTTCATTCGTAAATAATTACAATAATCTTTTGACGTAATCCTCAATTCTTTTAATGAATTTTTTCTTTTCATTAACCACTGTTTGCACCACTCTGCTCGATCTTTTCTTTTTTATGTTTCATTTTCACGAGTAAAATGCCCAAAACGGCTAAAACTGTCACCGGTGACGCCATGGCTTCAATTGAACGTCGCTGCCGAATGGACAATTTAAACTGATCGTGTGTGGTGTGTATATCGACGAACTGCAGATTGGATCAAGCCTGCAGCGTCATGCTGATTGGACGATAGGCAGGATAGTGTTTGGCCTTCATTAGTAATTTTGTAATAACTTAATTGGAAATACTGTCCATGTAGTTTTTTTCACGTTTTTTCTTCATAACGATTTACGTTTAGGAACGTGAAAATAGCTTCAAATTTCTGAATAAATGACCGCAATAATAAATTAAATAATATGAAATGATTGATAAAAAAAACGAGTCTTAATGAAATTTTAAACCATGGGTTACTGTTTTTAAACATTGGTTGAGTTAACTACGTATCAAAAAACTGGGCGTAAGTTATTAAAAAAAAATATCTCATGTTCCTTATTACAGATGTGAAGCTGGTTATACCGGGCCGAGGTGTGAAGTCAACGAATGTCACGGATATTGTCTGAATAACGGCGAATGTTCCCTGAACGAGGAGGAAGAGCCTTCCTGTGAATGTGTTGAAGGTTACGAGGGAATCAGGTGTGAAGCTGATGGAAGCAGTAATGGAAGTGATACTGTAAAAATTCTCGTGAACCAACTCAACAAGTCTTCAACCTTCTTCTGTCGGCAATCCAACTAAAACGACCTTTCATGCAAATCCCACATTCCAGATAAAGCAGAAAATAGCTGCACCTGCTTCAAAAATATTTAATTAAAAGTTTTTGAAGCCACGTTTTAGTTTTTTTATAGTTTGGCGTTTTATTATTATAGTATATAAATATAGTTATAGTTAGTTACTAATTTTCGACATTGTCTTTATTTTAATCCATAAAAAAATACATAATTTTACACTTTATTAATTGATTAGTTGTTCCAAGAAACAAGACTCACAGTGTTAGTTACAATGTACTTACAAACAGTGTTAGTAAAACTTTATCAAAACCGTTACGAACATCTCTACCGCAAGGTCCTGTAGACCAACCAAAAGCTTGCATCAAAGATTCACAAATACACAGTCTAGCCTTTTTGCCACCATAATAAACCGATACCAAAATTAACAAATAGAATTTCGATAGCGCTTGGCATACATTTTTGGCTAATGTCACTTCACACTTAGACGTGACTCTAGGCTCAGGATAAGGTGAGCGTTGGCTCGTACTCTACGGACCACTGCACCCGTACCATTGCAAAAAAGCAGCCCACATGAACGTCCGCGAACATCCCTGATGTACTGCAATAACGGATCATCCACATTAGCACCCTGAACGCGTTATAGTACTGGATACGAAGGGCGATGACTTTTGAGTGTAATAAACTCATAGACAACATGAGTAGAAAGATGTGCAGTAAGCACTAAAAATAGAGCAGAGATATATTAAACCGATGTCCAATTCTAAGTAAAATTATGGCTTCAATAACACAGTGATTCACCAATCACCCACCCTAGCTATCCTCAAGCAAACTGACAAGCATTTACCCAACTATGTCGACAACGGCTGCCAAGCGAACCAGATGCTGCTAAACACCTACTATTATAAATTATAATTATATATTATACTAATGCTGAGTTGGTAACCCTTTCGGTGTGGGCACGCCCGGCATAATGATTCTGCAACCCTGTTTGTACCTTTTTACTATTCTTCTCTGTTAATTTGTGATTATTGTTGTTGTGTTGTGTCTGTGTCGAATACATGTTTTCTATTCTATTCTATTCTTTATTATTACTCAACTGAAGATTTTATGAATGTAAAATTTACCTAAATTTTTGACATTATTGCCTATAAATCATATTTTATCTCCTTGACTTCATTGAATTTTGACTTATATAATTAATCTCTTTTAGAACTATTATTCAATTTATTTAAATTATTTGTCATTCGTATTCTAATGTTTATAATTTATTTTTAATGTAATAATGATCCATAATTTTACAAACCATATTTGTACGCCGCAAATAGCAGTATATTATGATCGTAATACATAATTCACATAACAGCTTTGTACAATATTCTGAGAAATAAATGCATTCTATTCTATTCTGTTTTCACATGGAGCGACTGCCTCCACAATAGAATAATTGGGTAAAACAATGCCTCTAGGTGAAACTGGTATAAGATTTTTGAGCTTCTGACTACCCGTATCGACTGTCAAAAGTCTATTATAAATGACCAACGGCTTAACATGCTTTTCGGGGTTTGAAGGAGTCTAGGTATGTTACCGATGGTTAACCTTGAAGATCGACCCGTGTGGCTGTTATTATTTAGCTTAAATATTCATTATAAAGCAAAAGAAAGGTGTACTCTTCTCTTTGATAAGATGACAAGATTCAATTCAACCTCCAACGATATCTTCAGAATGTGATAGTTTCAATATAATGTGGAAATCTAACTCGAGCAAAATAAACGACGTAGAGATCCTGCATGACCTGCCAGCACCAAAACTGCTCTGGCGAGCCGAGCCTGCCCGTGTGTTAACAGCCACCTTTATAACACTAAAAACGAAACCTGCAACGTAAAAGTTGTTAAACTGTATTTAGTAGTTTTCTCCAAAAGTTAACCTTCGATGAGACTGAACAACTCTTTGCAAAAGATCTTAACTAACGCATCTAAAAACAGATTTAAATTGCTACTTTATTATCTACAACTGCTGTGCTGTGTTTTTTGCTGTGACTTATTTAAAATACACACACACACACCCACACCACACACACCCATTCCTTGCTTACATAATTTTTAATAAGTGTTAAGTACTTATGTTAAACTAAGTTTTATGCTTACAAGGTGCAGTAAATTGTCAATGAACTGTAAGAGGAAGGCGCCTGTGTCTGTAACCAGTGGCGGCCTTAGGGGGTGGCGAACAGGGCAATCGCCCGGGGCCTAGCTCTTGCAGGGGCCTCGCGCTACAACCCAAAAAGCTTACAATTTTATCCCTAGCAAACAATAAAATAAAGTTGGTCGGTTAATTATTTTATAGTAAAGTATTAATAATCAAACTTCAAACTAATATTATAAAGGCTAATGTTTGTGAGTGTGTGTGTTAAGTGTTTGTATATTTGTTACTTTTTCACGCTCAAACGGCTGGACGGATCTGGAAGAAATTTGGCCTAGATATAGATTTCAGTCTGGAACATATTAGATTATATAGGATAATTTTTATTCCGGGAATATGTTCCCTTGGGCTAATTTTCGACATGCCCGCGGGCTAAGCCGCTGGCAGAAGCTAGTTAATAACAAAAACAATAAGTTTTCCATTTCTCGTATATCTCATACATTGTAAAAAGGACAAGGGCCTCGCATAAACCTGCCGCCCGCCCGGAGCCTCGCAGCGGTTAAGGCCGCCCCTGTCTGTAACACAATTTACACTAGCACAGACACAGAGGCTCATTCTGTATCAATTAGTGCATATCGTTATTCCTTATTAAAATGTTGTTAACGATTTGTGTACAAGCGGACTGACGCGGTCGGCGTTCCGGTGCGGACTGAAACATTTTGGTAATCGTGATTAGACTTAGTATATACGATAGTCATGTAATCTTGATATTTACACAATTTTAATGTTGATAGCGCATTAATAATTGTCAATATTTTTAAAGAATGATGCCTAATATTGAAAAGGAACATAATTGTTTGTTTATTTATATGTTTGTAAAAGGTAATATCAGGAAGCGTCATGCTGGGCTAGTGGCTAAGACTACGCCTCTTGTGCTTGAGGTCGTGTGTTTAAATCCGGGGAAGTACCAATGTGACGTTTTCAAATTCTTATGTTCATTCTAAGTTTATCTTGGACAACGCTGGCAACGATGAAGGAAAAAACATTGTGAGGAGACCTGAGACTCTACACAAGTGTCATTCGATGTCAGCGAAGGAAATGTAAAAATGTCGAAGTGTACGGGATTGATCACGTGATTTTGATATCGCTTGTCAATCCCATACAATTTTGCCTTTTTAACAATCGCTATCGCCATGCTTCCGATGATAAAATGTCACTTGTCTAACTGGGAACAAATTATCGGACGCGGCTGACGGACGCGACTGACAGCCGCGACTTAAAGAGTATCTGGGTAATGAATGTACATTACATTGTGACTGTGTACATTGAAACTATCGGACGTACGTCGCGGACGTGACCTTGGGCGTTCGGACGTCCGATAGAGATCTGGCCCGCTGGATGTTTGTGTCAGCCGAAAACGTCCGCGGACGGTGTGCACGGGGTGCGGGACGCGACCCGGCGTCAGAACAACTCTGACTACGCGATATCTCGCACGTCTGTGCGAGGTTATAAATAAAAATTTAAGAAAAACATATCGATCGTGTTCGCAGCAGATAATTGCGTTCTCACTTTCACTACTCGACATGTTTCTACGTAAACATAATCTTCCTTGAATAAGCTATATTGTCTATGGAATAAGCGCTCGGACGCATCCGCAGGCCGCGTCCCAAACGACTGTGCACACATATCAGTCGCGGCAGTAAGTCGCGTCCGTCAGCCGCGTCCGATAATTTGTTTCCGGCTTTAGGACCCAAGACTTATAAAGTTACTTGAGCGATCCATGCTCGTGCTTTCTAGTTAGCTAGTAGCTATATTCGTTAAAACTAACAAGCATCTATTCCCTACATTGAATGATACAAGGATGCGAACTAATGTCATGAGATCAAAATATCAGAGTCTATTGTGTACTGGTAGATATAACACTGCATTGCTTAAAAAAAACATTATTGGTATGGCTCCTATTATATTTAACAAATTGCCAAATTGTATTAAGGATCAGCCATTTATAAAATTCAAGAAACTCCTATCGACGTTGCTGATAGAGAAATGTTATTACTCTGTTACCGTTTTTATAAATGATGAATTGTAATATTTGTTTCACTTTATTTAGCTGATACATGATCTCATTTTGAATTTAAGTACTAATTAATTTAATTTTAGTTTCTTAATTATCTGTAAGTTAACCACTATATTTTTGTATGCCAACAGGCAGAATGTACAGGGAATATATTTAAAACTAACACCATTATTGTAATACCTGCATTCTATACAAATAAAGAAATTATTATTATTATTTCTCTGTATGAGAAGAGGCCTTTGCGCTGTAGTGGTACAGTTACAGGCTGGTATTATTATCAATCGCCGGCAGTTCTACGCCTATTAAGAAAATTCTTTCACAGATAAAAAGCTTCCGTATACCTAAGAGTTAAGGTTACTTTTTGTCCCGAAAAATGCACGGTTCCTTTAGGATACGTCACGACTATCTTAATTCATGTATTCGTTATGTTAAGAGGAAATGCGGTCGCAAACATCCAACTCAATATTCTAAATAAAAAGTAATAATTCGAGGTTTGGCTCTCGCCTATTCCCATCTCCAATATTGGACCAATTTAAAATATATTCCATAAACTGAAAAATAAAGATATAAACTGTGCACCTATGTTTTCCTTTTTTATGGTACATTATCTTTAGAACCCTCAAAAAATGCTGAAAATTACGCTGTCAACAGAGGCCTGGTGTGTAAATTTGACAACTATGAATTAAAAAAGAATAACAGAGAAACACAACATATACGTATATCTTCTTATTCAATTTATAGAATAACTTTTAAATTTGTTTTATTCTTGAGGAGGAAATAGGAGAGAGCCAACCCTTGAATTATGAATTTTTACTAAGGAAGTTCAGTCGAAGCTCTCTGCCCACATTTCCTCTTAACGGCAACACTGTGCTTGACGAATTCATATGTATGTAAGCTATTAATTTATATACAACTAGCTGTTCCCCGCGGCTTCGCTCCCGTGGACCACCCCACAGGACCCGTTTTCGGGATAAAAAAATAGCCTATGTCACTCGGGAATAATGTAGCTTTCTATTGGTGAAAGATTTTTTTAAATCGGTCCAGTAGTTTCGGAGCCTATTCGGTACAAACAAACAAATCTTTCCTCTTTATAATATTAGTTCAGATATAGATAAATACAGTATTTTTTTCGGTTTGATGATAAAGTTAAAATGTTTGCACTTGTTCATATAGTCTCTGTCATTTACTTAAAGCAAATAGTAAGTAAAGAAATAATATTTAGTTTTGCTGTAACAGCTGGTTTTCAATCTTTGTTATGTCTCAAGGTTGTAATATATTTAATTAAAATGGCGCGCAAAACTTGTGGTAACAATTGAATAGGAAGCTATCGATCCTTTACAAGAGTCTGTAAATAAGGTCTCTATGTCTACAGATGCCTGTAAAGGAGGTAATTCCTTATCTTTGAAGATTAGGCCAAATGCAAATAACTGTATCCGTGTCTCGTAATGAATCGCATGTTAATTTGTTCCTTATTATCTCCAGATTACGGTGCTCTCACTCACAACGTAATGTTCCAAATATGAATTCAAAAAATATTGTATAAACACTTACTTTATATTCATGGATAGGTAAAATTAAAAAAAAAAACCATTACAATGTAACATTTTCCTTCGATTTTTAAACAACTGCATCATAAAATAACTTTTTAATTTTTATAGCACACTTTTACTTTTTAATTTGTTGGTGTTTATGGGCTCATTGAAGTATTTATTTATTTATTTATTTATTTATTTATTTAATACTTCATGCACACAATCGTACAGAGGCGGACTTAATGCCTTAGGCATTTTCTACCAGTCAACCTTTGGGTGATGCAGAGACAAATAGAGGTAGGTGCAATATTGTAAGCAAATCAAGACAAGGTGGGTTTAATCAAATACAAAGATATACATACATACTATAAAATACGTAAAATATATATAAAAAAATATATATATACTAAATACACGAATATACTTAAACAGTTAGTAGTAGCAGATAATTGGAAAACATTATCGCTGTGACGATACTACTGCCAACTTCTTACGAACGTGCTCGCGAGCCTTCACTTTGAATGCCAATCGGTTGGTTGCCATCCTGATTTCTTGGGGCAGCGCATTCCACAAAGAGATAGACTGAACGAAGAAAGAACAGTGAATGAAGTCAGTGCGATGAGTGGGACATTGAAGAAGACGGTTATGTGAAGAGCGAAGATTTTTGTTGTGGTTGGCGCAAGTATATTGAAAGTGAGGGGCTAGATAACTAGGGGTATTGGAAGAGGTAAGAAATGAAAACAAGGTAGTAAGTGCCCTTAACTCTCTGCGTTGACGTATGGGCAACCACTTTAGAAGTGACCTATGCGCAGAGACATGATCATATTTACGCAGATTGAAAACGAATCGAATGCAGTAATTTAGAAGACGGTCAAGTTTGTTGAGGAGATCTGCATTCAGGTCATAATAGCACACGTCACCATAATCGATGATAGGAAAAATTAGGGCCTGCACAAGCATTATCTTCGTGTTCGAAGGCAAAAAATTTTTTAAACGATACAGAGCCCGCAGAGTTCCAGTGACCTTCTGACTGACACTGGCAACTTGAGTACGCCAGTTAAGGGTACTATCGATGCGCAAGCCTAGGTCCTTCACGTCAGTGCTAAATGGAACAATCGTACCGTTGAACAGAACAGGTGGCAAAGTTGCACCATCTACCTTAGCGATGCTGCGAGGACTCCCAATGATGATCGACTGGCACTTATTGGGGTTTACAGCAACGCCAAACCTATCGGACCACGCTTTTATCGCTATTAAGTCCGCATTTAACTTGGCGATAACGTGCGGTAGTTCGTCGACACTCCCTTGATAATACAACTGAAGGTCATCTGCATACAGATGATACGCACACTGAAGTTCGGAAGTAATGAGGTTAATAAAAATAGAAAACAGAAGAGGAGATAGAATGCCGCCTTGAGGAACGCCAGTTTTCAAATCACACCAACGAGAGGAAGAATCTCCAACGTGAACCGACTGCTGACGCCCCTGAAGGTAAGAGGTGAACCATTCCAGTGCTTTGGGGGAGACCATCAAATAGGACAGAATGGCTAACAAGATTTCGTGACTGACGGTATTGAAGGCGTTCGAGAAATCAACCAACACCAGAACAGTGACTTTGGTATCTTCCAGTCCCGCCCTTATATCGCCAGTCACTTTAAGGAGGGCCGACACAGTGCTGTGCCCGGGCCTGAACCCAGATTGTAGCGGGCTAATGAGTAAATTACTCTGCACAAAGTTTGAAAATTGTTTGTGGACACAGGCCTCAAGCACTTTGGATAGGAAGGGAAGGATAGAAATGGGGCGGAAGTGGGTTGGAAGAGTGGGATTGGAAACTTTGGGCAGTGGACGAACATAGGCTTTACGCCACAAAGAGGGGAATACTCCGGAATACAAGGAATAATTTACTATATGGGTGATGGGAGATAGAAGTTGATCCAAGACAGTGATTACCATATCACGAGTGATATTATCATATCCCACCGCTTTGGATTTGATGGCGAGGATTATCTTTTTGATCTCACCCGGTTCAACTGGAACGAAATGAAAAGGATTAAGAGCCCGTGCACAAAACTGACTCACGTAAGATTAGGCATTTTCATGTTCGTGTGCACGTTTACGCACACATGGCTGCGATTAGAGCTTAGAGATCGCGTAAACAATTTTGATCCTTTAGTTGAAAATTTAAATATTTTAATAGCCTTTAGTAAAATGCGTTTTGTTTTATGTTGTATATTAGTAAGGTATATTTTTTAAGTTTGTCTACAATCAAAATGGTAAATTATTAAGACAATAGGCTGAAAATAAAAATTATCTACGATAAAATTAAATAGAGAGACAGAAATCGTAAACAGTATTTATTGACTATGTATCATCTTTAGAAACGTAATAACATGTTTTTCTTATAAACGCTTAATATATAGAATAGAAAACATATATTCAACACAGACAATACAATAGCAACAAACAAAAAGTACTACAAATTACATAGTAAAATTATACAATCACGTTGAGCGTGCACCGAAAGAGTTACCATCTCAGAATTTGCTGGTCGTTAGACACAGCGCTGGTTGTCAATTTGGATACAGAGTTTTTCTATTCTATTTTATAAATCAAAGCCAATACTGGTAAATCAGCCACAGAGACAGTTGCACTTTACCAAAGTCAGGAAAAGAAAACCAAATTGAGTCTTTAAAAATAATCAGGAATGGAAACCCATTTTGGAACAAATATATGAAAAAAATAGTTTCTTTTACAATACATGTGCCGTACCTGAAATAGCTGATCCTCCCCGTCTTAGAGACGGCAAATATTGAAATTTGTTTCCATTAACCTTAAAACTTATATGTACGGATTAAAATGAAGTGTCTCGAAGGGGCATGGAACGAGATTTTCTATCGTGACAATTTAGATATGTTGTTTTTCTGATAAGTGGCAAATTTAGGGAAGCAGCTAGCTCATTCAAGTTGGCCCGACCACATCCAATACTTATAATTCCCGAAACTGCACTTTGATTGACGTCCAATGCATTTGTGTTACTCTGACACGTTTTCAACAGGAATCGACTACCACACATAGTACAAGATAGAGAAAATGTTGACGAAAATCCTTGCTGCTTTTCTTCTACTATTTTCAAGTTTGATGCATTGCATCCGAATCGAAGACTGTGGTTTGTGATATCTATCCACTGATCAAAAAAGTATTGGAAATCCACTATTCTTCGCCCTTCGATGAGTAATGATGATACCGGTGATTTCTGAAACAACAAGAGTTTTAAACTCATGTGTGCTGTCTTATGAATGGGACTTTTTTATATTTATAAATTTGTGCAGGTATATCATACCTTGTTTGATTCAATTTCGGAGTCATCGCTTAAATGTAAATCTATTGGTGGACAGTTTTCTTGATACGGAATATTTTCTTTACTCTGCAATAAATCGTATCAATATTAATAATACTCCCCAGACAGAATTTCGATCACCGATTTCAATTTATGGGATACTAGAAACATACCGTGCCTAGATTAATTGGAACTGAATAGTCGACATCACCACGCATGTCAGTTTTTTCAGAGCTTCTATTGTCATTAGGCTCCTAAAAATACGAAAATATTAGTATTACAGTACTATCTTCCTATTATTCAATATATTTGCAAAATGCATGTATGTAGATGATGATGCCTCGAAGAGCTGTAAAAACGCAGTTTATTTGCAATTATTTGAGCTGATAGTAACTAATTCTTACACTATCTACAGTAGACGAAGTGGTAGCCAATTGATTATAAGTGCGTTCTCTTAGTACTTGTCTGGCACGCTCCAGTCCCAAAGTGTTCCGTTTTCGTTTATTGACACACTGGTAGTGTGTTCCTTTCTTTCGCCCCATTATCTATAAATGTAATAATACTAATTGAAACAAATATGTATGTATAAAGTCAATAACAAAACAAGCTAGCAAATCAAAACCTGTAGGCTATGCTATTCTCTAAGAATAAAACGTTAAGCGCAGCGTCGAGCTCATAGACATCAGAAAGGAGGAGATATGCCCGTTAGTTGAAATTATTAAATTTAACACTGACTGCCGAAATTTAAGTTATTTCAGTGTGTTTATTAGAAGTCGGTTATTTATTTTTTGTAAAAAGATTTTTATTTCACATTTTTTTGTTGTAAACCTGGAAATTACACCTCGCAGCATTCCAACAAGCCTAAACAAAGCTAAGATACATTATCTTATTACAGAGTTCCGGTGCCCGTCTCTAGGCTTCATGATCAGATCCACTTTACAAAATGGTTCTTTCTGAATGCATCAAATAAGTGAATTAATAAAATACCAAAATCGCTACATGTTTTCCTATAAAATTTAAAGAGTTTCCTCGATTTCTCCAGGATCCCATCATCAAATCCTGACCTGATGACCATGGGCTACCTGAGAAGTGTACCGTTATAAACAAAAAAAAACAAATCGGTTCAGGCGTCTTCGAGTAATCGGGGAACATACATAAAGAATTGAGAACCTCCTCCTTTTTTGCAGTCGGTTAAAATCTATCGAATTGTTAACCTCCTCTTATTTGAAATCGGTTAAAATACATAATTTATAGTTTTTAGAACATATTAAAAAACGCGGACATACATAATATACATAATACAAACGGTTCGAATACAGAACCTCCTTTTTTGAGTAGGTTAAAAATCCAAACTTCTTTTAACACACAATGTATTCACAAAATTACACAACTATATTTTTAATATCAGTAAAATGTATTGAAAACAAAATAAATACTCACCGGACCAAATTGTGGTTGTCGTAGTATATTCTTGCTAAAATACTTACGTAGAGTTCGCGAGCTCCAGTGACACAAAGCGATACGTCCTCCCGCTACGCTAGCTGAGTTGACACTGAGGCGATCGATTTTGCGCGCTTGTTATTATAGTATATTTTGAAATTTATTTTACATACTAATTTCTTCATTTTTTGTAAATTAAAATTTTGTTTTAATTATAAAAATAACTTAAGATTATTACGTAATTTTTTAATTTCTTAAATAACGTGCTAAAAATTAGAAAAAAAATACATAAGTGGCTGCATTTTTCCGTAGAATGACGTAACTTCATCATTTTTTTTCTACTGAATTTTGTATGGGAACGGAAAAAAGTGATCAACACAAATGCAAAAGGGTTATATGTTGTTGTTACTTATATTTTTATATGGTCAAAATTTCTCGTAGTTTTTCTTGAAGCGATGGTCAAACTTCACTCCGACGTCATTTTTGAAAAAAATGGCATTGAATATTGAAGGTTTTCGATTAGTTATGAAGTTTTTTTTGTAAATACCTTCAAGCCACATGCAAGATGAAGAGTTTAGCTATCCATAACGACCATAGTTTTGCTAATATTATGTTACACCTTCTAACAATTACAGAACAAAGATGACCGAAATCAGTCGTTTGGTAGGACGGACTCTTAATGTGAGGACGCGTTAGACCAGAAATAAGAGACAGAGTTTGTTCCTTAGTTAGACGATCCATGGTAGGCACAGTGGAGAAATGACGGTTGAGATCATCTAAGTCAATAGAATTAGGAAGGTCTAAATGTCGCGGTTTGCCGATACCAAGTGTTCCTAGGAACTTCCAAATATCGGCAGAAGATGAAGAAGAAATATTTTGCAGAATGTGGCGGCGTTTAGCATTGCGTATCATCTGGTTACATCTATTCCTTGCAGCCTTGAATAGCACCCAGTTTTCGTCAGTTCGATCCCTTTTAAATTTTCGGAAAGAGCGGTCCCTGCGTCGCATGGCCATTTGTATGCCACTTGTCATCCAAGGTGCAGGAGGACGTTTTAGTTTCACTTTTCTGATGGGAGCGTGGAGGTTATAAAGATTGACTACAATATCGTTAAAGATTGCCACCTTCTCGTCAACCGAGGAGGCCTTCTTCACAACCTCCCAATCAATAACAGATGCATCCTTCTTGAGTTTCTCAACGTCCATCCTGGCAAAACAACGCCTGTACAGAACCCTGGGTTTAGGTTTAGAAGGTTTGAGGATATAGGAAAGGAAAATCATGTCGTGATGAGAGAAGCCAGGAGCGTCATGTTGACCATGGGATGAGACAAGGGAGGGATTCGAGGTAAGGATAAGATCGAGCCAGGTGTCATCGCCAGATTTGTTATAATGGGTAGCCTGGAGCGGCAACACGTGCAGACTAGCTGACTCGATAAGATGGAGAAGCTTACGGGATCGAGGGGAGTTTTGAGAAAGGAGGTTAGTATTGAAATCACCCATGATGATGTGGTGCGCATACTCTGAACCCAAAGATTCAAGAACTGATTCGAATTCAGTGAAGTAATCGACATTGGGGGGACAGTAGACAACACCGATAATGGTTTTGGCTCCTTTGACGCAAACTTCAAGGAATATGAACTCAGCAGAGGCAGAATAATTTGAAGAGGAAGTAGCAAGTATTTTGTAAGGAAAATCATTGCGAAGGTATATGGCCACACCACCCCCTCCCTTGCCAATCCGATCGTTCCGTATGAGAACAAAACCAGTAAGAGGATAAGTGGTGGACAGAAGATGCGGTTTGAGCCAAGTTTCGGAGATCAGGATGGCGTGAAAGTTGCTGTTATTGAAAACATCATATAGCTCGCTGTAGTGACTGGCAACACTCTGAGCGTTGATGTGACACACATTCACCAACCGACTAGACTCACCGTTGAAATGATGTTGAATAAAGTCACTAAGGGTGTCACCAAGAGAACAAAAGCTTAGTTCGCTTGAAGAGGCAGCAGATACGTTAGCAGAAAAATATGACTCATTGTCAGACATAAACAGATGAAGTCAACAAGTAATAATATAATTATATAAATAAAATCAGAAGTACTATTGCTGAACTGGTGCAAATAATGCTACTCTGCACCACCCGCCAGCCAACACCAACACTAAAATAATAACTACAAACAAGCACACACAAAAACTATTCATATTAAATTAAAGTCGGTAATAAAAAAGAAAATAAAATTACATCACAAAAAAAAAAACACAAAACAGTGGCACACCCAACTGAAGCACCCAGTGAAACAAAGCGCTACACTGAGAATTTGTTGTACTCCTATACTCGACAATTACTAATTCCATGCACTCAACAGAAGAGTTTCAGAACGTAAACATTAATGTCCATACAGTTTCGTACGTCAATTTGACAGACGATAGCTAATAGAAATACAATTTGTTTACAAAACGGTGACGAGGGTGTCATAATTAAATATTTAAACGTACAGTGACATAGCAAACCGAAACATGTAAACAAACAGTTGGGGCGCACAACAGAATAGGAATTACTATTATAAGACGGTAAAACAACGCACTGGGTAAAGGTTTAAAATAAATAAAATCATGGAACCTTCAGGACGATCACAACATAATGTCAATGAATAAAAAATCTTTCATCTATTTACGTGTTTTCAGGGCCCCGGCAGCATCCGCACTTCTTCCGCCCGTAGTTGGAATCACGGCCGGCGCCTTAGAGTACTTGGCTAATAAGGGCTTCAGTTCGTCACTTGATGTAATTTTGTGCCGACTCCCATCGGAGGCCTTGATGTAGATGACGCCATCCTGAGTCCAACACGACCGCATACCAAAGTGCTCGCGCGCCTTCCCAAAGACAGTTTGCCGGGCCTTCGTCAAAAACTCCTTGACTGATATCTTGGTGCCTTTTAGTGAGGTTTTGGCCTTCCAAATTGAGGCCTTGATGTCGACCGTGTCGAACCTAACGAGAATAGGCCGAGCATGTTCCTTGCTTGGGGCCCCAAGTCTGTGACAGGCTTTAATGTGAGCTGCTGTGAGATTGTTGAGGGCAAGCTTAGATTTTAGCACATCTAAGATCACAGCCTTGCAGTCTTCACTCTCCACTTCAGCGAGTCCCTGGAACACCAACGCTTTCCGCCTGTGCCTGGTCTCCAAACCATCAATCTGTTTGGCACACTCGTTGATCTGACTTCTGAGCAGGCCAAACATGGAGAATATGAGCTCCCGGAACGTCCTAAATTCATCAGTGACTTTTGCCACTGTGCTAACTTTAGCGGGCCCAGCACCCTGGATCTGAGCTTCAAGTTCACTCATCTTCTTGATGAAGTTCTCCTCCAGGGATTTTTGAGCAGCAAGGACTTCAGCGTATTGAGACATACCTCGTTTTGTGTAGTGCTGACCAATAGTACAGTGACAGTGTAGTGATCAGCTGGCAGGTGGTATTTATGATAAGATTGTGTTACATAAATGTGTCACAAACGTAAGTACTAGTGTTTTATCACTTGTAGACTAGTTACTGGATTAAATTAATTAGTATTTTCACTAATTACAATTAATTATATTTTAAATAAAATTACTATAAAAAACGAACGACTTTTCTTTTTCACACCTACCCGCGAAAAAACGTAGCTAAAAAGTAGCTGTCATTGTCTAAGGAGGCGCGCGCTGCGTAGTCATGTGCAATGAGAATCTAAATTGCCCGCCATACCAAATATTTTTCCGTTTCCACTTTTGTTTTATTGCAACTGTATGAGTGAAGATAAAGTAGTGTATGCAATAGCAAATAATTAGGTATTAAAACACTCGCGTAATATTAATATCAAATTCGGCTTCGCCTCATTTGATAAACCTATGCTCGTGTTTTAATAACCCCTATTATATGACCATTGCATAAACTACTATTATCTACACCCATGCTATAAATCCTCTGTACAAGTTTCTGAAACAGTTAGCTTATTGCCAATATTAAAACAACCAGTGTCATAGTAACTATAATATCCAAACGAGTGTTATGCCGAGCAGTGGTGGCCCAGTGGCATCGGCCGCGACTTACAAGTTGTAGGTCGTGGGTTCGAGCCCAGGCAGGCGCTTTACTTTGCGTAAATTATTTCATCACCACTGCTCTCAAAACGGTGAAGGAAAACATCGTGAGGAAACCGGCATGTCCTAGAAACAAAAATTCGAAGACATGTGACATCCACCAACCCGCACTGGGCCCGCGTGGTGGATTACGGCCCATTTCTTCTCACAGAGAAGAGGCCTGTGTCCCAGCCTTAAATATTTTTTATAAATAACATGAATTTGAAATTATGTACTAATTGAACTATATTATTTAATAAGGCGGTCGGGCCTCTTTATAATATTATCTTATAGAAATATTAAATTACTTATTTTCTTTTGTCGATATCCATCTATAAAATCAATATCCGACCCGCCTACATCACTAATTGAGTAGCGAAGAACGTTTGAGAACAAAATAGTGAATAAATTCAAAAAATTTCGAATTCCGAAAGAGAAAGAAACTAAGGAGCATGCATGCGAGGATCCGGGAACAAGCTATAGCATTCCCCGTGGTTCTATAACGCGCGTTCGTATCGACTCCTTTACAATCTATGTTAGGGGGGTTTGGTTTCCGCACTTAGTCCCTCAAATGGACTTTTGTACGTGGGCCATGGCGGCCGTTGGGTGGTCATTCCAACCAGCCCACCTCCCTCCAGAAGTCAATTAGAGCTCCTGGTTTCTTCAGAACATCTGTGTAAGATCTGGGTGATTCGAGGGTTTGTGCTCTTATCTGTGTGACACTTGTGCATTCAAAAAGAACGTGCGCAACGGTTTCCTCAGCCTCCATGCATGCCCTGCACAGAGGACTGTCCGTTATGCCTATTGTGTGGAAGTGTTTGTTGAGTGAGCAGTGTCCCGTGATGGTCCCCGTCACCAGGTGGAGGCCATTCCTGTCCAGGCGTAAAAGACGCCTGGTAAGCCTACTATCCAAAGATGGCAGAGCTTCTTTGGATTGCCTACAGCCCGGTGCCGAGGCCCACCAGTTCTCCGCCTGTGTCTGGGTGAATTCCTGTAGCCGCCTGCGTATTTGGTTGAAGGGGATGGGTACAACAGGTTCGGGTCCATAGACCGTCAAGCTGGATCCGCGCCTCGCAAGCTCGTCAGCCGCGTCGTTGCCCAGTGATCCACTGTGTCCCTTTATCCATTGTAGTGTCACCGTGTTACGGCTAGATACCGTTATTTGTTCTAGCGCGTTGTGACATTCTAGTATTAGTTTTGATGTAATGTATTTTTTCCGTAAGGATTGGAGGACTGATGCGCTGTCGGAGAGAATCCGTATGTGGGTGTCCGTAACCCTCCTGGCTTCTAGGGCATGGACCGCTTGTATGATGCCAACACACTCCGCCTGATAGATGGTGTTGAACTCTCCTAGCGGTCTGGATATATTTATATTGAAATCGTATGAGAAGACTCCGACTCCGGTACCTGAGTCAGTTTTCGATCCGTCGGTGTATATTCTCATCTCTTTCGGGCCAGAGTAGTCACATTCTAACTCTGTGAGTATTATGTTGTAGAGCCTATGAAAGTGGTGTGATTTCGGGGCTTTGTCACATGGTGATGCTAACATCGGTTTACGCTTGATCGCATCATACTTTGTAGAATAGAATAGAATAGAATAGAAACTTTTATTTCGGACGCAAAAATCCATAGGGTGTTAGTAACATAGAAAAACTTATTGCCTAGTGTTAGTAAGATATACAAACTTATTACCTAGTGTTAGTAGCATAGAAAAACTTATTACCTAGTGTTAGTAACAATCAACCTCCGCACAAACTGCTGCATAATCGGAGAGCCGAAGCTCTCAGCTACAGTTTTCAGGATGCCGTTTTGACTGTCCCTCACTCTCCTCAGTAGCGACGCTGTTTGTTTTCGTATAATCGCGTAGAAACCGTCTGTACGAGCTTGCGCAAACATCTCCGACGCGCTACAGTAACGGGGCAGTCTCAACAACATCCTGAAAGCATTGTTATATTGGACGCGCAGGCCATCTAGCGATCTTTTAGTATAATTGACCCATAGACTGCCCGTGTACAGACTTTGGCAATAAGCCTTGAAAAGTGTTACTTTTACTAGGTCCGTACACCGCGAAAATCTACGAGACAACATATTGCTCCGGACCGCTAGTGCCCTACGCTCCCTCTCATTGTCCACATCGTCCCTGAGGTCGGCGGCAATAAAATGCCCCAGGTATTTAAAAGTGGTCACCCTATTAATTGGTGACCCGTTAAGAAGCAACTCTGGTCCTTCTCCACGGCGTTTGCCACCGACCTCAAAGACCATGTATTCACATTTTTTTACATTATATTTTAAACCATGTGCGGCAGCGTAGGCTTCACACGTCTTAAGCAGCTCTCTGAATGCTCCTGCCGACGGACCCAGCAGCACCATGTCATCTGCATAACTGATGTTGTTGGTTCTAACCCCATCAACACTGCATCCGACACGCATACTGCTGAGTGCGACTATGAGGTTATCCACGTACAGGTTGAAGAGCCTGGGAGACGTCAGACCCCCCTGCCTCACCCCGCACTCCAACCTATACTGCTCAGAGACTGTATCATCCCATTTCACATTGTTGCTCTGATTACCATACCAGTACTGAAAAAGTCCGCATATTTCCGCGGGTACACCCCTGTCTCCCATCTTTCTCCAGAGTACATCGTATGAGACAAGATCGAACGCCTTGGAGAGATCAAGGAAACAGGCGTACACCGGCGTCCCGCGATCTATATAATATTGAACATTATGCTTGAGACTTAAAATAGCACTTTCAGTTGATAGTCCGGGGCGAAACCCGAACTGTGCATCATGAAGATGTATGTAATTACTTAAGCAAGAATCAAGCATACCGTCCAACACCTTTGCTATTATTGTCGCAAGAGAAATGGGACGATAGTTACCTCTGACCGAGATGTCACCGGTTCTGTTCTTCACAATGGGAACCACGATGGTCTTCATCAGGTTAGCAGGTAGGTACGCGTGACTTATACACATTGTGAAAAACATAGCCAAGATTCGCGGCAGATGCACACCTGCGTGCTTTAGGTGCTCAATGCTGAGCCCATCATGTCCTGGAGATTTGCCTTTGCTCATACTATTTATGATTGTACGTACTTGCTTGGTTGAGAAACGTATCAGAGGTTTCGCACAACGACAGCTGGGCTCACCATCATTCACCAAAGTTGAGGGACCGAGTGGAGATTGAACTTTGAAATGCTCCTTGAACATATTCGCAATTTCCCTTTTGTCATTCATCCCTTCCACACACGCAGAGAGGCCAGGCTTCGCATCCAATTTACCAGTGGACTTCCAAAATTTACCAAAATTTTTATTAGCTCGTTGTTCTGCTAACCTATCCATAACAATTTGCTCAGCGTTATTTTGACAAAATTTCAGTCGAGTTTTAAAAACTTTTCGCTTCTCATGCATTTCATCATAAACCGGGCCAGACGAGGCGCGATTGTTCAGAATTCAGGTCTGAAAGCTACACCTGGCCTCGCGGTGTGCGTCTCTCACATACTCATTCCACCCACACACACGCCTACCCCGCCTCGGTCTTACAGCAGATGTCTTTTTAGATTGCTTAGCCGCCGCACATAAGGTTTCCACAATTTGCTCGTACAAATTATCCAGAACAACTCTATGCTCAGTCAAACCACATGATCCAGCACTGCACCCCTCAAACTCATGGGGGAAATCAACGTCTCGCAATTTACTGGTACATAATTTATTATAATTTTGCGTTTCTGACTGAGTTCTTTCACCCCAAATGACAGAATTGCGGCCCGCACACCCAATCACTAATTTAGGCCTCACAACCTCTAAGTCGCAATCTAGATGTATAGGTAGATGATCCGAAACGTAAACATCTTCAGAAACATCAACATTTGCAATTGCAGCTTTGCAGCTGACAGAGACACCACACAGTGATCTAACCATCTCCTACTTCCGTACACATCACTTCTAAAAGTGTAAGTATCACTATCAATCCCCCGTTTCACTACATCAGCACAAACCCAGGATTGGTCCGAACAAAAGTTCATTAATCTATACTTAATATTATAAAGAGGAAAGATTTTTTTGTTTGTTTGTTTTAACCGAATAGGCTCCGAAACTACTGGACCGATTTAAAAAATTCTTTCACCAATAGAAAGCTACATTATTCCTGAGTGACATAGGCTATTTTTTAATCCCGGAAACGGGTCCTGTGGGGTGGCCCACGGGAGCGAAGCCGCGTGGATCAGCTAGTTCTTTATAAAATATTTAATGGGGGTGAGCGTTGAAATCACCCAATATAAATACATTCTCTATAACACAGCTTGCTATGGTAGCACTAATCTCACTTAATACATCTGTAAATGTTGCTAAGTTGTCTGGACAATTTGTAGGCATGTACACAGAAAATACAATAATAGTACGACCCTTTGACGAGGCCGTGATGGCCACTAACCGAGGACTGCAACACTCAACAACAGAGACAGTCTCAAAAATGCCCCTCCTCCAGAGAATGGCAACCCCCCCATGAGGTCTTCCTCTCAACAACACCTCAGAAGTGTCTACAACCGATTTACCCGTATATTCAAAGTCAGGGCTTATAGTACCTCACATAGGAATGTCATGGGGAAGCAGCCAGGTCTCTTGTAGGGCCACCAAATCAGACCACTCACATATATCCTTTATATTATCTATGGATCGTTAAGCCGAGCTACAATTGAAACTAGTTAACTTAAGATACCTATTAATATTTTTTCTATACATAAATTATGACAATGAATTGACTTTAACTTTAGATTCCTGAGGTTTTGTTCGATACATAAAATGTACAAAACGCCTAAACACAATTCCATCAGGCCATACCTCGTTCTTTAAGAACAAGTCCGCCTTGTGTCTGGAAACATATAGTTTGTACGCATTATACTTTCTATTTGACTTCATATTAATCTTTTTTAATGTTACAGTTTCACTAGTCTTGTCTTTAATATAACTAATAATGTCATCTTCACTTGCTTCTATACTAACGTTGGAAATTAGCAACGGCACTTTGATATCCGCGGCCCGAAACCTACCCTCCGGCGCAGTTATAGCCGTTCCCTTCCGACTATTCAAACTGTTTTGTTTATAACGCTTTTTCTGCACTAACTTCCATTCAGAGTCCACAATCATACTATCACCTACCGTTTGTTCACTACTCACGTTAGCATCACGCAAACTCGCACACCGTACCGTCGCTGACGAAGCCCACATCTCACTCGATACCGATTCGCGTGATGTCGCCTCGACCACAGTACCAGTAGCTCGCCGTCCGCTAGTAGGGGACCGTGACGTCTTCTCTTCGATCTCGCTCGCACTCGCCATATCGGCCGTCCCCTCTCGCTCGTCTACGCACAAACTGTTGTCTTTCGCATTATTTTGTTCTTGCAAAACAGAGATGCAGTTATTCACACTCTTATCAGGTGTTGATGACGCGTTCCTCGCCGGCCGGCCGTTGACCTTTGTATCAGCTGTTACTTGTGAATACTTAATCGGCACATATTGTAAGCCTATGGGATCACTATCTAAAGTAATACTGTTTTGCAAACATGCTCCTCGTCTCTTGTTTACATTCATGTCCATCGTGTAATTGTTAATTAACGATGCATGCTTCATATTTTCTACTTCTAGCTTAAATAGAACAAATTGTTCCATCGTGACAGTATTTTCTTCTAAAACACTAACCTTATTTTGCAACTTAAGTATGTCCTTTAACAATCTGGTGACATCCACATGATCGAAAGAGACTGGGGGTAGTTTGTGCAACTCCTTCGCCACAAATATCGGAAAAAGCTCGGGATTTGTTCCTTTCAGCAAACAAATCATATCATCTAGGTCCCGAGACATTTTCTTCTTGCCATCCTTTCGTCGCACAGGCATCTTCTTCCGGCTAGGTACCGACTCAAACAGCAGAGTCTTGGCTTTCACTATTTCAGCTGCCGAGAAAGACGAAGTACACAACTGATGCACACTTTCTTCATCCATAAAGTCGTTCTCCAGGACTTGACAGTCCGGGAAGTGAGTTTCGAGAAGGACCTTGCTGGTTTCATAGTCGGTTTGTGTGTATGAGTTGTCGGGTTTTTTCAGCGCGCCGAGGGATCGGTCCTGATCAGTTGATAGGATTTTCCGTTCCCTTGCGGCCTCATTATTCGTTTCAATGGATTCACAGAATTTCCGCCATGCCATCCTCCTGGCGGTCTAGTCTGTTTTTTGTATGCATATTGGGTCTCTTTGTATATCTCCCAGTCTTCCGGGAGTCTCGTGTTTTTGCTCTGTTAAATTGCTTACGCAGCGTCTCTCTGAGTTTACCAAGTTCAGCGTTCCACCAGGGGTTCCTCTCATTCCTGCTTTGTGGCGCTTTTGATTTACAGCATGCGTGGTAAGCTTCTGTTAGGTATTTGGATAATTGCGTTACGGTGTGTTCTAATTGTGCTTGGTCTCTTGGTACCCAGTGCTGGATGTCCAGCTACTAGTGATGCCAGAAGACTTTTGAACCCGGGAACGTTGGTACGTCTCGGGTTTCGCCTTGGTGCGGGTTTTTTGGTGTTTGTGGTTAGTGTAAAGCGGATCCTTCTGTGGTCTGAGCAAGAAGGCTCGTCCGATACGTGCCAATTAGTAATAAGGTTTGTTGCGTTTTCTGTGGCAAGTGTTAAATCTATGATCGTTTGTCCCCGGGCAGTGACCCAAGTGGGTTCTGTGCCGCGGTTAACAATGTTAAGATTAGTAGAGAATAAAAAGGTGGATAGTACCTCTCCTCTGGGGTTCGGTGTGACACTGCCCCAGAGCGCGTGGAGGGCGTTTGAATCGGTACAGATGATCAGGTCCAGACCGGCGCGCTCACAATGCTGCACCAGGTCAGCCAGCTCCTTTGGCGGGCAATCTGTGTCCTCACCTGGTATGTATGCCGAGGCCAGTACGACATTCGGAGCGCTGTCTTCGGTATGGAGCCTGACAGCTGTCAGGTCTCTGGAACAGAATTGAGTTAGTGACGTAAAGGGTATTTCTTTGGGTATTTAGATGCAGGTTCTTGGCTTTTCCGAGCCATGTGTGTTGAGAATTATCTTACCTCCGATGTTACCGAGGCCGCATATTCTATTATTTTCATTCGAAGTTCATTCGAAGCTCTCTGCCCACATTTCCTCTTAACGGCAACACTGTGCTTGACGAATTCATATGTATGTAAGCTATTAATTTATATACAACTAGCTGTTCCCCGCGGCTTCGCTCCCGTGGACCACCCCACAGGACCCGTTTCCGGATAAAAAAATAGCCTATGTCACTCGGGAATAATGTAGCTTTCTATTGGTGAAAGAATTTTTTAAATCGGTCCTGTAGTTTCGGAGCCTATTCGGTACAAACAAACAAATCTTTCCTCTTTATAATATTAGTTCAGATATAGATAATTATACAGTATTTTTTTCGGTTTGATGATAAAGTTAAAATATTTGCACTTGTTCATATAGTCTCTGTCATTTACTTAAAGCAAATAGTAAGTAAAGAAATAATATTTAGTTTTGCTGTAACAGCTGGTTTTCAATCTTTGTTATGTCTCAAGGTTGTAATATATTTAATTAAAATGGCGCGCAAAACTTGTGGTAACAATTGAATAGGAAGCTATCGATCCTTTACAAGAGTCCGTAAATAAGGTCTCTATGTCTACAGATGCCTGTAAAGGAGGTAATGCCTTATCTTTGAAGATTAGGCCAAATGCAAATGACTGTATCCGTGTCTCGTAATGAATCGCATGTTAATTTGTTCCTTATTATCTCCAGATTACGGTGCTATAATTATTTTTATCTACACTCACAACGTAATGTTCCAAATATGAATTAAAAAAATATTGTATAAACACGTACTTTATATTCATGGATAGGTATAATTAAAAAAAAAAAACCATTACAATGCAACATTTTCCTTCGATTTTTAAACAACTACATCATAAAATAACTTTTTAATTTTTATAGCACACTTTTACTTTTTAATTTATTGGCGCTTATGGGCTCATTGAAGTAGCTGTCATTGTCTAAGGAGGCGCGCGCTGCGTAGTCATGCGCAATGAGAATCTAAATTGCTCGCCATACCAAATATTTTTCCGTTTCCGCTTTTGTTTTATTGCAACTGTATGAGTGAAGATAAAGTAGTGTATGCAATAGCAAATAATTAGGTATTAAAACACTCGCGTAATATTAATATCAAATTCGACTTCGCCTCATTTGATAAACCTATGCTCGTGTTTTAATAACCCCTATTATATGACCATTGCATAAACTACTATTATCTACACCCATGCTATAAATCCTCTGTACAAGTTTCTGAAACAGTTAGCTTATTGCCAATATTAAAACAAACAGTGTCATAGTAACTATAATATCATCCAAACGAGTGTTATGCCGAGCAGTGGTGGCCCAGTGGTATCGGCCGCGACTTACAAGTTGTAGGTCGTGGGTTCGAGCCCAGGCAGGCGTTTTACTTTGCGTAAATAATTTCAACACCACTGCTCTCAAAACGGTGAAGGAAAACATCGTGAGGAAACCGGCATGTCCTAGAAACAAAAATTCAAAGACATGTGACATCCACCAACCCGCACTGGTCCCGCGTGGTGGATTACGGCCCATTTCTTCTCACAGAGAAGAGGCCTGTGTCCCAGCCTTAAATATCTTCTATATACATAAAAGAAAGTCGTGTTAGTTACACACTTTATAACTCAAGAACGGCTGAACCGATTTGGCTGAAAATTGGTAGGGAAGTAGCTAAGAATCAGGAGAAGGACATAGGATATTTTATTATATTTTTATCCCGTTTAGGGTAGGGTAGGTATGTAGGTAGGGTAGGGTAGGTAGGGTAGGGTAGGTAGGGTAGGGTAGGTAGGGTAGGGTAGGTAGGGTAGGGTAGGTAGGGTAGGGTAGGTAGGGTAGGGTAGGTAGGGTAGGGTAGGTAGGGTAGGGTAGGTAGGGTAGGGTAGGTAGGGTAGGGTAGGTAGGGTAGGGTAGGTAGGGTAGGGTAGGTAGGGTAGGGTAGGTAGGGTAGGTAGGGTAGGTAGGGTAGGGTAGGTAGGGTAGGGTAGGTAGGGTAGGGTAGGTAGGGTAGGGTAGGTAGGGTAGGTAGGGTAGGGTAGGTAGGGTAGGGTAGGTAGGGTAGGGTAGGGTAGGGTAGGTAGGGTAGGGTAGGGTAGGGTAGGGTAGGGTAGGGTAGGGTAGGTAGGGTAGGGTAGGGTAGGTAGTGTAGGGTTGTTAGGGTAGGGTAGGTAGGGTAGGTAGTGTAGGGTTGTTAGGGTAGGGTAGGTAGGGTAGATGAATGTTTGGTGTTTTTATGGCAAAACAAAGTTTGCCTGGTCAGCTAGTTTATTATAAATAAAATAAATTTGAAATTATGTACTAATTGAATTATATTATTTAATAAGGCGGGCGGGCCTCTTTATAATATTATCTTATAGAAATATTTAATTACTTATTTTCTTTTGTCGATCCATCTATAAAATCAATATCCGACCCGCCTACATCACTAATTGAGTAGCGAAGAACGTTTGGGAACAAAATAGTGAATAAATTCAAAAATTTTCAAATTCCGAAAGAGAAAGAAACTAAGGAGCATGCATGCGAGGATCCGGGAACAAGCTATAGCATTCCCCGTGGTTCTATAACGCGCGTTCGTATCGACTCCTTTACAATTGACGTCTTTCATATTTATGTAGATTATTTATTGCAGCTTATTTACGTTGGTTGTTTGTTCCTATCATAGAATAATTTGATTTTACTTTTTGGTAGTTGAGAAGGTTGTTTGAAGTATTCAAATTATTAAGTGACGCTAGTTATAAATCTTTATTACAAACGCTGACCCAAATACTGGTGGTACTCAAATAAATAATAATTATTTTTTCTAACTTCAATTGTAAAGTTGGATTTAATAACTCCTTAAGTTACATCCTATGTGGGCTCATTTTTAGACGTCGTGAGCCGCTGAAACCGTTTTAATGTTTATGTAATAACAAAAAACTATCTTCTTACTCCGCATTATTATGCAACTACGGAACCCTATTAATGCACGTGGCCCGACACGCACTTGACCTTATCTTTATGAATGGAGGGAATCTTAGGGCTTGTAGTGGGCACAAAGGGCTTGCAAACATAAAAAAGAGTAACCGTGGAGTTTCTTGCCGGTTCTTCTCCATAGGAAACGACCAACCCGAACCGTGCACCTTTTGTCGACGTTTTATAAGTGCCCATGTAGGCCTATGTGAAATGAAAAACATTTAATTTGATATCGAAAAATATTCAATTGCAAACCATAGAGTAATAATAATTATAATCGGGAATATCATGCTAAAGCAAAGTGTGAATGAGTGGAAAATTGTACTGTAAGAAGGTACTTACCGTAAACGAGATACGTCTAAACTCTAAACGTTTCAATTCCCAGTGAATATTTTAAACTTATCTTGAAATAGAACTGAACTTGATAGTTAGACTAGATTTATTTGACTTGTTCTATAGTCTGATAGCAGATAGTGCGGAATTGGATTCAGTTCTGGTTTGCTCTTCGGAGTATAACGGGAACTATTGTTCAATGAGGTAGAACTATGAAGGTGCAGTTTCTGGGAACTTTGCTATAGAGAGAGAAATGTACCTAATGGAAATTATAAGGATTTACAGGATTATATTTCAAGTGTAACTGCGAACAAACATAGACGGGAAATGCCTAGTTGTCTAGTTATAGAATAACTTAGGTTACGAAGCGTGTCTACTACTAGATAAATTATATAGTTTAAAAAGCAAGAAATAAAAAAAATATTGGGGAATTTGGAAAAAAAAAATTAAATTTTTTCGGGCTTTATCTAATGTGGAAAGACATATACTTATTTTAGTTTTTTATTTGGTCAGCTTACTATTATCACAGATAATATAATACTAACATACAGATGCCTCATCCCATACAAAGAAACCGTGCCGACGTAACTAGCGTTTTTCATCTGATTAATCTTGTTATTTTTGTAAGTACATCAATCGTGTTCGATCCCGTTTCACGGCAATAGATGGTGTTAGCAGCGACTTGCAAGTAAAAGGGTTTACTAGGTTCGTGAATATTTTTTTCTTTAAATACAGTGACGGCTCGTTTTATAGTATTTTTTGCACGTTTTTACAGTTTTTTTGCACCAAAATGTAAATTCAAACAATCGAGTGGAATGCCTCAGAAATTAAAAAATGCGCCATCTATTGGCATCATTTTTAAATGATCCGTTAAAATAACCTTTGAAATGTGAATTAAGAGCCCAATATTCCATTATTTTGTACTTAGGAGAGTTGATTAAACAAGAACATACAATTTTTATGTTCAATGCCAAAAAATTTTAGTTTTACACACAATTCTATTGAATTGTGTATACATGTCGCGCCATCTAGTAAGATTTATTTGAACCAACTTTTCTTTATTAGCAAATGAAGACCCCGTGCTATTAGGAATAGCCTATATTTCATTAACCCCCGACGGAAACACTCCTCTTGGGTGTTCTAATTGTATAGATATATTTGTGTATAGACAGTTGTCTGTGGCATCATAGCTTCTAACCGGATGAAGCGATTTGATTTAATTTATTTTTGTTTGGAAGGTGACTTCATCGAGAGTGTTCTTAGCTATGTTTGTAGAAAATCGGTTCTACCGTTCAAAAGTTAAGGGCGTTATACTGTTTGAATCGGGGTATTTTCGCAAGATATCGTGTCATAATAACTTGTTCGATAGGTTGTCGATCGAAGCGTTATTATATATGTCGCATCAAGGCTGGCCGATAGATGCAAACCATCGTGCAATCAGGATGTATTCCTTTAGGTTAAGACATCGTGTGTTGGCAGGTCAGTGGGTGCAATCGTGAAAATGAAATCACACAAGTTATTCGATACACTGGGTTTATTCAAATAGTCACAACTTACAGTTACAATCTTGCTTACTAATATTACGGATCGACAGTGATTCTACAACGTGTTAGCTCTGGGGCTGTCAGTACTCAACTGCCATCTTCTACTGTCCCCACCACGCAAGTGGTTAGAAAAAGCGCGCCAATGCGTAGTTGTTTCTTTCTTTGCCGCCAGATGGTGTGCTTGCGATTTGTTTTGACGTCCGTACCATAGACTAAATCCGACATATAAATCTTGTAGTTTAAAAAGCATGAAATAAAATGTGTCTTAAAATGTTTATACTAGTAACCTATCCACCAACCTATGTAGGTCAATCGATTTCCCTAGCCTTTTCCCAACAATTTTGGGGTCGGCGGTTAAACCATTGTAGAAAGACTAACTGGATGCACGGAGCGACACCAGTCTAAATGGAGCGACTGCTTATCTGACCTCAACAACCCAGTAACTGGTTAACACGATGTTAAATTCGTCAGTATTTATTAAAAAATAAAAATTGTATCTAGAGTTGACCCAACTTACCATGGCGGCATTTTTTGGGATGAATGAGGTCTACCTTTTGAATCAAGTTTTATTTTTAGGGTTCCGTACCCAAAGGGTAAAAACGGGACCCTATTACTGAGACTTCGCTGTCCGTCTGTCTGTCTGTCTGTCTGTCTGTCTGTCTGTCTGTCTGTCTGTCTGTCTGTCTGTCTGTCTGTCTGTCTGTCTGTCTGTCTGTCTGTCTGTCTGTCTGTCTGTCTGTCTGTCTGTCTGTCTGTCTGTCTGTCTGTCTGTCTGTCTGTCTGTCTGTCTGTCTGTCTGTCTGTCTGTCTGTCTGTCTGTCTGTCTGTCTGTCTGTCTGTCTGTCTGTCTGTCTGTCTGTCTGTCTGTCTGTCTGTCTGTCTGTCTGTCTGTCTGTCTGTCTGTCTGTCTGTCTGTCTGTCTGTCTGTCTGTCACCAGGCTGTATCTCATGAACCGTGATAGTTAGACAGTTGAAATTTTCACAGATGATGTATTCCTGTTGCCGCTATAACAACAAATACTAAAAACAGTATAAAATTAATATTTAAGGGGGACTCCCATACAACAAACGTGATTATTTTGCAGTGTTTTGCGATAATGGTACGGAACCCTTCGTGTGCGAGTCCGACTCGCACTTGGCCGGTTTTTTCTACTAACATAGCTATAAAATAAGACTAATATCGTCTTATACCCTTAGGAAAATACAGACATGTTATTTTAGAAATACTCTTATGATACTATGAAGGGTTAAAATAGCCTAAATCATTACCCCTGTATCTCCCCATCAAGTATTGACATCTTCCTACCAAACATAACCAAAGTTTCGGACAAAAATACGTAGGCAACATCAGTATTGTATACTTACATGTCAGTGATATTCTTATCAACCCCAACTTAGAGAAGTCACAGAAAAACTTTAGCGAACACTGGATTATGTCGTCCATGACTTTGCTGACAATTGTCGAGTGGGGTGAGAACACCAAAACAAGTCCATTCGGAGGGTATAAAAACATATTGCGAACATTAACTCAGTTGCAGAGTGGGGCAGTGTTCAGTTATGTGTTGGGAGCCGTAAACTTGACGAAGTTATACGGGAGTTACAATGTGGGGAATGTTGTCTGTAGGTATTTCTTTTTTTATTGATTAAATTAGAATGTATTAATTTATTTGGTTCTCATGTTTGACATCTATGCAATTTGTAATTTAATTATTTTTCTTTGACATTTGTAATTTGATTTTTATTGTATTGTGGATAATTTTTGATTCAGTATTTTTTGACATCGGAGTTTATTGTTCTGTTTAAATAGAGTGTATTAGAATCATTATGATAACAAAATTTGCATGCCGAAGTTAGTAGGCGGAATATGAAGAACAATTGTGTGTTTATTTTAAGATCTGTACAATACCATATTTCAGGCAAATAAATGAATCTATCTATCTATCTATCTATCTATATGAGTATGAAGGGGTTTTCGCTGCTTTGTTGTTCGTCAGTTGTTTTCGGGACCTGTTTTAAAAGAATTTGCTTTTTTGAGTATGATAGCGATGTAGGAGAGATCTTTAACGCCTATGTAGCCTGGCGTTATATTTGGTTGCTTTCTTTTCAGTTAAATTTTAATTAATTCTAACCTCCAACGAAAAACGAGAGATGTTATAAGTTTGATAAAAATCGATTCAGCCGTTCAAAAGTTATGGGCTATTAACTTTTTGAATCGGCGTATTTTCGCGATATCGTGTCATAATTAGGTGTTCGATAGATTGTTGATCGAAGCATGTCAGCTACTAGATAAATTATGTAGTTTAATAAGAAAGAAAAAAAAAAAGTCAAGGCATTTTGGCAATGTTTAATTTAAATTTTTCGGGCTATAAATAAGGTGGAAAGACATACTTATTGTTGATTTTTTCATTGGTCAGCTTGGCATATTAGCAACTAACTCTCGAGTCAAGGTTTTGGCGCAAGTGGGCCTTCGTCGAATAAGATTTGGAAGTACTTGCACAAATGCCATACTTGCTTGTGGTATTGGCAGCGACTTACAAGTTGTAGGTCGCGGGTTCGAGCTCAGGCAGGCGCTTTACTTTGTGTAAATTATTTCATCACCTCTGCTCTCAAAATGGTGAAGGAAAACATCTGTATCGTGAGGAAACAGGCATGTCCTAGAACCAAAAATTCGAAGACTTGTGACATCCACCAACCCACATGCATCATATAATGCGATGGGCTTGGGAATTACAATAACAGAGAAATCACTTTTATGCAAGGATAAACTTCTATATAAATATTTTTCATTTTTCTTTCTTTTAACTTTATTTAGGTATATGAAAATTGACGTGTGACATCGACCAAACCGCAATGCGCGCACGTGGTGGATTACGGCCCATTCCCTCTCACAGAGAGGAGGCCTGTGTCCCAGCAGTGGGAACATTAATAAGCTGATGATGATGATGGTGATGACTTGCACAAAAATACTTATTTTCATATCATCATAATCATTATCATTTCAGCCGAAAGAACATAGGCCTCCCCCGAGCGTCGCCACATTGATCGGTTCTGTGTAACTTTATTTTCTTCTTAATTTTCATATCATCATCATCATCAGCATTTTAACTTTAATATTGATATTTTATTAAATACAAATTTGTCAATTCAATTTCAACATCTCCTTTTGAACTATAATCTTAAACCGAGTATAAAACAAGCTACGCGTTTATCAAGTGGAACATGTATTGATAACATTATACATAATCTAAGGGGTGGTACAGCTGAAGTTTTGGAATTGGCACTATCAGACCACACAGCCCAACTTTTTAAGTGTCCTGTAAAAAAGACTTGTTCTATTGATCATTGGTATGTTATAAGTCGTGATTACAGCTGTGAGAACATACATAAATTTATTGAAGCTATGAGTAATCTTAGTTTTTCTGAAGTATTCAATAGTAGCGATCCAGAAATAGCATTTAATTCTTTCCACGATTTATTTATACTTTTTTACGATTTGTGCTTTCCCACCATAAGAAAAAAGATTTGCGCTCGGAAAACCCCCCAATGGATGTCTAAAGGTATCAGAAGTTGCAGTAAGCGGAAAAGAGAAATGTTATGGCAATACAGACGGAAACCTAATATTGAAAATAAGCAATTACTGAGACAATATTCACGACGGCTAAAAAGAGTTATACAATTGACAAAAAAATCTCAAAACAGTTATGTCATTAATAATGCAGAAAACAAAACTAAAGCTACGTGGAAAGTAATTAATGGATGTAAATTGAACTTTCCGTCTGAGTCTATTAGTCATTTACTCATTAATGATAAAAATATAAATGCTCCTAAAGAAATAGCCACAGCATTTAATGATTATTTTATAGATTCAGCACGTTCTACAGTGAATCAGAACAATAATGCTAAATCGTATATTGATTATCATCCTAAATCCTTATTTATGGCACCAACCGATCCGAACGAAGTATTTAAAATTATTAATTCATTGAAAAATACCAATAGCGCAGGTTACGACGCGATTACTACTAAGATACTCAAGTCGGTGTCACATTTGATTGCACCAATACTTAGTTTTATAATTAACCTTTGCATAGAGCATGGTCACTTTCCAAATTTATTGAAAATGACTGTTATTAAGCCACTTTACAAGAAAGGCGATAAAGCGAATATTGCAAACTATCGTCCTATAGCATTAATACCAATCATTTCTAAGGTCTTTGAGAGGGTGATTTTCAATTCTCTCTACTCATTTTTTGAAGTAAACAATATACTTGCCGAAGAACAAAATGGTTTCCGGAAAAACAAAAATATTAATAAGGCAATTTATGTATTAATATCTGACATACTCAATAATGTTGACCAAAAAAACCCGATCGCAGCAGTATTCATGGATATGTCCAAAGCATTTGATCACGTGGACCATGAAATACTGCTGGGAAAGTTGGAACGGTACGGTGTTAGGGGAAATGTATTAAAACTAATAAAAAGTTATTTAAGTGGAAGAAGACAAGTCACAATCATAAATAGGATTTCCTCTACATCTAAGATAGAAGTTGCTCATGAGTCTACAGTAAGATATACAGTGTGTGGTGTACCCCAGGGAAGTGTCCTTGGACCTTTGTTATTTCTCATTTACATTAATGATTTACCAGGATGCATTGAGTATCGAACTGTTTTATTTGCCGATGATAGTACACTCATTATCCCATGTAAATGTTTGGAATCATTCGAATGCGACATAAATTATTCAATAGATTGCATAATAAAATGGCTACATAAAAATAAACTAAAAATAAACTTAGACAAAACACAGATCATGCTATTTCAACAAAGAACAAGACAGGTTAAATTAAATATATTGTATGAAAACCAAAGAATAGCTGAAACCAATACTGCTAGATTTCTTGGACTCCAATTGGACAGTAAACTTGACTGGAAGTGTCATGTTGAAAATGTTTGTAGAAAACTAAACCAGTACTCATATGCGCTGTATAATTTATCTAAAATTGTAAATGAGTCCATAGTTCTGACAGCATACAAAGCCTATGTTACATCAACATTACGTTTCGGACTAATATACTGGGGTAATAGTACTGATAAATTAATTGCATTTAGGGCGCAAAAGAAATGTGTACGTGCTATGTTCAGACTGAAAAAGACTGATAGTTGTGCTCCGTTATTTAAAAAATATAAGCTTCTTACCCTGCCATGTTTGTATATATATGAGACAGCAGTATTTGTGAAATGTAACCTTCACTTATTTCAAACATTTAGATCGAAACGACGCAACAACGATATATGTGCTGCGCCACATAACACTGCACTCTACTCAAAAAGTTTTTTGGGAATGGCACCGAAGATCTATAACAAGATGCCTACAGTAATAAAAGTACTGGACGACATAAGTAATTTCAAAAAAGCTCTTTTTAAACTACTGGTAGATAAAACGTATTATACAATAGACGAGTTCCTATCTGACAATTTTAATATAATTATTTAATACTAATTGATAATATCAGGATGTTCTTATATTAATCTTCTTTACATTGTGACATACCTACTTGACTGATTTGGATTTTAATATAATGATTTTGACATGATAGACAAATATTGAATTTAATGTAATAACTTATTTTATTTAATCTGTTATTGTATTATTTAATCTAATGACTAATATTATTGTAACGTATTGTTTGTACGCCCTGTGGGTAGAATGTAGTGATACTTTAAAGATATGGCCTAAGCTTGTTAACACCTGTAACTAACGACACCTACATTGACAAATAAATGGATTTGATTGATTTGATTTGATAACGTTGCCACTGCTAGGACACAGGCCTCCTCTCTGTGAGGAGGGAATTTGCCATAATTCACCACTCCAGCAACCCGCAATGGGTCCACCATTGCGGGTTGCTGGATGTCACATGTCAATTTTCATATACCTAAAGAAAACTAAAAAGAAAAAAATTACTTATCAATTCCCAAGCCCATCATATAACATGATGCATCTACCTTTTATGTACATAGTTTTTTTGTCTTTAGCGCAGGGAGGCCATGGGAAGCATTTGGCTCAATTTCCGGTCCAAGGAAAAATTAATGAAGACCGAATATTGCCTGAAACCTTCCTGTATAGCTACCGTAATCGAATATGTTGCGATATTTTGCAAATTATTTATTGGAAGCCGAATAATTAAATCGCGATATCCGATGTTTATATTTTGCATAAAATATACGAGCGAACTCGGCTCCCGTCATCATGGCAGAAGCTAGTATTTTCCTTAATATTATTCATGCGAAAGTTTGGATGGATGGATGAATGTTTGTTACTCAATCACGCCAGAACGGCTGAAGGGATCTGGCTGAAATTTGGCACAAAGATAGATTATTGTCTGGAATAGCGTATAGGATACTTTTTATCCCGGGAATATTTGCCCTCGGGATAGTTGGCCTGCGTGGTGGATTACGGCCCATTCCCTCTCACAGAGAGAAGGCCTGTGTGTGTCCCAGCAGTGTGAAAATTAATAGGCTGATGATGTGATGTGTGGGATAGTTTTCGACGGTCACCCGGGCAAAGCCGCTGGCAGATGCAAGTAACATACACATATAGTACAAAAAAAAAAAAAGTTTTTATTGAGCTAGACAAAAGTTCACAATTTTGATTATTAATGACTTAAAACTACTTGCGTTTACAATATTTGTCGGAGGGATCATCTGCAGCCGAACTAGGTGAGAGCCTGTATTTCGGCATGCAGCTCCACCCATAGAAACATTGACGCAATAAACTTAGTATATAAATAAAAAATAAAAGTAGCCAAATAAAATTTTTTTCAATAAAATCGAAATCACAATAATACATTAATATACAATAAACTAGATCAAAATAATAATAAATTGGGAATAAAATAGTTAAAATTAAAATCAGATTGTAAAATTTAACGTAAAATTTAAACTATAATCGAAATCACAATAATTTAAGTACAATTTAAGAATGAAAAAAAAAAAATATTTTCCAGTCGCAAAACCCAAATAAAAATCGTAATCACAATAGTTCAAATATATTAGATTGGATAAAAATAAAATCTGAGAATTAAATTATAAAATTAGGATTAATATAAAATTGTGAAAGTCGTAAATAATCAGATCATAAAGATGTCATTTCTGTTTTTTTATAATTTGGTTTGTAAAGGGTAATTTCTGGAAGCCCCGAATTATTTCACTGTTATTGAAGCTACACTCAGTGTGAGTGTGTATTTTAATCCCGGAAAAAAGTTAAGGTACCTGTAAGATAGCCCAGGAGGCGAAACCACAGGAACAATCTTACTAAACAAAGAGTATAAAATATTGTCTTATTTTAAACAATTCTCATCATCATTATCAGTCATCCACTGCTGGGCAGAGGCCTCCCCAAAGTGCTGTTATATCGATCGATCCTGTACGTCTCGCATCCAGCGTATTCCCGTATTTACCAGGTCATCGGTTCACCTAGAGGCCTTCCAACGCTGCGTCTTCCAGTACGCGGTCAAGATTCCAGAACTTGTCAGCTCTTCTATCCCTTCAATTGCTCGCTGTAGTGCCCTGCCTACTGCCACTTAAATTTGGCAATTCTTCAGACTATTTCGGTGACCCTGGTCCTCCTGCAGATGTGTTCCTTTCTGATTCGATCAAAAGAAAACTCTTAGTATAGCCTTCTTCATTGCCTTTGGGTGACTTTAAGCCTTCTGATGAGGCCCATTATGAGCGACGTACTCGTATAAAAATCACATCTATACATCTATACAAATAAATAAAATTGAAGTGTCTCTATGTATTATCAAAATAATAACGTTTTATTGAGTGCACGTGAAAGTATATACGGTACTAACAATAAATAAGCAATTTTTAAGATTTTTGTCTGTCTCTCTGACTGTCTGTTTGTACCGGGTAATCTCCGAAACGGTTCGACCGATTTGACGGGTCTTTCACTGGTAGATAGCTGATGTAATAACGAGTAACATAGGCTACGTTTGATCACGAGAAAATTCATAGTGCCGGCGGGAAACTAAAAAAATAAAAATATATTTAATACGAGTTTGACGCGGACGAAGTCGCGGGCAACAGCTAGTCCTACTTCCTACTATAATATTATAAATGCGAAAGTTTGTGAGGATGTATGTTTGTTACTCTTTCACGCAAAACTACTGAACGGATCTGGATGAAATTTGGCACAGACATAGATTATAGTCTGGAAAAGCACATAGGATACTTTTTATTCCCTTGGGATAATTTTCGAAATTCACGCAATGTTATAGCCGACATAGCCCGAAGAATTGCCAAACTCAAGTGGCAGTGGGCAGGGCACATTGCTCGCAGAACGGATGGCCGATGGGGCAGAAAGGTTCTGGAGTGGCGACCGCGAACCGGAAGACGTTGCGTTGGAAGGCCTCCCACTAGGTGGACAGATGACCTGGTGAAGGTTGCGGGGATCCGCTGGTTGCGAGACGCACGGGACCGGTCAATGTGGCGACGCTTGGGGGAGGCCTATGTCCAGCAGTGGACGTCTTTCGGCTGATATGATGATGATGATGATGACGCAATGTTACCATTTAAAACCCAAACCACTCTACATAATAATTAGAGTAACAAAACCGTACAGTCACTAACAGTATTTATTACCGCACTTAACATACTAAATACTTATAACAAAATGTTATGGGTATTTAGTAAGTGAACAAATTGTTTGATAATAATAAGATTGTAACTTTACATTAATAACATCGTAACTATTCATGGAAATCCATGAACAATTTTTATTTTTTTATTTATTTGTAAAACAATGGTTTAACTATGACTATACAATGTCCTTACCCGGATCACAGCGATGTGGCGGAGTAATTCGACGCCTAAGTGTACTTTTATTTTGTATATAGTGTTAGTAGTTAGTTTAAGTATAATTTTGCATAGTTTACTTTTGTTTAGTGTTTAAGTATGTACAATATTTAATTCTGACTTCGTTTAAGTATTGGCCTAGTTGGTTTGGTCAACTGATGTCTGTGAAAGGGTTGCCATGGTGACGAATAATAAGGGGTAATGAAGTAGGGACGAAGGGTGGTCGAGCACGTATTTAGGAACTTGCCAAACCTATCTAAGTTAGGTAACATTAGTTGTTTGTTTATATGTTTATCAAAGTCTTGTGAAGGAATTTTGGTAGTCAATTCAAAACCCTAAATATTACGGTTTTGAATTGACTACGAAAATTCATTCACTGATAAAAGGCTTCATTATCGCTAAGTCAGATATGCTTATTTCATTCTGTTGAAATGCATGGTTTTGATTATAGTCGATTGAAAAATGTATAGACGTGACAATCTAAAGCTGGGTCTAAGGGTTCCCCTTCGCGAAGCCCGTCGCGGTGTCGTCGTTCGCGGCGTACGAGGCTCGTAAGTCGGTCCACATTGAACGAATTTGTGCTCGGCTCGTGCTCGGCTCGTCTAGCGTAGACCCAGCCACAGATAATATAATACTAGCATACAGATACCTCATCCCATACAAAGAAACCGTGCCGACGTAACTAGCGTTTTTCGTCTGCTTAATCTGGTAATTTTTTGTACATCGAACGCATTCGGTTCTGTTTCACGGTTATAGACAGATGGTGTTAGCAGCGACTTGCAAGTAAAAGGGTTTAATAGGTTCGTGAATATTTTTTTCTTTAAATACAGTGAAGGTTTGTTTTCTAGTATTTATTTGCACGTTTTTACAGTTTTTTTTTTACACCAAAATGTGTTAAAATGCAAGCTTTAACAATCGAGTGGAATGCCTCAGAAATTAAAAAATGCGTCATCTATTGGCATCAATTTTAAATGATCCGTCTAATAATCTTTGAAATGTGAATTAAGAGCCCAATATTCCATAATTTTGTACTTAGGAGAGTTAATTAAACAAGAACATACAATGTTAGTGTTCAATTCCAGAAAATGTTAATTTTACACACATTCAATAACAGATGGAGGTGCATATCACGCCATCTAGTAAGATTTATTTGAACCAAATTTTCTTTCTTAGCAATGAGACCCCGTGACCCAGCTTAAGAAGTCGGTTTTGACAGCTTTTAAAAATGCTTAATAATAATTAAACTTGATGCTTACGAATGATACTCGTTGTTATAGATTGGTAACATAGTAATTAATCAGGATTATGAATCAGATTTTTAATTATTTTTCGTGTAAAGTTATCGCGGCATGTACAATGAGTAACGTCATCGGACTTCTTAGATTGTCACGATCATTGTGGATATATAAAACTTCGATCAACATGCTTCTAACTTGTCTAATGAACCAAATATTATGTTTTTAGGGTTCCGTACCCAAAGGGTAAAAACGGGACCCTATTACTAAGACTCCGCGGTCCGTCTGTCTTTCTCTCTGTCCGTCTGTCACCAGGCTGTATCTCATGAACCGTGATACCTAGACAGTTGAAATTTTCACAGTTGATGTATTTCTGTTGCCGCTATAACAACAAACACTAAAAATATAATCATATTTTTTTTGCGATAATCGTACGGAACCTTTCGTGCGCGAGTCCAACTCGCACTTCGCCTGTTTTTAGTAGACTTTTGCATAGTGTTCCAAACTTATACAACAGTGTCGTGGGTAGTGTCGACTATGCAAATAATAATTGCAACTGAAATTAAGGGTACAAATAATACAACCCCCACCCCACTAGGAAACACAAACATGTGACAAAGGCTCTTTAATTGCCAATTTACTCATGTTTACAATACTATTGTTATACCCCCCGCTTTGGTCAATTAATTCCTGCAATTAAAATTCTTCTGTCACAGCGGCTGTCAAATATATTAGGACCGCGGTGGACTGAAGAAATTTCAAGATAATATTTCAGGTGAAATATCTTAATTGCAGCTCGTGAATTGAACCCTATTTATGAGTGTAATATCAACGGAATTCTAATAGTTTGGGTATGGACGGGTGAAAAGATACTTTATGTGAAGGCCATTTTGGGTTTTGGCTAACTAGGGCCATATTTATTCGGGGCGAAAACTTTCCTAAGCGCGAACTATTTGCTCAGAGACGTTATTGTCGTTAGAAATTTACATCTCCTTATGTAAATTTAGTTTAGCCTTTTACTTTTATAAAAGGTTTTTAGGGTTCCGTATCCAAAGGGTAAAAACGGCACCCTATTACTAAGACTCCAGTGTCCGTCTGTCTTTCTATCTGTGTGTCTGTCTGTTTATCTGTCTGCATGTCACCGGGCTGTATCTCATGAACCGTGATATCCCTATCAGAATATCAGCGCAGCGTTATTTCCTTTTTTGGATATCGCTGCACATGCTGAGATAGGAGCCTTTTTGGTCTCGCACGGGATTTCTTTTATTTTTTTAAATACATATATTTTTTAATGTATAAAGGTATTTTTTTTATTCCATTTCCACCCGGTGTAAAACCCTTTACGTATGCAGCGTTTTCCCTCTAAGCTGGCACACGACCTTATATGGCGTAATTACGCCGGTTGAGTCATATAACACATTTTTAGGGTTCCGTACCCAAAAGGTAAAAACGGGACCCTATTACTAAGACTCCACGGTCGGTCTGTCTGTCACCAGGCTGTATCTCATGAACCGTGATAGCTAGACAGTTAAAATTTTCACAGATGATGTATTGCTGTTGCCGCTATAACATTAAATAATAAAAACAGTATAAAATAAATATTTAAGGGGGGCTCCCATACAACAAACGTGATATTTTTGCCGTTTTTTGCTCGATACTAATAACGGCAACAGGTAGACGCTTGAAATATTCACAGAATGTTTAGTTGTACATTAACTTCAAAAATAATAATTATTAAATTAAAATAAAATAAATTAAGGGGGCTCCCATACAACAAACGTGATTTTTTTGCTGTGTTTTGCGATAATGGTACGGAACCCTTCGTGTGCGAGTCCGACTCGCACTTGGCCGGTTTTTTTTGGATGTCGGTAGTAATTTTTTTTATCTGGGTTGTGTGTTTTCTTGGAATACTTTTCACGCGGGCGAAGCCAGTACCTTAATAATGATAAAGAATCCTGCTGCAATATACAACTGATAATCCCGATTCCGCCTCATGGTTGCCCAACACGACATCAGAAGATTATCGTAAAACATTACAAAATATTCGGTTTCGAAATTTTCCTTTTCGTACCCGTTATTCATAATTCCAATGCTATCTATCCGAACATCAAACCATTTGCCAAGTCCTAATAAAGTAATGAATTTACGCAAATCGACTAAACAAATGGTGGAGGATCACGCGAGTTCGTTTTCCAAGATATTTGGCATGTTTGGTAGTCGTCAGCTTTGCAAGTTATTTGCTTTAAATAAACTTTGATGTCGCTTTAGAGGCGAAACATAATATCTTAAAAACGATGAGCTACTTATAATTAAATATGGCTCATCATTTTTACCCGACTGCCGAAGGAGGGTAATGTGTTTATCAGTCTAAGTATCTATGTATGTATGTTTGTTCCTATGTGGTGTTCTAGAGACCAAACGCGTTGGCCGGTTTTGATGATTCTTACGTTAATCGAATCGTCTTAATCCTGCAAGTGTCTCTGGCTACATTAAAATTGGAAATCTTAGGCGCCATTTTGTCTGTTTTTTTTTTTTTCCAAACCCATCGTGTGGCGTATCAAAATAAATATAAATATTCGCGACCTGGATGACCAAAACCAGATGTATCCTCCGACTGCACAGCATGATTTTCTTCTTGTTTAAGTCTTTTTAGTTTGCTTTTTAAGCAGTCGGGTTTTTTGACTTTTTTATTTAAGATATATAGTTCGACTTTGTAAAGCATCCTCACTAAGTCCTTTTGAAGGAAACTTTCTTTACTCCACTCGATTCAGACAACATGACAACAAAAAAAATTCGATCGAACGTAATTTTGTGAGTCGTGTAAAATGAGTCGCGGAATTTACGTTCAACTGAAATTCGGTTAGGCTGCCAGACGGACGGACGTAATTTCAGTTGCTATTCTACATTTGTACTGGGTGCTAATGTTTGCCTCGCTCCCCTCCCTCACTTCAAGCGCAGATTGAGCGGCGGTTCAAATAATGTGCGTGAGTCAGCAGACAACTCATTTTGCGTGACACAAACAGGACTTTAGTATGAAACCGAATGCGAAAGCGTAAATTCCGTGAAGCATTTACGCGAGTCACAACTCACAAAATTACGTTCGTTTGGCCTCAAACTTAGGGACATTAATTTCAATAAATAAGAACTGAATAACTGTCGATTTGATTGAGGGAAGCTGAGTCGAGGCTGAGTCGAGGTCGAGTCGAGTGGAGGAAATTTCTTAGAATATATGCGTGCCACTCACATATGTTACCGTGTGACGGCTATTTTCTTAAGCTTGATGACTCATAAAAATCCCCGGTATGTAGATAATAGTATGTTACATTTTCATTTTGCCCGAAATTCTTTACTAGCTATTTTTCTATTCAAATCAAAATTGAGGTGCTAAAAATGGTTTAGCTGATTTTCCCGACAAACCGGGGGGTATGTTAGAAATGGTATTATGGCTCCCACTGAGCTTCGCTACCGGGGTCCTGAAACCTGCGGGAGGCCGAATATAAAGGGTTTGTGGGATATTGTGGGCTGCCAAGCTGACCACTAAGGGATGTGAAAAGATATTTTATTTTAAGGCGTATTTTTGAAATGTTATTCATAATAAAGAAGTAACTTTGAATAGGTATATAATTATACATGAAACATAATAATGAGAATAATGTATTTTGCCTGCATGATTATGACTTGCATGAGTATAAAAACCTTTACCTAGGATTTTAGCCGAAAACGGTTTTTGTAATAATCCTGAGACGTTTATATTTGTCTTTAATTTACATCATATTCCAAATGTTATACAAGGACACTAAATGAATAGAGATTTTATACCCATTCCAAATAAAAATTGATACTCAGAGCTATTCCAACTTAATTCCAAAAACATTAAACTGACAACTGCACGTATAGCCCTTCTAACTTTATACTAAAGACTTTTAACCGTACAGTATAAACTCTAACAACTATGTATTTAATGCCACCCAAAACTTATAATCAAACAAAAACAAATCCTGAATTAATTAACTTACCCTAGGTCAACTTCAAAACTGTAACTACCCACCAACGATAAAATAAAGATGGCCGCCCGCTAATCCGTCAAATTGCGCGTCACCAAGGATTAAGCAGTAATGGACGTCAAACATTTGCACAGGAGAAACGTGCTCTTGCTTCGGCTACAAGGATCAAAATTATTTTCTTTTTAAAGTACTTGCACCCTTTCGTCTTGTGGCTAAAATATGTTGGTAAACATGGGGTTTGTTCTGTTATGTTTATACAGGCGGCTAGACTTGATATCAAACAAAGGATTTATGTTTTACACTATGTGGATGGGAATACTTTTATTATGCGTACAGCTAAGGAGTGGAATTCCCTGCTGGAGTCTGTATTTCCTGATAGCTACAACCTGGGAGTCTTGAGTGATTAGGTTTCTTCTAGGCAAGCGTCGTCGACCACATCATCGCTTACCATCAGGTGAGATAGTGGTCAAGTGCGAGCCTACCATTGATAAAAAAAGTGTATGAAGTATAGTGGCTAGTTATAAATATGGTACACTGGATTTGAATAAATGTTTAACTGTGTAGAGCATCGTCTCTCAAAACTATTCAATAATGTATAGGAATTCCAAGCGCTATCTTAATGTAACTTGATCACTCAATCTGCCTAGCCTTTGCCCAACTACATTGGGGTCGGCTTCCAGTCTTATCGGATTCAGCTAAGTACCAGTGTTTTTCATGGAGCTACTGCATATCTGACCTCCACAACCCAGTAACTGGATAACACGATACCCCTAGACAAGACTGGTGTCAGATCTCAAGCTTCAGACTACCCGTAACGACTGTCAAAGTTCTTCAAATGGCAGCCGGGACCAACGGCTTAACGTGCTTTCCGAGGCAAGGAAGAAACTCGGTATTTAAAAATGGTCACTCATCCCTCGACCTCGTCAAGCGTTGCTTAAACTTGGTGATCGACCAGTGCGGCTGTTATTATTTAGCCACGAGCTCCTCCAAAATGTAACATGATCAATCCCTTACATTTTGGAATTTTAACCATCAGCATCGCTAATAGAATGTCTCTTTGTCTACAGCCTCTGATATGACAGGATCAACTCGATTTGTCTTAAAAAAAACTTCGACCAGACAGACGCCCAAAATTCAGACAAGTAGTCTAACAAGAAGGGTACTTAAAAACCTTTCAAAAAGTCCCATTCTTATCTCGGTGACCATTAATATCAAAATCTAGTCAAATTGAAATTAGATGTGTATTTTGATATTATATTTATCAGACCAGAATGCTTACGTTCCTTATTAGTAAGATAATAAACAGTTCCTCTAGTCTAACCTATCGTCACATATCCGATGCTCAACCAATCGCCAGAAGACTCTGTATTAAGTTGTCGAAACATAGCACTAAATACTTAGCTAATAAGAGTATCCCAATAAACTCGTACCAACAAAGAGAAAGCAATAACCAATAAATATTCATCAGCTGACCTAAAACAAGCTTGTTAACCAAAATCAAACACTCCGTCGGGATTAATCGATCCGCTAATCAATTCGTCCCAACAAGGCGACGAAAACTGAAGGCAACTCGAGATAACCCAAGTGTCCTCGGCCACATTACAAGATAGTTAAGCGTAGTTTACAAACTTGCGCGAGCTTTCGACCTATAAGTTGTATCGTTAACCCTCCAGCCCTTAACATGGAATGATAACGCGAAGATGTTGTGAAGGATTATGGCCGGTTGGATGGAGGATTCTTTAGCAATGTGAAATTAGAGGTTATAGAACACGAGTCGATACTGACGAGAAGGCATGGGCAGCTCAAATGGTTTGGGTCAACATGAGAATTGAAGGCCAAGAAGATATGTAAATAGGGATAACTTGTTGCAGCAATGGTAAAACAAAGTAGTCTTTAAGTTAAGAGAAAAAAGGTTACTTCTAGGCAAGCGTGCTTCACCGTCGACCACATCATCGCTTACAATTAGATGAGATATTGGTCAAGCGCGAGCCTATCTATATAATAATAAAAAAGTAGAACAAAATATATTATTAACTCCTTGTACAGCTCAAACATTAAAATTAAAATCCAACATATTTTTCAGCAGACATGGCGCTGACACATGCAAAATGACGTCATATATTTACGTAAAATGTTTTCCCGGATAATCGATATGGTCGGTCTCACGTTGGACATTGGTCATCCACCGCATTTTGGAAGGCAGCCAGGAGACCAGAGGAAAAAACACGTCGATTAGGCGTAGTATTCACTGACAAAATAATGGGCTCTCATATTGTTGAGATGTAAACAGGAATTTGAGGGGAGCTGGAAGTTATGACATGTTATAGTGAAGCAAGAATGTTTTCCCTTGTCAACAACATGCAAAGGGTCAAACTGTAGCGTGCCATGTAGTGAGAGCCACAAAGCGGAAACTTGGCAAGTTGGTGTAGCAGTATCTTCAAAAACATTTTACATAATAAACGATTTCTTAGGCCCAACTCTCGTTCTTCGGTTGTAGTTTATATTATTGCGGGTGGAATCAATCTCATTAGTAAGACTATAGAAAATAGATACCAAAATATAATAATTTATTTGAAAATTGTAAATAACGAATTAAGGTCTTAAATAAATTGCATTAAAAATGCCTCATCTACCAGAAGCTTAGTATTTGCATGTAATTAGTTTCTTGAGGGCCAACGTCGTCGACGTATCTTTGAGAGACACACTGCTTAGATTAATAACAAAATAATAAGGCCAAGAAGTTGAAGGCCCAAATTTTACAATGTAACTACGTGACATGACATGACAGTTTGGAACCCGGATGTTAATTATACATCAAGCTTGAATACAGTCACATATATATGATAGAGATATATCATTCTTTCAGGTTTAAGTTTTCTCAAATCCAGTGTCCCATCTTGACACCTTCTTCAAGTAATATTACCAGTGTACGATCCGTAAATTTTATGGTCCTTCGAGCCGGATAATTAAATTTAATAAAATAATAAGTCATGCAGGCAGTTTTTGAACGTCAAAGTCCTACCTACAGACAGTCACCCAAAATGCCCGCTCGTCATTACTTTCTTGGGTTTTAGGTGGAAAGAAGATGTGGTGCAACAAACTTCCCAGCAACACCACAGTGCTTATGAATTTAAACGTAAGTTAAGTAACATATTACCAGAATTTGTATGAAAACGTGGTTCGTTCAGTTGAGCAGCGTTTGTGAAGGTAATAGTTTAATTTGAGACTTGTTAGACGTAGCTAGGGGAATAGGAATTAAAGGTGTCCTTCTCTTGGAAATGCAGCAATTAGATCTTATAGTAAATATAATTAGATTTGAATTTCCGTTAATATTATAATGTTTGTAACGTAATTGAAAGCTTTAATGTAATAACATGTGGTGGCTAGACTTATTCGTGTTTTTTTATTTACAGGTGGTAAATTTATTCAAATTATGTGACCTACCTTTACATATTTTGAAATATGTAAAGGTAGGTCGCATATCTAAATTAGAATTGGGTGTATTAGAATTTATTTATTTGTCAGAATATAGTTTTATAAAGCATTTGTTTTTAGGTCCTACCAGTAATTCTTAGGTAACTACATTATTTTCAGTAAGGATGAAAATCAAAATACGCATTTTCAAAATTTTCCGCACCATGTAGGTATTACAATTAACTACATCCTTACAATCTGCGTAACCAGAAACCAATTATCCGTACCGCAATTAAGGGGTACTTCAGAAACATACTGTAAAACTTTTTGAATAAAAACCGTCGGACGCATACCGCATAACAAATAAAACCTCATATTGCGGTCAAGCGTCCACATTGTGGTCGTTTTCCACATTTTTACCTTCGTCCATGTTCGCGAGAGCTTTAAAAATGTATATAATCTCGTAATTCAGGACGATGGGGCACAGTTTAATTATTTAGCTTGTTTTGCTGATGAGTGCGTTGTGGATTCGCGGTATGAGGGATGAAGGGAAATTTGAATTTTTCATTTGGCATAGACTCATGTCTAACATGATGTATATCGGGAAAAGTCGAGACACATTGGAAATAGTTTGTGACAAAGAGTTTTTGGTGGTTCCCTTTTCAGTGTTATGAAAACTTTTCGGAAAACTTGTCGAAGGCTTATCATCTGATGCCAATAGTTTGTTTTGCTCACGAAGCCCTCAGTAGTCACGAAGCCATGAATGATTGTTTTTCGATGTACGAGAACAAAAAGTAGATTCTGACTGATCAATCCATGCGCAGCTTTTCCTGGTAAGTCACAGATAAGTTATTATTTGTACTGACGTTGTGATGATATATACATACCTACGTATTATAAATATATTTTCTCATTTTTAGGGTTCCATACCCAAAGGGTAAAAATGGGACCCTATTACTGAGACTTCGCGGTCCGTCTGTCTGTCTGTTTGTCTGTCTGTCACCAGGCTGTATTTCATGAACCGTGATAGTTAGACAGTTGAAATTTTCACAGATGATGTATTTCTGTTGCCGCTATAACAACAAATACTAAAAACAGAATAAAATAAATATTTAAGTGGGAACAAACGTGATTTTTTTGCCGTTCTTTGCGATAATGGTACGGAACCCTTCGTGCGCAAATCCAACTCGCACTTGGCCGGTTTTATTATTCTTCTTCTTCTTTTTCTACTACACTGACGCCATTTTCCCATGTGGTAAAAACTACAGAAAACCAACCGCAATGATTAATACATACCCTTTTGCGTTTACAGTTGAATGTCTTATTTTCACTTAAGTTAGGTAATTCAAATCTAAAACGAGTATTCCGACCTTTGAATATCATTAGCAAAATAGACAAAAACATTGTGTTCAGCAAGTTTTCTATTTTTGCAATCGATGCAGTCTCGACAGAGCAATTAGAATGCACTCGACGCTCGAGCATCGAGACTATTCGATTATTATCGATCGGATCGACGCGCCGCAGTAAATAATCTGTTTGTGGAAACTTTTCACACTTTTTGCTAGACTATTAAAAGAGCAGTTCTTTTATTGGCAAGGGAAGTCTCGATAACTAGGGGTAGGGTGGTATATGGATAACTAGCTTCTGCCAGCGGCTTCGCCCCCGTGATCGTCGAAAATTATCCCGAGGGAACATATTCCCGGGTTAAAAAGTATCCTATGTACTATTCCTGACTATAATCTATATCTTTGCAAATTTCATCCAGATCCGTTTAGCCGTTCTGGCGTGAAGAAGTAACAAACATACACACACAAACTTTCGCCTTTATGAGTAGTGTATTGAAGTATGATGCCAGCTAAAATTTTTAATCAAAAAATCTATTACTTATAGCATGATTTACCATTTGCCCTGGGCATTCACTCTCACAGAGTCTGTGACCCAGCAGTGGGAAAATTTTAGGATGATAAAAGCAGGCATTTTAAGGATAGAATCTATTTCAATAATAGGTGGTAACCAAGGCCCTTATCCAGAGGCTCATCCTCGACTCAAACTCAAAATTGCCCACACCTACCAATCAACTGCCAACCAATCACAAATTTCGAGTTTGGCATATGATTCTTCAGCTTGAGATATAGTATATATACTCAATATAGCAAGAGCCCAGACGCCCTAGACGTTACTGAATTCTTTCTACACAAAATATTGTGTGGTAGGTATTGAATAAAAATTAAAGTCCAAGTTAGCAAGTACGAGTACGTTCCAAGTACATACTAACTCTACTCAAATGTATTGCTTTTGTGTTAAAATAGTTCGGTAATGTAAAAAAAAAACAAGCCAACCTATCACAACTGTCCATTGCCATTTTGAGTTGAGCTGAGCATAAACAAAGTCAAAGTCAAATGTATTTATTTCAACTAGGCCAATATGCGGCACTTTTGAACGTTAAAATTTACATGTAATAAAACATTATTCTACCGTGTAATACCATGTAATAAACATCTGGTGTACCAGCCTAACTGCTGAAAAAATACCTTTGTTTAACTACAATTATGAAGAAGTCATATTATTCCTGCCACTTGATAATTACAATGTCAGTATGAATCGGGATCCAACAGCAAACTGTGAACCGAACAACGGCATGTAACAAAAGTTATTCCAACTGGAATTCGATTACAAATTCCTACACTGTATTACTGCAAATTGAGTACAAATAATTATGGCGCAAGCATTAATAGTCATTAGAGATACCGTAAATTGTTATTTGTTAATTAACTGAAACAATTGCATTTCAATTGGTTGCTACGCTGTCTTAAATATTTAATTGAATCTGTTTTTAGTGCTGACCGATTTAATGTGTTGTTCAATTATTCAACTGCGGTTAACTCAATTTAAGGTAGCCCATCAGTTATTTGGGCTTCGATAAATATTTAAGCTCGTATAGGCTTGATTTAACTTTTATTTTGGGTGCACGTTTTAGTAATCCAATCTTGTTTTTGATTACACTAGAATTTTCAGCGAATTGGAACGGTTTTTGAATAATAAATTAATCATACCCGAGCGTTAAAATTGTGATCAATTTACTCACGGTTTTTGTTTTTTATTTTATACAGATATTAAAGATAGTTAGCACCAATAACACCTGGCTGGTGGGTTAATATTTAAATCACTGGATGACATTAGCACGAAACATACTATTATCGCTGCTGCTGCAGCTGCTGTGGCCCTCAAGCGGCGCAAATACTGTAACCTAATTGGCAATTACAGTTTTGAGCCGTTTGGGGTCGAAACGCTTGGGTCATGGGGCCCAAGAGCACGTCTGCTTTTTAAAGAAATCTCTCGCCGACTGATCGACGCTGTGCGTGACCAGAGGGCTGGAGGGTCTTTCTTTGCGCAGAGAATCAGCATTGCCATTCAACGTGGCAATGCTGTCAGTCTTCTGGGCACGTTCCCGGATGACAGCAATGCCTCCACATTGCTGTACTTCGACGCCTAAGTGTACCTTTCTTTTGTATATAGTATAAGTAGTTAGTTTAAGTATAATTTTGTATAGTTTACTTTTGTTTATGGTATAAGTATGTACATATCAACGATATCCTAAAACGATATCCACTAAAAAAATTACCTAGAAACTTAAAATTACGCACCATAGTTCTGTAGCTCACATTTACAACAAAAACGTACTCACCTTGAGTATGTTTTTGTTGGCAATGTATACTATTCTATACCTATTAAACCTCTCTGATAACCTAAAGAAGAAATTACTAGTTTAAAAGTGTTGTTTCAATTCTATCTATTGTTTTGACAACTCTTCTAAAATTTTCACACCTCTAAGCCGTAATGTTCCCTAGAAATTCCAATAGCTTTTTATATTAAAATAACGAATGAAAACTTGTGCAGGAGTTTGTAATTTTTGCCGATGGGGTTTCCATTAGAAGCACGGCTTGTCCCTTATAAATACCGAAACGTGAACCATCCCCCATAAAATTTCAATACCCCATAATAATTTACATAACAGCGAGTGCACTCAGCATCTGGAAGCTTCTACCAACAGGGTTGGTCAGAAAACTTTTATTTTGTAAAAAATGAGAACACCCCGTGTCAACGCATTAATTACTACGATTGATTTTATAAGAGAGTTTATAGACGACGTTTACGCGCCGTACTTTTTTTTTAAATTTTTACGTTCTATCTAATTTACAGAGGTATACCAGGTTGCCCCAATTGAACATACACCTGCACTTTGTATCGTTGTCGTGTGTACTATCAACTCTTAGCGGAGCGGCTTCTGGACGTCTTGTGAGCCCCTTGTCCACTGCTAGTACTACATCTCGATGCATACCCACGTCCGTGTTTAGAAAATATTCCCTGAGATTGCATATCTCGCCGTTGTGGAGGTTTTTAGCATTTAAAAAGCCTCGGCCTCCACACTTCCGCGGGATATACAATATGCATTCGATATGCAGTCAGCAGTGTACGGACCCCCCTATCCAGGGCGTCGAGTTCCGTTTGAGTCCATTTGAGTATGCCGAAAGAGAACATCAATACTAACACATGACCCAATCGTTGATGGCGCGCACCTTGTTTCCACCCGAAAGAAGGCTATTGAATACCTTCTTCAGGCGGCCAAAGAAGCGTTCCCTCAACGATTGCTTCATGTCAGTAGTGCTGATACCTAATGCTTCCGACATACTCATATACTTATACGTTTCGTTTGGAGAGCGGGATCTCAGGTTTATGGAATCCGCGAGTTGAATGCCTACGGATTCCACAATCTCCCCTCGCTTTACATGCATGACCGCACATTTGTCCACACCAAACTCCATCCTGATGTCGCTACTAAAAGTTTCAGTTACTTTCAGTAGCTCCATCAGCTGAAGATTGCTGGCGGCAAAGAGCTTCAGATCAACCATGTAAAGGAGGTGAGATATAATCTGACCACCTCTCTTCAACCGATAACCTAGCCCTGAATTCTCCAGCAGCATGCTTAGAGGATTCAGGGCTAGGCAAAATCAAAGTGGACTCAAACTATCGCCCTGGAATATACCTCGCTCGATCCTTACAGGTTCGCTATTCCTCTGGATATTTCAACATCCTGGATAGCGAAGGACTGTGCTCCATTGCCCCATCCACGACATCAGGAAGGTGCGTAGAGTTGTATCTATTTTATACAATTCTAGCACCCTCATGAGCCATGTATGAGGCACCGAGTCATAGCCTTCTTATAATCTATCTAACGTCGACAGATCCTTTCGGGAACGCTGAACCTGTTGCCATATCTATAAAGAATAGCTCCTTCGTACCGCGGGACCCGTTCCTACATCCATTCTGAGAGACCGACATGATCGAGTTATCGTCGTCGTGTTTATTAATTTTAACTCTCAAAATGGATGTAACAACCTTATAGACCGTTGGTAAACATGTAATAGGTCTATAATTTTTGGGTTCCGCGGTGCTACCAGACTTGTGGAGCAGGTGGGTTATTTCTGTTGTAAGGAACTTGGGTAACGAACCAGACTCCAAGGCTGACTGGTACTGAGATGCCAAACGAGCGTGCGGCCTTTGTAGCCACTTGATCCAGAAGTTGTGCAGCCCGTCCGGCCCTGGAGATTTCCAGTTCGGTAACGAACGGACCACACGGGCCACATCTTGGGGGCTGATCGTGATAGCCCCCATTTCTTGTATTGGATCGCATGCTCGTTCGACCTTCCGAGTCCATTCACCTTCGGCGTGACTGACAGGCACCGACCAGATGCTGCGCCAGAATGAACACATAGCGTCATCATCCGGCAGGGCATCATCAGTCACACCTTGTTCGGGTCGCTCCCAAGCCCGATAAACCCACCTTTCATTACTTTGAAATTTACGATTCTAGGTGTATCGCTCCACTCTCCGCCTGTACCTACGAATACGGTTTGCCCATGCAAACACTTATTGTTTCAGGAAATCGATGCGCTCTGTGAAATGGGATATATAGTCTCGGGGGCTGACATCAGTCCCCGAAAACGCCCATCTCACAAACCGCATCACTCTTGGGCGATTATTGCCCTCCATGAAACAAAATAGTTTGCCAATGAGTGCTCTGGCCCCACCAATACGACGCTCATTCCTGCACTGCCAAGCCGGTACGGCTGGTTTTAGTCGTGTAGCTCTGTCATCTGCAAATTTGACGTGGGCTACACGACATGCCGCTACAGCCGCGCTGTACATGATCGAATGTGTATCAGTGAGGTCTTCGCAGTCATCAAAATAGTTTGACAACTGCGAATCCAGAACAGCCACCAGCGCCCTATTTTTGTTGTGCATGGGCAAACGAGGTAATCGTGGCCTAAGTTCGGGTGACATGTAAAGATATTCCCGAATAGCACACTCCAAAGCACTCCTTAATTCCTCATTGCACTGGGCACTTAAGTTTGTAACCCGGTCACTACTCTCCTCGTCAGCGTGGTTGGACTGTGGTGGCACCACAGCCTGCGGCGATGGGGCAGTGACACGGTTACCCATTTCCGTTCGGAGGCGATCAAGTACAGTATCATCCAACATATGATTACGCTGGATGACCCGCACCTGATCCGAAAGTCGTTGGGCCGAAACGTTGACGGCTGGCTCAAGCACCTGAAACAAAGAGAGCATCCGGACACGGATCACGGATCACGATACGCGGTCAGGTTGTTTCCTTCCTCTGTAGCCCCAAAGTATGCGCGCATGACATTGTCGTTAATGGATTGTGTCCATTTCATGCGCTGCACACTTCCGCCGGGTGCTGTGACCTTATTTGAGACTACCGGTCTCGGCCTCGAGGTCCTAAGCGTTCCGGCTGCCGGCATCCTCCCCGTCGACGCGCAGGTGGTGGTGTCGTCAGCGGAGAGAAGTACTCGTCGCTCGAGCTCGACGCAACTGCCACGGCCGGTTTCACAGCACTCACGGTGGGGCTGGTTTCCGGCGGCGTCGAGGCGGAGCTGGGCGTTGAGGCCGGAGGTGGTAGGCGTGTGTTTTTGGCTCGGGCCCGATTTCTTGTCAGCATTTCAGCTTAAGTTGACATTATGTTGTTTGCTTCATTATTCCGAAAAGATTTTACTGGGTTCTCCTTCTTGTTTTTTTTTACATACGGGTAATACATTATTGAAATTGTTTTTCTTCGAATCTTATGTGAAAATTACAATGAATTGATAAAATTAAATTCATAAAAATTAGGAATAAAAATTTTTAGTTGTCTGTTATTATTATTAATTCAATATAATGTATTTCGATCAGGCTTGCTAGCTGGAGGCGAAAGAGGAAGTGCACTCACTAGAGATGTGACACATGACATTATCAATTATTGACGTATTACTTAACACACTTAACAAACCCAACCCAATTAACTTGGTCACGTACAGTAGCAAAATCAAAATCAAAAAATATTTATTTCAATTAGACCATTTAAAGGTACTTTTGAATCAGACAGACATTTGAGAAAGACACTCTTAATTGCCAGCGCACATTCAAGTCAAAGAACGACATAATAGTTTTAGTAAATGGTAGCATTATCAGTTTACAAAGACTGTATATAATTGTGAAATAGTACATTGTGATACAAGGGTGGAAAGTAGGTTATTGCAAACGAGCTGTCATTAACAAGCCCGAGCCGAAGGCAAGGGTTTTTAATGACACGAGTTTGCAATAACCTACACGCCCGTGTATTACACGATATTTTTCAATACAGTTGTGGGCAATAGTAAAAACAAATTAAAGAATTAGATTTGTTAATTCAAAAAAAAATAAAAATTTTGCGCGTTTTTGCAACTGGACATATTTTTTTACAACGAAAACAGCCTACACAGCCTATTCGATTTTTGACAAATGTTGACGTGAAAATAATTAAATTGAAACTGGTAATTAAATATATTAAACAAACATTTAAAAGACTTTTGAGAATTAAATGCTAAAACGTACGGAATCATTCATTTTTCCTCGTATAAAATCTATTCCATTTTATTCTATGTATGAAAACTCCTTGCTACTAAACTTTTTTAAATTGACTTATAACTAAAGGCGCGCTTTTGCAACTGGACATTTTTACAACGAAAACAGTCTATACAGCCTATTTGATTTTAGACAAATGTTGATGTGAAAATAATTAAATTTAAACTGGTAATTAAATATGCTAAATGCTAAAACGTATGGAATCATTAATTTTTCCTCGTATAAAATCTATCCCATTTTATTCTATGTATGAAAACTCTTTGCTACTAAACTTTTTAAATTGACTTATAAATTTAAAACTAAACTGCAAAACTAATGATCGAGCTCGCAAACAAAAGTCACGACCGCGTAACAGAAAGATGCCTATGCATAAGATTTAATTTTCGAATCATAATTATAGCCTCTGAAAGTACACCATGTTTAACAACTGTATTGAAAAAAGAATTACATTGATGGAGAACATTAAACAGTTATCTAATGTCTATCTATCCTATCCTTTATAATCTAAAAGCTTCCTTACTATGATAAGCAATCCTGCCAGTCTAGAGGTTATTTACGTTTTGTCAACAACGTTAATTTATGTGACTCATCAGATCAAACTGTCTAAGTCATCCGCACAATAAATAAACTGGTGTTTATCATTTTTATGGCCTGTTATGTAATTGGAAATAGAAGACTACCCCCGATTTCTGGATTAAGCTTTTGAAGAGTATTTGTTAAACTCTGTTTTAGCTCTAAAACCTGTCAAAATTGGGCATTAAAGTGGAGCTTGACAGTTGACACGTTCTGAACTCCAAATATTAATTTCTTGAAACCGGCCATTTATAACTAAAACTATATTTAACTATCCATATTATTATATTAACTGAAACATCAATCTCTTCTTTTTTTGCCTTATTAATTTGCTCGTGTGACAACTCGTGTGATTCATATAATTGAAAAAAAATGTTTGACCAATTTTTCTAGCTGGATTCTTCTGTAAACTACAATCATTTGTGATCCCATTAATTGTAGCGACAGCTCGTTGTCTGAACCGCCTTAACCCACCGCATCTCAACACGGCTTTCATTCGTTGATCGTCGTGCAAACATTTATGTTTGAGCTTTGTTTGCGCACGGTTTCAGGGACTCAGTGTTTGTCGTTCATTTACACAGACGCATATACTTGACTGACGGATTTCACGCACAGTTCACACTGTTCATGTGAGTGGGTATTTAGAGCGATTTTAGGCATGAACGGTATTTCGTGGTAGTTACTTGTTTTACAGTCTAGTAAACTTTACGTGCAGAGTTTTTCTATTTATTTGTGGAACGTTACAGACATGATTGGTAACGGTAACGTAAACAAGTATAAGTAATTAAAATAACTGTAACCTTAATTATTGGATAATTATCATAGGGAGGGTCTCCTGAAATCGTCAAAAATATCAGATGTTCCTTATATTTTGTTGGTTTATTGGAACAGCTGATTTTTTGGCGTTTTATATGTTGGCCCTACTTTAAAAGTTGTTCATAATGATGACTAGGTACATTGTTCCCTTAAGAGTTTTATACTGGGTGTAATTAAAATAACTTACGAGTATTTAGTTATTTCAATTACACCTTTTGAATGTAAAATTAGGATATTATTATACTCAGCACACTTACTCTTTTTTGACCCAGAAAATATACCGATAAAAACGTGTATAAAAAAATATCTAAACTTTATATAAGATGTAACTAATACCCCACGATATTGTGTAAGGTCAAAACTGTTGTCCCTGGGGCGTGCCCACAAAGATTTACGATTCTACCCAACTTTGTGCCGAGCAGATGGTTCTGTACACAACACTTGTTGAGAATGTAAAACATGACTGTTATAACAGTTTCCAACTTTTCTTCAACATTTTTATGTGAAGACGTTTAGGGAGAGTAAGTTATGGATCTCTTGTGTTTTGTTTCTTTGTGGTGAGAGATGAGAGCGATATGTGAGGTAACACTAACTGCTACGTCTTTTCAGTGGAACATAGCATGAATATTTAGGTTATACCGTAACATCACGTCGATATTATTCAGAGAGGGAGGCAGAGTTGTATTCAGCACCTACACTAGTCTTGTCAATTAAGCTTTAGTCCCGTGTAAACAGGGTCCAAGTCCAGCCTCAAGAAACATACATAAAAAAAAAATGTGAATCCCAATAGCATTGGCCACGGAAAATAATTTCGTTGAATTCTAAAAGTATCGAATAATTGTAGCTTAACCCCGTACGGAATGAATTTTCTTCAAAATCGCTCCAGTAAACTTTTAACAAAAAAAAATACCCATAAACTCCACTGAACTATAAAATAATTAACTTTTAAAACACAAACTTTCTTCGCAAACTTGTGTAGAAGAACCCCTTAATATCCAATATATCATTTTCTCGGTTTTATCGAAGTAAACTTTCATAAAGTTAAGTTCAGAACTTAACGCTGCATAGGGTGGACCGTAATTCAAGATAACTTAAGATTTAGATAGTCGGTTAAGTGAGGCTAAGTTGAAGTTAAGTGCTAAGTTGACGGTGCCGGTGGTCCAGCGACGTAAATCGAATATTCTGTAGGGAATTTAAAATTAAGTTAGGACTTTCAAAGTCCTGAGATTAAAGGAGATGTGACTGACCTTTCGAAGAAGACTTTTTGGAAGAGAATTGAATTTAATTCTGCTCGGGTGAACAGGCATTGCAAAAAGTTTTGTTTGTTATGGCAAGATTTGCGTAATGGAGGATGAGGATTTGTACTTAGAGGATATGTTAGGTGGGAAAAGTACTTGGCTACGAACTTTTATGGAGACACAAATATTATAATAATTGGAATCGTAAATTACATTATGTCGTGAACTATGACAAGGACAAGGCATCTTAATCCAAGTAATATTTTTGGAGTACCTACCTACATGCATTCAGTGGAATTTTCAATCGAGAATATCATTATAAGCAGAAATTATAAAGATTTTTCAAATACCTACTTGTTAAACAACTTTTGTTGTTGGTGTGTTTAAAAAAAAATAATGATCCGGAATTCATTCCCAATATTTTATTTAGGTAGGTATCTAAGTGATTTCATGCTTAAGTAAATTGCAGTCTGCATTGCATGTCTCCAATTTACTTGAGCTTAGTCTCAAAAAGAAAACAAACATTCAATATTCTGCTGTAGTCTCCCAAGTACCACGTAGGTACCTACGTTCCCGAAGCAACATAGCACCATTTTATCCGACCATTGTCTGCAACACTAAAATCAGCGACGCGTGTCCCTTATCTCCCAGATAACGGCTCCTTCTATGTCTCAAAACTCTTCGCATACGTAGTTTATGCAAATAAGGCGTGAAAACAGGATATTTTGTTGGAAACCACAGTTCCCTTGGCAACGGTTTAGCACTTTATGTTAGCAAAATGCATAGCTTAACTTATTCAAGCATCTCACGATACAGTGGGAAGGAATGGATGTGGTATATGTATTGAAGGGTTTCTGCTATTATGTGCGTATCCTCCACGCATCGTGTTCCTCATTGGTCCCTGGTCTTCGTGGAAACAACTTCTCCTTCACCAATTTGCGCCATCTGCTTCTTCCTGTCTTTGGCGTCGTGGAGAGCATCATGATGTGCGGACTTGGTTTGACTATCTGATTGGACTTTAACCTCTCGGACGTTTCCCTTCGATCTTGCCAGTAACCATCAGCTGTTCCAGGTTGTGTCCGTACTTCCTGGCAATGTGACCAAACTGGCGTTTTTTCTTACGAAGGCAGGCCGTGGACAGTCTGATATTTACGTTTAGTTCCCGGAGGATAGAATCATTGGTGCGATAGGCAGTCCAGGGGATTTGCAACCTCTTTCTCTTCAGAGTCCACGTCTCGGACCCGTAAAGAAAGAAAAGAATGAAACATTGTTTATTTGCGCCAGGCACGACGCTTACCCAACATAACTGAAGATGTGCGTATAGAAAGAAGGCTTTAACTAAAGTTCCTTTAAAGGAACTTTAGATAAAGTAAAGCCTTATCAGCGATAGCGATTTTTGAGTCAATGTGACGCTAGCGATATGACACGTAGTCTATTGACATTTCCCTAGCGCATGTCAATCCTTTACATTTTGGAACTTATAAGGTGTCTGTCTTCTTTGGTCTTGAATCATGTTGCGCATTTACGATAGCAGACGCCGCGGGATAGAGTGAGGAGTGACCAATGTCTTGGAAACCCTGGACTATGTCGATGATCTATGCCTGCTGAGTCACACACACACCGACATGCAAGCGAAACTGCGCCAGGCGGTAGCGAAAACTGTGCTCAATATTAACATCCAGAAGACCCGGGAGATGCATACAGATGTGAAGAATTCTACACCGATGTTAATCGGCACAATGGTTGTGAAACGCGTCGACAAATTCACGTTCCTCGGCAGCGTCGTATCAGAGACTATCACTTCACGGATCGCCAAAGCGCGAGCTACCTTCGCGTAGCTGAGACCTGGCGGGCAATCGCGGAAACTGACCCGAAGGGTTAAACTCAAAGTCTTCGGGTCCAATGTCAAATCTCTACGGGTGCCAAACGTGCAAGGTAACAAAGGACATCTCTCAGGCCACTCCAAATGTACAGTCAGTCTCGGAATTTACAGGCCCGAGATCATCACTAAAGCAGAACTTTTTTTTTTCACCCTTTTTTCGCCGTCAAACCTTGCGACGCCGACGCACCGTACTGGCTGAAGCGACGAGTATTGGAATGACGCGGAGCGAGGTGAAGCAGGAAACTCTAGACCGGTCTCTATGGAGGACTACTGTAGAAGCCCTCTGTCGCAGCTAGGGGTCTTAGGATCTTAAGTCACATAGTTTACAATCTATACTTTCATAATAATTCTGTAATAATTATTTTGCTGAAGCGCAGTAGAATAAAAACATAAACACGAAGAAAATACTGGTTGCACGCTCGTCTAATTAATGCACGGACAGATTCTTTGAGCGAAGTGGATCTCCAAAATAAATTGAGTAAAGAAAGGTGAACAATGGAGAACGAAGGTTTTTTAATGTACAAAAAAAAACACTTTGCACACCATCACTTTAATAATTGAACCCATTTCGCACCCATAAAATTAGTTTTGCCAAGTGCAAGATTTTGTGTTAATCTTTCTTAGTCCTTATCAATAATGAAAATTGACTAAATAGTATAAAATAAAGTCTATTTTTATCTGTATGTATGTGGGCTTGTTAACATATAACCAATTTTTATATACCTTTTACGGAGGGTATATGAATAAGTAGTTCCACTCGTGCGATGACATGGCAGGTCGCTAGTAAAATAATATGACCAAAACGCCACCTCCAAAATTTCCGTCTGCCCAAACTCTGCCAGGAAGTTACGGTCTATAGGATGTTAGATATTTTTAAGGCATGCACACTTCGCTGGTTATCCGAGGGTTCACTAGCCGGGTTAGAGTGGAAACTTTTGCTCGAAATACGAATTTGCTATATAGCTGAACTCTTACAGATAGCTGTCCATGTTTCGGATTGCGCGTCCTTAATATTTCAACTTTGGTGATCCTGGATTTCTAAAGTTGTTTGTGGATTGATGTTGAAAAGACCAGCTAGAAACATAAAATCAAGCCTGTATTCAAAAAGGTCAGGCAGGAGTGCAAATATTATATTTTCTTATGGATATCATCCAATGTCTTCTCCCGCTCTGGGTGAGGCGGGAACGCGTGCCAGACTAACTAAAACCCGGGTGTGTTCCTTCATTTGCTTGTGCCAGGGCCACGGTAACTCTCTTTCAAATTTAATCGCGACCCAGGCCGACATCGGCCCTAGCGGACCCCTTCAGTTTTTGCTGACATCTCTTCGTAGTTTTCCACGCGCGCCTCAAAGAGATGTGCACCATGTGTTACACTCTACCCGACGCGAGTATTGAACCCAGGTCCTCATGTTCAGCAGTAGCGCTAGCAATCACTAGATCAACGGCAGGCTTATTTCGTATCTTGCAAGAGCAAATCGATAGCGGTTTTTGCGCAACAATCGCTCTTCAATTCAGAAGTTTTAGAGATTAAGGCAGTTTTATTAGGGCTGCATTTGACAAACAGCGAGCGATTATCAAACGATTGTGTAAGACCTACTACACCTACACTGTAGGTAATTCCGACTTTTATGACATAAAGCGTTTTATCGCGCGATGATTGCTGACTGTGCTGTTCATACGTAATAAGCCTGCGGGGCAGTTAGAAACCGGGTAGCTAGAAAGTAACAACTAATTCTTTTTACGCCAGGTCCATTGCGGTGTAGGCATAGAAACTCGAGCGCTTAAACTCCGAACTCTGAGCCCTACTTGGCTTCATCTGTTATATCCTCATTCTCGAGTTAAATAGTAAAAGTTTTGAAGCCGTAATTTCCGAGAGTGGAGGCTTTTGTGGAGCCGGAAGAATTACTGAAAATGTTTAAAGTGTGTTAATTAATTTGTATGGAATCAAGAGGATTTAGAGAGCTACTGTTTTATTATTAAAGCGTGCCTGATTATCTTTTATTACAGTGTAATTTTTGCTACCTAAACAATTTTCAGTTTTATTTCTGGTTTAGCCTTCAAACGTTGGGACCGAAAGAATGTCTACTAAAAGAGAAGTCATTTCGTTTGCATTTGCAAGTTTTCTCCATAAATCTTGAAAGCAATCTCGGATTTGCTGCAGTGTTGTCAAAAATCGCGGTTTATTAAAATTTCTGTGAAAATAGTAAAATGAAATTTGGCAAAAATAAAGTAGTTTATCTTTTTATCTGTCGTCTTTGGTATGATTGACGTGGAGTTTTTTCTCCTAAATTATTGCAATCATAGCCTTCTTCTTGATGGTTGGATTCATGTCGATAGTACTTACAATTCAATTTCGTTAGGTACCCGTAGTCTTTTTCAAAGAAACCAACGGCTGGGATACATTTTATTCTTGTGTATTGAAGATTTGCATTGGTCTGAAATCTGAACTTTTCTCCATCGATAACTTTAAGTTAAAGGGAATTAAATTAAGGAAATTTCGAATTCATATTTTTTTTTTTATAATCTTTGCCCCACACTAGGAATTTCTTCCTGTATCGTGGTTGCGTTTACAAACATATAAACTCACATACACAACACCCAGAGCCGGAAAAACTATCTGTAGGTCATACAAATATTTGTTCCGTACGGGAATCGAACCCACGACACGCAGCGCAGCAGTTAATCGCTTAACCACTGCGCCAACGGAAAAAAAAAATTACATAGGTGTTATTTTTACAAGTTCTGATTTTCCTTAAAATAAGTTTTCTGCCACAGTTGTTTTAGTTTATCAAAGCTCTTGAACTTCAAACCTTCTACTTTACAATTAGGGGGTATTACACTATCATATATCTAGGATCATAATCTATAAACGTTTAAATTAAAGTCAATCTGATCTCGATGAGAATCAATGTCAAAGACTTGTTGAAATTTAAGTATAGTTTTTTTAACCCAACAAGTGTCAATTTAGTTTTTGTCTACAGTTCCTGGTTTTTTTTTATTTTTATTAATAAAACATACTTGCTCTTCCATTTAACTTTAGACATTGGTAGAATAGTCGACATCGGCTTTGCGTGCCATTTAAAAATATAGAATAGAAGTATTTTTTTGTTATTTGTCTATTTTAGACTTTAGAATGACAACGTCCTTTACAAAACAGGAACGGTCCTTCAGAAAACATTCCAAATTCAAACACTTAAAAAGCAGAAAATATAAATCAACATCCCTGTAGATTCTCAAACTCAGCTTGTACCACAAGTGAGGCCGACCAGTCGGCCATATTGGATTACCGCTGACGAAACCCGCTGACGTGGCGACCACGACCCGAGCCGTCACGAACTGCACCGAACGTATTTTTACGCCGAAATTCCACCCTTTATTGGTATTGTTTTGGTTATAACCAACCGATTTTTGGTTTAGTGCGTTTTTACTGCAAGTGTATTGGGGTAGCATGTGCTGAGGCTATTCAATTTTTATCTGCTTCGAGGCAGTTTTGTGTTGCGTAAAAAGTTATGTATAAGCATTGGTTGTTCCGAGTTGGCGCTTTTTGTTCGTAATTGGTTCGTCCGGACTGGATAAAACGTATAATAGTTAAAATTGTTTATCTTTATTGAGATTTCTTGTTTATTGTCGGTTAGTGCAGCGAGCGTAGCTTAAGGGTACACTAGTCGACGGCACGAACTATTTTGTGCGCGGGGTTAAAATGCGTGCTATAACAACCGACAACACGTGCGGAACAGATAGATGCTGTTATGAGCAGTAAGAAGCTAGTACGCGAATGAATACACACTTTTGCAAATTTGTAGCGAAATGGATGATGATTTAGAACTAAAACGAGCGCGCGAAATTTTATAAACAGACCTTTGGGAGTCTGGATATCATGAAAAAACGACTGAATTTATCTGTTCAAAATAAAATTATTTGCATTGTTGAACTACTAATCTATCCCCGTATGGAAGCCGTTTTTTAATTTTCCTTCTTTTTATGGTACTTATTTGCGCCCAAAGATGCGTTAAAATGAGTGTTAAAGGAGGAGGTTCCATTTTTTAACACTCATTTTAACGCATCTTTTCTTTCGAAGCTCATAACTCTAAAAAAAATTACTTGAAGTAATTTTTTTTTTACTTTTTTGCTTCCATACAGGGCTAGATAATGATGAGAAAAATTGATATATTTTTTTATGTTGAACGTACATCGTCAAACAGTGGAGTAAAAGCCAGACTACGTTTGTATGGAAGAATTTTCGACTAGTGTACCCTTAATAGGCGATATTGAGAAGCGTTGTCAACGTAAGTAAAGTGACAGACTTCTGCAAATTATGATCCTTCCTATAATAGATAAAGCTTTTGTGTTGTGCTAATTAAATGATTTATCTATCAATATAAAATTAAATAGTTCATTTATGTCTGTCACAGGTATATACAGTGATACAGTGTATAAAATACAAAATTAACTAAGACTACAAACCTAAACACTTAAACCAAAAACTACTCACTAACTAAACCAAAAAAAATACTAATCTAAAATATGGCGTCGAAAAACTCCTCCACATCGTTGTAATGTGCCCAAAAGACTGGCAGCATTGCCACGTTGTATGAGGAAGCTAGGCTGGAATCATGAGCGGTAAAAAGAGTACCGGGCGATTTTAGATTCTGAAGCCCTAGTACTCCGTTAGTCTCTACCGCTAATGATTCTAGTTATGCAAATACTTCTTCATGATTCTGGCCTCCTGGTAGTTTGGGTATAAATATCTCGCCACGTTTTAAGTGGTAATTACTTATTTAATTAATTGCTTTCCTAGTTTCTAGTAAAATATCTATTAACTTCGATTAATTCTTCATATTATTACCGAGACGCGTGAGCACGACTGTACTTTTATAGATAAATTAACTTCGGGCGAATCGACACAGAAAAATGAATATTTTTAATAGTGGTTATTCGCCCGATTCGTGCGAGTTAAATTCGGGCGAGTCGTCCAATAACCCAGATAATTACCATATTATCACACTAATATTATCAAGGCGAAAGTTTGTGAGTGGGTGTGTGTCTGTGTGTTTGTATGTATGTTTTACTTCTTCTCGCTCAAACGGCTTGAAGGATCTGGATGATATTTGGCACAGAGATAGATTATAGTCAGGAATAGCACATAGGATACTTTTCATCCCAGGAATATGTTCCCTCGGGATAATTTTCGACATTCTCGCGGGCGAAGCCGCTGGCAGAAGCAAATTTTTGTTAGAAATCTATTTTATGTTGCTTATGCAACCAATCAAGTCTATTACAACATCAAAACGTTCTTTGAAATTCCAGATAATTGCCATAATATACCTTCACATAAATTCGGCGCTATTTCAGTGTAGTTCAGCGAAATTAATAAAGCCAGGTAGATATCCGTATGAAAATATTGCCCCGATCGTCGCCGTGTCGTAGGCAGATGCGGGGCGGATATTCAAAACTGTCCTCTTTATTAACGTAGCCAGGTGCCACTGACGTTTCTGATAACTACACTGTCTTATGAAAATGCTGTTGATTTGTTACAATATTTTTTAGATAAATATCAATTGATTTTAATAAGGTTTTGACGTGTTATTTTATAAAGATGCCTACATAAAATATGCTTTAATGTTAACAACACACACGCAACATTCCGTAACCGTCCGCCAGTCACACTCAATCGGCTATCGAGGAACTACGCGTACTAAGTTTCTGAACAGTACCTACCTACCTCTGCTCCCTCGTACTTCATATAATTTCGTTAATAGTAACTAAATACCACCTAGTAACTTCACCTAAATGTAAATATATACTTGATTATTAAGTAATTAGCAGGCGCCTAGTGTTCTTGCCGTACTGGGAACTTCCATGCAGCTGAAGATCAGCGTAGCTGGCTGACTGGACGGCACCCTTGGACTGCATCCGGCACCATTGGACCACCTGCTGGACTGACTCCGAAGCCATCGCCGACGTCACCGACTGGCACCAAGCAGGAGAGTGCGGTATTGACGGCCTCCGACGTAGTCCGACCTTTGACCGGCCTTACCTTCTACCCTCTTCTTGTTTTTTTTTTGTAAATACATCTTTTTAAATATATTACTGTTAATTTTGAACATTATCGTTTCTTTTAAATCCAGCCTTTCGGATAAAAAGGAACGTGACAGTGGAACGTTGGGCGCACGGTTGGCGCAGTAGTTGAGCGATTGACTGCTGCGCTGCGTGTCGTGGGTTCGATTCCCGCACGGAAAAAATATTTGTATGATATTTGTTTCGGCTCTGGGTGTTTGTGTATGTGAGTTTATATGTTTGTAAACGCACCCACGATACAGGAAGAAATTCCTAGTGTGGGGCAACGTTTTATAAGAAAATTAAAATAAAATAAATAAATAAATAATAACACAAGGATTGTAAGAAAGAAAGAAAGAAAGAAAAATTGTTTATTCTGCACAAACTAAACGCACAATACAAAATAAAGAGTGGCATTCACCAAATTCACAAATTAGCCAAAAGCCTCGTATTTAAAACAAAAAAAATTATATAAGTTTGTCAAATTTTGTCTATTGCTTGATGAGAGCAATAAACAGTTATCTGTGGGTGAGAGGCCAAAGACAATTTACTTGCGTAATATGTTTCGACATTACCAAATGAAAACAAACAAACAAAACAATCACAAATTAACGAAATGCCGATTACTGAGTGGAAAATTATCAATCTTTGAAACAACAAGGGCAAATAGGCTGTGCGTCGCATCTGTGCAAGAATAGGTCATTGCTCAGCTTAATGCCGTGACTTCAGACGAACCTATCGTCAACAGCGCTGATTTTCAGCAAAAACCTCGCGAATGACGTAATGACGTTCCCCCATGTGAAAATACAAAAATTTCGTACGAAAATGAGTGTGACTGAACCGACTGAACATGTTGAAAGTAAGTACATAGAAATAAAATAAAAATATATATCAAAGTCTTATTATAAACTATATACCTATGTCTGTATTTATGCGTTACATATAAAATAAAAGATACATAAACTGAGGCATAATAATCATACTGAAAATAAAATAAAATACCATGGTGTGTGTATTCCTAAATCTAATAATTATTATGTTTAAAATTGATTATAATAAAATTGAATCCATGGTACCTACGAGTATATGCACCATGAGAATTGCGATGCCATGGCGGCCATTTGCAAAGCCATGGCGTTGGCAAACGACAACCTCACTTTTTCGATCGAGAGCAATAAAATTAGTTAAAATTAATTTAATAAAGCCTGAGAATGTTATTATAATATATTCTTTCATTATTTTAGTGGGCCGTATGGATCGTCGATCTTACGATGTACGAAGGAGCTTGATGGAAGGTGTAAGATCTACCGACATATCTACTTATGAAATGCAAAATGAAACCGCTCCTCATGGTAAGTATTCAGACAGTAACCAAGCCTTACATTAAATAACATTGGTAATTCTTCTAGCACTATCGACTTATGCCTACCCATTGTCCCACCCAGATAATGTAGCTTCAGAAAGCCAGCAAACACGCCCCAGATGGCTGATGAACACCATTCCTGTGTCAGTGACACAAGACTGGGCCCAACCTGGAAGGAATCAGACAGGCCACCCACACTGCTGGAAAACCATCCCCATTGCCTGTAGGCCAACATAACTCACATAACTCTTTTAAAATATTGCTTATTCCATGCGTACAGGGGTGGGCTTATCGCTGACAGCGATCTCTACCAGACAACCTTAGGTTGGAAAGAAAGAGATTCGTAAAGTAATAAGTTTTATTTTATTTTACTCGTTTTTGTTTTGGTTGCTTATTAGGACAATCCCACCGCACTATTCCCAAACCACTGCAACTCCTGAAAGCCTGAATCAACAGTGGCGACCACCAGAAAAGCCCCGAGGTAATGAAGCTCGACGAAGTTCCGAAGTATAAATTTAACTGTCTTGGTTCCCGCTACGAAATTAATCAGAAAATAATAACAGAGGAGTAGAAATAAAATACATAATTTCCACTTCCCATGGAGGGAAATGCTTGAACGCACGAAAATTTGTTCTAGTTTTCGCACTCTGTATAACTCTGGATGCAGGCTGTACATTATCCAACATAAAAATGCGTTCATTCTGCCAAAGAATACACTCCCATAAAATATGATGTGCAGATTGCATATATTCGCAGTCAGATGTAAAATATTGACATAAAAGCTAGGCAACAATCTTAAAGGAATATAATTTACTTTTAAAGTTACCATGTCCTGTGAGAAATTGGGCAACACAGTGATCCACCTCATTTGCCATTGGGTTAAATTTCCTCCCAGACATCAATCTGTGATTTAAATAATCTAGAGATTTTAACACGGTCACTCTGCGTTAAAAAGTCCGCGTTTATGGTCTCTCGTGCGGAATAGTACATTGCAGCACGTCGCTGCACTTCAGGATCGACCGAAAGTACGCCAGCAAGTACCGGTTTTGGTAGCTTATTTATTACCATGAAAAACGCATTATTAAAGATAACTCAAAAACTACTCGTCAGATAAAAATTAAATGGGACCATAAGAAAACCACCAGCTTTAAAATAAAAAAGAATCATTAAAATCGGTTCACCTAGTAAAAAGTTTTGAGGTAACACATTAAAAAAATACAGTCGAATTGAGAACCTCCTCCTTTTTGAAGTCGGTTAAAAGTTTTTAAAATCGTGTATAAGCCTATAACATTCCAAATACTGGGACGCAAGCTGCCTGTCCGGCTCACTGAGGGTTGGTGAATGCCACGACAAGTTTTCGAATTTTTTGGTTTTAGGATATGTTTTCTTTTGAGAACAATCATGAATATCGCTTTTTTGTGCTTTTATTGTTTTATGTACTACAAATAAAATCCTCTGCCAAATATGAAGCTACCGAAGTGATTCAAAACTCGTAGATATGTCCATAATTACTGCTCTTGGCAGACGGTTTTGGCAATCTCAGCCGAATGTTGATAGTTTACGTGGGGTTGCTGCACTTAAATAAACACGACATTCACGGAGAAATGGGGCAAATACATCTTTGTTGAGACATGAGCCTTTTTGGTCTCGCACGGGTTTTTTTTAATATTATTGTTAAATTTTTAGTTTTTCTTAATTCTCGAGACTCCTGTGCGGGTCACATATAAATATATTTTTTTTCCTTTAAATTTTTTGAGGAACCTCAAAATGTGCTGTTACAATAATTTATAAGCTGAATAAATTCTCCGGTAAAAATTTATTCAGCGCCTTTTTACCCGACTGCTGAAGTAGGGAAATGTGTTTATCAGTCTACGTGTGTATGTTAGTAAGTAGGTATGTATGTATGTATGTGTGTTCCTATGTGACGTTCTAGAGGCTAATCGATTCGTTTTAACCTTGCGAGTGTCAGAGGCTACATTCAAATTGGAAAAAAGAAAAATGGCGGATATCGGGCGCCATATCGTGGGGGCCCGATATGTTTTTTCTTCTAAACCTATCTTGTTTGATATCAAAATATATGACACTAATATGTTTAAGTGTAACTAATTCGAAAAAAAAAGTTAACTAAAAAGTTATAAATAAAATGTTATTCTGGTTTTGGTCAGCCAGCTCACGAGTCCGTGCCCGGTCCTAGCATCCGACTGCACAGCATGATTTTCTTCTTGTTTCCGTCTTTTTAGTTCGCTTCTTAAGCGGTCGGGTTACTTGATTTTTTTAATTAACTTTTTTTTGTGGGCTTTGCGATCCTTACTCCTTTCGCTTCGTTTACGTTCATACATCTAGTCGAAGAACATATTTATTAATTTGGTCTTGATTAAAATACAACAAACTGTTGATGTTGTTAAGAACAGGAACAAAAACTTGTTGCTAACTCAAGTAGACATTATTTTCACCCAACTCGACGCGGGATTAATTACAATCATTCCCCGCAGAGATGATCTTTTTTATTCGGTAGTTCTACCCAAAACATTTCCCCCCAGCATCTCTCTTGCCAACGATATTTTACCTGCAATTTCACAAAGTTCGCTCCAGTGCGCGTCATGATGACGTTTACGCGGTAATTCAATATGGCGGCGAACGGAGCGTCATGGCCGCGGGCGAGACATAACCTCAAAATCGCATCAACTCGCATTTGATTACTGGAAAATTAAACCGACGTGGCTGTTATGCGCCCCTGGTGTTTTGGTCAAGGAGATTACCGTCTGTGTCGTGTTTATGCAGATATATGGACGTAATGGCTGTCAGGTCCTCTGGCAAGGGACGCAAACTCAGCTAAGTGACGTTAGGTGAATAATAAAGTTTAGGGAGTTGGGTAGTCGTTTTAGCCTTATTGCCAACACTTGATAAGGCTTCTACTTTAAATTAATGAAAGATAACATCATAATTAGGTATATGAATGTAAGGTCAGTGGGCCGCCTTAAGGGTAATTTATTACTAGGGTTAAAATAATTCGCGCTCTTTCCAAAGTAAATAAAGAGCCTTTACTAATATTTCTTTCCAATTAAAAATATATTTTTTTAACAAACTTTTTAGCTTACCGTGCATTGTCATACAAATCAAACGTGTATGAAAAATTTCATCTTAATTTGTTGACGATTTGACGAAATTCAGTTGCAAGATTTGACCCAAAAATACATACCTACATACATTGCAAGTAAATAAAAAGCTAGTAAAAAATATTGGGGGCACCATAATCACTCAATCAAACAAAAGCCGACAAAACCGCAAAGCCCCCAAACATAGACCGTCATAACTAAGAGTCTATTCGAATAACAGACAGGGGTTCCAAACAGACTGAAACAAGACAAACAACTAATCAGCCTGCTAATAAAATACTATGTTCTCAAATCCCAGGAGAGCGGAGAGGTCGATACCACCCACAAATTGGTACTCGTTAACATTTGGACGCGATTTCCGAATTTGTTGGCCCTTAACAAGCCGACCCCGGGAAGTTTAGCTGGCGAACAAAATGACCGGACATGCCTCAATTAGTGGAAAGCGGAGCACCGAAGATCCTTATCGATTGGTGGATGTGCAATTAATTTAATTGGCACAGCACTGTTTGTCACTTCATGTCTTTTGTTGCCAATCGGGTTAAGGGGTTTGTTAAACTAACGGTGCTAAATGCTGATGTCTTATCTACCTACTGGATAAACTGTGTCAAGGCGTTTGGGCAAAAACCACACTTACACTGAAGGCTTTGGTCATATGGGGAAAATCTATAAGCAAACCAAAGCACCGAAACAAAAAGTTATTCTTTAAAAACCTTTTTCAGTTTCAATGAAGGTTACCACAGTTTACGAAATCCGTTGCTTTCGTCAAGAAATAATTAATAAATAATCTGAATGATTATTTCTAAAACATGTCGAGCTTGTCTAAAGCTCTGCTAGTTTTAAACTTGGATCCATGTCGGCATCGAGCACAATTCCGGGGCTCCTAAACTTTTAAGTAGATGCTCATTTTCAACTGCCCCGAACTATCCATCGGTTGTCGGTTAATCAGCTGCTGAATAAGCTTTAGGGAAGGATATTCCAACTTTGAGGATGGGTTGAGGTAATTTTACGATGTTGTTTTGTCAGTTTACTACGTGTTGTGGGTTTTTAACTGAATTGGTTTTTGTATCTGTTGGAAGCAAAGATAATAAAATAGAATATACTTTATTGTACACCAAGAAAAGAAATTATACATATATTTTACAGCAACTTAATACTATGGGTACGAAGGCGGTATTATCGCTGACAGCGATATCTACCAGACAACCTTTGGATGGACTAAAGAACTAAAGATAATACAGGGGGTACACTGCTACAATTAAAAATATTAATTCATAAAAATTATATAGCTACTAGCTGTTGCCCGCGGCTTCGCACGCGTAGACTACATGCATGCATTATGTAGAGAAAAAGTAAAAAATAATGTAATGCGAAAGTGCTTCTTAGGACAGACTTATACTTACCTACTTTATCATCAATACGCTCTATCCTTGTCCCGTAAACACAGACATAGTGAAGGGATAGGGTCCTTTCACTATTTCTGTGTTTATCCATGACTAATAATAAGTAATCATACGCATAAGTAAGTAATTAAATTAAAGTATTTCCTTATAAAAAAACATTTTAAAACATTTTGCATGTCCACGCCAATCGCGTATCATACGGCGCAAATCTTCATTTGGCCACCGGTGGTACATCACCGCCCCATGAACCAAAAGTCTTGCCCGGACGGGGTGCGCCACCGGTAGACACGGACAGGAATTATGCTTTCTCTCTCTTGTTTTGGATTATAATAATGCGAAAAAGGGGGTAGATATTTCTGATCAGACGGCGTCAAGTTGCAAGCTGATCATTGAGATTGTCTGTGGCACAATGTTAGTAAATGCTTGGGTTATTCACCAAAAATTTGAAAAAGGAAAAAAAATATAAGTATTTTAGAATTTCGGGAACAAATTATAAAAGAGATGATTAGCAAGCCCAGCACTGATAATCAACCCGATGACGCTGCAGCGGAGGGTGGGCTCCATGCACAAAGAAAGCCAAAACACAAGTTCAGAGATACCCGACTAACTTCTAAACTGACCGACTTTCATACAAACTTTCATCCCCTATTTCACCTCCTTAGGGGAGGAATTCACAAAAATCCTTTCTTAGTGGATGCCTGCACAGTATAAAGTATCTATGTGCAAAATTTCAAGTCTTTAGACGATTTAACTTCATCCCCCTTTTCACCCTCATAGGGGTGGAATCTTCAAAATCGCTGAGACACGTAAGTTATTTTTTAATCTTCAGCCTAAACCCAAAATATGAAGATTCTGACTTTAAAACTGACGGATTTTCATACAAACTTTCATCCCCTTTTTCACGCCCTTAGGGGTGGAATTTCCAAAAATCCTTTCTTCGTGCTCACCTACACTACCAAAGGAACCTACGTGCCAAGTTTCATGATTGAAGCTTCAGCCGTTTGGCCTGTGCGTTGATGGTAAGTGAGTGAGTGAGTGAGTGAGTCAGTCAGTCAGTCAGTCACTTTCTTCTTTTATTTATATAGCTATATAAAATACTATACACAAACTTACAAATAAACATACATACATAATATTACATGTAACAAAATTACAAAAAAGGGTTGAATAATGATAGAAGAAATTAGGTAGAAAAAGAAAAGCATTAAAGAGAAAAGAAATTGTTCTTAACAAGATTGAAACAGACAAATAGTTTTATTTAATTCGTTCCTATATAAAGACTCCCCAATATTAATGTATGCTGTATACAGTTTATATGCTTCCTATTCAGTCCATATACCTAGGGCATAAAAATACATAAAAGGTAGGGAAACTCTGGAAGCACTGAACCAATTTCAAAAAATATTTTATTGATGAATAGCCGTGCCTACTATAAATTTCTGAGTGCCACACGTATTACTCATTATGGTTTCCTTCCACGCGTACAAAATCGCAAGCAGAAGCTAGCGTACTAAAATAGTAGAACTAACAATGAAGTTGTACTTACCAATATCCAATTCCGTAATATTTTGTACACCTAAACATATGAACGTAATCAATCACCACAGACACTATTACGGCTAGACTTAATTTGATCGCGGCAACCCAATAACAACCAATACACATAACATACCCAGACAACACACACTCGAAACACATAATTCGACGATCGCAGTCTCATTTTCAGGCCATTACATCGCATCAGGCGCGAAACGAGTTCGCCGTATGGCGCCCTAACATCCATGTTTAACATACAAATTAATATGATGACAGGCTGCAAGTGTCGCGTTCACTTTGAATGAATTTTGTTTTTGATGACTCCTTATTTGATGAGTTAGGGCTTAAAGACGCTAAATTTTGAGCTGGTGTTATTGCAGTTGTTTTGTTTCGGCCAAATGTTATTGCGCTTAGCTCGTGCTACACTTTCGTCACGACTTCAACAGACAGATCACACTGTTTTATAAAACAATGTGATCTGTCTGTTCTGTGAAATCTTCTAGATTTAGCGTGATAAGTCTAAAATATGATTTACCTTGATCTTGTCTTACCGTAGACAATAAATAAATCTATATAAAACCCGGCTAAGTGCGAGTCGAACTTGCACACGAAGTGTTCCGTACCATTACGTACGCAAAAAAACGGAAAAAAAAACAAGTTTGTTGTATGGGAGCCTTACTTAAATATTTATTTAAATCTGTTTTTAGTATTTTTTGTTGTAGCGGCAACAGAAATACATCATCTGTGAAAATTTCAACTGACTAGCTATCACGGTTCATGAGATACAGCCTGGTGACAGACGGACAGACAGACAGACACCCGTCCCGTTTTTACCCTTTAGGTACGGAACCCTAAAAACTTGCTTCGGTGGGCGGTTTTGCACTCGTGAAAAGTGTTTTCTTATCCTAAGAGAACATTATACCGGGATGAAAAGTAACCTTTTTGCTGCCTATCTCTGTGCCAAATGTCATCCAGATCCGTTCAGCCATTTTAGCGTGATTGAGATCACGCTAAAACATATACAAACCTTCGCATTTATAATTTTAGTAAGAAGTAAAATAGACACCAAGTTTTCTTCAGATCTCTGGTCTTAAATAACCCATCAAACACAATCCTAACTTCAAGTTTTCTTTTTTGATAAAAAAACCTTGGAAATTTTCCAAAGCTTGTATCTACCCATTCATGTCGTTACAGAATGACTTGTCATATCCCTAGCTACTTTTTCAGTCACCTATAACACGAAACTTACTCGTAAAAAATGACTGACCCTTTCTGAAAACTAAAGCAATTCATCAACATTTTTCTAGAACCTTACATTCTCCAACAAATGCTTGGACACACAAAGTATTCATTAAATTACGAGTTTCGAAGTATAAAACAGTGGTGATGTTCCTCGGGTCCCGGGGTCGTGGCGATGCATAAATTATACGATTGTCGGGTATTAATGCGGCCCAAGGGGCCCGGATGTGTTTCAATAAAATGTTTCGCGGAATTTATTAGCCCTCGTTCTTGCTGGCCAATTGACTGGGCCAGTTTCCGTGGTTTGAACGATGGATTGGCTGTTTTGTGGGGATGTGTGTTAGTTTATGGTTTGGTGGCCTGTGTTAATTATTCGTGGTTGTATTTTTTTTTCTTTTCGTGTCGGTTGATTATTATAAACCCTTGAGCTTCTTACCGCTAAACATGTTGTCATGTCTAAATGCATAATAAAAAAAGTTTTGATAGGGTTAAACCAGTTTCATCAGACCACTATGTAGTGGGCAACTATATCATTCGAATCATTCAAGTCCTCGGGGGCGAGCACAGCCTACTGGGTGGCTTGACTCACACATTTTTATCACAGTTTGGGCGCAAAATCCGTGATAAAATACGTGACTCAAGCCTATCACAGAGGTCGTGCTCGCCCGGCTGGTGTATGCAGACTATTGTATAAGATGGAGAGTGGTAAACTCTACTCTACGCCTTCTACAATTGAGCATTATGCTCAATTGTAGAAGGCGTAGAGTAGAGAAAAGGGGAAATTGTAGGCGGTATTACTACGTGCTGAAATTTAGAAACTAAAATGAGTCTGAACTGTTAAACCAAATCTGTGTTCAAAGGTACAACAAATAAGAAAATAAAATGATTTCAGATACATTAATAATAAACCTTTATCTTGGCATTAACAACCAAATATTGATGAGCTTTAATATCTTTTTTTTAAAACATTTCAAAAGATCCTCATTTATTTCTCGAAACAACAAACAAGGGCCAAACCAAATCTTTACTTGGACGTTTCTTTTAATTATCTAATCTGCTGTAAAGTCCAAACAAAGTCCGGTAAACAAGGAAAATGAGTTCTAAAATTCTGCCTCCCTACAATATGCAAGCAATAGGCTTCAATTTGAAGTTGTAAAAAGTTTCCAGGACTTTCTCTTAATGAGCTAACAAATGGCTTCGCGATATACAATGGCTTAATCAAACCGCATTGAGATAAGGGAAACAATGGGCCCCTTTTCAAGGCAACTGAGGCATAAGAAACAAGCTGGTGCTGGTATATTTTGATACTATCGTATTGGAATATCTTGACAGACGATATTGTACCGATATTATTTAGAAAAAGTTATTGTGGAAGAATGTATCTTCCACACTAAAAAAAGACGTAAACAAGAAGAAATCGCGAGCTGGCTGACCAAAACCAGATGTATCCTCCGACTGCACAGCATGGTTTTCTTCTTGATTACGAATTTTTACTGCAGTCGGGTTTTTTTTATTTTATGAAATAACTTTTTTTATTTGTAACTGTTTAGTTGAGTTGAGTGGCAACACTGAAAGCACTAACATTGTTTACGTTACGGTCTGAGTTAAATTTTACGGAAAGTGGTAATTTCGTTTTAAAAATCTTAGAACTTTACTGCAGTGTGCTAATCAATACCTCAGTAAGCCCAATAATTGTTATCTTCGAGGAAAGCAGCCGCTTCTGGGCGAAAAACAGCCGCAAGTACTGTATTATTTTATACGCATCAAATTAAAAGTGACAAATTGTCCAAGTACCCACATTAAGATACCTGGTGTTCTGTCAATTTCAAATGACAGCTGTCATTCTAATACATTGACACCGACCTTTTGACACCTGTCTGACAAAAGGGTTACCAGCTAATTCCAAACTCACTAAAATTGGGGAGAAAGTTGTTTTATAAGTAATTGTTATTGTATTTGATATTTTCAAAATAAAATGAGTCAAATAGAGAAAATACTATTGGAAATGAGAAAGGAACTGCAGGAAAAATTCTCTACAATGGAAAATACTATATCAAAAATTGAAGAGAAGATCACATGCAATATTAACAGCAACTTGAACGACAAATTTAACCAATTAAATTGTGCTTTGAATTCACTACAATTACAAACAGAAGAGCAAGAAAAGCGGCTCGATGAATTGGAGAAAAGAGCAACACAGAGAAACTTGGTATTCTTTGGGATAAAAGAAGGCGAGAAATCATATCTGGAGTTGCAAGATAAAATTGTTCAAGTCACAAACGAAACCCTAAAGATAGAGGTGCAGGAATCAGAAATAGAAGCAGTAAGAAGAATTGGAAAGGAAAGTAGCAACCCTCGTCCAATTGCCGTAACATTTACAACATTAGGAACAAAAATAAAAATTTTGAGAAATAAGAAATTGTTAGAAGAAACAAGTATATACATAAAACCCGAATTTCCACAGAAAATACTTAAAATAAGGCAAGAACTCAAAACACAGCAGAAAAGAGAACTAGAAAAGGGAAATGAAGCCTTTATACGGTACGATAAACTCATCGTGCGAGAAAAGAATATTAAGCCGGGAAACAAAAGAGCAGCGTCGTCTTCTTCACCACCCATATCATACTATTTAAGCCCTACAACCCAGGCAAGCAAGAAAGTAAGGCGAAACAACCGCATCACAGACTATATGAAGACATCCGAAAAATCAATGCAAGAACTAGTAGACAGCACACCGGCATGAAATACAGTGGCCCTCTCCACACCAAACATTACTCACATAACGGAAAACTCTACAAAATCTCCCAATACGGCTGGTCCCCGCGGGATGATAAGACCAAAACCCTCCAACCAAACAAAATTGCGGAAAATTCAACAAGATATAAACATTTGTACATGGAACGTCAGGTCGCTAGTAAGTGAAACAAGACTTATAGAATTTAGAAACAGCCTTACAAAGTTCAAGTGGGATATTATTGGCTTATCTGAGATTAAGAAAGAAGGAAAGGTAATAAAGGAAAGCGATGATTACATTTTAATATATCACGGGGAAAAAAGTGGTACAAATGGGGTTGGTTTTGTAATAAGGAAGGAGCTTAAACCCAACATTATTGATGTACAAACTGTGTCAGATCGCGTCATTCGGCTAGATATTTACCTAAATAACAAAAAATTACATCTCATACAATGTTATGCCCCAACGGAAAGATCAACCGACGATGAGCTAGAAATCTTCTATAAAGATATACAAACTGCGCTACAAAATACAACTAGAAATACAATTGTAATGGGAGATTTCAACGCAAAAATTGGGATATCAACAATTGAAGATAAAAAGGTGATGGGTCCGTGGGGATATGGGCAAAGAAACGCCAGAGGTAAAAAGTTACTGGAATATTGTTTGGAAAACCAGCTTTATATTGCCAATTCACATTTTAAAAAGAACAAGAAACAAAAATGGACTTGGATATCGCCAAATGGAAATGTACGAAATGAAATTGATTTTATTTTAGTCAAGAACATAAAGGAAGTAACAAATGTAAGAGTAATTAACACTACATTCTCTACAGACCACAGACTAGTAAGGGCAAGTTTCTTACAACAGTCGAATAATACCAAATCGCGGAGACACTTTAGAAGCAAGGTACATAACTTGAACCCTTTGGAACAAGAGTCATTAAAAAATATAATTTCGGAAGATTTAAAGAATATGGAGTTTGACGACCTGGAATTAGCATACAACAGATTAATCCGAATGATTAAAGAAGCAAGTAGTAAATTATCTAGAGAAACGATAAAAAACGAGATGTTTATTACTCCTTACGTAGAGAAACTAATAAATAAAAGAAATATGCTAAAAAATAAAGAAAATAGAACGCGATCTGAACGAAGCCAACTAAACGCATTATATAAACTAATTAATAAGCATATTTATAGAAACTGGAAAGACCACCGATATAGCATTATAGAAGAAGAACTAAAAAAGAGATCATCAGTTAAAAGAGCACAAAGCTTACTTAACAGAGATAAACCCTGGATAATGAACTTAAAATATAAAAATAAAAACGTGACAGACAGAAGACAGTTACATAGTGCAGCTTCAGATTTTTTCAAAGAACTCTACCAAAACGACGACCTATCCTGTAACATTTACGAAGACGAGGATTGTGTCAACGTCCCTTCATTCCTGGAGAGCGAAACAAGACACGCTATTCAGCAGCTTAAAACAACAAAAAGCCCAGGCGATGATGGGATTACTAACGACATCTTAAAAGCAATTATAGACCCCCTTACGCCAGTATTAACTAAGCTCTTCAATAATATATTAGAAAATCTGAAAATACCACAAGAGTGGGGAACATCTATAATAACCCTTTTGTATAAAAAAGGTGATCCTCTGAGCCTTGAAAACTATAGACCAATCAGTCTTCAACAAACGATTTATAAAGTTTTTGCAACAGTTCTGTTAAAAAGAGTTTCCAAACAACTGGACAATAATCAACCCAGAGAACAAGCTGGCTTCCGGCGAAATTATTCAACCATTGACCATATATTTACATTAACACAGCTTATCGAAAAATGCACGGAATATAGACAAGAACTCTACCTTGCTTTCGTGGACTATTCCAAGGCGTTTGACTCCATAAGACATGAAAACTTATGGTTGGCACTGCGGGAACAAGGAGTAGAAACCACATACTTACAAATTCTTCGAGAAATATACAGGAATAGCAAAGCGATCGTTAGGTTGGAGAATAAGGGAGAGCCATTTGATATACAAAGAGGCGTGAAGCAAGGTGACCCTATTTCCCCGAACTTGTTTACCGCTCTGTTGGAACACATTTTTAGAAAATTAAATTGGGAGAATTTGGGAATAAATATAAACGGCGAGTACCTTAATAATCTACGTTTTGCTGACGACATAGTGCTTGTAGCAGAAAATCACAAAGACCTGGTATACATGCTAACTACTCTGGACATAGAGAGCAGGAAGTGTGGGTTACGAATGAACACGCAAAAAACCTTTGCAATGACAAATAGTAAAAAACTACTTATTACAACGGAATTCCACACAATAGCTTACGTAGATGAGTATGTATACCTAGGTAAAAATATATCTTTTAACGATCCAACAAAGGGAGAAGTTGAACGAAGGATAAAGAAAGCGTGGAGTAAATACTGGTCTCTGAAAGATATTTTCAAGTCTAAACTCCCCATAAAACTAAAAAGAAAGGCAATGGACTCAATTGTTCTTCCAACTTTACTATATGGAGGCCAAACTTGGACGCTAACCAAAGCTATCGCACAAAAAATAAACGTGTTCCAGAGAGCTACGGAAAGAAGCATGCTGAACATCACAAGAAAGGAAAGAAGAAGGAATATAGATATAAGAAAAGTAACTAAAGTAGTAGACGCCGTGGAACTTATGTGTAGACTGAAGTGGAGATGGGCCGGACATGTGGCAAGAATTACCGACAATCGATGGACCGAGAGAGGATTCTGCATTGGTACCCGCGAGAAGCGACGCGACCACGCGGACGACCTTATCGCCGGTGGGCCGATGACATCGCTCAGATAGCTGGACCAGCTTGGACCCGTCATGCCAAAGATAGAGATAATTGGAAGAGGTTGGAGGAGGCCTATGCCCAAAAATGGGTACCTCATCTAATAATAGAAAATTAAATTAAAATTATTATAATTAATATTAAATAAAAATTTAATCCTATAATATTATTAATTTCAAAATAAATTTAATACAATTCAAATTACTTAATTAAATGTTAATATAATAATTACGTAATATATAATTTTAACCAATTTTTATCTGACTAATTTAATTAATATCTGTTTGTAAAATAACCTAATTAAGTATGAATGTCCTATTATTGTGTTAAATTTAATATTAATGTTATAAATGTATATTTGTAATCAGTGAGAAATAAAGGCTTTATTATTATTAAACATATAAATGTCATATGTTTTTTGAAATCACCTCTTAAAATTCTTTGTTTTGATAACCCACACGATGGGATAGGCAGAAAAAAAAATAGGACCCCACAGTATAGCCCCGAAAAACGGCCATTTTTATTCAAAATCGGCCAACGCGTTTAGTCTCTAGAACGCCATTTAGGAACACACATACTGATACATACATTACCCTCCTTCGGCAGTCGGGTAAAAACTAGGTACTAGAGTATACTATATCCATAGAGAAACGGACTGACTGCTTGACAATACTTCAAAAGTAAATGAGTTAAGTAGTAAATGGTTTAATTGATATTTTTTTTCCAATAAAAAGTACCTTTATTTTTTTAGTTTACCGTGCATTGTCATCCAAAACAAACGTATATGCAAAATTTAATCTTAATCGTTTGAGGATAACTGCTCTAAAATTCAGTTGTAAAATTTGACCCAAGCATACATACATTGCAAGTTAATAAAACGCTTGTATAAAAAAAAGTTAATTCAAAAATCAAAAAACCCGACTGCTTAAAAAGCGAACTAAAAAGATGTAAACAAGAGTTTTTTGAATTAACTTTTTTTATTTATAACTTTTTAGTTATTTTTTTTTAGAATTATGTACATTTAAACACATAAGTATTATATATTTTTGAAATTGCCTCTTAAAATCCTTTATTTTGATACCCCACACGATGGGTTTGGAAGAAAAAATATTTTTTTTCCCTACAAAATGGCGCCCAAAAGCCGCCATTTTTGTATCTTCCAATTTTAATGTAGCCAGTGACACTCGCAGGATTAAGACGAATCGATTGACGTAAGAATCATCAAAATCGGCCAACGCGTTTGGTCTCTAGAACGCCACATAGGAACAAACATACATACATACATACATTCATACATACATACATACATAGACTGATAAACACATTACCCTCCTTCGGCAGTCGGGTAAAAATAATAAATTATTAGAGTTGGAGTACCTACATGTTTTGATTATCCTCTTCATTTTCTTCACCATTGCCTCACTGCTGAGGATCGTGACCACATGAGTTGTGTCTCCAAGTTATGCGGTATTCTGCAGCATTCTGTGGACCAGTTGGTACATGCTCCTTCAATAGCTTCCATGACGCCGTCGTTGCAAAAGTTTTTAACTTTTGAGTCCAATTAAATATGGATCAAAAGAGAGAAGGATTGACAGAATAACAGCTCTTTCTTGATTCAGTGGGTGGTTTAGTAATTAATTTTAAAATAATAATAAATTGATTAATAATTTATTATTATTTATCCACTGCGCAGACTAATTAATTTCCCGTATTAGACAACGAAACCGACGACTCACATATATTGATTTTTTCCTGGCTTCGCATCGTACAGAGTAAAATAATAATAAAAGGTTGCAGGGCAAAGGCTTCTTCTCATACAGAGAAGCCCCAAAAGTACAGCGTAGACCAATGATATTCTAGTAAACAGATATGTTATGAGCGCGCGCATTGTGAAGACTCAAATACGTCCTAATTGGGACGTATAGTCTTTAGTCTATGTCACGCATGGCGAAAAGCGATACGCTTTGCTCAAACATAAACAAAATAAAAAAATGCCGTCGTGTGTATTTAAAAAGTGTACCAATTATGATACCAAAGTACATAAAACAAAAGGAATCTCATATCCTATGTAAGTACGCAATACACCTCAATTTACTAATTTATTTTAATTTTTTTCCTAATATTCTGATATTTGGAGGTAAGAAAAAGAAAAAACATTGGTGGTCAGAATAATGTTTGTTTATATTCACACGCAAGTGACAAACACTAGCTGTCTCTTTTTTTCTTGTTGGTTTTATCAAGCCATCCCTTTCGACTTGTAGTGAAATGTCAGATGAATGAAAAGTGTGTATGTGTGCTGCTACTGCTGTGCGGAACACTTTTTTCGGTTGTTTTGTGAGTGTATAACGTATCTGTTTACTAGAATGTCATTGGCGTAGACCGATAAAATTTGCCTACAACTCAGCGAACTTTCAATCCCAGCCAGCTAATAACTTACACCACACCACAATATCTCAGGCCTAATAAAAAGCGACAGGATAAAATGATTTATGGGATAACTAGATTAAGAGGGTGCCAAGTTTAGTCGCCTCCTTCCGAAGATAAGACAATAATAATAGATTTGTTACTTTTGTCATTCGCAAGCCAACAAAAACGGTTTGAACAGTACTAGTTGGGACTGACAAGTGGAGTATTGTTGTTTTCTATGTTTCGGCCCACAGAGCAAGGAGATACCTCGGTGGCCGCTGCTAGGGATTGCATTGCGTCAGTAAAGTTCTGACAGCGCACTAGTAAAATTTTTGACATTTGTATAATTGTCGATATTGTAAGAAAGATCAAGCGCTTTTTTTCCATTAGAAAGGAGATGGCTCTTAAATATTTCACACACATCACATCATCAGCCTATTAATGTTCCCACTGCTGGGACACAGGCCTCTTCTCTGTGAGAGGGGAATGGGCCGTAATCCACCACGCGGGCCCAGTGCTGGTTGGTGGATGTCACATGTCTTCGAATTTTTGGTTCTAGGACATGCCGGTTTCCTCACGATGTTTTCCTTCGCCGTTTTGAGAGCAGTGGTGATGAAATAATTTACACAAAGTAAAGCGCCTGCCTGGGCTCGAACCCACGACCTAAAACTTGTAAAAATTGGTGACGTGCAAAGGTAACAAACAGACAGTTACTTTCGCTTTTATAATATTAACTTCGTCTCTCGGTTTCACCCGCGTGAAAAGTGCTGTATTATTATCTCAAGAGAACCTGGATGAAATTATCCTATGACCTAACCCAGGTTCTGGTCTATCGATAAGCCAAGTTTCATCCAAACCTGTTCTGCCGGTAAGGCGTGTAAGACCGCCTTATCTGAATTTGAGATCCCAGTTCCATCCGAATTGGAAATGGTCTGATTCCAGACGGACGGAGTTCGGATACAGTTCGTAACCTACCCTAAAATAATTAATACGGCTATTTCGGACCAAAATTTCTCGGATTCGGATCGGATGCAGTGCGTAACCGCTCCAAAAAATAAACTCACATTCGGATTTAAAATATTAAATTACAAGCATATTAAAAATATTTTTATAAGACAACCTTTGAAATTAAAAAATTGCATTGTCACGAGAAAAAAAAGTGTCTGCAAAATTTCAGCTCAATCAGACACTGGGAAGTGAGTCAACTTTTAACTTGATAGATTTGATTACAGAAACCGGGACAAACGAAATAAAACTTCAAAGTTACGAAAATAATATAATATCATAGTGTGGTATCTTCAGTAGCTGTCAATACGGTAATTCCCTGCTCTGTATTTAGTCCCTAGTGGTATTGGCGGATTTCGTGGAACGGGCTTTCGGGTTCGAGGAAGTATTTTCGTCAGTAACCGTTTCCCGGTTGAGCAAAAACGCTTTGACTTGATGACTCAAACGAAGGGGCCGTTTGAGTTGTCACGAACATTCTCGATGTGTTCTCAGAAGAGTTACTGTAGCGTTGACACTTATAGTAAGAAAATTAACTCGTTCAAGAGGAAAATATGGTAAAAGAGAAATATTATATTTTGTAAATAAATATTGCGGCAAATGAAAAAGCTACAATTTACTTTTAGCTTCATGCAGTTTTTATGCATACAGAATTTAATTTTTATGATTCTTAAATGGCGGAAACTGGCCATATCTTGGGGGTCATGTTTAAGAAATCTTTGAAATTGGACTAGAATCAGAAAAGTTGTTGTAAGCGTTTTTTACTTTGGTACTGCCACCTGTAGCCATCAGAGAGAAGAAATTACTGAACAAAATCGGACATACAGTACAGGTCAAATACATAAACCTCTTTTTGGGCTTCGTCACAGTCGGATAAAAAGAGTTATAATAATGTAACTACCCACACGTATGTACGCCCTCTTAATCAAACGCCTACCACCAAAACCAACCTTTATAAGTTCGACCTAGTAGGCCGTTCCTATACAAACACTGTCTATATGAAAAAGTAATCAACCGATTTCCAATTACGGCTACGTCATCAGCACGCAGCTTGACTAGATAATTGTATCAAATCTGAATGGATTCGTAAATCTAATCCGCCGGGCAATAATTACTGCTCAATAGTGCCCACTGTCACCGCGAGGTGGGTTTCTATCATTAAATAGATGGGTGCAGAAGGTCGGCTCTGTTGAGCAACACTTGCCAAGGTCTCTCCGTGGATACACACATACATGTAACAGGCAAAAAATGCAAGATAACTAGCTTCTTCCAGCGGTTACGCCCGCGTGAAAAGTGTTTTCTTATCCCAAGGGAGCATTCTACCGGGATGAAAAGGCGCTATTCCAGATTATAATCTACCTCTGTGCCAAATTTCATCCAGATCCATCCAGCCATTTGAGCGTGAAGAAGTAACAAACATACAAACACACACACACACACACACAAACTTTCGAAGTATATACTAAGATTAAGATAATATATTAATATAAGATTAAGATTGAAACGATGCGATGTCAGGTTTGACCCTCCCCGTCAAACCTGGCGTCGCATCGTGTTGGCATAAGCAACGAGCATGGTATGACGTGGAGTGAGGTGAAGCGTGAAGCTCAAGACCGATCGCGATGGAGGACTACTGTGGACGCCCTTTGCCCCATCCAAGGGACATAGGACATTCAGTCAAGTAAGTCTACGTGTGTGTGATAAAGACCAGGCCCGAGTCGACGGCGCGTATTGTTCCACGCGCGTCTCAAAGAGATGTCAGCAAAGTGACGGGGTCTGCTAGGGCCGATGTCTGCCTGGGTCGCAGATAAATTTGAAAGAGAGTTACCGCGGCCCTGGCACAAGCATCTGAAGGAACTCAGGTGGGTTTTAGTCAGTAAAAGTCTGGCACGCCCTCCCGCTTCACACAGAGCGGAAGAAGTCATTAGATGATTTAACACCGCAAAAAAAAACAAAATAATTTGTATGTGAGTGTCTGTTTTCGCTCATTGTAAGGCGTTGACCTTTTGAAGTTTTCTGTGCTAAAGTTACCGCTAGAAACGCTCCAATTATGCGCAATATGCGATTTCTCCATTGCCGATGTTAATTAATTGTCTGGTTGATTAATTAATCGTCATAAAGGCGAATTTGGTGATTTACGAGTTTTGGGTGGGTTTGTTTATGGCACTCTGTAGTTTGGAGATACAACCCTTGGGGTAAAAGGGTTGTTAAATGGTGACTATGAACTGAAAGGCGGCACTTGGGGAGTTGGGATGGCCCCTCGCTGTGCGGTTGTTGAAAACAGTTGTATCAAACATACTGAAATATTGCACATTACCCACTCTATTCGATACCCATTGACATACATACCGACAGACAAGAACATAAAATATTTATGTTGTCTAATCAAACTATTAAAACATGCAGCGCTGGTTCGCTTATATACTTTAGTTTACTCGCGCTCAAAACGTCGTACGCGCAATGAAATTGATGGCGCTTACACGTTTCGTTAAACATAAGAGTAAAAAAAGGTATTGCAGTACAGTTCAGTCGAACAGACTGAGTATTTGGATCGCCAAATCTAGTTCGTAGTACATTTTTTTTTTTTATATGATAACGGCTCGCGCTTGATCAGGTGAGATGTCACCTGATGGTAAGCGATGATGTGGTCGACGAAGGAGCACGCTTGCCTAGAAGTAACCTATTCACTCTTGACTTAAAGACCCCTAGATTGTATCTATCGGGAAACACAGACACCGGCAGGGAATTCCACTCCTTAGCTTTACGCATAATAAAAATATTATATTGATGAGTATACCCTCATTTAGTAAAACCCTCCATTCTATTAGTGTGGTATCATCATCATCATTATTTCAGCTGAAAGACGTCCACTGCTGAACATAGACCTACCCCAGGCGTCGCCACATTGACATATTAGTGTGTTATACTGTCAGGTAATCGAATTATTAAAACACATTATTTTCGCACACTATTAATTGCCTCGTTGGTTTCGCGGTCGTTAATGCGACTGCTGAGCGCGAGGTCCTATAAATTAGGCATTTGTGAATGGAAGCCTGGAGTTTGGAAGTCATCAGTTTTTAACCCCCGTGCCTGGGAAAGCACATTAAGCCATTGGTAATGCTCCTCATCTCTCTCCAGACACGTCGGATTATACCCTCCCATCGGACTTTCTGAGTGAGGGAACAGCACCTGTGCTTGCGCACGGACTTGTTCACTATCACATCTTGCGCGCAGATGGCACATAACAGTTGAGATTTGCCACCGTGGTTGAAATTCGGTCTGGAGGACTATCTATACTAATATTAGAGGATTTTTTTAAATTTTGTATGTAATGAATAAACTTACCATTATCGCAAAAAACGGCAAAAATATCACGTTTATTGTATGGGAGCCCCACTTAAATTTTTCGGCAACAGAAATACATCATCTGTGAAAATGTCAACTGTCTAACTATCACAGAGATACAGCCTGGTGACATACAGACAGACAGACAGAGAGACTGACGGACCGCGGAGTCTCAGTAATAGGGTCCCGTTTTTACTTTTTGGGTACGGAACCCTAAAAACTACTGGACAGATTTCAAGATTTTTTTCAGCGTTGGGAAGCTACACTATCTCCGGGTGGCATACGTTACTTTTTATTCCTGTATTCCCACGGGAACGGGAACTATGCGGGTGAAACCGCGAGGCGTTCGCCGGTTATTAATATTTTGCAGACACCTCAAAAATAATAAGCTTAATGTCCTAAGCATTGCCAAAAATGTACCATCTTATCGACCAAAGTTCCTAATCACAAGATCCTCCTATTGATTACCGCGCCATATCGCTAACCGTTATAAATTATTACAAGTCTTCAGGAAAATCTATCTCGAGAAAGATTCGCGTATAATACCTATCGGCTAGTCATGAGCAGTAGGATTGTTGTCACCCACAGACCAAGGAACCACCTGCAGTGGCTAGCTAGACGCCATCATACTAATACTATTAATGTGAAAGACAGGATGTTTGCGAACAATTACGCCTCGATAACTGAATGGATTCGGAAGAAATTTTAAATACAGTTAAACTATGGCCAGAATTACGTATTAAAATACAATGATTTCGAAAGGAAGGATACGCCCATCTGAACATTTTATAGAAACCTTCTTATGACAAGCAAATACTCGCTCACTCCCGCCACAGATAACTATATACTAGTCAGAGACACACACACGGACCACTGTCAACTCGTCGCGTTGGTCTTAAACTGCAATTTTAGGACCAGCGCGCTGGTGCCATTTAGTCGCGCGGTTGGCCCGGTCAATGTTAAAATACTATTCAATTTTTATCCACGGTACATAATGTTCGACTTTTACTCGGGCGAAGCCGCTAGTTAAAATAATAATAAATCGACACACAAATGCGCTGAGGACAAATTTCAGTGATATCCATAGTCAGATTTGTCACTGGCCGTCAATTTCTATGAGTTATTTCACTGACACGCTTGGTTTTTAACCCCCGACGGAAAAAGAGGAGTGTTGATGGAGTCTGTGTATCTGTATGTCGGTCTGTGGCATCATAACTCCTAAACGGATAAACCGATTTTGATATAGTTTTTTTTGTTGGAAAGGTGACTTTGTCGAGGGTTTTCTTAGCTATGTTTGATTAAAATCGGATCAGTCGTTCAAAAGTTACCCGAATTGTACTATTTGAATCTGGGTTTTTACGCAAGACGATGTCATAATTGTGTGTTTTGATAGATTGTTTATTGATGCGTGTTTACTACTATGTATATTTAGTTTAAAAAGCATGAAATAAAAAGTTAATTAAAAACTTAAAAAAACAGCAAAAAATAAGCCTCGTACTCGCGTCGGGGAACCACCAACGTTTACAGCAGTTAAATTATTTACTTAGCGGTTCCCCGACGCGAGTACGATGCTTATTTTTTGCTTTTTAGAGGTTTATGTGTCGGGGGTTTTTAAATGTTTTTTAATATAGTTTTTATAGAAAATTTGGACAACAATGTCTCTTACAATGGCCACCGAGACATATTTATACTCTCTGGTCCTCATCCAATTCGCCCGTCATCCTTTTGACCGCGAATGATCGGCAAGAAACCGACCAAGGACTTCTTGCCGACAAAATTACATTTTTTCCTCAACAAAGAAAATGGCAACACAAATAAGTGGCTTTTTGTATGATGTTTATTTGTTCACGCCTGTTCTGTGTTTATGAGTAACTGGGTCTATGTAGCTATTTGGTCAAACCGTTTTTGTTACTGTACTAAGTGGAAAAGCTGAAACCGACCTTGGGATAAAGAGTTCCCTGTATATTGTCGAATACTGACAATATATCTATACTAATATTATGAGACGTAAAGTTTGTGGAAATACATAGTATAGTTTGTATTGCCTTTGTATGATTCAATACTTTTCAACACACTTGCTCATAAAATGGCTCTAATTTCACTGCAATTAGGTACATAATGATACCAGTAATCAAACTGTGACTTTTTAATTGCTATTATTCACAAGTGAGTTATAGAGTGTTTTTTTATTGTATTGGTTGAGTTTCTTTGTTCTTAAAAAAGATCGTACTCAATAGTACAAATAAATTAATGTATCTATTGCTTGCTCATTTCATACGAAAGTATTTAAATAGATAATTTCAACTTGTACGTGTTTAATAAATACAATTTTCACTGAAATATGACTTTTGTTTTCTCTGTAATAAAGAAAACTTGAAATTCCCCATTTTGTACGTGGCTAAAATGCTATCCGCGAAAAGTCAAAATAAAAGAAACCTCATTATTTTAGTCTATGGCCGATCGCTATTGTTAGATGCACGCGCATAGGAAAACTGATTAATTTTTCCCACCATTGCAAAAAATTTTTTACAACTCGTTTTCATTGTTGAAATTACAGTTATTTATTCACTAAAATGTCTACAAACGTACTAATTATGAAGAAAATGATTTATGTTGTACACCGCCCGATATAAGATGTGAAGCCCATAACGTTATGGAAAGTTTACTACCTGAAAACTCCAAGGAAAAACATCTATTAACTACTAAATAAAATGATTTTTTAGTATTGTTTTCTTCACAAGTGTGTTGAAAAACGTCGTATATTACACGTGTGTATTGATGATTACCGTCTTCGGCTCTCTTAAGACTCTCACCTAACGGCTCGGGTCTCAATGGCGTCTCAGCGGTAATTGCCAATATTACACACTTGTACCATAATGTACTATTTTAAGAGGGCGCAGCCGCGGGCAGAAGCTAGTTCTTATAAAATCTTAATAGTTGCAGTGATCTTACTGATAATTATATATGTCGCAGGGATATGATGAAAACAGGGAATTGATCAAATCTCTAAGCGATTTGATCAAATCACGGAGGATGTTAAAATAATAACACGTTTTTATCATTTCCCTAAACAAATCTGGTGATTTGACAAATCCCAATAAAGAAATCTAGTGATTTGAACAAATCTCAAAATTGGTTCAGTGAAATGACAAAAATAACTTTTCTGTAGTAATTTAAAGGTTTATTTTGTACGTTGAATTAGTATTTGTGTGGCAGAGCCGACGGAGCCCCGCTGCGCGGGGCTCCTATTTCTGTATGCAGGGTCTAAAGTAACCTAACACGAAGGAGATGACGGGAGCTGAGTTCGCTCGCTTTGCTCGCTCACTTCAGCTCCCGTCATCCCCTTCGAACCTAACCTGTCCGTGTCGGGGTGCCCTAAGCTCCCGAGCTCGCTACGCTCGCTCTTGGACTTATCCATTGACCATCATTTATTATTTGAATGTTAATAGGCATATCATACGTTACGTTTTTCTATTTTTTAATACATTTTTGTTTCTCTTTTTCAAATAATTATGTTCTAGTTGTGATTTTTGAGATCTATATTACATTTTGTGTGCGAAGCCGGGGTGGGTTGCTAGTACAAAATAAACCTTTAAATTACTACAGAAAAGTTATTTTTGTCATTTCACTGAACCAATTTTGAGATTTGTTCAAATCACTAGATTTCTTTATTGGGATTTGTCAAATCACCAGATTTGTTTAGGGAAATGATAAAAACGTGTTGTAATTTTAACATCCTCCGTGATTTGATGAAATCGCTTAGAGATTTGATCAATTCCCTGTTTTCATCATATCCCTGCGATATATACACCATGACAGCATAGGAAATTTTTATAAATTAATTATTGAGCACTATTCCCACAACCAATGATTTCACTATTAATGTTGATTTTGAGATTGGGTCTGTATAGTTTTAAGATAATAATATATCTATAATATATATATCGATAATAATATATTTAAAAATCCCATAAATTATTTCAAATACTTACATAGTATGTAAGTATTTGAAATAATTTATGGGAGTTTTTATCCTTTATTTATTTTTTTCTTATTTGTTACATTTTCAAATATTATTATTATTTTTATTTTGTTTTTTTTTTTATATATATATCAATTTTTTTATTCTAACGTAATGTTTTTTGTTGTTATTATTGTCAATCACTTTGTAATATTGTATAACCATAATTGGTGCATGTTGTGTTAGCCTATAAGTAATTGTTACACTTATCAACGTACAAATATGTAAGTATAATTTTTGTTATTGTTATAATAAATTTATTGCACCCAAATCATACCTACATATACAAATACAGTCTTACAGTTGATGGTCAAAAGAGAGCTTAACCCACACCTTGACACTTACAGCAAACCTCAGTGTCATAGTTAGATTATTTATTTGTTTCTCATTATATATAGAGCAGTAGTGGCCCAGTGGTATCGGCTGCGACTTACAAGTTGTAGGTCGTGTGTTCGAGCCCAGGCAGGCGCTTCACTTTGTGTAAAATATTTCATCACCACTGCTCTCAAAACGGTGTAGGAAAACCTCGTGAGGAAACCGGCCTAAGCCGGGAAATGTCCTAGAACCAAAAATTTGAAGACATGTGTCATCCACCAACCCGCACTGGGCCCGCGTGGTGGATTACGGCCCATTCCCTCTCACAGAGAGGAGGCCTGTGTCCCAGCAGTGGGAACATTAATAAGCTGATGATGTGATGTGAATTATATATATATCGTTGAAATTGCCAAGTTTCTGAGATCCAATCTTGCATTATTTGAGCGAAGGCATAATACAAATAAGAGGAAAGCTGCACATTTGGATTTAGAGATACCTGTTCCTAAGTTGCAACTCTTCCGAAAGAGTTGTATCTACATGGCTCCCCTAATTTATAATGCTTTGCCGAAGTACCCAATTACCCTTCAAAAAATTTTGTTCGGCACTACGAAAGTGGTTGTTGCAGGAATGTTTTTACTCAATTCACGAATTTTTTGTAAAATGTCCCTGTAAATTTTATTCTCTTGATCAGGAATCTAAATACAGGCATAAGTAATTATTTGGGTTAAGTGATAATATGTTAAATGTATTGTTTTATTTAATGATATGGTAAAAATGGAAGTGTGTGTAGTATATTAGATATATAATCTTCGATGAAGAATACACTAGATTCCCGGCCCGCGCTTCAAAAACGGGCCGAACAATACATTAATACTAATTTGAAATAGGGCCACAACTGTATTTGTGGCCCTATTTCAAATTAGTATGGTTCAATTTGAACGCACGTTGCGACATTTTTAACGTATTAGTTAAAAATGTCGCAACATGCGTTCAAAAACTGTGAAAATAACCACCGTAACATCTTGATTTTGGAAGGAATATCTTTTTTCGGTAAGTTTATATCATTAGGTGTTTTTCATAAAGTAAAAATCTAATTAAATAGTAAATATGAATCAATTACCAAATATTATGATTGTTTGACCAACGTTTGCGTCAAAAAAGCGAATGCGCCAACTATTGTAACAAACATCGACTGTTCTGGAACAGAGAATGCATGGAGTAGTTTGTAAAGCTTTTTTTTTTTTAGCTTTCCTGATGATGATGATGATGAAAACGAAATAAAGTAACCCCGAAATTTCCTACTGTTTGTGTTTTTAACCTTATTACTGAAATTTGAAGTTTTATTTTATAGTAAATGTTTTTGTACCTACATATAACTAACTTATAATTTTCATATTTTCAAGCAAACCCTACCCTACCTACCTTCCTACCCTATTTAACTACCCTACCTACCTAGACTAGCTACCCGTCCACGTAAATATATATTTTTTAAACTGTCTCTTTATTCGAGCGAACAAAATAAAAAAAATATTATTCAAATCGATCCAGCCGTTTTTGAGTTTTAGCGAGAGCAACGAACAGAAGTATTTTTTTATAATATAGAAAGATAGGTAGAAAAGTGTGTGAGGCCGTTTGAGCGACTTATTTTCGTTCCTGATTCTTAATCTAGTATTTTCATAGATCGACAATATATAAAAATAATTGAACGTTTCGACTCCACTCATTCCTTGTCCAAGCAGCGAGCTCGAACATAAATTTTGAAAAATTCGAATTACGAATTGCTTTTTTTGGCACATTGTAATTTAGACTTTAATATTTGCGTGTAAGACTAAATTTGTATTGAGCTCATACATTTTTTATTGCTTTTTGTACAGTTTTGTGAATGCAACTTTAAACATTGCATTTAAGGTTGAATTTACATTAATGTATATTTATTTCAAGTAGAATTCTTAGAATTACCTAAACACAATTGGCGTCAGTTTTAAAGATAAGTTTTGTATGGGATCCTATATCTAGAGTATTCTTCATCGAAGTATATAATGATGAAATATTTTTTTTTTTTTAATAATGTAATGTAATTGAAAATTTATGTAAGAATTTCATTAAATTGGAATTTGATTTTGCATGCCGTTAAAACGGTGAGACATGTAGCACTATGCAATGTTATGAAATTAACATCTCTGTAAACACCATGTTTTTAGCAAATAATTATTCTATTCTATTCTAATTAGATATTGTTAGGCTCGCGTTTGACCACAATCTCATCTGATGGCAAGCGATGATGCGGTCGACGATAGAACTCGCTTTCTGAAATAACTTCTCTGCGTAACTCCTGATTTAACGACTCTCAAGTAACTCGCAAGCTAGAGTCTGGCAAGACATTCCACTCCTCCCATCTGTACGCATAATAACATACATAATATTCAGTGCTTTCCTAAAAAAAAGAAACCAGACATTATTTTCATCAACGAATAAACGTTTCGTACGTTTTGTTCCTCGAGATAAAATTATGAATAAAATTTTACTAGACACTCAGCTCTCGTACTAAGAATCCATTTTTTTTCATCTTATCGATACCAAACAGATATATATAAGTAAGGTTACATTGCCAAACGATCGTATTCCGTTAAGCTGCTTTCCTCTCATTCATTTTTAGGCAAGAGTCGACACCCCTTTCGCAGTAACAATTTCGTCAGCACGTTCACGCTCCGGTCCCCTGACAGGCCACATGCTGGCCGCATGCACATTGTTTTATTGCAGAGCCGTCACTCGTCACCGCGCTGACTGGATAGTGGACATTAACTGAGATAAAAGTGGGTTGGTTGAACAAGGTTCATTGACTAATGAATAAATTACTACCTACTCTCTTATTGGGACAATATCTTTCTAACCCTGAAGCTCTACACAATGAGTCAAGCTTTATTTAAAGTACTATCTCAATGCATTTTGACAATTCACGTGATCCAATTGCTGGCTTTTAGCTTTGCTTTTGGTCAGAGGATAAGCATTGCCATACAACGTGCCAATGCGGCCAGTCAGTTGAGATGTGGAGCAGTTTTACGACGTCATATTTTAGATTAATTTATTTTTAGGATTAGTTAGTAGTTTTTGATTTAAGTGTATATCTTAATATATATATTTCTTGTGTGCGTGTGTATGTGACTGAACTCCTCCTAAACGACTGGACCGATTTTGATGAATTTTTTTGTGTGTGTTCGTGGAGATTCGAGAATGGTTTAGATTTACAATATAGGGTAGGGTAGGGTAGGGTAGGGTGGGGTAGGGTAGGGTAGGTAGGGTAGGTAGGGTAGGTAGGGTAGGTAGGGTAGGTAGGGTAGGTAGGGTAGGTAGGGTAGGTAGGGTAGGTAGGGTAGGTAGGGTAGGTAGGGTAGGTAGGGTAGGTAGGGTAGGTAGGGTAGGTAGGGTAGGTAGGGTAGGGTAGGGTAGGTAGGGTAGGGTAGGGTAGGGTAGGGTAGGGTAGGGTAGGTAGGGTAGGTAGGGTAGGGTAGGTAGGGTAGGTAGGGTAGGGTAGGTAGGGTAGGGTAGGGTAGGGTAGGGTAGGGTAGGTAGGGTAGGGTAGGGTAGGGTAGGTAGGGTAGGTAGGGTAGGGTAGGTAGTTAGGGTAGGGTAGGTAGTTAGGGTAGGGTAGGTAGTTAGGGTAGGGTAGGTAGTTAGGGTAGGGTAGGGTAGGTAGGGTAGGTAGGGTAGGTAGGGTAGGTAGGGTAGGGTAGGTAGGGTAGGGTAGGGTAGGTTAGGGTAGGGTAGGGTAGGTAGGGTAGGGTAGGGTAGGTAGTTAGGGTAGGTTAGGTAGGGTAGATGAATGTTTGGTGTTTTTATGGCAAAACAAAGTTTGCCGGGTCAGCTAGTATCTTAATATATATATTTCTTGTGTGCGTGTGTATGTGACTGAACTCCTCCTAAACGACTGGACCGATTTTGATGAAATTTTTTGTGTGTGTTCGTGGAGATTCGAGAATGGTTTAGATTTACAATTGAAAAAAAAAAAAAAAAAGGAAAATGTTTTTTCAATTAATTTCTTATTTATAAGGAGTTGTTGATTTTCCGGCGGACAGCGCTATCATCATCATCTATCTTATCATCGGGTAAGTAGGGTAGGGTAGGTAGAGTAGGCAGGGTAGGGTAGGTATATATGTAGGGTAGGGTAGGTAGGGTAGGGTAGGTTAGGGTAGAGTAGGTAGAGTAGGGTAGGGTAGGGTAGGGTAGGTAGGGTAGGGTAGGGTAGGGTAGGTAGCGTAGGTAGGGTAGGATAGGTAGGATATGGTATGTAGGGTAGGGTAGGTAGTGTAGGGTTGTTAGGGTAGGGTAGGCTACCTACCCTACCCTAACAACCCTACACTAGGTAGGGTAGGTAGGGTAGGTAGGGTATGGTATGTAGGGTAGGGTAGGTAGTGTAGGGTTGTTAGGGTAGGGTAGGTAGGGTAGATGAATGTTGATGAATGTTTGGTGTTTTTATGGCAAAACAAAGTTTGCCGGGTCAGCTAGTATATATATATATATCGCACCTTCATTTCGAAACCGTTACTAAACGAAATTTTCATGAAATTGAGCTAATAATGCCATCTTATTTAGATCGGCAAAATCTACAGAATGAATTTGACAGGTTTATTTAGTTTCCCAATATTTTGGTAGATGGCTTTAAATTAAACCGCTACTAAACTGAAATTTAAAACTTAAATACAGACGAAACCGTTACTACACCATTTGTCACCTGTCACTTATGGAGTCGACATACAATTTTATAAAAAAGTGTAACTATTTGTTTAGATACGGCTGATTTTGTCATTAAGGTAAATTATTTACTTATTTTTATTTGATAAAGTTTGGTTTTTGGTTTAGTCACAGTTTTTAACTTAGAATTCTCTATATATAATACTTTAATTCTCCAATTTTTTTACGATAAACTGTTACTTTTTGTATAATCCGTTTTACTCACATTCTGGATAAAATTATGACATTAATATTTAGCATAAAATAGTGATTATTAGATTAATGTTTGGGGAATATAATTTTTGGTTTAATTGTCATAAAAGTAATATTTTAAGTTTTTTTTATTCAATATTGATTAGAATTATTATGTTTTAATTGACCTGTGCATAAAATACCTTCGAAATATATTTTAACAGTCCGTATAATAGAATAGCTAGAATTCGATTTTTAATATAGTAACATTGTTTTTATACTAACTTTACTTAATTGAATCCTAATTGAAAAAATAATTAATGCAAAAGTGTTACTATAAAAATTAAAATGATTATAATAAAATAATTATAGAATATATTAAATTATATGACAACACACCTTAAAAAGAAACCAATAATTTAACAAATAATACCAGAAATATCTCATTAGTGTTCATTACTTTTTTATTAAGACTTTTTTATTATTAAATCAGATTTTGACGTCGGTCTATTGTTTAAAGATTGTTTTCCTAATTACAACAGATGAAGGGACTCTGTGTATATGTTATTCTATACCCAAAAGCGATTGTCGAAAATGTAAAGGATTTACCACTTGATATTTCGATAGCACTTGGCAATCATATTAATCACATTTTACCAATAGCTTTATCGCGAAGCTTTCATTGATAAAATGTTTAGGAGAGTCTCTGTTCTCTCGTTCATACACTGCTTGTTAGCACGTCGCCGCGTCGCTAGTTGTTCGTGCTGACCGCATGCACATCGTTTTATTGCTGAGCCGTCACCGGTCACTCGTCACGGCACTGAATGCCCCGCTGGCGTGGATAGGGTTAACTGAGACACAAGTGGGTTGGTTCAAAAAGATTCAATGATGGGTAAATGAATGGTGCTTTTGTTTGATTCCATACGGGAAAGACTTTCTTTCCTAAATTTGTAACTTGTATAAGTTTAGGTTCTGTAAGACAGCGGTGTCGCCATTATAATCGCCCAGATGTGAAGGGCATCCTTATAATATTGTAGATGTAGTGGACCAAGTGATTAATACGCTTTTATTCATAATGTCCAGAACATTTAAACAATGCGCAATATACTAAAAAACTATTAAATTAATTAAATTGATTGGACTTTCTGAATAATGCCCATCACTTATTGGGCCGTGCAATAAAATGATGTGTTTTTTTTAATTATTTTAATGATGACATTGATTTAAATAAAGAATAGGTAGCTAAGTACGATTACTATTTAAGCAACAAAGTCGACGGAGCCCCGCTGCGCGGCATGAAATAGACACTGATTCACATCACATCACATGACATCATCAGCCTATTAATGTTCCCATTGCTGGGACACAGGCCTCCTCTCTGTGAGAGGGAATGGGCCGTAATCCACCACGCGGACCCAGTGCGGGTTGGTGGATGTCACATCTCTTCGAATTTTTGGTTCTAGGACATGCCGGTTTCCTCACGATGTTTTCCTTTACCGTTTTGAGAGCAGTGCGGTAGAGTCAATTTTTTATAACATGTAAATTTTTTAACGTTCAAAAGTGTCGCATAATGGCCTAGTTGGTATTAAGAAAGATAAGAAAGATAAGAAAGAAAGATAAAATTTATTGAGACACCATTCTATACATACATAAAGCACAACAGAAATAAAACAAATAATATAGTATGTACAAGAAAATACAAACATTACGTGCATTAAAGTAGCCCTAGACCCCACACTAGGATACCCTGTGTCGTGGGATCTAGTATTTTCGTCTTTAATGAATGACATAATATTATAAGAGCACTTGGAGGTAGTTCATGAATATTTGGTTACATCACTAAACAATATTTAAACTTAACTTAATAACTAAAGGAAACATGCAAAATTAAAATATTTACGAGTCGTTTGTGAAGAGTGTAGATGTGTGCGAGTGTGTGTAGTGTGTGTCTAGTTGTGGTTTAGTGTAGTTTTTATGTATGTGATGCGCCTGGATGAGTAATTAAGAGGGATTTATAGTAAGGGAATCAGGAGAGCTTCAGTCTGTGAATAGTCTTGAGCTGATAGCCATTTAACTACTTTTGCTTTACAATTGTGCTTTGAACATCCTACTATGTCCAAAAACTTGTTAATATTTTGGTATATGAAAGGACCCGTGTATCTAGGAGACCTATTAGCAAATTTAGTACGAGTAGTAGGCGTTTTCCATGTTATCTGCCTACATGACCTGGCAGATTTGTTTTGGGTATGAAGGGCTTGTCGGTGAAAACGTAATAAGACAGGCATAATAAAAAGTTGTCTTACCCTAAGAACTTTACATTCCTGATATAGTCTGTCAGTTGGATACCGATAGTGCCTCCCATAAGCAACCTTTAAGACGCCTCTTTGTGCTCGTTCAAGCTTTATCAAGTGACTCTTTGCTGCTGCACCCCATACCGCTATACAATAATTTAAGATAGATTGGCACAGAGCGAAGTATACACACCTGAGGGTATTGTAGTCTGCTATGTTCCTGAGTTGCTTAAATATGAACATAAGTTTACGGACCCTAGCAGTAACAGCATCAATTTGTTTGATCCAAGATAATTGGTTGTCGATCAAGACGCCAAGGTATTTAATATGATCAACTTGTTCGATTTCGACACATTGACAAGAGTCACTGCCAAGGTGCATGCAGGAATGGAGTTTAATACGGAGTGGATTTTTGGGCTTAACACGCTTAGAAATTTCAAAGGCCACGTATTTTGTCTTACTGGCATTCAACGTAAGAAGGTTTTGTTGCAGCCATTTCATCACTTTAGTTAGTCCCCTCTCAGTAGCATCAACGACCCCAGCCCAACTACTACCATGGAATACAATAGCCGTGTCATCCGCGAAAGTTAGGATCTTTGCTTTGTCTATTTGAGGGCTGCAGAGATCATTTATGTAGGCTAAGAATAGAGTTGGCCCGAGCACACTACCCTGAGGAACGCCAAAATGGATATCAGAGATATAAATGCATTTGATTTAGATTTTTTGATTTTGAGTGAACACTGATTCACTGAAATAAAATTCAAATACGGCAGTCATTTTCACGATGTTCATCATTTTGCGGCAGTTGCCTGGTATCTTGTTTTTAGCAAACCCCGAGCTTTGAACACTAAAAACGATTACGCACTGCAGTATAAAAATAGTCGTAGAACTACTACTTGATTATCTAAAATCAAAGCCAACGTCGAAACAATGGCCTTACTATGTTGCCTGCTTCCAAATAAGAACTATTTATATCAAAAGTCTGTTAAAAGTAAACGATGAATATTTGACCTAGAAACAAATTTTTCACTAAAATTTTACAGCAGCATCCTGACCCAATTCAGGCTGGTTGCACACTGACCACTAGTATCCGTTGTTTTATTTTAGAAGCGTCAGGCGCGGATGTGGGCCGTCAGCGCAGCGTAACCAGGATTTAATGGATGGCTTCGGGTCAACAGTGTGCTGAATTTTAACATGAAAGTAAACGATGTAGGTATACATTGTCTGTATGATGCTTATAAAAATGGTACAGTCAGCCTCACGTTAGCGGTAAATTTCACACAAGCTGATAATAGGGCTGGTACGGAGTATTAAAAGAGAACGTGACCAGGTTGTGGTGGTGCTGAAGTTTATTATCAACCAGTCAGCAGGGGAACATTTTGCGATAGGGGCATTTTGCGAAACGGACTTTATGCGAAAGGGGCATTTTGTGAAAGCGACATTTTACGAAAGGGACATTTTTGAAAGCGAAATTTTGCGAAAGGGACATTTTGCGAAAGGGACATTTTGTAAAAGCGACAGTTTGCGAAAGGGACATTTTGCGACTAGGGGACGTTTTGTGAAAGGGACATTCTGCGACGAAGCTTTCTATTCAATCAGCAGTAACGATTATCACGTCACATTTCGATAGCGCACGCCAATTTAGACGATGTCACTTTACCTGTGAGGTTCTAGACAAGTGGTGTTCGTTGTCAGTTAAGGCGATAGTCGAAATGTAAAGACTTAAGGGATTGATCACGCGATATTTCGATATCGCCATACAATTTTGCCATTTAGACAATCGCTACCGCCATACTTTCGTTGGTAGGATGTCGCTTGTCTAGGGCCTGAGCCCAAGGAGTGATTCATCATCATCATCATATCAGCCGAAAGACGTCCACTGCTGGACATAGGCCTCCCCCAAGCGTCGCCACATTGACCAGTCCCGTGCGTCGCAACCAGCGGATCCCCGCAACCTTCACCAGGTCATCGGGCCACCTGGTGGGAGGCCTTCCAACGCAACGTCTTCCAGTTCGCGGTCGCAACCCCAGAACTTTTCTGTCCCATCGGCCATCCGTTCTGCGAGCAATGTGCCCTGCCCACTGCCACTTAAGTTTGGCAATTCTTTGGGCTATGTCGGTAACCCTGGTTCTCTTGCGGATCTCTACATTTCTGATATAATGATGACATAATTAAAATAAGATATCATTCTACTTATAATTATTGGGACCAAACTTAACCGCGAAATGATAATTAGATTTTCCCTATGTTTTGTCGTGTTATCTACGCAAACTGCTGAATTTACATAGGTTATAGGAGCTGCTGATTTTTTTTCACTGTTTCCGGAAATACAATTTTGCATTTAGACTTTAATACATGGATACCTTTTCTTTCTTTAAGACGACGACTAACGCCAACGACGATGAGGAAATAAAACACGCACTCGTTTCACACCCGCGTGACCCAAAATTTAGTAGTTTTTGTACTTTCCTTATTATTCTATGACTTAAAAAAAAAGCCTCTGATCAAAATGTAGATAATTACATTGTCTTTGAGATGGTGTTAATTTCATTAAAATACGCCCAGCGGTTTTGGTGTGATTGTCGTGTTCTTCTCCGTGTTAGACATAACTTTACAAATTACACTATATTTACGAATAAAACTCAAAATTTTCTTAGACTAAATTATAAAAAAAATGGTCTAATGTAACATATATTTAACATAATTATATTTGATTAGCGGCCCCTTTTTGGGTTTCTCTTTGCTTCACCGTGGGTGACCAAGCCGCGGCTTCTCAGCCCCCCCCCGCCTCGGCAATGTGGGAACCCACCGGGGTGGAACACATAGGCACCTAAGCTTTAACGACACCTATGAGAAACAAATATCTTCCCCGTAGCCCGAGTACAATGCATATATATTCAAGACTATCTAAACTCTTTAAAATGTTCTGCAGCGATAAATATTCAAAGCAGAAAGCTTCTTGTAGCTACACCGGGCGCTTTAAATAACATTAAGTGCATTTTATATACAAAAAAAAAAAAAACTTACATTTTATCGAGCTTCGCAAAAATATTTTTTTCTTTCATTTAGCCTGTGCTGTCCCACAGCTGGGCGACATTCTTTCAGTCAACTTTGTGTTCTGCCTTTTCTGGCCGATTTGGCAGGAACGAGTCTAGATCATCACGGCAGCGTTTTTAATCCTGCCTCAGCTGCAACGTCCGTCTTTAGGTACCCACTGCTAAACATAAACATAGGGGCATTTCTACGGAGCAGTTGTTATTTTTTGTAATTTCAGAGAATCCAATGTAAGAGAGGCTGCAGAAAATATCTAAGCCTAGCTTTTTTACACCTGCCTGCCTAGCCTGTCCACAACTATGGTAGGGTTTTTGACTTTTATTATTTTCATTTTGTATTTAATTTGCTTAATGATATTTATTTTTATTTTCACTTTATAATTTGATTAATGACATTAAGATTTTGATTCTGGACTATTATTTTTGTTTTGTTATAGGTACTTTTTTGATTATTGTACTGATTTTGACCTGTATTTCAAATTATTGCTAATATTTTTTTAAATGAATTGTGTATTTAATTGTGACTATGTGGTTATTTGGGGGCGGCAATGTTATCATTATTAGTGCTATGTACGCCGTACTTGTCATTAGCATTGGTTCTGAAATTGTTTATACACTCGTTTAATGCATGTAATGTGGCTATTTTAAATAAATAAATAGGGTCGGCTTCCAGTCCACCGGTTGCAGCTAAGTACCGATATTTTACATGAAGCGGCTTTCTATCTGACGCACCAACTATCCCAGTAACCCAGTAGCCCAGTAACTGGGTTACACGATACCTCTAGGTAAGATTGGTTTTACGACACTTAAGAGAAACAAGTAACTTACCGGTAGCTAGCGGAAAGTCCATAATAATATTTTAAAGTCTAAACGAAACTTTTAAAAATGTTCTGCAGCGATAAATGTACAAAGCAGAATACTCGTTGTCGCTACACGGGGTGCCTTAAATAACTTTTAGTGCATTTTATTTAACAAACGTGTGAGATGCATAGTCTTCCATACGGTGGAAGTTGCTTTGAAAACCTGTATAAATCTCGGCAAATCGCTCCAATAGACGTGTTTGCGTTTAAATGGCACTTCATCTGGGAAAATATTGCGAGGAAGTTAGATTGTGGTTGGTTCTTAGCGATTTTGATATAAGTACAGACTCAACTCTAAACTACTTAGCTGATAACTCGGCTGAGAAATTCTTGATGCGAAGTCGCAAAATCACTTTGTCTGATCAGAATCGAAACTAGAATGTTGGAATGAGGTTTGATTTATCAAACTCATTTAAGTTCTTGGCTGAACAGAATATTCCATATTAGTTCTTTATTTACAATCAATCGCACATAAACAGAATGTCAATTTCAAATATTTGGAAATATTGTTGATTGAATACGTCAATCGTGTTTTTGAATTTGTCGAGTTTTCACATTCAAAGCTAATATTGTGTTTTATATGTTTATTTTGTGAGTTTACCACGCAGTCTGTTTCTCTTTTGTTATGAAATTAAATATATGTCTGCCCAAGCCAACCTGGTATCCTTTTAACATAGAATCCCAAGTTTAGCAGTCACGTCCTCAGTCTAGTGAGATAGTCGTTTATTCGAGTTCTAACTTCTACTTAGTTTTGAACATGTGGTACTAGGTTCGGTTCGGTTGGGCAAAACGTTAGGTTTTTAGGTTTTTCGATTTGAATTTCTCAGTAGGATTCATCTGGATTTATGCTTGGTCGTTATAAGCTTGCCCCCGATTATAGTCCCCGGCATGTAACTTGGCAAGGTTTTGGCGTAGTGTTGTACTTGTGCGCATCTAACGACTCTTGCCAAGTTACGTGCCGATAACTAAACATGGCACTTAAATATAACTGACGAATGTTAGTTTACTGTATACAGTACCTATACACCTCTGGTTAGCCTTTCAGGAAGTACACACGTCATATTATGTTACAGTTTTACGTCATCATCATCAGCCTTTTAACGTTCCCACTGCTGGGACACAGGCCTTCTCTCTGTGAGAGGGAGCGGGCCCAGTGCATCCATTTTTGGTTCTAGGACATCCCGGTGTCGTCTCGATGTTTTTCTTCGCCGTTTTGAGAGCGGTGGTGAAGAAATAATTTACACAAAGTAAAACGCCTGCCTGGGTTCGAACCCACAACCTACAACTTGTAAGTCGCGGCCGGTGCCACTGGACCACCACTGCTCAGTTTTACGTAATAAGTGACTAAATTATTCCAATGAAAAAATATTCGTTCCCAAAAGTTTTCCTATCCGTATCTAATTAACGAGGCTTATAGCTTTTCGCAGCCTCCCCATGTATCCGTTTCGGTCAGTTTATCTCCGCGAGATCACTTATGTTGTGGTAATCCATCATTAGGAGCTGACCACGACCCCGCCATTTGCTTTGCCAAATTACGATCGTTTATGGGTACTTAAGAATATTTTTTTATATATCTTTTAAGTAATTAATTCTTGTAGAGGCTTATGGCAGCAATTTTCTTGGACATAGATAGTTCAACTCATCTGTGCGCGCGGCGCCATGTGTGTGTGAGCTTGTAATTATACATTATGCATTTGTGTGTCGGTGACGCGGCAGTCGTCGCGACGGATTATTCGGTTTAGGACAGATTCTAGTTTGGGTAGATTCCTGTTACGGCAGATTCTTTTTTAGGCAGATTCATCATAAGACAGATATTTTACAGAAGTATTTTGTTAGAATTATATATATTCACAAAGTAGTGTTATGTGAGGAGGTTAAGTTATTTTTTGGTGTAATTTTGTTACCATTGCTAAGTTACAATTGACTTTAAATATACCATTACATAAATTGTATGGTTTATATTGGTCATGTTACTTCTGCCGTATAACGAATCTGTCAAAAAAAGAATCTGCCGGGAACAAGAATCCCCCCAAACCAGAATCTGTCCTAAACCAAATAATCCGTCGCGTCGTCCGAGCAAACAACCACCCACACATGATTCCCCACACATAGCGCCGCGCGCAAAAATGAGTTGAACTATATATAACTCAGTGTTGGTTTTCTTATCGCTACTTTCCCTGAAGCAGATTAGGAAGATTGCTGTGAACTAAAGTAAAATCACTGGACACTAAATATGCACATAGAAAGAAAGAAAGAAAGAAAGAAAGAAAACATATTAATTTGTGACCCGCACAGGAGACACGAGAAATAAGCATAAAAATTATACAATAGTAAAAATAAAAAACCCCGTGCGAGACCAAAAAGGCTCCTATCATAGATTTTCTTTCATCCTCATTTCATCTGAAAGACGATCACTGCTGAACTTAGGCATCCTCCAAGTGTAGCTTCAACAACCAGCCCTGTTCTTATCGCATCTAGTGGATTCCAGCGGTCCTTAACAAGTCACCACCTTGTAATAGAGCTTCCAAAGCTTTTTTCCGGTTAACGGAGACCAATCCAAAACCTTCCGGCCCCATCAAATTAATGCATTGTGATTGATTTAATAAACAAAATAATTTTCAACAATATAATTGATTTTAACGAATACAAGTAAAATTTCGAAACACATTTTTATTTCATGCTACATAATGTATCTAGTAGTAGACACGCTTCGATCGACAATCTATTGAACACGTAATTATGACACGATATCTTGCGAAAACACCCCGATTCTAACAGTAAAATGCTCATAACGTTTGAACGGCTGAACCAATTTTCATCAAACACAGCTAAATACACTCTCGATAAAGTCACATTTGAAACAAAGGAAACAAAATTGGTTCATCCGATTAGGATTAATGATGACACAGACATATACACAAGTACACAAACACACAAGTACACAAACTTATAAGATCCCTCTTTTTCCGTCAGTGGTTAAAAAGCAGGAAATTTATTTTATTTTTTATTTATTAACAAGGCACACCAACGACTCCATTACACATTAACATTACAAAGAAACATCTAGAAAAGATTCTGTGCAATCAAGTCACTAATAGGCATGCACATCATTTAGAACGTAAGTCGCATGCATTTTAAAAGGAATATAAAACAAACATAAAATTGAAAAAAAATAAACTATAATTGGTTATAACATTCTTGTAAATACATTTTAAAATAAAATTAGAATGAGAGAATTAAACAATAATAGAAATATACAAATCATTATAATTTTCAAAAGTTATACCTATATATATATATGTCATTGATTAAATTAGAATTCAACAGTTATTAAAACTAAATAATTGTAAAAGAAAAAGCAAAATGTCAAGTTATATTATTAAAACTTAATTAATTATTAATGAAATTAAAAATTATTAAAATTACCATTCCAATATTATCAAAGTACATATCATCAAATTAAATCATTGATGCAATGATTTAATTTGATGATGATGAAATGCCAATCTTTTAATTTATTACATTCCTTGTGCTTCTTTTATCTGTTGTATTTTCTTGTATTTTCCGTGACTAATTACCCAGTCCTGAGTAGTTTGTACTTAAGCGTATCCTTGTCGGTCAGCTCATCCCCTCAACCGATGGCGCGTGTCAGTAATCCGACGTTAGTGGGCGGATGAAGATTATTTGCTGTAGCAGTTATTATCTGTAAGGAGCGTGAATATACGGGGCAAATCGTAAACTCTTTTGTATACCTATTAACTGTCATATATAAATAAATAGATTATAATTGTAAGTAAGCGGTAGATAGATAAATTATTCAGAAATTGGTAAGGGTTGGTCCATGTCTGTCCTAAAACTTATTAATTTCTATTTAATTGGTGATGTTCTTCAGAAAGGCCAGAGGAGTGACCATTACCTCTTAGAGTAAGGTTATTTTGAGTGTGTATAAGGGACAGATGTAAATGACTTATATACATCTGCCCCCTGGTGTGTAGTACTTATAACCGGCGTGCATTTATGACCAGATGTATGAACGTAAATGAGGCAAAAGGAGTATGTAAGCAGGTGGCGTGTTATATATATTTTTTTTCTTTTTTACAGTTTCTTCCTATCCCCATGGGGAAAAGGCGTGAGTTTATCTATGTATGTAGTAAGGTTTAGTTATAAGCTTCACCAGTCTACACTAAAAAGCCAGGTTTAAACCTTGTTTACACCGTAGTTTATAGTGGTCTAAACCTGGGTTTTTTTAATAAGACTGCTAATGTGTTTGAAACTGGAAACATCTAGTCGATAGCTAGGTATATTTGCAGTGGAGATACATAATTTGTCTAGAAGTAGACACGCTCCGATCGACGATATATTGAACACGTAATTATGAAACGATAGCTTGCGAAAACACCCCGATCCAAAGAGTAAAACGACCATAACTTTTGAAAGGCAAAACCGATTTTCATCAAACATAACTAAGAACACTTTCGATAAAGTTATCTTTAAAACAAAAAAAAACTAATTCAAAATCGGCTCATCCGTTTAGCAGCTATGATGCCACAGACAGTTACGCAAACACACAGAATACACACATCAAACTTATACCAATCCTCTTTTTCCGTCGGAGGTTAAAAAGTGGCTTCTAGCCAATAATATGCTATATTTAACATGAAGAACTTACAGCTTCTATTTCAAATATGCAAATGTCGACAAATCGTAACCACTCTATCTATGATCCTGTGATCCCATCCATCATAACTAAATCTTAGAAGTCAGGGGTCAAGAAAATCATATTTTCAGTTTTAAATCTGCATTTATAGAATTTATCCCGTTTTAAACGTCACAGTCTGTAGCGGTGTTTAACTCGTGTTTACAGTGTTTTACTTTAAATTTCTAAGTTTAATTAAGCAGTTAACTGCAGTATATAAAGTCAGCCAAGATAAACGCTCAGTGTAAGTTAGACGAGGTTGCGATTTTAATATAAGTTGGGGACCAAAAGTGTAGGATTGGAGACATAATTGTTCATTATGCTGGTACAGCACTCTCCAATCTTCTTGGCAGCCCTGAAGTCTTTCCTATGCGTATGGCATGGCGCGCTGCTGTTTTAGTGTGAGATTTACCACTGCGCAGCCACTTTATCCAACTTCAGGGCGACCAAGAAAATTGGAAAGTACTGTATTTAGGTTTGTCTTCTGTGAGAGGGGAGTGGATATAGTCCAAGTCACAGGTCCATTACATGTTGGTTAGTGTGATGTGATATGTTGTACTAGATAATTAGAGAGTTCTCTTCAGTAAGGGAAGGCAACGCACCTATGGAACCCCCAGGAAAATGTAAATGCAAATGTCTTTCTTTCTATAACTTACCATCGACGAAACGGCGGTGACCACTTATCATCAGAAAAGCCGGCTGATTAATTACAACACTAAATTAAAAGGTGTTAAAAAATAAATTACTGACTTTTTTATTGTTAATTTTTTATTTTATTTTTTTCTTATTAGTTTTGGTACGTTAAATCACCAAAAAAATCTAAAAAGTAAATTTCACAACGATTCCTATAAGCTCAAACACGATTAGGATACATTTCGGAGTTCCAGTGCCAACCTACCGGCTTTATCATCAGATCAGTTCGATGCTACCATTTTCATCAGTGTGATTGCATTGTTAATTAAAATACTAAATGCCCTCGATTTTTTCAGGATGCCATAATCATATCTTAATATGATGACCATGGGATCACCTGGGAAATATACCCTTTCAAACAAAAGAAGAAACGTCCAAATCGGTCCAGGCGAATTTGAGTAATCGGAGATAATACAAAAATAAAAGATACCCATGAATTGAGAACCTCCTCCTTTTTTGAAGTTGGTTAGAAACATTCAAAGCTATGATGAAGTCCTTAACACAACAGTTAGCCTTTTCTAAAATAAACATTACTATATAAGATTATTTGCTCTACATAATTTTGCTTCACATTTTCTATCGTCGACACAAAATCAATCCTTTCCATCTGACCTTCGTATATTAGCCCTCGTCCCAGCCCACCCATACACCAGTCTACCTATGTCACCCGAAAAATACAACACTATTCGTAAAGAATTTATCGCCCGTTCCTCCTTGCTTAGATAAAAGCAAAGGCCTGCGGTCCCCAGTCGGGTCGTTATAAATCTGACCCACCTTGGGTAGAATTTAACCGCTTATTTCGGCAAAGCTTGTGGTTGCTTGCACTTGAATTAGATTTAAACTGCTTTATCTTTATAGGGTGCCGTACGTTCGAATGAAAAAACGTGATTCTAGTAGGATCGTCACTCGTGTGTCTGTCTGTCCGTCTGTCACAGCCAATTTGCTACGAATCTACTGGCCCGATTCAGTTTTTTTAGAGACAGACGGTGCGGAAAAGGGAGGATTTTATTTATTTATTTATACTTTATTGTACACCAAGATGAAAACAATAATACATACGGAAAACCTAAAATAAAAACATACAACAGGCGGCCTTATCACGTTTTGCGATCTCTTCCAGGCAACCCAGAATGGTGAGAGATAGCCTGGACACGACATGGGGTTGCACTTGGTGCAAGTTTAAATAAAATAATAAGTAACAAACATGGTAAGCACTAAATATAAAATACTAAAATAGATACCTAAGTACATAGGTACATATAAATAAACAGCTCGAACAAGAATAAGATCACAGTGACAGGTAGTGCTCCTTTACCAGTCTTTTAAAGATCGGTAGTGATTGCGCGCGTTTTATTGTCACAGGCAATGCATTCCATAGACGAGCGGCCTGGACAGTAAAAGATTTGTCTAGGAAGATAGTGGAATGCATTGGCATTTTATGTTTCATGTTATCCGATGACCTAAGAACTTTCGTGTGCCAGTTACATAAAAACTGAAATCGATTTTTGAGGTAAAGAGGGGTAGGCGGGGAAAATAGTATATTATACAGGAGGGAAAGAATAGGGTCTACCTTTTATAGCAGAACTTTTTATGTCATAATATTAATATGCATAACAACGGATAGCATAAACATCATTTCGCAGAAAATCGTTTGGCATACATTCATTTATCATACATTCAAACTCATAATTTTGTAAGTCAGAATCATCTTTAGGCATACATTTCATATCGATAGTCATTAAAAGGCAGAACCATCATATCGCAGAAAGTTCACAGTCGGAATCGTCTTTTAGCATACATTTCATATCCATATTAATTGAAATACTTATCTATCACATTACAGATAATTCATAGTTAGAGTAATTTTGTATTTTTACCATAATAAAAGATTGACTGAACACAATTTTTTATTTGTTGTAATTCGCTGTATGAAGCATGCAGCATGCAAACAAGCATACACCATGCATGCAGCATTCAAACAAGCATACACCATGCATGCAGCATTCAAACAAGCATACACCATGCATACAGCAAGCATGCAACATCCAAGCAAGCATGCAAGTGAGCATGCAGTAAGCATGCAAGCTAGCATGTAAGTGAGCATGCAGCAAGCATGCAACATGCAAGCAAGAATGTAATTGAGCATGCAGCATGCAACAGACATGGTTTCTGTCACGGCTCCGGCGCTCCAGTGCTCCGGCGGTCCCATGCGAGCTTATCGTCGCAGATGGTTTTAGCGCTCACCACCGCAGCTTCGCCTTGCTGGCCGGCTTCGCCGGGCAGCCCCAGCCTTAATCCACCTGCTCCCCAGCTCGCAGGCCGCCTCGCCTCTACGCGCCTACGCGAACGCGAACTTTTGTAACACAACATATTGACTTTTTAAGACAATATTTCAATTTTAATTTGAGGTTAAAAATGCTATTTTATAGAAATGCCTAATAAAATTATTCCAAATCTATATGTATCATCTTCATAATATGCCAAGTGAAATTATGCGAAATTAAATTCTGCCATCTTAAAAGTAAGCCATTGTAAATTCGGGCATAGAAACATTCGGCCAAACAATGATTATATTTAAAAAAAAATATGTCTTAAGAATATTCGTTTTAAGAAGATTATGCCAAGTGTGTTATGCATAATAAATTTTGGAGTATCAAGATTCTGCCGAAAGAATATGCGCATTCCGGCAAAGGCGAATTGGCAACCACTTGATTTTATCCAGTAGTAGGCAATAATGGGCACAGGAAGGAGAACACAGAAACGAGGGATGCATGGACTGTGTGAAGGTCATTTGGCTAAAAATGTGATGTAGTTACTACTGGGATTGATGACTTAAAGAAGTATATGAAAGAAGACATGTTGCGTCAACCCCAATTAGATTGGGTTAAGGCAACGAGAATGATAATGATTTTAATTTTTGCTTTTTTTAAGACAATCCAGCCACACTATTATGTTTTTGATCCTGCAACTATATTAATCAGAAGAGATCAGCGCAAGAGTATCTAATCTATAATAAAAAATCTACAAAAAAATACTACCGACTTCCAAATAAAAAAACTACAAAGTGAAAAATAACTTTATTTTTGGAAGTCGGTGTCCATAACGCATAAAAACCTACCAAAGACACCGACTTCCAAAAATAAAGTTATTTTTCACTTTGTAGTTGTACCTACCTAATAGGCAAGTTGGTGAAGGTACCTATAATGCCAGAATAGATTACCCGAATATCATGAAACTTGAACAAAACCGGTGAAATGAGAGATCTGCGTACCCTTTAAGAGCGTACTGGCGTGATGTTATGTTATGAAATGGTATAAACAATAAACATACATGCGATTGCAGCAATCCCGATAGATTTGCCATAAATTATTGAAGAGTTCAGTTGTATATCTTTGAAGTTCTTCATCAGATCTTCACTAAATTAAAATTTCGAAACATACTTTTTCAAACAAAAATAGAATTTTTATAATCGGTCCAAAATTGACGGAGATATGTGTGAAAAAAATCAAAAAAAAAAAAAACAAACATAATGTCGAACATATAACCTCCTCCTTTTTGGTAAGTCGGTTAAAAATCGCTAGCTAAATCTTATTTCAAAATGGTCTACAATTTATTCAAATGGAGTTATCCCCTTTTGTTTTACTATTCTTTGCGAAGTTTTAGTACGCGATTGTAAAATAATAAAACTGTGATGGTCCTGTCCATATCTCTCTTAAAACTAAAATCAGACGCGACAGCGCCGTATAGAAACGATCAAACATCCAAACAATTTTTGATTATAGATTTTGTTTTGAAACTTTGTCATGCATCAGAACTCAGACGAAAAGCGTTTTTCAACAGTACTTTATAAAACTTTTCAGATATCTTTAAAAGATAAAAAAGTTTAAAGACTAATAGCCGGCATACTTTCCATTGTTCGGTTATCTTTGCGTTGAGTTGAAGCGATTACAATACCGCTTTGTCGGTCGCTCTCGACTCATAAATGTTCTGGTGTCGAACGCTCCGAGGGACGCTTTTACGTTCGTGGCGCTGAAAGGAGTTACTGCGGTACAAAGAGTAGTGGTGGGCAGGGTTTCGTGATGAGAGGTAGCGAGAGATGAGGCGGCAGTAGAAATAAGTTTTTTTTAAAGTGATTTGTAAGAGTTTTTTTTAACACACAAATTAACGACACTTCGTAATTCAGCCAGATGCAGAGGTGTTTCTATATTTTGCTAGATTATGTTTAGAATCCACGTATCAGGGTGCGCACTTAGATTTTCTTAAATGTGCACTCGTTTAACCATTATTATAACGTAATATCTCACAGCATCAACATCAGTTCTTTAAAATACCAACTATGCATTATGTGTTGTATACGTATTTGTGTAGTGTATTTAGTTAGTAAGAATACAAAAATGTTTTTTAGTATTTGTTATGCAATATTGTTAACTGTCCTAATTTTGTAAATCTCTCTTTTGCACTGAGGTTTGTTGTCAAACAACCCAATTATGGGTTAAGCTCGCCTTTGTACATGAGTTTTCCTTTTGTATTTGTAATGTCCGTTTTGTGTACAATAAAGAATATGAATATGTAATTTAGACAAATATAACTTACACGTCTGTAATGTCTCAAGGGCTAGACAAAACTCTGCACCTTCAACACTTACATTCACCTACAGTCCCCGGCATCTAAGTTGGCAAGGTTTTGGCGTAGTGCGGGCGATAGATCCTTGTGTCAACTGACCAAACAATCGCGCGCTCGGAACGTTCGATGCGCCCCGCTTCACCACCAAAGAGACCCAAAAACCGACTTCTGCGCTTCTAATGACTTTTGCTAATTTACGTGCCAGGGATTATAATTTACCTGTAGTCCCATGTATAAGAGTGCAAACCCATTGTCATCAACCAGGCAAACCCCGAGGAGCTTTTCCTAGTCAAAATTCTGACCAATATAAAACCACACAACCTATCTATTACCAACCACGCTACCTCTTCTCACTGTGTCCTCACCACTAAAATCTTATGCATAGCATAGTGCAGCTCCGTTTCAAGCTGAAACAGTCCCATTCAGCTTGTAAACATGCCAGCGAGTCGCCCGCATACGATATTGTGCACCACCCGCTTTTTATACCAAAACTTGGCAACCCTCTTTGAGAAGTAGCTCGTGTGGTGCCACTCAACGTTCTATTTGCTATGGTGTTCTGTTATGGGTGAACAATTCACCATAGCGAATAACTTTTACCAGAAGGTAACAATAATTTTAGTTAGGGATTTTAATTAAGTTTATCACCTTAATTAAAATCCCTAACTATGCTTGAATGTCTCTTGCACGTCATAAAACATATAAGTTCCATTTCACTAAGTGACAGTTGGATATTCTCAACATTTTTGTCCAATTTTTTATGACTCTGCTGCATAGATCCGGCTGAATCCGAGCGATGGCCTGCGTTATGTTGACTTTCAGGGCAACGGTCGAATGTGGTTTATTGGCAACGACTTCAGAAAACTCCACAAGAAAAAGTCTAGCGGATCTCTAACTCTACCCTCAAACCGTTCATGCAGAATGTCAATTGTGTCGTTCGCTGTGTGGCAAGTAGCGCCATCTTGCTGGAACCACATGTTGTTCACGTCCATATTGTTCAATTCAAGCCAAAAGAAATTATTTATCATTGATCTGTAGAGCTCGCTCGATCTATGCAGCAGAGTCATTAAAAATTGGACCTCTCGGATTCGTGCCACCATACGAAGCCGCGGCGGACATTTGAACGATGTCATATTCCATCCATAATGGCATAAATGGGCCTTTTAAATAAAAAATGTATTTCGTTAATATCTCACACACATCTTGTTTTATTCAATTTTAACATCGACCCGTCCTTGTTGAAAGACCCTTTATAATTTATATTATATGTGGGTATGGCACACCCAACTCTGACCGTCGCGTCGTTCGCGTGACACTGACTTCTCAGTAATATGACGTTTCATAGTAACCAAACTGCTTGTAGCCGTACTAGCCGTACTGTGGATCATCATCATCTGCCTAGCCTTTTTCCCAATTATTGTTGGGGTCGGCTTCCAGTCTTACCGGATTCAGCTGAGTACCAGTGTTTTACATAGAGCGACTGCCTATCTGACCTCCACAACCCAGTAACTGGGTAACACGATACTCCTTGGCAGGACTGGTGTCAGATTTCAGGCTTCTGACTATCCGTAACGACTGTCAAAGATCTTCAAGTGACAGCCGGGACCAACGGCTTAACGTGCTTTCCGAGGCACGGAGAAAACTCGGTATGTTGAAATGGTCACCCATCCACGGACCGACCTCGTCAAGCGTTGCTTAACCTTGAAGATCGACCCGTGCGGCTGTTATTATTTAGCCACGAGCTCCTCACTAGCCGTACTGTGGATGAAATCTGTTTATGTGTGGGCATAGCCACCACTTGTTTGCCACACATAAACCACTTGTTTTTAGACATTAAATCAATGTGATCTCAGCATTATTGCTTCTAAGTCTATACAATAAGCAAATAAATTTGACACTGCGGTAACTGTGTTTGACGTAAAGAGGGTAGCTTATTATACGGCTATGGCCGTGCTGTCAGTTCACCAACATTTAAAATTCGGTTACAGCCGTTATCGCGCCAGAACGTATTAATTATCTTACCTCATACAAATTATTATCATAAACAAACGCCAGTCTTACAACTAACTCACATCTCCTAATCAGATTCACCAATAAACAGTCTACAAAGTTAACCCCAACATAAGTCCTTACACTCACTTGACTAGGGTTACCAGAGGTTGATTTGGTTAGAGTGAAATTTCAATAGCGCTTGGCAATCCATACAGTTTTGACATTTCACCAATGGCAATTGCGATTGCGATAACTTCATTTTCCTTGGTCACTTGTGAGCCTTACATTTATCTAAAACTAGCTGTTCCCCGCGGCTTCGCTCCCGTGGGCCACCCCACAGGACCCGTTTTCAGGATTAAAAATAGCCTATGTTACTCAGGAATAGAGTAGCTTTCTATTGGTGAAAGAATTTTTTTAATCAGGCCAGTAGTTTCGGAGCCTATTCGGTACAAACAAACAAACAAAAAAATCTTTCCCCTTTATAATATTAGTATAGATTGAAAAGTCCTGACAGAAAGCCTGATTTCTGTTAAAATGTCCTGACATTTTAGCCACAAGTGTGCGCAAAGTAATTCCGACTGTACCTAATTCCGACTCCCGATGCGTTGAGGGGTAAGCACATGGGGCGGATACTGTCTTTCTATTGTATTAATGTTATTTCTGTTGATTAGGTAATATTTGGTGCAAGCGTGCTTCACCATCGACTACATCATCGCTTACCATCAGGTGGCCAAATAGTGGCCAAGCGCGTGCCTAATAAAAAAAAATAAAAAAAATTGTCACGAACTTTTGTAACACAACATATTGACTTTTTAAGACAATATTTCAATTTTAATTTGTGGTTAAAAATGCTATTTTATAGAAATGCCTAATAAAATTATTCCAAATGAATTTGTATCATCTTCATAATATGCCAAGTGAAATTATGCGAAATTAAATTCTGCCATCTTAAAAGTAAGCCATTGTAAATTCGGGCATAGAAACATTCGGCCAAACAATGATTATATTTAAAAAAAAAAATGCCTTAAGAATATTCGTTTTAAGAAGATTATGCCAAGTGTGTTATGCCTAATAAATTTTGGAGTATCAAGATTCTGCCGAAAAAATATGCGCATTCCGGCGAAGGCGAATTGGCAACCACTTGATTTTATCCAGTAGTGGGCAATAATGGGCACAGGAAGGAGAACACAGAAACGAGGGATACATGGACTGTGTGAAGGTCATTTGGCTAAAAAGGTGATGTAGTTACTACTGGGATTGATGACTTAACGAAGTATATGAAAGAAGACATGTTGCGTCAACCCCAATTAGATTGGGTTAAGGCAACGAGAATGATAATGATTTTAATTTTTGCTTTTTTTAAGACAATCCAGCCACACTATTATGTTTTTGATCCTGCAACTATATTAATCAGAAGAGATCAGCGCAAGAGTATCTAATCTATAATAAAAAATCTACAAAAAAATACTACCGACTTCCAAATAAAAAAAAAACTACGAAGTGAAAAATAACTTTATTTTTGGAAGTCGGTGTCCATAACGCATAAAAACCTACCAAAGACACCGACTTCCAAAAATAAAGTTATTTTTCACTTTGTAGTTGTACCTACCTAATAGGCAAGTTGGTTAAGGTACCTATAATGCCAGAATAGATTACCCGAATATCATGAAACTTGAACAAAACCGGTGAAATGAGAGATCTGCGTACCCTTTAAGAGCGTACTGGCGTGATGTTATGTTATGAAATGGTATAAACAGAAACATACATGCGATTGCAGCAATCCCGATAGATTTGCCATAAATTATTGAAGAGTTCAGTTGTATATCTTCGAATTCTTCATCAGATCTTCACTAAATTAAAATTTCGAAACATACTTTTTCAAACAAAATAGAATTTTTATAATCGGTCCAAAATTGACGGAGATATGTGTGAACAAAATCAAAAAAAAAAAAAACAAACATAATGTCGAACATATAACCTCCTCCTTTTTGGTAAGTCGGTTAAAAATCGCTAGCTAAATCTTATTTCAAAATGGTCTACAATTTATTCAAATGGAGTTATCCCCTTTTGTTTTACTATTCTTTGCGAAGTTTTAGTACGCGATTGTAAAAGAATAAAACTGTGACGGTCCTGTCCATATCTCTCTTAAAATTAAAATCAGACGCGCCAGCGCCGTATAGAAACGATCAAACATCCAAACAATTTTGAGTATAGATTTTGTTTTGAAAATTTGTCATGCATAAGAACTCAGACGAAAAGCGTTTTTCAACAGTACTTTATAAAACTTTTCAGATATCTTTAAAAGATAAAAAAGTTTAAAGACTAATAGCCGGCATACTTTCCATTGTTCGGTTATCTTTGCGTTGAGTTGAAGCGATTACAATACCACTTTGTCGGTCGCTCTCGACTCTTAAATGTTCTGGTGTCGAACGCTCCGAGGGACGCTTTTACGTTCGTGGCGCTGAAAGGAGTTACTGCGGTACAAAGAGTAGTGGTGGGCAGGGTTTCGTGATGAGAGGTAGCGAGAGATGAGGCGGCAGTAGAAATAAGTTTTTTTTAAAGTGATTTGTAAGAGTTTTTTTTAACACACAAATTAACGACACTTCGTAATTCAGCCAGATGCAGAGGTGTTTCTATATTTTGCTAGATTATGTTTAGAATCCACGTATCAGGGTGCGCACTTAGATTTTCTTAAATGTGCACTCGTTTAACCATTATTATAACGTAATATCTCACAGCATCAACATCAGTTCTTTAAAATACCAACTATGCATTATGTGTTGTATACGTATTTGTGTAGTGTATTTAGTTAGTAAGAATACAAATGTTTTTTAGTATTTGTTATGCAATATTGTTAACTGTCCTAATTTTGTAAATCTCTCTTTTGCACTGAGGTTTGTTGTCAAAGAACCCAATTATGGGTTAAGCTCGCCTTTGTACATGAGTTTTCCTTTTGTATTTGTAATGTCCGTTTTGTGTACAATAAAGAATATGAATATGTAATTTAGACAAATATAACTTACACGTCTGTAATGTCTCAAGGGCTAGACAAAACTCTGCACCTTCAACACTTACATTCACCTACAGTCCCCGGCATCTAAGTTGGCAAGGTTTTGGCGTAGTGCGGGCGATAGATCCTTGTGTCAACTGACCAAACAATCGCGCGCTTGGAACGTTCGATGCGCCCCGCTTCACCACCAAAGAGACCCAAAAACCGACTTCTGCGCTTCTAATGACTTTTGCTAATTTACGTGCCAGGGATTATAATTTACCTGTAGTCCCATGTATAAGAGTGCAAACCCATTGTCATCAACCAGGCAAACCCCGAGGAGCTTTTCCTAGTCAAAATTCTGACCAATATAAAACCACACAACCTATCTATTACCAACCACGCTACCTCTTCTCACTGTGTCCTCACCACTAAAATCTTATGCATAGCATAGTGCAGCTCCGTTTCAAGCTGAAACAGTCCCATTCAGCTTGTAAACATGCCAGCGAGTCGCCCGCATACGATATTGTGCACCACCCGCTTTTTATACCAAAACTTGGCAACCCTCTTTGAGAAGTAGCTCGTGTGGTGCCACTCAACGTTCTATTTGCTATGGTGTTCTGTTATGGGTGAACAATTCACCATAGCGAATAACTTTTACCAGAAGGTAACAATAATTTTAGTTAGGGATTTTAATTAAGTTTATCACCTTAATTAAAATCCCTAACTATGCTTGAATGTCTCTTGCACGTCATAAAACATATAAGTTCCATTTCACTAAGTGACAGTTGGATATTCTCAACATTTTTGTCCAATTTTTTATGACTCTGCTGCATAGATCCGGCTGAATCCGAGCGATGGCCTGCGTTATGTTGGCTTTCAGGGCAACGGTCGAATGTGGTTTATTGGCATAGACCTGCGACTTCAGAAAACCCCACAAGAAAAAGTCTAGCGGATCTCTAACTCTACCCTCAAACCGTTCATGCAGAATGTCAATTGTGTCGTTCGCTGTGTGGCAAGTAGCGCCATCTTGCTGGAACCACATGTTGTTCACGTCCATATTGTTCAATTCAAGCCAAAAGAAATTATTTATCATTGATCTGTAGAGCTCGCTCGATCTATGCAGCAGAGTCATTAAAAATTGGACCTCTCGGATTCGTGCCACCATACGAAGCCGCGGCGGACATTTGAACGATGTCATATTCCATCCATAATGGCATAAATGGGCCTTTTAAATAAAAAATGTATTTCGTTAATATCTCACACACATCTTGTTTTATTCAATTTTAACATCGACCCGTCCTTGTTGAAAGACCCTTTATAATTTATATTATATGTGGGTATGGCACACCCAACTCTGACCGTCGCGTCGTTCGCGTGACACTGACTTCTCAGTAATATGACGTTTCATAGTAACCAAACTGCTTGTAGCCGTACTAGCCGTACTGTGGATCATCATCATCTGCCTAGCCTTTTTCCCAATTATTGTTGGGGTCGGCTTCCAGTCTTACCGGATTCAGCTGAGTACCAGTGTTTTACATAGAGCGACTGCCTATCTGACCTCCACAACCCAGTAACTGGGTAACACGATACTCCTTGGCAGGACTGGTGTCAGATTTCAGGCTTCTGACTATCCGTAACGACTGTCAAAGATCTTCAAGTGACAGCCGGGACCAACGGCTTAACGTGCTTTCCGAGGCACGGAGGAAACTCGGTATGTTGAAATGGTCACCCATCCACGGACCGACCTCGTCAAGCGTTGCTTAACCTTGAAGATCGACCCGTGCGGCTGTTATTATTTAGCCACGAGCTCCTCACTAGCCGTACTGTGGATGAAATCTGTTTATGTGTGGGCATAGCCACCACTTGTTTGCCACACATAAACCACTTGTTTTTAGACATTAAATCAATGTGATCTCAGCATTATTGCTTCTAAGTCTATACAATAAGCAAATAAATTTGACACTGCGGTAACTGTGTTTGACGTAAAGAGGGTAGCTTATTATACGGCTATGGCCGTGCTGTCAGTTCACCAACATTTAAAATTCGGTTACAGCCGTTATCGCGCCAGAACGTATTAATTATCTTACCTCATACAAATTATTATCATAAACAAACGCCAGTCTTACAACTAACTCACATCTCCTAATCAGATTCACCAATAAACAGTCTACAAAGTTAACCCCAACATAAGTCCTTACACTCACTTGACTAGGGTTACCAGAGGTTGATTTGGTTAGAGTGAAATTTCAATAGCGCTTGGCAATCCATACAGTTTTGACATTTCACCAATGGCAATTGCGATTGCGATAACTTCATTTTCCTTGGTCACTTGTGAGCCTTACATTTATCTAAAACTAGCTGTTCCCCGCGGCTTCGCTCCCGTGGGCCACCCCACAGGACCCGTTTTCAGGATTAAAAATAGCCTATGTTACTCAGGAATAGAGTAGCTTTCTATTGGTGAAAGAATTTTTTTAATCAGGCCAGTAGTTTCGGAGCCTATTCGGTACAAACAAACAAACAAAAAAATCTTTCCCCTTTATAATATTAGTATAGATTGAAAAGTCCTGACAGAAAGCCTGATTTCTGTTAAAATGTCCTGACATTTTAGCCACAAGTGTGCGCAAAGTAATTCCGACTGTACCTAATTCCGACTCCCGATGCGTTGAGGGGTAAGCACATGGGGCGGATACTGTCTTTCTATTGTATTAATGTTATTTCTGTTGATTAGGTAATATTTGGTGCAAGCGTGCTTCACCATCGACTACATCATCGCTTACCATCAGGTGGCCAAATAGTGGCCAAGCGCGTGCCTAATAAAAAAAAATAAAAAAAATTGTCACGAACTTTTGTAACACAACATATTGACTTTTTAAGACAATATTTCAATTTTAATTTGTGGTTAAAAATGCTATTTTATAGAAATGCCTAATAAAATTATTCCAAATGAATTTGTATCATCTTCATAATATGCCAAGTGAAATTATGCGAAATTAAATTCTGCCATCTTAAAAGTAAGCCATTGTAAATTCGGGCATAGAAACATTCGGCCAAACAATGATTATATTTAAAAAAAAAATGCCTTAAGAATATTCGTTTTAAGAAGATTATGCCAAGTGTGTTATGCCTAATAAATTTTGGAGTATCAAGATTCTGCCGAAAAAATATGCGCATTCCGGCGAAGGCGAATTGGCAACCACTTGATTTTATCCAGTAGTGGGCAATAATGGGCACAGGAAGGAGAACACAGAAACGAGGGATACATGGACTGTGTGAAGGTCATTTGGCTAAAAAGGTGATGTAGTTACTACTGGGATTAATGACTTAAAGAAGTATATGAAAGAAGACATGTTGCGTCAACCCCAATTAGATTGGGTTAAGGCAACGAGAATGATAATGATTTTAATTTTTGCTTTTTTTAAGACAATCCAGCCACACTATTATGTTTTTGATCCTGCAACTATATTAATCAGAAGAGATCAGCGCAAGAGTATCTAATCTATAATAAAAAATCTACAAAAAAATACTAATACCGACTTCCAAATAAAAAAAACTACAAAGTGAAAAATAACTTTATTTTTGGAAGTCGGTGTCCATAATGCATAAAAACCTACCAAAGACACCGACTTCCAAAAATAAAGTTATTTTTCACTTTGTAGTTGTACCTACCTAATAGGCAAGTTGGTTAAGGTACCTATAATGCCAGAATAGATTACCCGAATATCATGAAACTTGAACAAAACCGGTGAAATGAGAGATCTGCGTACCCTTTAAGAGCGTACTGGCGTGATGTTATGTTATGAAATGGTATAAACAATAAACATACATGCGATTGCAGCAATCCCGATAGATTTGCCATAAATTATTGAAGAGTTCAGTTGTATATCTTCGAAGTTCTTCATCAGATCTTCACTAAATTAAAATTTCGAAACATACTTTTTCAAACAAAAATAGAATTTTTATAATCGGTCCAAAATTGACGGAGATATGTGTGAACAAAATCAAAAAAAAAAAAACAAACATAATGTCGAACATATAACCTCCTCCTTTTTGGTAAGTCGGTTAAAAATCGCTAGCTAAATCTTATTTCAAAATGGTCTACAATTTATTCAAATGGAGTTATCCCCTTTTGTTTTACTATTCTTTGCGAAGTTTTAGTACGCGATTGTAAAAGAATAAAACTGTGATGGTCCTGTCCATATCTCTCTTAAAACTAAAATCAGACGCGACAGCGCCGTATAGAAACGATCAAACATCCAAACAATTTTTGATTATAGATTTTGTTTTGAAACTTTGTCATGCATCAGAACTCAGACGAAAAGCGTTTTTCAACAGTACTTTATAAAACTTTTCAGATATCTTTAAAAGATAAAAAAGTTTAAAGACTAATAGCCGGCATACTTTCCATTGTTCGGTTATCTTTGCGTTGAGTTGAAGCGATTACAATACCGCTTTGTCGGTCGCTCTCGACTCATAAATGTTCTGGTGTCGAACGCTCCGAGGGACGCTTTTACGTTCGTGGCGCTGAAAGGAGTTACTGCGGTACAAAGAGTAGTGGTGGGCAGGGTTTCGTGATGAGAGGTAGCGAGAGATGAGGCGGCAGTAGAAATAAGTTTTTTTTAAAGTGATTTGTAAGAGTTTTTTTTAACACACAAATTAACGACACTTCGTAATTCAGCCAGATGCAGAGGTGTTTCTATATTTTGCTAGATTATGTTTAGAATCCACGTATCAGGGTGCGCACTTAGATTTTCTTAAATGTGCACTCGTTTAACCATTATTATAACGTAATATCTCACAGCATCAACATCAGTTCTTTAAAATACCAACTATGCATTATGTGTTGTATACGTATTTGTGTAGTGTATTTAGTTAGTAAGAATACAAAAATGTTTTTTAGTATTTGTTATGCAATATTGTTAACTGTCCTAATTTTGTAAATCTCTCTTTTGCACTGAGGTTTGTTGTCAAACAACCCAATTATGGGTTAAGCTCGCCTTTGTACATGAGTTTTCCTTTTGTATTTGTAATGTCCGTTTTGTGTACAATAAAGAATATGAATATGTAATTTAGACAAATATAACTTACACGTCTGTAATGTCTCAAGGGCTAGACAAAACTCTGCACCTTCAACACTTACATTCACCTACAGTCCCCGGCATCTAAGTTGGCAAGGTTTTGGCGTAGTGCGGGCGATAGATCCTTGTGTCAACTGACCAAACAATCGCGCGCTCGGAACGTTCGATGCGCCCCGCTTCACCACCAAAGAGACCCAAAAACCGACTTCTGCGCTTCTAATGACTTTTGCTAATTTACGTGCCAGGGATTATAATTTACCTGTAGTCCCATGTATAAGAGTGCAAACCCATTGTCATCAACCAGGCAAACCCCGAGGAGCTTTTCCTAGTCAAAATTCTGACCAATATAAAACCACACAACCTATCTATTACCAACCACGCTACCTCTTCTCACTGTGTCCTCACCACTAAAATCTTATGCATAGCATAGTGCAGCTCCGTTTCAAGCTGAAACAGTCCCATTCAGCTTGTAAACATGCCAGCGAGTCGCCCGCATACGATATTGTGCACCACCCGCTTTTTATACCAAAACTTGGCAACCCTCTTTGAGAAGTAGCTCGTGTGGTGCCACTCAACGTTCTATTTGCTATGGTGTTCTGTTATGGGTGAACAATTCACCATAGCGAATAACTTTTACCAGAAGGTAACAATAATTTTAGTTAGGGATTTTAATTAAGTTTATCACCTTAATTAAAATCCCTAACTATGCTTGAATGTCTCTTGCACGTCATAAAACATATAAGTTCCATTTCACTAAGTGACAGTTGGATATTCTCAACATTTTTGTCCAATTTTTTATGACTCTGCTGCATAGATCCGGCTGAATCCGAGCGATGGCCTGCGTTATGTTGACTTTCAGGGCAACGGTCGAATGTGGTTTATTGGCAACGACTTCAGAAAACTCCACAAGAAAAAGTCTAGCGGATCTCTAACTCTACCCTCAAACCGTTCATGCAGAATGTCAATTGTGTCGTTCGCTGTGTGGCAAGTAGCGCCATCTTGCTGGAACCACATGTTGTTCACGTCCATATTGTTCAATTCAAGCCAAAAGAAATTATTTATCATTGATCTGTAGAGCTCGCTCGATCTATGCAGCAGAGTCATTAAAAATTGGACCTCTCGGATTCGTGCCACCATACGAAGCCGCGGCGGACATTTGAACGATGTCATATTCCATCCATAATGGCATAAATGGGCCTTTTAAATAAAAAATGTATTTCGTTAATATCTCACACACATCTTGTTTTATTCAATTTTAACATCGACCCGTCCTTGTTGAAAGACCCTTTATAATTTATATTATATGTGGGTATGGCACACCCAACTCTGACCGTCGCGTCGTTCGCGTGACACTGACTTCTCAGTAATATGACGTTTCATAGTAACCAAACTGCTTGTAGCCGTACTAGCCGTACTGTGGATCATCATCATCTGCCTAGCCTTTTTCCCAATTATTGTTGGGGTCGGCTTCCAGTCTTACCGGATTCAGCTGAGTACCAGTGTTTTACATAGAGCGACTGCCTATCTGACCTCCACAACCCAGTAACTGGGTAACACGATACTCCTTGGCAGGACTGGTGTCAGATTTCAGGCTTCTGACTATCCGTAACGACTGTCAAAGATCTTCAAGTGACAGCCGGGACCAACGGCTTAACGTGCTTTCCGAGGCACGGAGAAAACTCGGTATGTTGAAATGGTCACCCATCCACGGACCGACCTCGTCAAGCGTTGCTTAACCTTGAAGATCGACCCGTGCGGCTGTTATTATTTAGCCACGAGCTCCTCACTAGCCGTACTGTGGATGAAATCTGTTTATGTGTGGGCATAGCCACCACTTGTTTGCCACACATAAACCACTTGTTTTTAGACATTAAATCAATGTGATCTCAGCATTATTGCTTCTAAGTCTATACAATAAGCAAATAAATTTGACACTGCGGTAACTGTGTTTGACGTAAAGAGGGTAGCTTATTATACGGCTATGGCCGTGCTGTCAGTTCACCAACATTTAAAATTCGGTTACAGCCGTTATCGCGCCAGAACGTATTAATTATCTTACCTCATACAAATTATTATCATAAACAAACGCCAGTCTTACAACTAACTCACATCTCCTAATCAGATTCACCAATAAACAGTCTACAAAGTTAACCCCAACATAAGTCCTTACACTCACTTGACTAGGGTTACCAGAGGTTGATTTGGTTAGAGTGAAATTTCAATAGCGCTTGGCAATCCATACAGTTTTGACATTTCACCAATGGCAATTGCGATTGCGATAACTTCATTTTCCTTGGTCACTTGTGAGCCTTACATTTATCTAAAACTAGCTGTTCCCCGCGGCTTCGCTCCCGTGGGCCACCCCACAGGACCCGTTTTCAGGATTAAAAATAGCCTATGTTACTCAGGAATAGAGTAGCTTTCTATTGGTGAAAGAATTTTTTTAATCAGGCCAGTAGTTTCGGAGCCTATTCGGTACAAACAAACAAACAAAAAAATCTTTCCCCTTTATAATATTAGTATAGATTGAAAAGTCCTGACAGAAAGCCTGATTTCTGTTAAAATGTCCTGACATTTTAGCCACAAGTGTGCGCAAAGTAATTCCGACTGTACCTAATTCCGACTCCCGATGCGTTGAGGGGTAAGCACATGGGGCGGATACTGTCTTTCTATTGTATTAATGTTATTTCTGTTGATTAGGTAATATTTGGTGCAAGCGTGCTTCACCATCGACTACATCATCGCTTACCATCAGGTGGCCAAATAGTGGCCAAGCGCGTGCCTAATAAAAAAAAATAAAAAAAATTGTCACGAACTTTTGTAACACAACATATTGACTTTTTAAGACAATATTTCAATTTTAATTTGTGGTTAAAAATGCTATTTTATAGAAATGCCTAATAAAATTATTCCAAATGAATTTGTATCATCTTCATAATATGCCAAGTGAAATTATGCGAAATTAAATTCTGCCATCTTAAAAGTAAGCCATTGTAAATTCGGGCATAGAAACATTCGGCCAAACAATGATTATATTTAAAAAAAAAAATGCCTTAAGAATATTCGTTTTAAGAAGATTATGCCAAGTGTGTTATGCCTAATAAATTTTGGAGTATCAAGATTCTGCCGAAAAAATATGCGCATTCCGGCGAAGGCGAATTGGCAACCACTTGATTTTATCCAGTAGTGGGCAATAATGGGCACAGGAAGGAGAACACAGAAACGAGGGATACATGGACTGTGTGAAGGTCATTTGGCTAAAAAGGTGATGTAGTTACTACTGGGATTGATGACTTAACGAAGTATATGAAAGAAGACATGTTGCGTCAACCCCAATTAGATTGGGTTAAGGCAACGAGAATGATAATGATTTTAATTTTTGCTTTTTTTAAGACAATCCAGCCACACTATTATGTTTTTGATCCTGCAACTATATTAATCAGAAGAGATCAGCGCAAGAGTATCTAATCTATAATAAAAAATCTACAAAAAAATACTACCGACTTCCAAATAAAAAAAAAACTACGAAGTGAAAAATAACTTTATTTTTGGAAGTCGGTGTCCATAACGCATAAAAACCTACCAAAGACACCGACTTCCAAAAATAAAGTTATTTTTCACTTTGTAGTTGTACCTACCTAATAGGCAAGTTGGTTAAGGTACCTATAATGCCAGAATAGATTACCCGAATATCATGAAACTTGAACAAAACCGGTGAAATGAGAGATCTGCGTACCCTTTAAGAGCGTACTGGCGTGATGTTATGTTATGAAATGGTATAAACAGAAACATACATGCGATTGCAGCAATCCCGATAGATTTGCCATAAATTATTGAAGAGTTCAGTTGTATATCTTCGAATTCTTCATCAGATCTTCACTAAATTAAAATTTCGAAACATACTTTTTCAAACAAAATAGAATTTTTATAATCGGTCCAAAATTGACGGAGATATGTGTGAACAAAATCAAAAAAAAAAAAAACAAACATAATGTCGAACATATAACCTCCTCCTTTTTGGTAAGTCGGTTAAAAATCGCTAGCTAAATCTTATTTCAAAATGGTCTACAATTTATTCAAATGGAGTTATCCCCTTTTGTTTTACTATTCTTTGCGAAGTTTTAGTACGCGATTGTAAAAGAATAAAACTGTGACGGTCCTGTCCATATCTCTCTTAAAATTAAAATCAGACGCGCCAGCGCCGTATAGAAACGATCAAACATCCAAACAATTTTGAGTATAGATTTTGTTTTGAAAATTTGTCATGCATAAGAACTCAGACGAAAAGCGTTTTTCAACAGTACTTTATAAAACTTTTCAGATATCTTTAAAAGATAAAAAAGTTTAAAGACTAATAGCCGGCATACTTTCCATTGTTCGGTTATCTTTGCGTTGAGTTGAAGCGATTACAATACCGCTTTGTCGGTCGCTCTCGACTCATAAATGTTCTGGTGTCGAACGCTCCGAGGGACGCTTTTACGTTCGTGGCGCTGAAAGGAGTCACTGCGGTACAATGAGTAGTGGTGGGTAGGGTTTGGTGATGAGAGGTAGCGAGAGAGGAGGCGGCAATAGAAATAAGTTTTTTTTTTAAAGTGATTTGTAAGAGTTTTTTTTAACACACAAATTAACATCACGTGGTAATTCAGCCAGATGAAGAGGTGTTTCTATATTTTGCTGGATTATGTTTAGCATAGCTTGCAAGCGCAGAAGTCGTTTTTTGGGTCTCTTTGGTGGTGAAGCGGGGCGCATTGAATGTTCCGAGCGCGCGATTGTTTGGTCAGTTGACACAAGGATCTTGTGTCGAATCGTTATTTATGGTGGTTGATCAGTTCGTGCAATGCATGCGAACTTGCCCGCACTACGCCAAAACCTTGCCAACTTACATGCCGGGGACTGTAGTTGAATGTAAGTGTAGTAGGTGCAAAGTTTGGATTATGTTTAGCATCGCTTGCAAGTGAGTTTCAGAATAGGATGCCCTGAATTTGCATTAATTAAATTCTGCATTCGAGTGGATATCTTTTCACAGGCAATATTCGCTATGTTAATTATGACAGGACTTTGTACTTTGGACCGACCAGAGGAGCTTGTGGCTTAATAATAACAGCCGCACTGGTCGATCATCAAGGTAAGGTTAAGCAACGCTTGACGAGGTCGGTCCGTGGAATCCACGCCACTTAGATTTTCTTAAATGTGCACTCGTTTAACCATTATTATAACGTAATATCTCACAGCATCAACATCAGTTCTTAGAAAGACCAATTATGTAATTTAGACAAATATAACTTACACGTCTGTAATGTCCCAAGGGCTAGACAGAACTTTGCACCTTCTACACTTACAGTCAACTAAAGTCCCCGGCATGTAAGTTGGCAAGGTTTTGGCGTATTGCGGGCACGTTCGCGCGTATTGCGCGAACTGATCAACCACCATAAATAGCGATTCGACACAAGATCCTTGTGTCAACTGACCAAACTCTCGCGCTCGGAACGTTCGATGTACCCCGCTTCACCACCAAAGAGACCCAAAAAACGACTTCTGCGCTTCTAACGACTTTTGCTAACTTACGTGCCGGGGATAATAGTTTACATTAGCCCCATGTATAAGAGGGCAAACCCATTGTCATCAACCAGGCGAGCTTTTCCTAGTCAAAATATTGACCAATATAAAACCACACGAGCTCTCTATTACCAACCACGCTACCTCTTCTCACTGTGTCCTCACCACTAAAATCTTATGCATAGCATAGTGCAGCTCCGTTTCAAGCTGAAACAGTCCCATTCAGCTTGTAAACATGCCAGCGAGTCGCCCGCATACGATATTGTGCACCACCCGCTTTTTATACCAAAACTTGGCAACCCTCTTTGAGAAGTAGCTCGTGTGGTGCCACTCAACGTTCTATTTGCTATGGTGTTTTGTTATGGGTCAACAATTCACCATAGCGAATAACTTTTATCAGAAGGTAACAATAATTTTAGTTAGGGATTTTAATTAAGTTTATCACTATGCTTGAATGTCTATCGCACGTCATAAAACATATAAGAAAATATGATCATGTTTCCAAATTCCGTAAGAAGCTCAAGTGGTTGCCAATTCGCCTTCGCTGGAATGCTCATATTCTTTCACTTTTATAAAATGTGTTCTTCACTCCTTCCACCCCTCTTTATCTTAAGAAACGTTTTCAGTTTCTCTGCGATTCCCACACAAAAATTCTTAGGTCATCGGATAACTTACGACTTCAAATGCCAATGCATACCACGAGTTTTCTGGATAAATCCTTTACTGTCCATGCTACTCGTCTGTGGAATGCGTTGCCAGACTCAATCAAACGCGCCCAATCGTTGCCTGTGTTACCTGTCGCTGTGATTATGAATTAATTGTCATCATTTTATTTATTGCCTCTATATTTTAGTATGTATGTATATATTAAATAGCATATGTATTATGTATCTGCATATCTTTTATAATATAATTTTTGTAACACTAGTATTGTCACACCATTAACAGCCCCACTTTAAATATTTTGCGATACCCCAGATTAGTTATGGCAAAATTGAGTTACGGGTCAATGAATGTCAGTGCTTTCAGGTAGGTATTAAAAATGATTTAAATGTAAACTTGGTTTTCACGCCCGTAGTAGGTACGTAACAAACTTTGACAGCTATACCTGGACCTTATTGAACGTTCCAAGTTTAAACTGACGTTAATTAGTTCATCCTATAAATTTAAATTATACTAACGCTTCGTCCGAAGAGATTAGTACTAATTATTTTCACATATGTAGTATCACACAAGTGACACCACTCAGACACTGTAGTTGAGAGTTTTTTTTTATATATTTGCGGGTACTTCTGTTTTTCCTACGTTATAAATGTAGGTGGTCTGGAATCTCTCGTCATTCACATTTTAGTGTTCAACCGCTCAACACTTCCAACATTATACTGTGCAGTTAATATAATGTCGAAAAGAAAGAGTAATGTAGATTACAAGCATCTAACGAAGAAATTACAAAAATATGAACGCAGGTTACGGCATTTATACCCGCCTTCTCCGATCGCGCAAACTCCGCACGAACAAGAAGGTATGTTATCTAGTGATTGTGTACACGAATTCACATTGAGTATTTAAATAACGTATTTACGTTAAAAAATAAGTTTTGCACTCCGGGCTACCTATGGGTTTTCCGACGCACTAACTTTACTACCAATACTCAATAATATAGTGTTATTTCGCGTGGTTATGGCCAAACGTATTTACGTTTAAACAAGCCTTGCACTCCGGGCTGCCTGTGGGCTGTCCCGACGCAAGGACTAATTACCAAATACCCTATAATACTATAGATAGGTGCCTAGCGTCCCACTTATTGAACATCCTATGATCGTTCGACAAACTTAAGATTTAGAATATTTTACGTAAGCAATCTAATCTTTTTTACCTAACGGTAAATTATACTAGTAGATATTTATCTACATATTTTTTCCTTTCTACATGCAGTAAATCGATTATTCAATTTTACGCTTCTACCTACTGTGTTTCTTTTAAGAATACACTGGTATTGAGCCTGAAGACTGGATACAAGACTCCCCTGAGGTCAGTCAAACCGATCCGGATGTAACCATGGTTCCTGTTGACCCAACCATTCCTGTTTTGTCGGCCGAACGTATCATACCACTAGATCCGGTCATACAAAGCGAACCTGCGCTTTACAAACCTGGTACCTCGCAAGAAGCACCAGGTGACATCATCGACGAGGACCTGGACCAGGACACGATGGTCATTCTAGGAACCCGTCGTCATCCGTTAAGTACGGACCAGATTTGCATAAGGAGTTAAGCGAACGCTCGTAGTACATCGCCTCCGAGAGTCTTGATAAAGACTGCAGGAAGACAACAATCGATAAGTACTTCGTATCGCTGCCCCGTTGTTAAACGCGGAGTTATAAGCAGCGATACCAGAAGTCGCAGCAAAGCGCGATAAGGCCATAGTCGTCAAACAAAACCAGATGATGAGTGTTATCTCGTGCTTGGGGAAGGTAATTACCAGTCAACTCGTTTAAAAAAAAAAAAAAAAACGGTTTACTCCCCAAACTTATGGACGCTGCGCGTACCTTATGCGCCATCCAACACTACGATTCAGTCACCCGCAGAAATTTTATTTTATCTGCGTTATACATGTTCCTCTTTTGAAGGAAGTTAAACAACACTAATATTGACCTCTTCGGTGAAAATCTATCGGAAACAATAAAATCAGCCAAGGCTGTGACGAAATCAGGTGAAGCCCGATAATGTCAACAAAAACCCACCGAAACGACCAAGCAACTCAATGCCTCAGAGGCATATAAACCGAAGAGGTCCTAGGCCCCAGCGCGCAGGCCGCAGGGAGCCGTGCCGAGGAGCCGCGAGCCTGCAGCGCCGTGCCCGCCGCCGCCGCTCGCCAGCTCATCGAAGACGTTGCCGCCACAGCGCCGCTACTAGATCAGTATGCGGGCCGCTTGTCATACTTTCATAAACAATGGTCACTTATAACGAGCGATCAATCGATACTTTCGTGGATTGACGATTACAAACTTACCTTTTCCTCTCAGGTAATCCAAATGGTAGTGTACCTGCTGAGCAAAGCTATTCTACTTCAGAATTTACTAATTTTTCCGAATCTATTAATAGCCTATTAGACATAGGTGCCATATCGAAATGTGACCCATGCTCAGGTCAATTCGTTTCTAGCGTGTTTCTTACTCCTCCTCCTCTAACCAAATGGAAAAATGAGGTTCATATTGAACCTCAAAAATTTAATAAGTTTATTAATACACAACATTTTAAATTAGAAGACCTAAGAACCGCTGTAAAACTTGTTACTAAGGACTGCTATATGGCGACCTTAGACTTAAAAGAAGCTTATTTTTCTATCAAAATACTCGAAAATTTACGTAAATATCTTAGATTCTCGTTTAATAACCAATTATACGAATTCAATGCTTTGCCATTCGATTTGAATACAGCGCCATACTTGTTTACAAAAATAATGAAACCTGTTGTGAAACTATTGCGGTCAGCGGGTTTTATATCTACCCTTTACTTAGGCGATTGGTTGTTAATAGTGAATACATGCGAAAATTGCAAAACAAATGTCGCAATAACAAAGAAACTGCTTTGTTCTTTAGGTTTTATTATTAACTATGATAAAAGCAATCTGTATCCATCTACTATATGTAAATTCTTAGAAGCATTTATAAATTCAGTCTACTTAGTTTACCCGAGTTTAAGATAAAAAAAAAAAAAAAAAAAAACGCGCATTGTAAACGAAATTCGTAAAGTTATCAACAAGAAAAGTTGCAAAATTTGAACCTTCGCATAATAATTAGTAGGCATTTTAGTGTCAGCCTGTCCAGCTGTTGAATACGGCTGGGTACACACTAAACAATTTGAACGATGCAAATTCTTGAATCTCAGGGTTGATGAAGATTACAATAAACAAATGATTCTTCCTGATTCGTTAATGCCTGATTTTAATTGGTGGTTAAAGGTGATTGACAGTTCAAAGCACCCTTTTAGAGATGACCACTATAGCATCGAAATATTTTCTGACGCCTCAACAACGGGATGGGGCGCCTCCTGTGATGGTGAAAATGCAAGTGGTCAATGGTCGAATAGCAAACGAGACAAACATATTAAGTATTTAGAGCTATTAGCTGCATTCATTGGCCTATAAATTTTTACTAAGGACTTGTACGACTGTCAAGTACTACTTCGTATTGACAATTCGACCGCTGTAGCATACATTAGCCGTATGGGTGGAGTTCAATTCCCTCACTTAAGTGGTTTGTCAAGGGATATTTGGAAATGGTGCGAAGATCGCAAACTGTACATCTGTGCTTCGTATATACGATTTTGTGATAATAACGTCGCAGACGCTGAGTCGCGTCGTAATCACCCAGACATATAATGGGAATTGTCAGAGGGGGCCTTCAACACTCTTAAGTGTAGGTTTGGGCAACCCGATAAAGATTTGTTTGCCAGTCGTATCAACAAAAAATGTGCAAAATATATTTCCTGGCACAAAGATCTAGATGCCTATGCCATAAATTCATTCACAATCGACTGGGGCCCTATCTCTTTTCTATGCATTTCCCCCCTTCTCGATAATTTTAAAAAGTCTTAGGAAAATTATTAACGATAAGGCTCAGGGACTTTTTGTTGCTCCTTTATGGCCGACGCAACGGTGGTACCCTCTATATAGGTATCTGTTAATATCAGACCCAATTATATTTTCCCCTAAAGAAAACACTTTGATATTTCATTCTAGCAAATGTCAGGTGCGACTACCCTGGTTACCGGTGTATTATCCGGTAGGCGTTTTCACGAAGATGCCTGCCACCTTCGTCGATAGATATCATGATGGCTTCTTTATCAGATAGCTCAATAAAACAATATGAAGTTTGTCTTATAAAATAGTGGACCTTTTGCAAAGAATCGGGTGTGAACACTTACGAGGCCTCAGTTCCAACAGTAATACATTTCCTGACAACATTTTTTAATACTGGTAGTCAATATGGTACCTTCAATTCTTATCGATCAGCTCTGTCACTGATTTTGGGTTCAAATATTTCTAAAGATGATCGAATTCTTCGCTTTTTTAAAGGTGTTTTTCGTCTACGGCCGCCTAGGCCAAAATATAATGTAACATGGGATACTAATTGTGTGCTCAATTTCTTAAGAACTAAATATTTTTTTTTTTTTTTTTTTTTTTTTTTGTTTAGATATAGGCTCGCGCTTGACCACCATCTCACCTGATGGTAAGCGATGATGTGGTCTACGATGGAGCACGCTTGCCTAGAAGTAACCTATTCACTCTTGACTTAAAGACCCCTAGATTGTAGCTATCGGGAAACACAGACTCCGGCAGAGAATTCCACTCCTTAGCTGTACGCATAATAAAAGTATTCTCAAAACGTTTAGTGCGTATGGGCGGGATGTCCACCATGTACCTGTGGCGCATCGCCGTACGTCTGGTAGTCCGATGATGGAACGGGCTGGGCGGAATTAGATCATGCAATTCCATCGCACACTCACCGAAATGTAATCGATAAAAAACCGATAAGCTAGCAACTCGGCGACGATGTTCAAGGCTCTGGAGCTTTGACTCAACCAGTGCCTCATCGCTGATGAGCCTCTTGGCCCACTTTTCGATCGACTCTAGTGCATCGAGCTGGTATTTGGCAGATCCGTCCCAGAGATGAGAACAGTACTCCATGCATGATCGAACTTGCGCTTGATACAAGCTGAGCAGCTGTTCTGGCGTGAAGTACCTTCTCACCTTTGCAAGGATCCCCAGCTTTTTGGCAGCCAGCTGAGCCTTCGCCTCAATATATGGGCCAAAATTGAGAGTCGATGTCAACGTAACGCCAAGAAGCTCAAGATGGTCAGCTATTGGCACAGTCACATCTCGGAAAGTTGGAGCCGGGTGAAATTGGCTCTTTTTAGCGGAAAAAAGACACGCCTGGGTTTTAGCAGCATTAAACCTGACCAGATTGGCATCGCCCCATTCGGAGACTGCCTGCATGGACAGGTTCAAGCGCTCCACCATGGCCTCCCGGAGAGACTGGATCTGAGGCCCGGTAGCACGAGCGCTGGACAAGTATCTCTCAGCAACAGTGCTGTCGTCTGCATACCCAAAGGTGCCGGGTTTTAGCAGATCGTTAATGTGCAGCAAGAATAAAGTTGCTGAAAGTACCGATCCCTGAGGGACCCCGGCATTAATAACCAAGTGGTCCGACGAGCAGCCATCGATAACCACTCGAATGGACCGATCTCTCAGGAAGTCTGCAATCCAATCACACAGACCACCGGGCAAACCGAATGAAGGAAGCTTAGCAATAAGGCTTTCGTGCCAGACCCTATCAAAAGCCTTTGAGATGTCTAGGGAGACGGCAAGCGCTTCCCCGTGCCTCTCAATGGCCTCACTCCAGATGTGAATGGCATACGCTAGAAGATCCCCAGTAGACCGATTTCGGCGGAAGCCGTATTGTCGGTCACTTAGGATATCGTTTGCTTCAAGGTATGCCAGGAGCTTAATATTAAGTACACGTTCCATACTCTTACAGAGTATGGAGGTTACAGATATGGGTCTGTAGTTGGCCGGGTCAGCTCGACTTCCCTTCTTGGGCACGGGCTGTACGTTAGCCTGCTTCCAAGCATTCGGCACTTTTCCAGCCTCATACGAAAGGCGGAACAGGCGTGTCAAGATCGGAGACAGTTCAGGCGCACAGGTTCTAAGAACAATTGCTGGTATTCCATCAGGGCCGCTAGCCTTGTTCACGTCGAGGTTGCGCAGCACCCTACGTACGTCCTTTTGACGAATACGAATTTCCGACATACTCGTCTCGCATCCATCAGGAGAAGGAGGGGGCCGCGCGTCACCAGGATTCAGACGTGAAGATTCCGCAAAAAGAGAGGCAAATAAATTTGCCTTCTCCTCAGCGGAGTGGGCCAGCGACCCGTCGGGTTTCAGCAGTGGTGGTAGTGAGTGAAATATCCCAATGACCAACTTTCATTATTTGAAATTTCAAAGAAATGTGTAACGTTACTGGCCCTTACCACGGCTCATAGGGTCCAAACACTGTCCAAAATAAAAATAGAAAATATAGATAGAATGCCAACTAAAATTGTTATAAAAATTCCTGACCTAATAAAAACTTCTCAAGTGGGGTCTAAACAACCCCTTTTAACTTTGCCCTTCTTTAATGAAAGTGTAGAAATTTGCCCCGATAACACATTAGTGTTTTACATAAATAAAACCAACGATCTACGTAAATCTGGCATACTTTTTATAAACCCTAAAAAGCCACATAACTCTGTAAGTACGCAAACACTTAGCCGATGGATTAAGTGCACACTAAACCATAGATTTAGAATTTTTTTGCTACGCCAAAAGATACACGAAGCGTGCGAGCGAGAAATCCTAATCAAGTACAAACCGCCCAAGAGAAAAAGAGAGAGTGAATAAAGTCCAGTCATGTCACTTTTTTCGCGAGTAGAGGTCCATAGCGGCCCATCTATTTTACGCCGCGGTGAATTTCTTGCATTTAAATAATAATCTTTAGATTTAAATTAATAATATTAATTATGCAACTATGGTGGCTTGTTCTGTGAGTGAATGTGACGTTACAAGACGAAATAACCCCAATAAATACACGTTTCATAGGTAAATACAATTTTGTCCTTGGATTGTTTCGAACCATATTTTGACAAATATCTGCTAGTAATCGGCTCAGAAAAAGATTCTTACAATAGTATATTGATTTCCATTGTATTATATAAGTATATTTAGTATATTTAAACAACATTTGCGAAAATATTATGTAAAAGAGTAAATTGTTTGTTTACGCTAGGGCTTGACAAAGCGGTGACGTCATGAGTATCGATAAAAACTTAATCGTTTTTAGTGACATCATGACATGAGTACAAACTTATTAAGTCAAGTTTTGTTAAAATAGATTTAAGGTACGATTGAGAAGATGTTTTTATCTAAACTGTACTTTAAGTTGCATGTTTATTTTTTTTTCAAAAATTATATTTTGTTTCTTTGAGTAGGTTTAGGAATGACATTATATTGTTTGCATGTATTAGTTTTACAGTGTCTAGAATACATCAGTGCTCTGCTGCTCTGTTTTCGCATATTCCGAGCTAAACGCTATAAAAGCTGGGGTACCTCAAGGTAGTGTGATCCCAGAACTGGAAAACAACACCATTGCGACCTATGCAGATGATACTGCAATTATGGCTACCGGATCAAGCCACAGTGAAGCAGTAGAAAAAGTTCAACTAGCTGTGAACAAAGTTTATGACTGGACACAAAAATGGAAGATCAAACTGAATGAGTCAAAATCAATTCTCATTGACTTCACAAATAAATACTTGGACTATCACCTAATCTACATAAATGGCATGCAAGTGCCTCATGCTAATACAGCCAAATACCTTGGCATAACTCTCGAAGCCAAGTTGCGTTGGAAAGCCCATGACAAAAAGAAAAGACAGGAACTCGACATACGTTATAAAAGTATGTATTGGTTACTCGGAAGGAAATCCTGTCTATCAATACATAATAAAATAATCATATACAAGCATATACTGATGCCAATTTGGACGTTTGGTATCCAACTTTGGGGCTGTACTAAACAAAGCAACGTAAAATTAATCCAACAATTCCAAAATAAAGTGCTTAGGGATGCTGTAAATGCACCCAATGACACATGAACATAGTGTTTTTATAAATTATATCAGACTCTAAGAAAGTGCTACGGACTTGTGTAAAAGTGCAAATGGACACTATTCTTAGTTTTAACATAATCTATAACGTAACATATTAAGTTAGAGTTAAATTGCTTATTTGTCTTTTAGGCTAGATCGTAATTAATTATTAAGAATTTTGTTCTTACTAACAAAGCATAAAAAAAAGTATTTCAAATACTTTTGGCTTCAAAACACATTTAGCGATTTTATTAATAGATGCGTACTGCAGAAAATAAGCAAAATGGCGTACGTCAAATTGTCAAGTACCTTGTAAATTGTAATTTTCATTTCAAACGGTTATTTACACCTAACTTCTGTGTATTGATTAAGTTTATTAGTACGAATGTCACGATGGATGACCGACTGTATTTTTTAATTTGTATTTTAAATAAAAATATGTAAAATACTGTATTTTATATTTTAAATAATTACACGACTTAAAAATATTTTGTATTTCGTATTTTAAATACATGCGAGATATTATTTTGTAATTTGTATTTTAATTAAAACAAAGCATGGTTTTTTCCCAGCTCTTATTACAGTTCAATGTAACCAATAACCCTTTAATCGTATTTCTTATGGTGTTCACCAAGTATCGATATCGATACTGAACATGGACTTTTTGACAACACTTTTTTAACTAACACATGGACAATTCCCTAACACATAGATTTTATTTTTTTGGTTTCGCTTTTCATCTGACTCTGTTTATCTTGTACATACTATATCTATGCACTAAACGATAGTGGGTTAGACGTGTCTGTGTTTTCAGCACATAGCACGTGTCACGCGGCTACGTCGCGTGCGCATGCCCTTGGGGTTAGTATTGATGAAATTCGGAGGACTGCCGGCTGGAGCGGCAACTCTGAAACGTTTGCTAGATTTTATAATCGCACCATCACTGATCATGATGAAAGTTCCCTAGCAAAGTCGATAATTAAATAGAAAATAACCTTATTTTTTCATAATTGTCGCTGTTGCAACTTATTGTTTAAAAATAATTTGTACTCATGCACAAAATTAGGATCCTATTAAATTTATCTGATTGGTGATATATCTCATAGATATATTTATAATTTAAGTATGACTTTCTCGCTGTTGCAACTTGGAATAATTTTATTTATGTTCAGGCATAAAATTTGGATCTATGTATTTTATATGATTATTTACATTGATATCTTTATAAGTAAATACTGATTCTTTTTTGTTATTTGAAAAACATTGTTTTCGAAATATGTAATAAATGATCCTGAAGTTGTAACAATGCGTTGTTAATATTTCCAGAAGTAACTCTCAAAGTCTACATATGTGAAAATAATTAGTACTTATCTCGAGGACGAAGCGTTAGTATAATTAGTGATTAAACGAACTTACCTGTAAGCGAAGTTCTATCATAATTATACGAAGCGCTTCGTCCGAAGAGATTAGTACTCCCGCCCTCCCATGCTTCCGCTGTACCCTTACACTACTTCAGAAAATATTAAGCAACTCATTTTCCTCTTAACTTTAAACTAAATGACGAGAGATTCCAGACCACCTACATTTATAACGTAGGAAAAACAGAAGTACCCGCAAATATATAAAAAAAAACTCTCAACTACAGTGTCTGAGTGGTGTCACTTGTGTGATACTACATATGTGAAAATAATTAGTACTAATCTCTTCGGACGAAGCGCTTCGTATAATTATGATAGAACTTCGCTTACAGGTAAGTTCGTTTAATCACTAATTATATGTGGGCATGACACACCCAACTCTGACCGTCGCTCGCGTGACACTGACTTCTCAGTAATATGACGTTTCATAGTACAGGTCCCGTCACGTAAAAAGAACGCTGAGCGACAGTGGAGGGGATGTGTCTGCGCATCGGTACTGTCGCGGTCTAAAGAACTAGGATATTGTTTTATAATATAAGAGTAATTGTTTTATTGTAGAATCATAATAGGTACTTTCTAGCTACTTAGTACTTTAGAAGAGGTTGGATTTAAATTAGATAATGTTTTCTTGAGCATTATTTTTTATTTCGATCTTATTATTATAAATATCTTATCATTATAAATTATCAACTGCTCCTTTCTCAACTTCTTTCTTCATAAAATAATAGATACTATCATCAATAATAAATAAAATCAAAAAATCAATTAATCATTTTTCATTCCTTCATTTTTAAAAACAATCGTCGAGCAAAGAAAAATGTGTGTGCGACTGTATTTTGGCAGCGAACGAAGCGTGATCTCTGCGCGGGAAGCATGGGTCAACTGACGAACCAATAGCGTGCGCGCACAGAAACACTGGCGGGGCATTCCCCCGTCGCGCCCCCTTCATACCACCAGTTTGATCGATAAATCGCTCACTGCGCAGATTCAAGGTCAGCGTTCTTTTTACGTGACGGGACCTGTAACCAAACTGCTTGTAGCCGTACTAGCCGTACTGTAGATGAAATCTGTTTATGTGTGGGCATAGCCACCACTTGTTTGCCACACATAAACCACTTGTTTTTAGACATTAAATCAATGTGATCTCAGCATTATTGCTTCTAAGTCTATACAATAAGCAAATAAATTTTACACTGCAGTAGCTGTGTTTGACGTAAAGAGGGTAGCTAATTATACGGCTATGGCCGTGGTATCAGTTCACGAACATTTAAAATACGGTTATAGCCGTTACCGCGCCAGAACGTGTTAATTATCTTACCTCATACACATTATTACCATAAACAAACGCCAGTCTTACAACTAACTCATATCTCCTAATCAGATTCACCAATAAACAGTCTACAAAGTAAACCCCAACATAAGTCCGTACACTCACTTGACTAGGGTTACCAGAGGTTGATTTGGTTAGAGTGAAATTTCAATAGCGCTTGGCAATCCATACAATTTTGACATTTCACCAATGGCAATTGCGATTGCGATAACTTCATTTTCCTTGATAATAGGTCACTTGTGAGCCTCACATTTATCTATAATTGAAAAGTCCTGACAGATAGCCTGATTTCTGTTAAAATGTCCTGACATTTTAGCCACAAGTGTGCGCAAAGTAATTCCGACTGTAGCTAATTCCGACTCCCGATGCGTTGTGGGGTAAGCACATGGGGCAGATACTGTCTTTCTATTTTATTAATGTTATTTCTGTTGATTAGGTAATATTTGGTGCAAGCGTGCTTCACCATCGACTACATCATAGCTTACCATCAGGTGAAATAGTGACCAAGCGCGTGCCTAATAAAAATAATTTAAAAAAATTGGTTCCTACAAACTAATAGCTCAGATCATATAATACTATCTACAGTAGCTAATTCAAACATGAAATATTTAAAAAAAGGTCCAAAATCTTGACCAAAGCCAAAAAGACCGGCATCATGGACGCGGCCTTTGTATTTCCATGTTACATTTTTGTACTAAACGAATTCGATCTTGCAGCTATCGATGGGTTATTAAATTTTGGATGTCGATGATAGATAGAGGAGCTACAACACCAAACTGTATACCTCAGTTTTTTTTATCTTCAGCTTTTTTAATTGCCTCCCTATGGGAGCAGATTTATGGAAGTATCCACGTCAAAAAACCTGAAATGTCAGGATAAATCCTTATTTCTGGTAACCCTACACTTTTGACACACATCATTATGTGCCCTATGCAACACTACAAATGACTGCAGCGTGCCACATGTGCCATTAACGACATTATTAACGGGCCACTGAAGGAACACTACACTAATGACACTATATCGCCCACCTGGCCTTATTTATGGCTTGAATGTGGCTCTTATTTTGAGGTTGGGGCTGGTCTGGATAGGTTTATGTGGTTTGAGTTGTAGGTGCTATTAATTATGACGAAGGAACCAAGAAAGAACCAACTGCCTTGTATGTCTCCTCCTTCTCCTTGCGTTGTAAAACCTCATGTATAAGGGTCGTGATTTCCCCGTGAGGTGACTTTGTCATGAACAATGTCGCGTCAGCTGCCTTTGGGGTTGTGAAATGTTGTGTCCTGGGTTCTTAGTACGGATCTGGTCTGGTCAGAGTCAGAGGCTGCGTTCTGTACGGCGCGGCGTTTGGCTTCAACCTTCCCGGTAACCTTCACTTGTACAAGTTTGTCACCGTTCTCGTCTGTCCAGAGGCCATAAAAGCCTAATGAGCGTGACGTCTTGGATTAGACCGTCGGTCAGGCAAACTGATCGGGATATTTTGTAAAACAATTTCGATAGCGGCTTGGATTTGTGTCTAGTTCGTGACAAAACAACACCACCATTTTAATTACATGGGACATAAAAAACTAGACTACCTACTCCTTTGGGGAACAGATGCCATGTGATTTTGTCTATTTCCTACTTAGTACTTAACTCCTAGGAATCTTTTGTTTCAGTAACGTTTACCGTTTACGTTTAACGTTTTGTTTCAAGTGGTCTGGATCATGATAGTGTTTCAGATAAAACCATTGTTTGAACAATCAATTTACCCATTCCATGTATTGTCTGTAGGTATTATGTTGTGTGTCTTCTTTATATAAAGAGATTCTTAGAGTAAGTTCACAAAGGGTCAAATAACGTTACGGTTTCACGACCTGACCTCTGTGCTGTAAAGCATGAGCGGTTAGCGGGTTGAGTTTAATTTGTAAGAATGCCTTAGTTTAATGTTCAAAGTATGGGTCACCTAAGTATGACGCATAACGGCGTATGACATTATCAGAAGATCTTTGGCCTATTATTCAATTTGTATCTGTAAGACAACAAAAAACTCCTCTTTTTTCAACTTTATATAGTTAAAAAGCGAATGTTAACACTAAGAGTATTTACATAAACAACACACAAGAAACACATAGGGCCGGTTTCTGGATTGAGTATTTGGATTTAACAACGCATCAAAATTTTACAGGTTTTCAGACTAGAGTTTGACGAATAACCAAGTTCAAATTCTTCATTCGGATATTGGAGGTTTTATTGTTCGTTACGTTACTCTCACTTTAACTAACAAGGTTCACTACATATTGAGAATGAAAGAAAAAACAGAAAATTAAAAGAAAACGTCTACTTCTTTAAGCATTTTCAGACTCAGCCGGTTTTCTTAGCACTTGTTTGACAAACCCGCTACCCCCTATCCCTTTCTCCGTTGCACTTTGCAAAACAATCGTAAATATTGAATGAAGTCCTTACCTCGAGACAGACGCAGCTGCGACCGATAATATCCAATGATACGTGCATTCGTGCAATGTTTTTATAGCGCTGATCAATTGAGTGTTTACTGCTAAATCGCTTGTCATAAAATTGTAGTGTACAGAAATGACTGGCCCGGTGGTCATCACTTTAAGGAGATGAGATGCCTTGAACTTCTATAGCTTATGGCACATTGAGTTTTAGAAAGAGACTGTAACATAGATTAATTCAAAAATTTCCGATCTGCTTTACTTATCTGTGTGTGACAGTCTGTCCTTTGCTAAAACTCGATAGCTATTCCAAAGATAGTCTTTATATTTAGACGAATTCGTACATGATAAGAGTTTGTCGTACGTTTAATGCGGTGTGTCGGGATGTTGATCTGGCATAGTTCGATACTAAGATTAAACACCTAAAAACTAAGTTGAGTTAGCGTTTCTTTGATATGTAGAAATATTTGTTCACTTTTTCTGTTGTATATATTGGGCGTTGAGTTATATTTTTTTTTATGCTCTCGCTGATGTGTATTTTATGGTAACTTTTATATGAGTGAAAACTTTTAATTAGCTTTTTCTTGTATGTTGTTTCTGCGCATTGATGTATTAGCTGTAAGTTTTCCTAAGATTAATAAAATAAAATGAAAATACTTTCGTAACATATTTATTATCATTCTTGCCCTCCTAATTGTAATCCTCTTTCTTTGTACATCATACTGTCACACCACAATGAGTGAAATGAAACAGATATCTTTAGCGAAGAAAATATGGCGGGATGCCTTGGATGGCTTCCTCGAGAATTGGCGAGATAAAGGACAACATCGAGAGAAATGGGGGAGACCTTTGACCGGGAGTGGGATAGTTCAGGTCATCAAAAAAAAAAGTTTCCCGCAAGTGTGATAGGTACAGATAGGCACCGCTTTTTTTTGTTTTTGTTCCATGGTGGAAATCCTCATTGGATGTCCTCCATCCTGAGGGAAGCAAAGAGATCTGTCAGACTTCTACTGACTAAAAACTGCCCCGGTGTTCCATCTCACACCTACGCCGGGGGTCGCAGGACCCGCGACGTCTCAGACGCGCGTGGAACACTACGCGCCGTCACCTCGGGTCCTGATGTGTGCAGATGTTTTTTTGTTTTCAATAATGGTTCATAATCGGGCAATACAATGGCAATTACAATTGATACAATATAACTTAAAGAACACCCTAAACTGCATGCCTTTAAATAGTAAACACAACAAGCATTATTAATAAATTTACAATTTTACTCCAAATTTACGAACAAAATTACACTCGCGAGCAATGAAAAAGTTTCAGTGACATAGCACCAAATTACCCGTAAACGGGAAAGGCTAGCTTAATGACGCCGTCTGCAATATTGAAGTACATTTAACAGCGCATCAGAATATTACCAACTAAAAACGTAAATATTGTGTTCAAATTTTAAATTAAATGTGAAAAAATTAAATTAAGGTGTTTGTCGGCATTTTGTGGGTGGAATTTTTTCATTGCTCGGCAGTTTATTTGACTGCTTATTTTTTGACTTAAAAAAAAAAGGAGTAGGTTCTCAATTCGTCGGCATCTTTTTTGTTTTGTTGATTACCCAGATGATCCAATAATGGAAGGCTGGACCACACTTTAGTTTTTAACCACCTTAAAAAAGGAAGTTCTCAATTCGATTATATTTTTTTTTAGTTTGTTACCTCAGAACTTTTTACCAGGTGAACAGAATTTTGATTATTTTTTATTTGAAAGCTGGTGCTTCTCATGTGGTCCCATTAAAATTGATCGAGATCTGATGAAGAACTTCGGAGATATACAACAAAACTCTTCAATAAACAAAGGCAAATCTCTCGGGATTACTGCACTCGCATGTCTGCTTATTTTTACGCCATTCCTTAACATAACATCACGCCGGTAAGATCTAAAGGGGTGCGTACATATGTACAGTTCACCGTGACACACTTTCATTTCACCAGTTATGTTCAAGTTTTATGTTATTCTGGCAATCTATTCAAGCATAACTTTGGGCATTGAAGGTACCTTACTATTGAACTTATATGTATTACAACCAAAAAGTGAAAAATAAAAACAAAAAAATAATATAAATCAAAAACGAAAAAAATTTGTTCCGCAGACACCGATTTCCGAAAAGAAAGCAATTTTTCACTTTTTGTAGTGTTTTTATTTAGAAGTCTGTTTTTGTTTTGTTAAAAGTTTTTTAACTAAATTATCGACACAGAAAGCTCATTCCCAACCCTAAAATAATTACTGAATGATCCTTACAGCTCACCCCTCTATATTCCTCTAAACAGAATTACAAATAAGTACATCCATGGAGCAGTTACTTTAGAATCCATTCCCTTTTATTTGTCCGATGTGTACCTGTTTGGTCCGGGGGACCCTTTTGGACAATGTTACTGACACGTCCTCGCCCGGGGCCAGTAAGCAAAGGGTTAATTATTTGTAGCAAATACATCGTTAATTAAATGATTAAGTTACATTTTTGTTATAAATATTTTAAATTGTATATGATTTTTAGGTCAGATTGGCATTCGCTTTAAGTTAAATACTGATACCTTTTCAGGTGGGAGAAGTGGTGGACCAGTGGTAATAGCCGCGACTTACAAGTTGTAGGTCGTGGGTTCGAACCCAGGCAAGCGCTTTATTTTGTGTCAAAAACATGTGACATACAACAACACGCACTGGGCCTGCGTTGCGGATTACAGCCAATACCCTCTCACAGAGAGGAGACCTGTGTCCCAGCAGTGGGAACATTAAAAGGATGATGATGATTCTCGTCTCGACCACGTCTCAAGACGAAAGTTTATGACCAGTGTGTGTTGCCAGTGATAAACTTTGGCTCTGAAACGTGTTCGCTCACAATGGGCCTCATCAGAAAGCTTACAGTCACCCAAAGGGCAATGGAGAGGGCTATGCTCGCAGTTTCCTTGCGTGATGGAATCAGAAATGTAGACAACCACAAGAGAATCAGGATTACCGACATAGCCCGAAGAATTGCCAAATTTAAGTGGCAGTGGGCACATTGATCGCAGAACGGATGGCCGATTGAGCATAAAAGTTCTGGAGTAGCGACCGCGAACCGGAAGACGTTGCGTTGAAAGGCCTCCCACCAGGTTGACTAATGACCTGGTGGAGAATCCGCTGGATGCGAGACGCACGGGACCGGGCAATGTGGCGACGCTTGGAGGAGGCCTATGCCAGCAGCGGACGTCTTTCGCCTGATATGAAGATGATGATTCAGGAGGGTCTGGTTTAATTTAAGGGTGACTCGAACATAATCGGGAAAGGGCTAGGCAGATTGATTTTTTTTTGTGACAATATCCTTTATTTTATTTGTATTTTTGCGTCGCCTATAAGCAAGAGCCTTTAATAAATAGGTCAAAATGTAGTGACAAGATAAGCTAACGAGTCCGAGAGAATGTTACTCACAGCGCAGTACATACATATTGTTTAAGTTTGATCCTTCCCTTTTTAAGTGCATCCCTGAAAAATATGCTCTTCCTTGAAAAGGTCATCATCTGCCAAGCCTTTTTCTCAATTATTGTTGGGGTCGGCTTCCAGTCTTACCGGATCCAGCTGAGTATCAGTATTTTACATGGAGCGACTGCCTATCTGACCTCCACAACCCAGTAACTGGGTAACACGATACCCTTTGGCAAGACTGGTGTCTGATCTCAGGCTTCTGACTACCCGTAACGACTGTCAAAGATCTTCAAATGACAGCCGGGACCAACGGCTTAACGTGCTTTCCGAGGCACGGAGGAAACTCGGTATGTTGAAATGGTCACCTATCCACGGACCGACCTCGTTAAGCGTTGCTTAACTTAACCTTGAAGATCGACCCGTGCGGCTGTTATTATTTAGCCACGAGCTCCTCCTTCCTTGAAAAGGTAAATTAATTATTTTCATAGAAGACAGTTAATTATTTTCAAATATAGGTTGTTACTAAAGTACCTCTGTAAAGTCCTGTCCTAATTCAATCAATCTGCCTAGCCTTTTCCCAACTATATTGGGGTCGGCTTCCAGTCTAACCGGATTCAGCTTAGTACCAGTGTTTTACATGGAGCGACTGCCTATCTGACCTCCATAACCCACTAGGTAACACGGTAACCCTTGGCAAGACTGGTGTCAGATCTCAGGCTTCTGACTACCCGTAACGACTGTCAAAGATCTTCAAATGACAGCCGGGACCAACGGCTTAACGTGCTTTCCGAGGCACGGAGGAAACTCGGTATGTTGAAATGGTCACCCATTCACGGACCGACCTCGTCAAGCGTTGCTTAACGTTGATGATCGACCCGTGCGGCTGTTTTTATTAAGCCACGTGCTCCTCTGGTCGGTCCAAAGTACAAAGTCCTATCATAATTAACATAGCGAATATTGCCTGTGAAAAGATATCCACTCGAATGCAGAAATTAATTAATGCAAATTCAGGGCGTCCTATTCTGAAACTCACTTGCAAGCGATGCAACATAGTCGCAAACGTTAATGGCTGACATTTAACTTTAGTGCGATGGCTGCGTTAGTTTCTATGACTTGAGTTTACAGAATAGTGCCCCCGGGACCGCATTACCGAATGTAAAACGTTTTATCTTTTAGTGTTAGGACTGATATAATGCAAGTGGTGTTAAAGTTTTTGTTTTGTGCATTTTGTGCTTGTTTTATTGTTTTTATTGCTTAAAGTAGAAATGACGCAACGTTATTAGGGTTCCGTACCAAAATAGTAAAAAGGAACCCTTATGGCGCTTCAACTTGAAATTTGTAACAGTTTTAGATGATGTTTGCCCAAATATTTTGCAAATAAGTTCCTTATTTTTGGAACAACTTCTGAAAAAACGTAGTGGTGCTACTAGGGCATCTGGGTATCATATGAAAGTAAGCTATTTGCACATTCTCAATTTTTTTTTCTTTTTTATTTAGGCCGCGTAGTTTTCGACTTTTGAAGAAAAAAATAAAAAAAAACTGCCCCCCCCTCCTTATCTCCGAAGTTTGCGTGGAGAAAAATCTGAAATTACTCTATGTGATAGAAGTTTATGTAAAGATAACAGAAGAAATAAATCGATATCTCTAAATATGGCACAGTTTTTCAGAAATCATCAACAAAATTATACCGTTATATAAAGCAATTTGATTTTGCGCTTTGGTACGGAACCCTAAATGTGCGAAGTCCGACTCGCATTTGGCCGGTTTTTATACCTGACATTACTCTGAGGAATATTAACATTTTATGTTGCATTATAGGTGGCATTTTTTCCTAGATGTTCGTACTAGGCCTGTGCTACTCGTACTAACAAATTATTATTATCAATTATGAAAGTCTGTATATTTATTAATCAATTACGCCTCAACGACTTAATGGATTTTGATGAAATGATTTGGATTAGGACAAAGGATTATGTGTTATATCCCATTTGTTCCCTTGGGATCATTTTCGTATTTCACGGAAAAAGGGATGAAATGGTACTTCGAAACAAAAATAATGATTTCAATAAACCCAATGATTTGATTCCTCAGCTCACAAAATTATTCTTCGGAACCTTTTCGAGAATTTTACCAGGATTTATACCAACAATAAGATTTCATCGGCAAACACAACATTTGAAAAAGTTCTCCAGATCCCGGGGGAAGGATGCAGCATACCCCACATCCGTTCCCCTCTAGCAAAGTATTTGCGAAGCGCTCAAACCGAAGCCGAACGCGAATCGAATCCCAAACTCGACGTTAGAATAAATAATTATTTTATACTTGCTTTATATTGATTTGTTTGGATTGTTGGATTGATTTCTTTGGGGGTTATAAGAGCCTGGTACGTAAATGTGTTGTGTATGGTGGTTTACTGAAATAGGAACAATCTATAACTAAATACTACATAATAACGAGCCTGCATGAGTGGTAGTACTTTTAGGGTTGACAGACAGTTGCGACGCGACAACGTGACAATGATGCTACATTGCGTTTTAGTGGAAATTTGTATCTGTAATTCCGTAAAACAGTTTTAGATACCAATTAATCCTATTCATCCTCTTCACCTTTCTTTTAGTGTACGAAGAAGAGTTAATGATAATGTAATACTTTAAAATCATTTTTACGAAACAATATTATATGGCAATGACCTAAGATATTTTTTGCAGCACTGCATAGTTACATACAAAACAATATTTTATATTCTTTCTAAAAACTTTTATTAACAGCTTAACTTCGAATCCCCAGCATAAAAACCCAGACTAAATATATATTTTCTCCCAACATTTTCCACTTGCACAAAAATCAAATTTCGAAAGTTCTGGTAAAGTTTGCGTTTCTTTATTTTCTCACTTAACACTTTGTTACCTTGGTACCTTATCCGAGAATTGTTCCCACTCGCTTGAGCACACGAATATATTGGAAAAGTTAACTCGAATTCGTACGTACACTTGCATCGTCCGTGTATTGAGCTCAAGTGGTAAATCGTCAAAGTTAAATTGGAGATCACTATCTGGAACTCGGATTTGAATCTGAGATTTTATCCGGAATGTATAGTCATTGGTTGTTGTTGTATTTCGGTGGGCACTTGTTGTACGTGGGTCGTTTACCTTTGTGGCAGGATTCGGTTCGCTTTCTTCATAGTATTATAAGATGGCTGCCGTCATATTTGGTATGAGAAAGGTCCTGAAAAAATGATAGAACGATTATGTTATCGTCATCATTTTTTAAACCGATAGACTTCACTGCTGGACATGGACAAATCGACTGGTTTCGTTCTTCTCGCATCCAGATAACTCCCATGACCCTGGCCAAGTCATCCGACATCTATATCAGTGTTACCTTCACTAGATCATCGGTCCACTTTGTGATAGAGCTTCCAACGCTGTGTCTTTCGATTATTTTATAGTACTTAAGTAAATAGGTTTCATCAGCCAATAATATTGTGACACAAACAACACCTATCACTTACAAAAAACAAGCATCTTTCCGGGCCAAGCGTCGATCACTATAGGCCCTTAAGAGCTCAGCAGCATTACACCAAAATGAAAAGTTAATGTCTGGAAATAACGTGCAATCAAATAGCACGCACAAGCCCCATTTCCCTTGCATTTGGCCCTGTGGCCTCTCTTATGGGAATACTTAAAAGGATAATACACAATGTATTTTTGGTCATATTCGGCTTTAATTCTAGTTTAGGCTAATTGTAGTACTTTTTCTGACAGCAATTTGGTCAATACTAAAAGGATCCAGATGAAGAACCTGAAATAAGCCAAATTATCGGAACGAAAAATAATAAAAAGTTAATGTGACAATTTGTCAAACCGGTATTAGATACTGTGGTTGGTTGAATTCATTTTCAGCAACCAATCGCATTACTTGATTTCCGTTAAGTTTGTGACGCGTCGGTAATTTCTATCCAAAAACCGGGTGTTGGTAAATTGTACTTTCAACAAATCCTCCTACAAAATTAATTGAAAAAATGTGTAAAAACTTTAACAACGTCTTTAAAAAATAATCACAAAAGCACAGTTTAAAAAAATAAAACAAAGTACCATCATCTGAGAAGCCCCTAGAAAAAACAAAACGATAAATTGGCATCTCCATCAAAACGTCATCGTTCGCAAAGCGGAGGCAGGGGAGATAATTAACAATTAGTTAATGGAACGGTAGGAATGTTTGCAGAGTACTCGTGGTCGCGGGGAGGCCGGGGGAAAATGGAATACCTCATGTTGATGTTGTCTTAAAATGGATTAGTCGTTCAGTAGAGTGCACTTTTCTTTTACAATGCAAACAAAAAGTGATGCAGAGAAATTGGTTTTTTAATGGCCATTTTTTTCTTGTAGGTTGACTTTCCCATTAGGTAGGTAACTCAGCGTTTACTTAAATCATCACCCAAACTATTTCTCATTTATATTTCGTTGGATGTAAGCCGTTGTATTTAATAACGTTGGAAGTACGTCCTAATACAGAACGTAAAACAACTAACCGACTTCCCAAAAGGAGGAGGTTCTCAATTCGTATGTTTTAATTTTTTTGAGGTGGGCTTTGTCACCAAATCAGAGTCTGATGATTGGATCCCATGGATTCCGAGGGAACTCCTCAAATATTATAGGCAGACATATAGTGATTTTGGTATTTTCATTATCATAGCAATTTTGCACTTACAAAGCATAATTTGGTGCAACTGATGAAGAAGACCACAGATGTCCATTGGAACTCCTTAATAAGAATGTCATGGGTATAAGATATCTGGAATAGTTAAACGACTATGATGAAGCAAATACATATAAATAAACGGTACTAATGAAAATGGTACCATCGAACTGATCTGATGATGAAGCCTGAAGATAGCCACTGGAACTTCGTAATAAAACAATGTATCATAGTCGTGTTTGGGCTTATTGGAATTGAAATGAGATGTTGTCTGGCTATAAATGATTTTCATGGTAACATGAGGTACCAACATTAAAAATAATAAAATAAAGAAGCTTTTAAACAAAAAAATTAAATTGACTTCTAAATAAAACACTACAAAGCGAAAAATAACTTTTTTTTCCGAAGTCAGCGTCGAAAAACGAAAAAACAATAGTTACCAAAGATACCGACTTCGGAAAAGAAAGTTATTTTTCATTCAGCATTTTTTTGCGCTTTACAAATTCGAACACACGTACTACTAAATGTTTTTGGAGTGGCATAAAAAAAGACCATTAACTTTCATGGAAATACTCGCTCTTATGTATAGATTTAAAAGCCACATTAAAAGTATTTGATTTGATTAAAATTCTTGAATAGCAACAGTACTGGACTCAGTTTTTTAGTAAGCACTATATACACAATTACTAAAAAAATAACAAAAATACTCATTACTTACTTTCCGTCCTCAATTCAGATGTGTAGATTGAGGAGCCACTTTCACATTGATATATTTTACTACAAATTTGAGAAATTGGCATACAAAATTGTTTGCTTTCCTATTAAATAAGGGGGTGAGTTTCCTTTTAAAATCTGAAGTGGCTCCTTAATCCTACGGACATAAATATTATGTTAGAAAGGGTTTTACGTTTTGTATTAGGACTTCGATAGCGTTTGACATTCTCATACATTTTTCGAATACCATCGCATACACTTTTCAGAATGTCACTTGTATAAGATAAGTTTTTTTTTTCGACTTCTATTGCCAAAACTTTGAAACAAATTCCTTTAGTACATGGCAGACGCAATTTATAAGAAAATCACTCAATGTTTGCAAATCATTTGTTAAAGATTTGCCCATAGAATACAATATTAAAAGGTGAAGGAAGGTGAAAAATGGTGAAGGAGCATTTCCTTTCTCTGTAACTATTCTTCTCCTTTCTCTGTTCTATATTTTATATTTATTAGTATATTATTTTATTGGTATGTATGTATTTTATGTAATATCTAAGTAATATTATCAAGATAGTTTTTGTACACTGACAGCCCTATGTCTATCTCCTCTCGTTCAGTCCATCCAAAGGTTGTCTGTAAGAGATTGCCCTGTGCGATAAGACCGCCCATTGTACACTTATCTTTAAAAATATTGTCCTATATATTTAAGTGGTGTACAATAAAGTATATAATAAATAAATAATAAATAAATAAATATTAAATTAAATTAAATTAAATTAAATTAAAAAAAACTTTTATGTTAGACAAAGTTCATAGGATTAGTAACAATTTACTTAAAAAACTAGTGTTAGTAGGTACAGACATATAACTAAAACTAAAACATACAGCTGCACATGAGCGTGGAGCTGCATACACCTCTGTATCATCGGAGAATCCCACCGATCTGCGAACACACTGAGAATATTGTTGGTACCGCCGCGAACACGCATCATCAGAGAGGCACATCTTTTTCTAATAACGTTGAAACCATCAATGTTTGTGTCCGAAAACATCCCTGACGCACTGCAACGCCATGGCAGCCTCAACAGTGCTCTCAGTGCATTATTAAATTGGACGCTCAGGTCGTTGTATGCTCGCTGAGTGAAACTGACCCATAGGCAGCACGTGTAGAAGGACTGATTGTAAGCTTTGAAAAGCGTTACTTTTCTGGTGTCATACATCACATATAAGATGAGACCAGAATCAGAGGTCAGAACATAAACGCCCATAAAATGAGTAACTAATGCTCCCTCCATGTGGCAGTTTTACGTGCATGGGGATCATAAAATAGACGTATACTACCGAGAATCCCTGAGGTTGATTGGCTGACCATACTAACAGAATAAACAAGAATATTTACAATGTCCTGATTCACAAGAGCGTCCATAGAAATCAATCTCTATGAAGATCTACGTTTTGGAACGGACTATCTGCTTTAAGTTTGTGACCACAGATATAAATCTCACTAGATGACGCAATTGTATGTACTTCGCGTGTCAAAAAAAAACGGGCCATGTGCGAGTCGGACTCGCGCACGAAGGGTTCCGTGACGTTATCGCAAAAAACGGCATAAAAATCATGTTTGTTGTATGGGAGCCCCACTTAAATAATTATTTTGTTATATATTTAGTATTTTTTGTTATAGCGGCAACAGAAACATCATCAGTGAAAATTTCAACTGACAGACAGTTGAAATTTAACTGTATCTAAATACAGCCTGGTGACAGACGGACAGACAGACACACCTTTAGGTACAGAAGCCTAAAATGGAGTAAAGTTACGACCAATAGTCCACCGAAATCTAGAAAATGCCTTTTTATGCCATATTGAGCTGTAAAGAATGTATAGAAAAAGTTGGTCGAGGCATTGGAAATGTTTTCTTTCATTGGTAAGTAAATTAGTTTTTTAATTGTTTGTGAAAACGTGACACGCTTGGTTCTCATGGCTGTGTTTGTGACTGACTGACTCTTTAGCAGTTCAAATGATTGTAAATAATTTAATCCAAGCTCAAGAAGTAGTCAATAACGAAGAAAAAATAGGAAGACCTAGTATTGGTCTCAGGACATTTTACAATGATTTGAAATCTTCAGCAGCAAAAAACATGTACCTATCCTTCGAACAATAAGTCCTTCGGTAATCCGATTCCCACGGTGTACCGAGCGCAGAACAAATAGTACCCATCTGAACCGTACATAGTAACTGAGATGAATACCGTTCAGACTGAACATGCACGTAAACGTTACGTATACGTTTACGTTGAAGTTATTTGAATAAATATAGATGAAGGGAAAGATTTCAGAGTTAGAGAAAAGATAAACATAACATGTATTCCCTGAAGAGTGAAGCGGAGGTGTTGGGAACAGAAACATTTTACCAGCTTAGCAATTTAGAAACAAATTCATTTCGTATATAGCAGATGCATTTTGAAAGAAAATCTTTAAAAAATGATATGCAGACATTGAGTGTTTTTTTTTTTAAAGCGTCTGCTCAAGTCTGCTCTGTCAAGAAGTACCGCTTCATAAGAAACCTAGCTAGATCGATTTATCACCCCCGTAACCCCCTGCATACTAAATTTCATGAAAATCGTTGGAGCCGTTTCCGAGATTCTATGATCGAAAGTGTGGTGATAATGATTCGAAAAATGTAAAAAAAGATAAGTGAATGTTAAACGCTGTCGTCCTAATACAAAACGTAGAAAGACTATTAAATCCAACGTTATTACATAAAACGACTTGCATCCTACGAAATATAAATCAAATCAAATCAAAAATGTTTATTTGCCAAAAAATTAACATTTTTATCACACTAATATTGTATAGGCAAAAGTTTGTGAGCGTGTGTGTAGTATGTTTGTTACTTCTTCACGCTCAAACGGCTGGACCAATTTTGATGAAATTTGGCACTGAGATAGATTATATACAGGAATATTACATAGGATACTTTTTATCCTGGGAATATGTTTCATCGGGATAATTTTCGACATTCACGAGGGCGAATCCGCTGGCAGAAGCTAGTTTTTATATGAATGGGAAAAGGTTTGGTAAATGATGTAAGTAAACATTGAGGTACAGGCAAGGGTCAAAAGTGCAGTCATACTCTCCCAAAACTCAAATGGCTAGTTTTTGTAGAAGAAGTTAAATTATTCACAACTGATTTAATATTTTGTATAGAAATTTAAGTATAGATTATTCCTACCAATAGCGAAAAGTTGAAATTCTGCTGCCTACAAAAAAATTGCCTTTTCTGTTTTGGTAGATTGTGACTGCACTTTTGGCCCTTATAGTACCTACCTAATGGGAAAATCAACAACCGACAAGAAAAAAAAGGAAACCAATTTATCCACGTCAGTTTAAATTGTTTTCACTGAAATAGAAAATTGCACTCTACTAATACGACTAATCCATTTTAAGACAACATCAACATGAGGTATTCCATTTTCGAGGTACGCCAACGAAGTAGTAGAAAAAAATGTACACGTAAATACTAACAGTAAACTGTAGTTTTAATTGTGTAGCGACTGTTAGTTTTTACATGCACACTTCATTTTACTCGACTACGGCGAAGCATCTTATGTTTTTGATCGGTATGTGTGTGTATGTTCATTTATTCCCTCATAATTTCTAAACTAATTCTCATAATTTGACAAATGTGTGTTGTTTGTCCGCTGGTTATAGGCTAAGAGACGTCACATTAAATTGAATTTGGCGCCCTTTAGGGGGCACGAAATAAAGAACAAACAAAAAAATTCGCCCCACCCCATCATGTCATATCATCCACTTTGCAGAATGTATTGTTTTGTTACGGTAGGTGGCATACGACCTCGGTTATACTCTGAACACCTCTATGAAATACCATAAAATATTTATTACATGTAAGTTGATTATTTAATACATATCGAATAGTTTGTCAATAACAATTTCACATGAGAATATTTTCTTGTTTCATACTTTTTAGAGCGTGATTTTTCAGTAGTCAGGTTTTAGTATTTGAACTTTCTTTTTTCTTCTACGTCGTTGGCGACATGTGGGTGTTCTATAGGTTCACTACTGCTTTAATGTTACAAATTGGTCAGTCGTTGTTATGTACAGTATTAAATGTACTAACAATATTATCATATACAATACTGGCTGTTCCCCGCGGTTTCGCTTCCGGGGATCACCCACAGGACCCGTTTTCGGGATTTAAAAATAGCCTATATCATTCAAGAATAATGTAGCTTTCTATTGGTGAAAGATTTTTTTAAATCGGTCCAGTAGTTTCGGAGCTTATTTTTATTTTTTTTTATTATTGATAGGCTCGCGCTTGACCACTATCTCACCTGATGGTAAACAAAAAAATCTATCCTATTAATGTACAAACCAAACCATCCAAACCTTTTCCAACAATACTTCATCGAGCATTGCTAATGTGTGTAAAAGTTGTTCATCTCACGAAGAAGCATGAATCGTTGCAAAATGACTCTTATTTCGCCGTCATAAAAGTCACGTAACCCGTCTTCGTGAGATAGAACAACTTATACCTATCCATGTGTCTGATTACAGTCACCCTTATTTATAGAAATCACTGAACTGTTCAGCTTTAGCAATAGACCAGTAGATTCTAAATTCAAATTCTCTTTTTAAATTTTAAATTTAAATATATGTAGTATGTGCTAAGCAATTCCAAAGTGTCGATATTTTTAAAAATAAGTCTGTATATGAATAAGTAATCTAAAAAAAAGTATAATGTTAAAGATTCTTATTAAGTTTTTAGTGGCAATTTTCCTGCAATAAAACTCTTTCAGTTAGTAATGGCATTTTCACACGATACATGGTACCATGCAGAGGTTCAGGCACCTATAAAATAATATGCATCATGTACAAAAATAAATGTCAACTGTATGAACTTTTTTTAAGCCATAGAGTGGCAAACAAGTAGATTGTCCACCTGATGGTAAGTAATCACCGCTGTACACGCACATGCAACAGTCCTTTTTTTTTTTTTTTTTTTTTTTTTTCGTGGAGAAATGCTCATGCATACTGCACTACCACGGGAAGATAGTGCAGTTATGTGGGACTCTAACCCACTAAAACTCCACGGTGTCCTCTTGTGCCGCTTATGGCGGGAGCACGGGTACGCGTTAGCACTCACCGCGAACCCGCCGCGGCTGTCCGTCACCGGACCCTCCTCGGGGAAGTCCCCCCATCACCGGCGCACCAGAACACACTGCACGCCGTGACCACCCTAGGGACCAATCGGCACATGGGCGCCAGACGACCCCGTGTATGGCACCCTTGGTCCCCCTGTGACGGGTCAAGGTCAATGGCCCCGCCACCTACCATTGTTCGGCCGCAGGGGATAGGGAGAGCGGCTAACGCAATACCGACACTCCTCCTCCCCTGCGGCCCCACCGCGTCCGCCATCAGACGGTGGCGACCCCGTCCGGGCCGCGGAAGGTAGGGAGAGCGGCGCACCGTAATACCGGCACTCCTCTCCCACCGCGGCCTCCAACCCTCAGCCGCGACATCGTATGGGACCTGGAAATCTCCATAAGACATCGCGGCCCGCCTCAGTTGCGATGTCGCCTGTAACCAAGCGGCACCGCAACCTACTAGTTGGCCGCTACGTCGTCGGCTTAATCGGCAAAAGCCCTGACGAGCGGCCCCTCCTCGGGTTCCTCTTCGCTTCACCGTGGGTGACCAAGCCACGGTTACTGAGCCCCCCCGCATCGACAAAGCGGGAACCCACCGGGGGGGACATGCAACAGTCCTGGTGTGGACAAAATGCATATTCAAACAGCGATAAGCATTTTGGAAATGCTTTAAAAATGTATTTTCCACGTGATATTTTGATGGCGCTGGTCAATCCCATATAACAAGCTTAACATGCAATGTATGTATGCATATAAGTGTGTTCAGGTCAAATCTTGCAACTAAATTTTAAAGCAGTTATCCTCAACCGATTAAGATGAAATTTTGCATACACTTTTATTTTGGATGGCAATGCATGGGTAGTTAAGTGACGTCATTCTAAATCCAATATGGCGGACGGCCCAAGATGGCGGACTTGTTATTTTTTGTGCACTACCTGCATATGGGTATCAAATGAAATAGTTTCCCGCTCAAAGAGTGTCACCTATCTATGACCACAGGTGCGTTGTCAACTCTTTTAAAGAGAACTTGTTCTCTCCAATTTTAATTCCAAGCTATCCACGTCGTAGCTTCGCAGAAAGACTTCAGAATCTGCCAATTTGACATATAGCAAGTACGTGGCTTTTGCAAACCGTCCCATAATTAACAACTGAAACGTAGAACCAATAAAATAACAGACAATTAAAATACAAAATAATGCTATTATCACTTTGGTAATTAATACGTGAATCAGCCGGGAGGCATATTTTGTTCACTCATAAACGAATTAATGAGTCTATCTGTATGTTTTTAACAATATCCCGGTAGCAATTAATACTCTGGGTATGTGGTCGACAGTCTACTTACTCATTTAATTAACTTTAATGTCGGCGGTTTTAAATTATTTTTGTAGTATAATATTCATTCGGCGTGAATTTAAATTGGATATTTGTTAAATGGACGAATCTTTTATTATTTTTGAGTGGTATTATATCGTGGTTTTAATGGTATACCTAATAACTTGCTGGAAATTATTCAATAGATATTTTTAATTGCAACAGGGCAGTTGACATAAAATATCTCTTCATTCCGTCAGTTAGATAAACTAAAAATACTGGATACGTCTTTTTTCTTTTGCCACGTAATCAAAAAATTACGACGATACAGTGCGTTGAAATAACGTGTGACGTCACGGTGTGCCACACTTTGTACTGACAAAATGACGTCGCAAGCCGCCACTCCTGAACTTTGATGTTTATTTGATAAAGCAAAAAATACGGGTCAAATATTATTTGATAATCTCACTGACGGACTAAATAGAATTATCATTTCTCTACCCAGGAAATATCCTTATTACTTGTACCTTATGGGTTGAAATATTCGGGGACTCATCATCAGCCTTTTAATCCCAATGCTGGGAAACAGGCCTCCTCTCGGTGAGAGGTGTTCCACCACGCGGGCCCTGTGCGGGTTTGTGGATGTTACATGTCTTTGAACAAAGACATGAAGCATTGAAAAATTGTAATTTCAACCTAGTAGGCACCTGGAGGCTTACTCTTAAAACTAATTTCAATTCCGACCTAAAGCCAATACGATTCCAATGTAAATTTTGCAGTCACGTGATTCGGTACTCTTGAAACCAATATTGTCAACATTGGATTGAAATTGCGATTGCCCCGCGATTATTTTGATACACGTGAAGTTGGCTATGCTACGGGCCGCAATAGTGTTAAAACCCGACTACACTGAAAGCCACGCCGTTCAACAAAATTATCAACGCTTAAAAAAAATAACAATTGTTGCAACCTTCTTATTTATTCGTTGCGACGCGTCGAAGCGTCTCTACGAATGCAACGTAGAGGTTTATTTCAATTTATTGCGTTTACTCAGGTCGTCGTAGACGGAATAACGATTTTGTTGTGGCAATATAGGTGCCGGCTTAGTTCGCATGACTGCTCTCAACATCGGCGTCGCCTTGGAAGTGTTAATGCTACTTACATTATTTTTCGTTTAAAAACAGTTTGTTTGCTCCCTGAGGCAGATTCGAGTACATGTTGAAAATTGAATGGAATGCAGGAAATATTCTGTTAGCTTTCGGAGTGTTTTTGTTGAGCTTCGGCCGGTAAAAATACTTTGTTCTTAGTGAAATATCACCATTATTTCTATGCTGACCTGGAATAAGGGAAGACCAAGGAATATACTTTAGGCTAGGTTGCAGGATCTCAATCATGACAATGGAGAAAACTTTACGGCAAATGTCCTTAAATAACAAGAAACAACAATAAAACTGTCAATTTATTGATTCTAGGTGAACTCGAGTCGGAGAAAATGACTTGAAATAAAAGGTTAAGCTACGATTTGTAACTACCTATCTATCTATATCAAAGGAGCAGTTCCTACTGCAGACAAAAAATCTTACTCCTAAACCCTGATTAAAAATAACCGCGTAAGCATAAAATTAAAATTATACGTTTACGCGTCGTAACAATTAAAGTAGCAATAAAACAAATTAACGTCAGATTTAAACGCTTTTTTCCGGTAATATCAACAAAATGGCTGACCTCACACAAAATGGCGGCGCTTGGACAAATGGCCTCTCGTCACGATGACGTATGAATGGCTTGGCATATATTTATAAATGGGCTTAGAGAAATCTAAAGTTCCGGAGCGAGTATTTTCAGATTTAAACTTATGATTTCTGATTTTGAATGTTAAAGCTAATGGTGATTGCTTCTACATTTTAATACTTTACTACTTTATGACCTTAAAAAAAAAAACCGGCCAAGTGCGAGTCGGACTCGCACACAAAGGGTTCCGTACCATTATCGCAAAACACTGCAAAAAAATCACGTTTGTTGTATGGGAGCCCCCTTAATTTATTTTATTTTAATTTAATAATTATTATTTTTTGAAGAGAATGTACAACTAAATATTCTGTGAATATTTCAAGCTTCTACCTGTTGCCGTTATTAATATCGAGCAAAAACGGCAAAAATATCACGTTTGTTGTATGGGAGCCCCCTTAAATATTAATTTTATACTGTTTTTAGTATTTGTTGTTATAGCGGCAACAGGAATACATCATCTGTGAAAATTTCAACTGTCTAACTATCACGGTTCATAAGATACAGCCTGGTGACAGACAGACAGACAGACGGACAGCGAAGTCTCAGTAATAGGGTCCCGTTTTTACCCTTTGGGTACGGAACCCTAAAAATAGCTTTATAGCATACAGTGTGTCTGGTTATCGACTGTAACGTACGAGTATCTATGTAAATACTTTTACAGAGCTCGTGATTATAACAACTCCGCGAACAACATTGAAATATACGTATTTTATTTTGTAGGAAAAATTCAGAGTTAAAAATTGTGTTCTAAAAAAGTATAGTGTTTCGTATGGCACGCACAGTTGTTTGAAATAGCAGTTTTTTTATATTTCGTTGTTTCAGAATGAAAGCAGATAAATCAATGAGTACCTACTCTGTTTAACTGTGTGTGTTCTGTTAAAGTTTGTACAAGTAACAATACCGGACACAAAGTAAATCACAAACAGTATTACCTATTTGTTTCCATTTGAAATTATATTAAACCATTTTTACAAGTTTTAATTTGCTTTAGCTTGAAGTTGAAACAGCTGCTCTTTAAATACAAGATGTAATTAATTAACCCCTTGGCCCAATATTTTCCTGCAGACTTTATGGCTTCGTAACAAAATGCTATTTGAAACTTTTCAACATGTTTATTTTGGCAAATTCTGCTTAATTATATATCATGTTATCATCAACCGATATCAACCTACTGTTGGATGCAAAACCTACTTCAACCGTGGATTTTAAAATGAAATCATGACAATTTCAGATCTTAATAGCCCTTCCCATTACACAAAACGGTAGTTTCATAACAAAACCCCGACATTTCTAGAGTGTAACCTTAATAACGTTTTCATGTCCTCGCGAATTCGCGTAGGATTTCATTCAGCTAAAAGCGTAGGGAATGTAAAATTACGAAATGTCTTCGGGTATATGTTTCGGGTAAGGGCATCGACCTCGCTATCCTTTTCGGTGACAATAATGAGAGTAAGGTTATCTAATATGGGCTGTATTGTATTGTATGGTTCGGGTTAGGGTATCGGATTTGGGTAGGTATTGATATGTTTTCGCGTTGTGTGTCAAAGCCAATTTGTAGGATGCCTAGTTATATAGATGAATTTTGACAACTAAGCATGACAAATCTTCAAAGTTTTTCAGATGACACTAGACTATAACTTTACAATCCAGTACATACTACAGCTACAGAACAAAGATAGTTTGGTTATGAAACTGTTAATGGACATAAGATTATATTAATACCTATATGATTATGTCCGAAGAGAAGTGGCATGTTATTCAGAGAAGCACAAGCAAGAGACAGACAAACGACATCCTTTATATAACGTGGAGAAGCCAAGTGGTAGATTAAAAAGTCCAAACAGCTTCCTGTCGGTCACTAAATCAAGTAATGGTGATGAGTTAAGCGAAACAAAAAAACATGTATGGCTCCTCACACACCCCCCTCCAGCTGACTATATTGAGCCTGCAGAAAAGCTCCCTGCGGGCCATCAACTGCCTTGGCCCACCTGGAAATCTCTAAACCGACTGCGAAGCCAGGTGGGTCGCTGCAGGCACAACCTAGTTAGATGGGGGTACTCCAATGATCCACAGTGCGATTGCGGAGCCAGGTCCCAAACAATGCCTCACCTTTTGTCGTGCTCTCTGTGCAACAACACCTGCACCTTAAAAGACCTTTGTGAGGCAAATGACAACGCTGTTGGCGTGGCTGAATACTGGTCAAAACATATTTAAATTTGGAATCATCGATACGACGAAGAAAAAGAAAAATACCTATAAAAGACTACTACGGGAAATCTTATGTCATTAATAATGGTCAAGATTAATGTTCTTACTGAAAAAAGATCTATATGAAGTAGTAGTATCTATCTATACTACCGACATATTTCTGCAACCAAGTAGTGTTGCTGTCTAAACGGTGCGCATTCTGCATTGCAGGCACACGAAATATTTCAGCTTTGTCCTTAGGATGGCTAAGAACTTGCAACAATATTATAGCGGTGGCGAACACTTAACATCAGGATCGCTACCTGCTCAAAACTGCCACCTAAAATCATAAAAATTCTGCAATACAATCTGTAGGACATAATCGTAATTAATTGTGGCAAATATTCCCGTAGGGTACAGGCAATAAGATAAAAAAGTTAATTCGGAATAATGGAATATCTTTTAAGCCAGAACAATTCTGAAAAAGCAAATGGTGAGATGTTAAAACACTTAATCATAAAATATAATGGTCATTATTTACCTCCATTACACTTTCATATTATGAAACTGAATAGAATTTGCAAAAGGTCCAAATTCATATTACTTTATTTTTCGACGCTTTTCAAAGGTACCTTTGAATTATCAAACAAAATATGAATCTAGTTGCACATTCGCAAGCGTCAGTAGGTATATATGGAGAAGAATGTGCAAGAAACTTCACGGACACTATTTTCCAACAGTTTTAATTACAACTATTTGGTTACACTTACATCATTCTTGTTGAAAAAATACATATAATATGTAAGACCGATGTAAAAGGACGTGCAAGTAAAAGCATCTATAATAAAACAAACAATTCAAAAATACAATAAGTACGTAATTAAAAACAGGCCGAGGCAACTAAACTAAGTCATGACAAATCCCTACTGATGGCACCCGTTTACGAACATGACGCATGGATTGGCACCACTCAGCTCAACCATCATGAAGGGAACCGATTGATCCAACACATGTGCCACCATCAGAGAGACATTAGAGAGAGCATGACACACTCTCAACTCTCACGACATATAGGTACAGTAAATGGTAGATTTACAGTTGGTACATAGTACTCACACATGTGCTAGAAGGTCAGGAATCCCCGAATGATTTAATCTTCTAAATCTAAACACTAATCTAACTCCAACCGTACTTACACGAAGATATTTATTTGAACTTATTGCTGCTAGACTGGTCGACTAGTCTGGTATTACCAGGTAGACGGCAACCAATTTTAAGCACTCCTTGGCTTCCTACGCAGGTAAGAGTAATTATTCTCAGAGTAGAACTTCTGTTTTGCTTTTTAATTGAAGACATTACTGCGATATCGTTGCAAAAATCGCATTGTATCCATACTTGTATTACTGGTAAAGAGGTCACATCTGGCAAAGTATTGTTGCCAAAGGATTGGAGCGAGAACTCTTTGTCTTGCAACTGCGAAACTAATTACGAATGTTCCCTTCTTTTTGTTCACTATTAAATATGAATAAGTAGGTGATGTGTGTAGTTTGGATTTAACCTTTCTGTTCTTCATAAATCCAATATATTCAGTAGTTACAAATAAACTTCTGCCCCTCTTTATTTCGTAATTACAACATTTTGTTATACTTATGAATTATACATTTAAAAAATATGAAATTTAGGTACATTAGGCAGCACGTCAGTGGTTGGTTAAAAAATTGACTTTGATCTGACCTTCCGTAGAGTTTCAATAGACTGCAAGGCAAGCTTATATTGTTTTTTGTTATCTACAATATAATTTCAACAATAACTTACTAGGTTTTCAACAAAACGTAATTTTATAACAACTTTAAAATAACACACTTTTCAACAAGGACAAGCAAATTGAAATCATTTTCCAAAGAATTTTCTATTATACACCAACTGGAATATTTGTATGCGCAGCGCGATACCGGACAGGACGCGGGTGTCCAAGATTTACGACCTTCGCAGGACAGTCCCGGACAGCGGACAGCGTTCGGACAACTCCGGTAAGATTAATTGCATGGGCCACTATTCGGTCACTGTTGATTTTTAATCCGCATCGGTGGAATACCGAAATAAAATGTGCGTTTCAATATAGGTGCCCGAGTATATTACTTTTTTAATTTTCTCGCTGAATTGTTTTGGGATGGAATTTATTGGTCGGCTGTTTTTATGAAAGTGGGTATAAACAGGCTTGTGGTGGTATATCGGTTTTCATCTAGCCCTCAGTCGCATTTATTTATTTTAATCCGACTATTGGATTTTTTACTACTTAGTACAAGCTACATATTATATAAGAATTGCGGGATAATTGCTTAACAAACAATCCATGAAAATGCCTTTCATTTTGACAACCCAATAATATTCATTGCGTGATTAAAATTGTCAAAATATAAAAGGCCCGTTTTGACAGCTTTAACAACACTTAATCTATACTAATATTATAAAGCTGAAGAGTTTGTTTGTTTGAACGCGCTAATCTCAGGAACTACTGATTGGAATTAAAAAAATTAAAATTTTTGTATTAGATAGTCCATTTATCAAGGATGGTTATAGGCTATATAACATCACGCTACGTCCAATAGGAGCATAAATGAAAAATGATGCAAAAACGGGAAAAAATTATTCTTTTTTGTGAGCTTCTGTTGCGTGCGCTGCGAAAGCGGTTGAAGTTACGCAACATTCATGTATGAAGGGTAGGTAGGGTAGGGTAGGTAGGTAGCCAGTTGACGGGAGCGAAGCCGCGTGGGACAGCTAGTTATAAATAAAATTGATGCTTGCAAATGATACTCGTCATAGCGTATCGGTAACATTTAATTTGGATTATGAATTTGATTTTTCAATTTCTTACGTAGAAAGTTATCGCGGCATCCAAAATGAGAAACGTCAATGGACTTCTTTGACTGTGTCCACAGCAGCGTTTTTTTTAGTGTTCCGAAGTCAACAAGAAACCCTTATAGTTTCGCTCTGTCCGTCTGTCCGTCCGCAGCTTAGCTCAGAGAATCTAAGTACTATAAAGCTATAATTTGGCATGGATATACATATTAATAATTCAGACAAAGTCGTAAAATAAAATCATGTTTTTTTTTTTCTGGTACCTTCCATAGACGTAAAATGGGAATGTATTTTTTTTTTGTCACCTATCCCATAGTGTGGGATATCGTTGGATAGGCCATTCAAAAATATTATGGGTTTCTAAAAACCATTTTTCGATTCAGAGATCCGTTTGCGTGAAATTAAGCTTTTAATTGCAAATTTATGTTAGAGTCAAGTGTCCCCACCCCCCCCCCTGCCAGCGAAATGGTTGCTCTTGGCTATGTGAACAAATTCACGGCAATTGTTAATATAACGAAATTAAAAGGAAAACTATCACGGATAAGTAGGCTTTACAAGTTTACGAGTAATAGTCGACCAACTTATAAAATGTACTTGCAACAGCAAAAATTTTGTACAAATGCCAATGAAAAATTACTTAAATAACGTTGTTAGCTGTGTAAAACAGATAGTAAATATATGCTTATGAACCATGTAAAAATAAATAAAATCGTAACATCCTTAATAATAATGATTTCTAAATTAATCATGTTTAAGCTCGAATAACGCATTGGAGTGGCCGGAGTCGTTGGCAGTACCGGTCCGTAAACCATACGGCGCATGCGCGCGGGTGAGTCTATTTTCTGTTAGAGCAGAAGTATTTTCGACGTTTTGTAATCGAAAGTCAAATTAGATTCGATTGCCAAGCAAAGTACATTTTTTTTTTGTCACTAATTGAGTAACGTAAAACTTACCAGAATGAAATAGTGATTACCGCAGATTAGAGGTGAAGGTGGTTTTCAAATTCCGAAAGAGAAATAAACAAGGAACGTGTGCGCAAGGATCCAGGAACGAATCATACCATTCGCCATCAAAAGTAAAAGTTTGGCGAATTTAGAATTAAGTAACACCTCTGTATTAAAATTTCATTAAATATATAAATAAAATAAAAAAATCCCCGTGGATCTAACGCGCGCTCGTATCGGCTCCTCTCGCAATTCGCACCCGCGCCGCGGTTGTACTCAAACAGATAATATTTTTCTAACTTCAGTTGCGAAGTTGGATTTTATAACTCCTTCTTCAGTTACCAGTTAGTCCTTATTTAGTTTAAGTCAAGAGTGAATAGGTTACATCTTGGTAAGCGTGCTTCGCCGTAGACCATCATCGCTTAACATTAGGCGAGATAGTGGAGCGTATAGATTACAAAATCCTCATCCTACGTGGGCCCATTTTTAGACGTTGTGACATCCGCTGACATCGTTTTAATGTTCATGTAACAACAAAAAACCCTCTTCTTCGGAACCCTATTATTGCGCGTGGCCCGACACGCACTTGCCCGGTTTTTTTTTGTTCTGTGATTGTGTCGACTTTAATGCTGTCGAGCATAAGAACTTTTCAAACATGTCGGATTGTAATAGAAAGTGTGTTAAGCAATTAGATTGCTAGACATCAACACTGACACACACAAAAAGCAATCTACATAAAAAAGTTAATTAAAAAAATCTAAAAACCCGACTGCTTAAAAAACAAACTAAAAAGACGTAAACAAGAAGAAAATCATGCTGTGCAGTCGGAGGATACATATTCGCGAGCTGGCGGACCAAAACCAGATGAACCAGAAATGGCGCCCAAAATCCGCCATTTTTGTATTTTCCAATTTTAATGTAGCCAGTGACACTCGCAAGATTAAGACGAATCGATTGACGAAAGAATCATCAAAATCGGCCAACGCGTTTGGTCTCTAGAACGCCACATAAGAACAAACATACAAACATACATACATAGACTGATAAACACATTACCCTCCTTCGGCAGTCGGGTAAAAACATGAAATACTGCCATAAAAGCAGCCCAATTAATAAATCATTTGCGTTGAGCAATTTCTGATTACAGATCACAAAACAACCGGACTCCCAACACATGGACATCGTTAGGGTGTCCAAGATTTACTATGCGACAAATCCGGCCACAGCCAAGATTAATTTGCCCATTTAGCATAAACACTGTCCGGAGCAGCTGATTCTTAAATCCGTTTCGTTTTGCATAATGTCGTCCAAGTTCTTTTTAGGACAACCTCAGCAGAAATTAGTATATTCCATTGTTTGTTTTAACGGCTTTAGTCCGGTCGTTGGCACTTGACTTATGAGATTTTGTCTGGATTTGAGTCTGCGGTAAGTAATAAAAAATATGCTCAGACGATGAGTTTTTCGTAGGAGATTAGCTTTTAAATTAATTTGATTAAATGATGCTCAAGATTAAAGTTCAGGTGCAGGTGAAAGGTTTTAGAAAGACGTTATAAATTCAAAACTTGATTACTTAATTAGTAACCTTCTACCTTTTTATTTTATTCTATTAGTGTCCCACTGGTTGGCAAAGGCAACTCCCGAAACCTTCCACGGCCATTTTTCCTACGCCACTTCGATCCCTCAAGAAACGTTCCCAAGACGTTATGCCTCCACTTTCTGAGATATGAAACATGAAACTCTAATTATTTTGTTTTATGGTGATTCACACACTGTCCCGTTATAGGCTGCAGGGTGCGTGGCGACGAAGTCACGACACTGCGCGTGAATGCGTTTTCTGAGTGTTGCACTACGCGTGTTTTCAATGCTAAGAGAGATACTTTCAAAAAACGCACTCCCGCGCTACACTGCGTAATGCGGTGCAGTGTGCCAATCGCCTTATTTAGAAAACAATTTTCTCTCACAGTCGTACCATTACTAAAATTACATTACTAAAAATACACCCCGGGTCGAAACCGCAATGTATTGGACATTTGGCCAATCCTCCAGCGGTAAGAGGGACACCAGAGAGGTTATATCAATTCCAACCACAAGATAATGTTTAACAAAAACTTTTCTATCATAAACTTCGTGGTAGTTAACTGTAACCCTGATACTGCCTAGTATCACGACAGATATCAGTTAGTGAAATATTTATGGCAACTTGTCCGTCCGTCTGTGTAAATATCAACAGATAAACATCGCGAACATTCCGTGACTGAAAACATTCACAACTTTATGCAATATTACGCTTTTATTCAAGTTTTTATTGCGTTTTTTAACAAAATGGCCGCTCAATTTTTACAGCTGTAAACTTTAGCAATTAAAGGGTTATTTATTGATGTCCCTTTTTTAAAGCTACAGCGTGGGTTTTATGTTTTGTGATCTTTTTAAAATGCCGTTTATGGTCCTATTTTGTTTAGAACAAAATCTAGGTATCGTTCAAACAATAGAACGTTCGTGGACGTCTATGAAAATACTAGAAATTATAGTCAATAGAAAAGTGCTCAATTTCATATGAGTTGCTTAGCTTGCAAATCATATTAATAAAGATGCTTATGTCACCGGGTAATTGCTGACACCTTAAGTTTGTAATTAATTTTGCGAGATTATAAATTGTCGATATTATATTGTGTACAGCTATTTACCAAAATCCCATCTAAATTCTACAGTTTAAAATATTCCCATGCCTTAATGGGAAAAAAGAGTTTATAATATCAAGCGATATTATAACAAACTTTATTTATTTCAACCTTATCACATAAAATCTTTACAGGATTACACCCAATACGATAAATGCACTTATGCTAAGTTACTTCACATCCGTAACTACAGTAAATCTAATCTATAACATAACAGTATTTAACTATAACAAATTTTAAACAATGCACTCCTTGTGAATTCACCCAGAGTACAGCAGAATAGGTCCGTCTCAATAGCCACAAGGTTGAACTTACAGTGTTTGCACTTATCCGGTGACAGTAACAACATCTAAATATAAAATTAGTTTGCTCACAAACTCTAAGCCATATCCTCACTCAAATCATTACCTCTTAAGCTTCATAAAATTTAATAGCACTCAAAATAAATTCTACCTAACCTTCGATCCAAATCTATGATCCAACACGATGTGTAAAAGGATCAAAAGTGTCACATAATGTAGTAGGGAAGGGTGGTGACTGCGGGATTCCCAGCGCATTCCAAATTAAATTTGGAACGAATTTGTGGGGGCATTTGTGGAGCTGAATTCTGATCAGAATTTCGTCTCTAATAAAAACGTCATCATTATTTTGGTTTTGCATTCAGTTTAATAGTTGCCGAGATTGTTTTTTGTGGTAAAGTGTAATTTTGGGCTTAGCATAATTTAAAGTTGATTGAGAAAAGAATGATCAAATGCAGAGTTGCTTTTCCATGAATTAATGCATGATAAAATATTCAGTATCTGCACCTTTATAGACCAGGGTCGATAATTTTTAAAACCAAAAAAAATAATAGTAGGATGAAACCCATTAGAAAAGGAGAGGAATATTATAAAAATGAAAGGAAAAATAATTTACGGGCGATCTGAGGTCGGGAAGGGGATGGGGGTGAGTTCTTAAGGGTAAAAAACGGTTTTTCTCGATTTCCGGCAAAACTAAAAGTCCTATCGAAAAAAGTCAAATGGCAAAGTTGTAGGTAATAAAAAGATCTAGAGGTTTTTGCTGAAAATCAGCGCTGTTGACGATAGGTTCGTCTGAAGTCACGGCATTAAGCTGAGCAATGACCTATTCTTGCACAGATGCGACGCACAGCCTATTTGCCCTTGTTGTTTCAAAGATGGATAATTTTCCACTCAGTAATCGGCATTTCGTTAATTTGTGATTGTTTTGTTTGTTTGTTTTCATTTGGTAATGTCGAAACATATTACGCAAGTAAATTGTCTTTGGCCTCTCACCCACAGATAACTGTTTATTGCTCTCATCAAGCAATAGACAAAATTTGACAAAATTTTATAATTTTTTGTTTTAAATACGAGGCTTTTGGCTAATTTGTGAATTTGGTGAATGCCACTCTTTATTTTGTATTGTGCGTTTAGTTTGTGCAGAATAAACAATTTTTCTTTCTTTCTTCTAAAACTTTTGTATTTACACTTTTTTCACATAACCTCAAAATGTATGTGAAAAATTCAAAAAACCAAGTTTTTGGTTTTTTATTTTTATCTTTTACAAAAAAAAATCTTTTTTTACGAAATTTGGTGAAAACTTACCTTTTTATGTCCCAAATACGCTGTAATTTATTTGATTAAAAAATTTTATTTTTCACCTTATTTTGAATTAATATCGAAAAAACACCCTTAATTTTCAATCGAAAATTCACCCGTCAAAACATCAGTTTTTTTTTAAAGTTGGTATGTTTTCTGTTTGTTGAAATCTCTACTTTCCGATGGTGGAAAAAAAAATATGTTACGATAGTAAATCTTCTTAGAAAATGCAAAAAACCGAAAAAACTCGAATTCGATTTTTTTTTAATTATTATAAATAATTTTGAGCTATTTATTAAAATTAACACTTTAATTACTCGAAAAACGTTAGATTACATGTTACATTGATAAAAAAAAATTGCAAATAAAAATATACTATTATAATTAACAAACAAATAAGTTAATAAAATTAATATTTGATAAGACATCTACAATATTTGGAGAAAATTGTCGAATCTTCTTTAAATTATATGCGCAGATGCCTATTTATAACTTTTTTAAGATAAATTATATACCTGAGTGACCTACGAAAAATTGTAGCCCATCAAAAGGTATTTCATGGAGAAGTGGGGAAGGGGCTAGGCGGATCTGGGTCTTACTACATACATACCTACTATTTCGTAGCAGCTGTTACAACCGTTAGCCTAACCAGTATTCGAAATACAGTACAGTATACAACATCGTTTATAAAAATACACGTGCACCCTGAGTTTCTTGAAGATAATTGTGACAAGTTTAATTTTTTTTTTAAACTTTTCGAATCTGCATAGGAAGGTAAATCTATCTCTATGTTTATGTGTATCAATCAACTCAAACATAAAAATCGTAATATTTTCTTTAAAAAATAGTACACGTGCACGTGTATTTTTATAAACGATGTTGTATACTGTACTGTATTTCGAATACTGGTTAGGCTTACGGTTGTAACAGCTGCTACTAAATAGTAGGTATGTATGTAGTAAGACCCAGACCCGCCTAGCCCCTTCCCCACTTCTCCATGAAATACCTTTTGATGGGCTACAATTTTTCGTAGGTCACTCAGGTATATAATTTATCTTAAAATAGTTATAAATAAGCATCTATGCATATAATTTAAAGAAGATTCGACAACTTTCTCCAAATATTGTAGATGTCTTATTAAATATTAATTTTATTAACTTATTTGTTTGTTAATTATAGTAGCATATTTTTATTTGCAATTTTTTTTTATCTATGTAACATGTAATCTAACGTTTTTCGAGTAATTAAAGTGTTAATTTTAATAAATAGCTCAAAATTATTTATAATAATTTAAAAAAAAAATCGAATACGAGTTTTTTCGGTTTTTTGCATTTTCTGAGAAGATTTACTATGGTAACATAAATTTTTTTTTTCACCATCTGAAAGTAGAGATTTCAACGAACAGAAAACATACCAACTTTTTATAAAAAGCTGATATTTTGACGGGTGAATTTTCGATTGAAAATTAGGGTGCTTTTTCGATATTAATTCAAAATAAGGTGAAAAAATAAATATTTTTAATCAAATAAATTACAGCGTATTTGGGACATAAAAAGGTAAGTTTTCACCAAATTTCGTAAAAAAAGATTTTTTTTTGTAAAAGATAAAAATAAAAAACCAAAATCTTGGTTTTTTGAATTTTTCACATACATTTTGAGGTTATGTGAAAAAAGTGTAAATACAAAAGTTTTAGATCTTTTTATTACCTACAACTTTGCCATTTGATTTTTTTCGATAGGACTTTTAGTTTTGCCGGAAATCGAGAAAAACCGTTTTTTACCCTTAAAAACTCACCCCCATCCCCTTCCCGACCTCAGATCGCCCGTAAATTATTTTTCCTTTCATTTTTATAATATTCCCCTCCTTTTCTAATGGGTTTCATCCTACTATTTTTTTTTTTCACTTTTTATTATTTTTAAAGGCTTCTACCCTGGTCTATTAGGACATATGCCATAAATCCTTTTATTGTACACCAACATTCTAACAACTTCTACAATATTGTTAATTTTATGATTACAGTGATGGCGGTCGTGTCACTGCCAGAGATGTTCTGTGTTTTACCTTAAACATTCCATGATAGTGAATAATAATGCCAATCTTCAGTTACCCATTCTTGCAATCTTGTCCCCCTCTCTTCTTTTTACCTACAGTCCAAAATTGAAAAGGTCATCCCTTGATATACAATCAGGACACTCGTACGAAATCCGATCCACGGACCACGCCCTGTGTATTTTGTACAGCAAAAGGGTTAAAACTGCCAGACAGTGCATTTCGATACGAGGGGTGGCGAGTGCGTGATTTGCGGGGCTCACCAAATTGAGTTTGATCCTAATATAATTTTCCGGGCAATTGCAGGGGCGAATACTGATCGGGTAGCAGCTCTGGCTATAAAACATTATCTAGTCTGTTTGCAGCTCCAATTTAAATTGTAGTGGGGTTTCAAATTTTAATTCATCGCCATTTTAAATCAGGTAAGGATGATTGACGTTTCAAAATAGAACTTTGTTGATGGAATTGAATTAAAGGATGTGCTGAGACTGCGTGTGGCTTAACACATAAAGAGTAAAGGTTATATTGGTTTAAAATTTTGAACCTAGATGGTCTAAATAAAGTGACATCTTATCAGTGATATCTTCCTAACGATTGTCGAAAAATACAAAATGTTAAATCCATGTTGTTTGACAATAATAAAAGAAAAATTGACAATCATTATCATTGCCTTGTGTATGCAACTTCGTTTATTGTCACTTTGTGTTGAGCTCGAGGCCTAGAAATACTTTTATGACCTGTTATACCCATACTCATAATGATGTTCAAGTCTAGTTCTACAAGGTCTGAAGTCAACAAGTCTCCTATTTCTAAATCTTGTCAAGCAAGTTCTAAATCTTGTCAAGTCTCCTATTTCTAAATCTCTGCTGTATCCTTTTACCATTTTCATTTAAAAAAACTTCAAGGTTGCGTACGTAATAGTTTTCAGTCAGACAGTGCATTTCAGGGAGGCGGTGACTGCGCGATTTGCGGCGCGCACCAAATTGGTTTGATACGAATTCGCCGGGCGTCTGCAGTGAAGCGATCGGGCGCTACTAACGATTCTAGAACGCTGAAACAAGGGCATTAAGGTAGGTTTTTTGTTAGTTTTTGTGATAGCAGTAACGAGAATATTTTGCATTTTGTCTTATTATTTTCTGATATCAATAGGCGATCGATTCGAGGTTCGATTCCTTTTTTTATCTTCTTTAGGCTTGCGCTTGACCACTATCGCATCTGATGATAAGCGATGCTGTGGTCGACGTTGAAGCACGCTTGCCAAGAAAAAACCTATTCACTCTTGAGTTAAAGACCCCTTTTTTTTTTTTGCTTGTTGAAGTGCTCATGCATACTGCACCACCACGGGGATATAGTGCACTTATGTGGGACTCTAACCCACTAACATTCCACGGTGTCCTCCTGTGCCGCTTATGGCGGTAACACGGGCACACGTTAGCACTCACCGCGAACCCGCCGCGGCTGTCCGTCACCAGACCCTCCTCGTGGGAGTACCCCCTATCACCGGCGCACCAGAACACACCGTACGCCGTGACCACTCCAGGGACCAAATTAGCACATGGGTGCTGACGACACCGTGTATGGCACCCTTGGTCCCCCTGTGACGGGTCAAGATCAATGGCCCCGCCACTTACAAATTTGCGGCCGCAGGGGATAGTGAGAGCGGCTAACGCTATAACGATACTCTTCTTCCCCTGCGGCCCACCGCTTCAGCCATCAGACGGTGGCGACCCCGTCTAGGCCGCGGAAGGTAGGGAGAGCGGCGCACCGCAATACCGGCACTCCTCTCCGGCCGCGGCCTCTAACCCTCACCTCAGCCGCGATATCGTATGGGACATCGGACGCTTCTAAAGACGTCGCGGCCTGCCTCAGTTGCGATGTCGCCTGTTACCAAGCGGCACCGCAACCGACTAGTTGGCCGCTACGTCGTCGGCTTAATCAGCAAAAGCCCTGACGAGCGGCCCCTCCTCGGGTTCCTCTTCGCTTCACTGTGGGTGACCAAGCAACAGTTACTGAGTCCCCTCGCCTCAACAATACGGGAACCCACAAGGGGGAGAACTTAAAGACCCCTAGATTGTAGATATCGGGCAACACAGACGCAGGGAATTCCACTCCTTAGCTGTACGCATAATAAAAGTGTCCCCAAAACGTTTTGTGCGTATAGCTGGGATATCCAAAATATACCGATGATGGAAAGGGCTGGGAGTAATTAGATAATGCAATTCCATCGCACACTTCCCGAAATGTATCCGATAAAAAACCGACAAGCTGGCAACTCGGCGACAATGTTCAAGGCCTTGGAGCTTTCATTTGACCATGACCAGTGCCTCATTGCCTGTCTTAAGAATCATCAATATCGGCCAACGCGTTTGGTCTTTAGAACTCCACATAGGAACAAACATACATACATACATAGACAGACTGAAAAACACGTTACCCTCATTAGGCAGTCGGTTAAAAAAGCAAATGATACAGTGAGAATCAAACCTAATATAAACTGGGAACAATCGTCGCTGGCGCAGTAGCAAATGTGACACACCTCTTCTCTTACAGCTGGCTGAGACAACTTACAGACCTCATTTACTTTAGATCGACTTAGAATTTTTTTGTCAGGGTAACTGATACAACTCATTTAAAATAATTTTTAGTCTTTGACAAATTTTTATAGATAGCAAGTCGAGAATCCATTCCATAGTAGCAGATAGGGTTGAAAGCGAAATTGAAGGGCCTTTACACGATGACGGGCGTTAAGCTGGAATCCTGAGCCGCATGCAGGGCGCTTGCTCCGGAGGCAAACCGTGTAGATTGCGAGGATTTTTCACATTCCAAGAGTGATTGTGGAGGTATTAATGCTTTAAAGCGCTTTAAGTTGCAGTTCGATGGCTTGATTGGAAATGTTTTTGGGCTTAAATTTTATGGTCTAGTTGTTTGTGCTTATTGTCTTCTCAGACTTTTGAAGTTGATCAAAAAGCTTTTTACCGACTTCAAAATAACAGAGGTAATCAATTCGACACGTATGTATGTAATATTATTGGAATTGCACAATATTTAAATAATATGTTACTCTATGCGGGCTTCTAAATACGTGCGCCAAATTTCATAAGTGTACGTTTATAATTATGTTTGTATGTTTGTATGTTTTAGTGTAGATTGTTCAAAAGCAAAGCGCCTTAAAAATTACAATGATACAAAAGTTATGAAAAATGCAAAAAGCACTAAAAAGTGCAAAATAACTTTCGCTTCGGAAGTCGGTGTCAAAAAAGGATAAAAAAAAACCAAAGACACCGACTTCCGAAACAAAAGTTATTTTGCACTTTTTAGTCTTTTGCTTTTTTTCTTAACTTTTGTTTGGGTCATTGTAATTATTAACGCGCAATATCTCAATGTTAATATTAGGAAAGGTACTTAAATGGATGGATTATTAGATTTTAGTTTGGTTACTAGCTGGCGGTGATGTGGTGTATGTACTGAACACTCTCTCAGGACCAGCCAATCTATTCTGTAAAAATGTCACCTTGAAAACTTAGGTGAATTAAGCGTGAAATAAACTGTCATTTCACCTGAAGCAATGGATTGATTACTTCACCGACGAGCGTGGAATACAGGCACTATGTTATGTCGTGTTTGTTTACTGTCGGACTTTCGATCTTTTGAATTGTCACTTAACTAAGATAACAATAAATTCCTTTATCCTCAAAATTCCCTCAGACGTTTATTATTATAAGTTACGCAAGCACTCTTGGAATAATAAACCGAAACGTAATGAAGATGTCTATAAAGTCTTTGGTTCATAATGTATTACTATGTTTAGTACAGTCAGGGAGATTGATTGTTGATCACCTTAAAGTTGACTTTGACTTGCACGTAATTAAATGACATTGTGTTTACGGCTATGTAATAGTTTGATGGTTTCAATCATAAATAAAAATATCAAATTAAATAAACTTATTTATATATTGATATCAAAATAGTTAGCAACGCTTGCCAGCGCCGGCCACGTGTATGTGTGACCTGCTGCACTAATTACTTAACGAGACTCTTCAATGCCTCTACAAGCACATTTCACAATTGGTTGCGGTTGAAATTATCAGATCTTTGACGGCGTTGTTAAATAGTCAGAAACCAGAAAAATAAATACCACTCTTAACAATGGTATCGTATTATCCTGTTATTGGGTTGTAGACGTCAGTTAAGCGGTCCCTCCACTTAAAGTACTGGTAAGTAATTTTTAGAAGAAACGTAGCCTAGAAGTAAAATGCCCTGAGAGATTTTAGATAAACATATACTTATTTTTACCCGGCTGCAAGGAAAAGTTTATGTTTATCGCGCGTATCTTCTATGTTTGTATGTATGTAATAACCTTTTTACCTTTTACCATATCTTTCAAATCATTAGACGGATTTTTATAATTAAGACATCGTTAGATAGGTCTTGACCGCCCAAGTGTGCATACGTGAGGTTAAAAAATCATTTTTCATCCAGTAAGGCTGCACTCGATATTGCAAAATGAAAAAAACCGGCCAAGTGCGAGTCGGACTCGCGCACGAAGGGTTCCGTGCCATAATCGCAAAAAACGGCAAAAAAATCACGTTTGTTGTATGGCAGCCCCATTTAAATATTTATTTTATTCTGTTTTTAGTATTTGTTGTTATAGCGGCAACAGAAATACATCATTTGTGAAAATTTCAACTGTCTAACTATCACGGTTCATGAGATACAGCCTGGTAACAGACAGACAGACAGACCGACGGACCGCGAAGTCTCAGTAATAGGGTCCCGTTTTTACCCTTTAGGTACGGAACCCTAAAAAAGCAGCAAGCAGTGGAAAATGTTTAAAAAAGTGAGAAATTCTATGCAGATATATTTGACGTCTAAACCGATAAACAATGAATTACTCTGACTGTACATGATATAATTCTAAGTTACATTTATACCTACATAGATTGGCGGTTAGTAGACAGACGGTGGATGACTTTATTACTTTTCAAGACGTGTAGCTGAACTAAATTAAGTTGAGACGTAGCTTGTCAATTATAGTCTCTGACCCAGACAGGATCGAGTGGTTCTAGTATTATTTTTGTTTTTCAAGTAGGCTTTAGAGAATATGTCACTGTTATTTTTCAGTTAATTGTATAGGCCTTGCTGTATTTTGTTTTTTTTTTATTGCTGTGCCAATCTCTATGTCAGTATTTTTTTCAATCAAATTAGTAGTCTTTTAAAGTTTCACTAAAATGAAGAGTCTATTAAAGAAAAAAAATATGAAAGTTTATTTAATCACCAAAACGACAGCATGGATATTATGATCTTCAATATTTGCTTGGCTTTGGCCCATTGTAATGTTGTTTATCCTTGTTGCATTTGATATGAACTTTTATCGAAACATTTAAAAGGTTCAGGTATTTCGTTTAATTTTTTTTTATCAACAGTATCATAAATACCATAATCAGCCATTAGTAGTCTACTTGTGGCTAAGAACGATCCTCGGCCATTTTTATTCATACACTAGCTTTTTCCTTTGGCTTCGTTCCTGTGGCATCACACAGGTATATTTTTCTGGGATTAAAAGTAGCCTCGGACACTTAGCGATAAGTAGTGAAGGTAAATAAAATATAATAAAAATATATTTTAAACAAGCTTTTTTCGTATTCTTCTCAGCAAACCCTTTCATTTGATACCCATATCATAAACAATAACTAGTCCGTCATCTTGGGCCGTCCACCATATTGGATTTAGAATGACGTCACTTAGCTAACCATGCATCGTCATCCAAACTAAAGGTGTGTGCAAAATTTAATTTCAATCGGTGGAGATTAACTGCTTTAAGTTTTCGTGGAGATTAAATTCAGTTGCATGATTTGACCCGAACACACTTACATACATACATACATTGCAATTTAAATAAAAGCTTATAAAAAGTCATTCAGTATTTTCAGAGATATTTCTCCATTCGCAAAAGTATAAAAAGTTAATCTTCTTACATTTTTTAATTGGTCTGAGCCTTTTTATAATATTTATTTATTTACACTTTATTGTACACAAAAAAATACAAGAAAAAAAAAGAAACTTACTATTAAAAACGTATATATTACTAGTTTAGATAACCAGACACTAGAGGGCATTTTTACAAGTAGGTACCCACAAGATTTTTATTGACACTTGATACAACCTCCACCTCCAGACGTTGCAAATGCTTTCACATAGCACCTTCCATAAAATAAAGAAAAAGAAAGGTGTGATACTGGCTGCCATCCGGCGATGGTCGTCACCGCAGTTATGAGATTGCCGACATTAGCATACCGTCTGGACCAGACAGCGCCAACGAATAGTCTAGTTAGCCATCCTTCCACTGGATTATTTTAGAAAACTAGCTCACACCCGCTGCTCCGCTCATGTGGAGTAGTTAGTACTTTCCCCAATATCTTTATAAATTTTAGCCTACTAGCTGTAGCCTAAGACTTTGTCTGCGTAGCATTACTTCTAATAACCTATTTTTTATATCGCGCAATAATATTGTAGGTGTATTAGTTAACCATACAAACTTCTACGTCCCGATCCACCTCCTTAAGGATGATTACCCGGTTAAAAACTATCCCATATCTTTCCCAGGGTTTCAAACTATCTCCATATCAAATTTCATCTAAATCGGTTTAGCGGTTAAAGCGTGACAAGGTAACAGTCAGGCAGACAAGAGTTACTTTCGCATTTATAATATTGCATTTATAAAATATGGATATTAGGATGTTAGGTTGTTAGGATATTAAGATAATAGGATATTAGTATAATAGGATATTCGGATATTCGAATATTCGGATATTCGGATATTAGGATATCAGGATATTAAGATTAGGATATTGGGATGTGTTATTCTAATGCATGCTATAAAACTGTACAGTTTAATCAAAAACCGTTTATTACATTTTGCGTGAAAGAGCAACAAAATATCGGTACTCCCAAATTCTCACATTAATAATGCTCGTATTAGTAGGATGTCAGTCCTTTGTCCTACTGGTTAGGTTATCTGTGGAAATCTCCATTGTAGAAAGCGGTTTTGATGGTATAAAAAGCATTAGGTTTATTCTACTTGAAATTATTGCTATCATAATCAAACTCTGAAATTAAAGTTTTATTTTAGCATTTGATTAACTTGGGTTTTACTCGAGACAAATGAAAGAGATTTACGATAAAATTATTTGTAAAGTAAATTACTGGAAAGTTAGAAAAATATCTAGAAGTAAATTACTGACTTACTATTTTGTCCCTTAGCCAAATAAACCAATATAATAAAGCTTTAGTATTGTTATCCATATCGTCTGGGCCAGACATCTTCAGCGTATAGTCTTGTTAGCCATCCTTCCACTGGATTATTTTAGAAATGGTCGGTTATGGTCGCTATATGTTAGGTTATCTGTGGAAATCACCGGTGCAGAAAAAGCTTTTGATGGGACAAAAAGGATTAGGTAATTAGTTGTAGAGATAGCTTACATTATGTTAATCTACAAGTGGTTGTAAGTAAAGTTTAATTTTTGGATTTGATAAGCTCAAGATTGCGTTCAAGAGTAACGATAAAATAATACCTATCTATTTATAATTGTTAATAGAAGTAAAATTTATTATAATTGTTTGTGCTGTAGTCTGTACTAAAACAAATAACTCTAATATCAAAGTAAATAGTTAAAATTAAAAATTGTTATTGGTTTGATTTAATTTATTTCTCCAAAATTTTGTTTGTTATTCCTACTTAGCTTTTTTTTATAATCTGTAGGTTCGCGCTTGACCACTATCTCACATGATCGTAAGCGATGATGTGGTCGACGGTGAAATACGCTTGCCTAGAAAAAATCCATTCACTCTTGACTTTAAAACTCCTAGCTTTTGTTTTACGAAATTGAGTGGCAAAATATTTTGAAATATCAACAGCAATCTTGCGACTGTTCCCAAATTACCCTAGGTTCGTGATAAAATTGTAGATTTTTCCCCAAATTATCCTAGTTTTAGTATTAGGGTAGGTTTCCGGTGAAATTCTTTAGCACAAAAACATTAAATAGTAAAGGTAGGTGTGCAGTCATCTAAACCAAATTGCAAGCCATATGCTCTGTATCACATTGGCAATCTGGCTCGTCGCCTCATCCACTTGATTCTGCAGCCAGCTGCGACTGGGTTATCAAATTACCTGCAGGCATACCGTGTCCGTATGGTTGCAATATGTTTGTCACCTTGTAGAAAGTTTTTTTTTGTGTTGTTGTTGCTAAAAATTTCTCCTAGGTAAGGTTGTATTTTTAATTGTTAAGAGGAGAGGTCAATGTTTGTAATGAACTAATAAGCATTGTTAATTGAAACGATTGAAAAGAATACTTATAATAACTTGAAAATAATGACAGTAGTATTGATCTATTGGATCAAGACAACTGATGTGAAAATAATACCAGTATTTTTGATATCATAAATTATGCATTGTAAACCTTATAATCATCACTCACCTAGTTCATACTTGAACTATTACATACAAAGTCTAACTGTAAGAATTGGGGAGCCAGGTATTCAATACCTTCTTCGGGCACCAGTCTCTCACAAATGTTTTAATTATTTGTATTAGTTTAAGCCTTTTCTGTACTTTCCTGCAAAATTTGTGATGAGAAAATAAATTTATTATTTATTTATTATTTTTTAATTATTTATTTATTTATTAATAGTTAAAAAAAAACAAAAAAAAACACGCTTTAATAGAAAACCAAATAAAAAGAAGAAAAAAAATCCATAAAATATTAATTAAGAATAGTGTTTATTTAGCTTTTTGTACAACATTTTTTTTACGTTTTGTTTCAATCGCTAATCCTGAAGATCCTGGTAACGATAATGGGACAAACTATTTAAATTATTGCATTGTCATTGGTCCTTGATAAGTGTGCAAAGTTACAAATTAATCCGACGTTTTGAAGGGGGTGAAAATCATGTTCAAATATTCCGTTACATTGATTCATAGATACAAACATACGAAGCTAATAAAAGCGTGTTAAAAAGTAGTAGGCTGAAATCTGAAAATGATAAACATGTAAGGAGGTTCCTCTCTCTAGTGATCCCACCGGTAATTTGACTCATGCTGTTAAATCTGGTGAATATTTGTAATTAATGTGAATAAGATAGGGAAAACGTGTAAACGAAATATGATAAGGACATGAAGGTAACTGTCCAGCTGAGTGAGAAGAATATGGCTTCATTCGTTCACTTTAATTAATTAATTATCAATTTTTTATATCCAAGGCAGAATGGAGGGCAAGAGATCCCGGGGTCGCCCGGGATCCCAAGAGGTCGCTCTCCGACCAAATGGGCAGATCTTATTAAAAATATCACCAAAGCTACGATGACCGACTGTTCCAACATTGCGTCCAATAGAACCGAATGGCGACGCATGGAAAGAGCCATCATGCATCAGGACCCGCCCATGACCACGACCACTCTGCGAGAGTGTTCGACTAAGAAGAAGAATATTTATATCGATAGCACTTCGTAGAAAAGTCACCAATTAAGATCAAATGTTTTGAAAGTCATTAATATTTCGACATAAATAATCACCGTAGCTTAGGGTATACTCATGGTATGGCACACATGGTTAAATAGCTATTCTATTAATTCGTCTCGGCAACGCTTTCTTCAACAGTGAACATCTCCACTTTTAAAACAACTCTTTCATCTGCCTAGCCTTTTTCCCAATTATTGTTGGAGTCGGCTTCCAATCTTACCGGATTCAGCTGAGTACCAGTATTTTACATGGAGCGACTGCCTATCAGACCTTCACAACCCAGTAACTGGGTAACACGATACCCCTTGGCAAGACTGGTGTCAGATCTCAGGCTTCTGACTACCCGTAACGACTGTCAAAGATCTTCAAATGACAGCCGGGACCAACGGCTTAACGTGCTTTCCGCAAAGGAAACTCGGTATGTTGAAATGGTCACCCATCCACGGACCGACCTCGTCAAGCGTTGCTTAACCTTGAAGATCAAACCGTGCGGCTGTCATTATTTAGCCACGAACTCCTCTCTTTTAAAACAACTAGTAGCAAATATATTGCACCTATTCATAAATTGTTGCAATTTAATAAAACCATGCAAGTGAATCAAGACAAAGGGATCGTGGAAATATGTGGCAATTGTTCTGCCACAATACCTTTACATGCAGTCGGTTCGTGTGTTGAATAAACATAGGTCTGTATCTAACGTTATATTAGTACTAAAGTTTATTATTTTATTATTGTTGGGAGATGGGTGGTCCGAGGTATTAAATAGCCAAGCTTAACTATAATAATAAATTTTACTCGTTTTAAAAAGTGCCGCCTTTTTACCCGACTGCCGAAGAAGGGTAATGTGTTTTATCAGTCTATGTATATACGTATGTTTGTTCCAATGTGGCGTTCTAGAGACCAAACGCGTTGGCCGATTTTGATGATTCTTACGTCAATCGATTTGTCTTAACACTGCGAGTGTCACTAGCTGCATTAAAATTGGAAATTCGGAAATTGGCGGATTTTGATATGGCACTTATTGTGGGGGCCCAATTTTTTTTTCTTCATATCCCTTCGTGTGGGGTATCTAAATAAAGGGTTTTAAGAGGTGATTTCAAAAATATAAAATACTTACATGTTTAATTGTACCAAATTCGAAAAAAGAAATTAACTAAAATGATATAAATAAATAAAGTTAATTCAAAAAACCTGACTGCTACAACTAAAAGGACGTAAACAAGTAGAAAATCATGTTGTGCAGTCGGAGGATACATCTGGTTTTGGTCAGCCAGCTCGCAAATATTCATCCTCCGACTGCACAGCATGATTTTCTACTTGTTTACGTCTTTTTAGTTGGTTCACTTTTCAAGCAGTCGGGTTTTTGGATTTTTTTAATTAACTTTATTTTTAGACAACTACTAGATAATATTAGGTCATTACATATGAAATTGGCGTTTTGTAAGGGAGGAACATATCGCACCCTTAGTAATATAAAGGCTTAAAACAAAAAAGTAGTTTTTTGGGAATACGTGTTTAAAGATTCTGAATTATAACATTCCAGTTTATTTTTCAATACTACAAAAAAATATAACAGTAATGTGGACCTATTTAAGTTTGATCCAGTATATTATTAAAAGGCCTGTCACTATTTAGTTTAATATTAGTATATTTTTATAATATAACGGCACAACTACAAATTGTTCTATATAATACACAACGTTTTAACGGTCTGCCTTCGACAAGTATGGACACGTTACTGGTTGCGACCTTATAGCAGTAAGAACGGGAGACGCGAGCGGGGGGAGTGTGAGAGAGACATAGTTATAGTTACAGAGTCGTTAACGTTTTTTTTCTCTCTCTGTCAGCGGTAGCCGGTAGATAATTTCGTTTTGTGCCCTTAGCATTCAAAATCAAATTTTTCAAAAATTTTGACTTGAGCCCTTATATTATTAAGGGTGCGATATGGTCGTTTTTTTTTAATATAATATTTTAGGGCAGGGTACTACTACTACTACTAGGGTAGGTAGGATGAAAATACAATGAATTAAAAAAAAATATGTTTGGAGTTTTTATGGCAAAACAACGTTTGCCGGGGCAGTATCTCCCCGTGGTAGTGCAGTATGCATGAGTATTTCTCCAAGCAAAAAAAAAAAAAAAGGCCAGGGTTCAGCCATTGCGATGAGCGTTTCCAATTATTGTACCGGATCCACTTTTCATCACAGGTAATGATTTCATTCATTATTGTGCCGGTTGAGTAATGTAACGCAGCAATCGACGCGCATTTGTCGGTTTGCTGCACTCAATTTGCGTCACCTTCCCAATTTGCGTCAAGTGGATTAAAACAGTTTTATCACTAACACCGCAGCCTGCCGCTAACTCGGACGTGGTTTGCGATGGATCTGCTTCCACAACAGCCTTCAATTCTACATTATCAACTTTAGTCTCGGGGCTTGTTCTGAAGGTCGAAATTTCCAGAACGAAAACGTTGGAACCAAAAACGCACTGTGGTTTCTTTTGTGACAACGTCGCCATACACATCATTAACCCTTCGAGCCGTTTCTGTAGCACTGGTGCCACGATGGAACTCGCACTCGTAAATAATGCGATATTTCAAGTTTTCTATTTTGTAAACTGACTGGAGCAAAGAAAAACCAAAAGAGGAAAACCAAATGAATGACTGTTTTCCAAACACAAAAGCATGAGTAAACAGCTGTATAAATTTAAAATTGGAATTCCAAACCAAAGAGGAGATATTTGAGGTCAAAGTGGCCAGTACGACAAAACGCCAATTTCATAGGTTTAATATATGTAGCATGAAATACAGGTGTGTTTTTAAAATTTTCTTGTTTTATCATCATTGGATACAAAAAAAACCCAGCAACTCTGTGGAGGTTCGCTTGCATTTTTAATTTGACCTTGTAGGCATATAGCATTTATATATATCTAAGCTGGTTTCCACATTATGAATGAATCAGATAATATTAAGCGATCGAAAATACTGTTTTCCGTCCAAGTACTCACAGGTACAAAAAAATAAACAGGTAAATGTCAACTCATTTGTAGCTATCTAATGTGTATTTATTGTTAACTACATAATAGATATTTAAACCATGACCTCCTGACCTAATTACAATAACGTTTACCTACATATAACTATATAACACAATCAAAATTGACACAATCACTCCGACACACTATCTCCTAACATAATATAATTATTCCTGCACATAATAAACCCATCTAATGTAAATTAATATTGAATGAAAGGAAACGGACGGTTGCTTAGCAACCATTATAATTGAATTTACCGCGACTTCCTTATTTACTGAGCGCGTTTGTTCTCGAACTGTGCTAATTCAATAAAGAGTAAAGTATAGATAACTAATGATGAGACTGTGTTGGTAGTGTCACTGTCAGTGAAGAGTTAAAATACAAGTACGTATTAATGTTGGCAGCTATAGTTTTTTCTCAAACATGCTTGGAAATGTGATAATTATTTTGACAACCTTCTTCGAGATAAATCGAAATTGCCGTACTGGTCAAATACATGCGCGCAGCGGCCGGCAAAAGTTGTATGAAAATCCATATCTGTCGTGTCTATCGGCCAAATAAATTCCATAGTAAACTCATATCTGTCGTGTAGTTTAAAAATGGAACGATGTTTTACGCCGAAACATGGCAACCAAGGAGGAAACTTATCAAAGGTTTTATTTAAATTTAGAACTGGCTTGCAAATAGAACGCTGTTTATTGAAAAAAAAACAAAGGAACACTTTATCGCGGGAACAATTATTGTTGTTCGTCATTGATTTTGACAAAATGAGTTCTAGGTACTACTTAGTTTTAATTTCCGCGCATTATTTGAGAAAAGTACTATACAAGCCTTGGCCACAACTAGGCATTGATGGACATACGTATGTGTGCCTCGGCTTCGCCTCGGCCCACATTTACACGTTCGTAAATCAATGCCTATTTTGCTGGCCGCTGCAGTAATGTACTATAAACTTACTAATTTAATTTGACTCTGTAGAATTATGGATTTACCTACCAATCGCTAATTTTGTATTCAGAAGCTTTTTATCGAAGTTCAGAAGAGTTTATTTTTTGGTATGACATTCTATTATACAGTTTTATTTACATTGGGACCCCCGACGCAAAAATGACGGGGTGTTATAAGTTTGACGTGTCTGTGTGTGGCGTCGTAGCTCACGAACGGCTGAACCGATTATGATATTTTTTTGTTTGAAAGGTGACTTCGTCGAGAGTGTTCTTAGCTATGATTGATTATAATCGGTTGACCCATTCTAAAGTTATCCGCATTTTACTCTTTGAATCTGGGTTTTTCCGCAAGATATCATGTCATAATTACAAGTAAGACCCGCCTTAATAAATCCACCAATCCATAATCGAACTCTTCACAAACTTTGCTTTACATGTAATATTTTATTTTCAAGAACTAAGTCAAGTCAAAGGGATCTGGTACAAGATCATACAACACCAGCCTTCTCGCATTCCTTGGTTTGTGGACTCCAAAATGAGCAGAACGTACATTGTAGCGGTTCTAAGATTTCGTTCTGGACACTATCCCACCAAAAGATTTGGTCATCTAATGAGAAATCCAAATTCTCCAAATTGTGAGGTGTGTGGAATTATTGATGATGTCCAGCATCTTTTGGTGAAATGTGTCAAGAACCAGACGGGTAGGGAGCGATTGTCAAGATTACGTAGAATCAATAAATTCGACATGGGTACGTTTTTTGAAATCCTGGCAGATCCAGGAAGTGATAATATATAGAATGTTAAGTTAAGATAAGATAAGATATATTATAAGTTGAAATGTAAAATTAGTTTAGGTAACGATGGGGCTGACATGCCTTAAAAGGATAAAAGTCCCTAAAAAATAAAGAAAAAAAAAATACATGTAATATTTTGTATGCAATATAATCCCAACTTTTCACATCGTTTATAAGTCGAATCTTATCGTTTTGAAAGAGAACTGTAATAACATTTTTGTTCATTTTATGTTTCAGGCTGAATTTAAATTAGCATTTTTTATCTAAGCCGATAAAATGCTAAACTAATTTCAGCCTGAAATAAAATCAACTTTTAAACTTTTTAGAGCAAAAATTGCAATCGGTAAAATCTTTACGGATGATTTATTGAAGTTAGAATTGTATACTTAAAGCTAAATTTGATCAACCGAGTTCAAACAAAAAGGAGAAGGTTCTCAATTTAACTGTATTTTTTTTGTATGTTTGTTACGAGATTTCTCCGTCAGTTATGGACCGATTTTGAAAATTATTTATTTGTATGATAGATATGCCCGAGTTGGTCCAAGTTCAGTAGGTGTCGAAAATCAAAAAAATTTTGGTACCAAAGGCACTGACTTTGGAAAATAAAGTTATTTTTTACTTTAGAAGCCGGTATAATTTTTTTGTTAAAAAGTTTTTATTTATATTTCTTCCTACGCTCTGTCTGTAACTGGTTTGTGGTGACTTTGTTTTCTTTGTTTTTGGGTTTGACAAATTAATTGGATAGGTAAGTGGGAATACTACGAAACACCTACTTACTGCTGTCAACAAAGTAACATGTGATTCATAGTAACTATTATAATCTATGTATATTAATATGCTGAGCGAATGACGTGAAAAGTTGGTATTTTCTTTGAAAACACTGATCTCTGGAACTACCATTCCGCTTTGCACTTTTTGCATTTGATAGTCCAATTCTTTAGAAATGTTTTAGGTTTTTAACATCACGCTATGGACCCTTAAAAGCCGACCAAAAAGAAAAAGTTAGAATGAACGCCAAGTGAAAATGAAGTAATAGAGTGGGCGGATAAACCACGGGGCACAGCTAGTGTTTAACCGACTTACCAAAAAGGAGGAGGTTCTATGTTCGACCTCATGATTGTATTTTTATTTTTTTTATTTGTTTTCACCGATATCTCCGTGAATTGAGACCGATTTTGAAAATACTTTTTAACCGACTTCGCAAAAAGGAGGAAGTTTTCAATTCGACTGTATTTTTGATTGGGTGAACCTGGGTAATCTATTCTGGCTGCACTTTGGGCATTATTGGTACCTAGCCTATATAACTGGTCCATTATGTACCACAACTAAAAAGTGAAAATATAAATTTCGGAAGTCGGTGTTACTGATTTCGTTTCTTCATTTTTTGACACCGACTTCCGAAATTAAAGTTATTCTTCACTTTGTAGTGTTTTTGTTTGAAAGTCGGTTGTAATTTTTGTAGAAAAGTTATTTTTGTTTAAAGAGTATGTTCCCAAATTGATCCTATTTTAATTTGATGAATATCTGATGAAAAACTTCGGAGATATACAACAAAACTCTTCAATAAATAATGGCAAATCTCTCGGAATTGCTGCAATCGCATGTCTGTATATGTGTGTCAATAACATTTCATATACAGCACGCCAGTACGCTCTAAAGGGGTACGCAGTAGGTACCTTACTAAACTACTTGCTTATTAGGTAGGAGTACAACTAAAACGTGAAAAATAGAAATTAAAATTTACAAAAACCGGCCAAGTGCGAGTCGGACTCGCAGACGAAGGGTTCCGTACCATTATCGCAAAACTCTGCATGTTGTTGTTGTATGGGAGCCCCATACAACAAACGTGATTTTTTTGCAGTGTAACAAACGTGATTTTTTTCCCCTTATTTTTTTTTTTAATTTAATAAAAAAAAAATTTTTAAGTGATTATACAACTAAACATTCTGTGAATATTTCAAGCGTCTACCTGTTGCCGTTATTAATATCGAGCAAAAAACGTCAAAAATATCACGTTTGTTGTATGGGAACCCCCTTAAATATTTATTTTATACTGTTTTTAGTATTTGTTGTTATAGCGGCAACAGAAATACATCATCTGTGAAAATTTCAACTGTCTAGCTATCACGTTTCATGAGATACAGCCTGGTGACAGACGGAAAGACAGATAGACAGACAGACAGACGGATCGCGAAGTCTTAGTAATAGGGTCCCGTTTTTACCCTTTGGGTACGGAACCCTAAAAAGGAATACTACCAACAGCCAAATAATAAAACTACAAAGTGAAAAATAACTTTATTTTTGGAAGTCTGTGTCCATAACGCAAAAAATTGGTACCTACCAAAGAAACCGAATTCTAAAATCGGTAGTATTTATTTGTAAAAAGGTTTTTTTTAATAAATGGAATCACTTTTTAAAACGAATTCACGGTATGTTTATTGAAAACGTGGGTTGCGTGACGTCCCTAGAGTGGCTCTATGCGCAAATTAATGTCGATATTCACTATGCTGTAAAAATACGATACCACTCCAGCAGAATAGTTTGATGGTGCACTTTATTACTTTTATGTTGCAACTTATCATTTTCTTTTTGTAACTTATATTATTTAAAGAGCTATTTTGTATCTCTTTTTAACCGATTTCAAAAAGGAGGAGGTTATCAATTCAAATGTATTTTTTTATGACTTTTCAGAACTTTTTACTAGGTGAACCGATTTTGACGATTCTTTTTTTATTTGAAGTTGGTGCTTGAGATGTGGTCCTTTTCAAATTTTATCAAGATCAGATGAGGAAATTCGGAGATATACAACAGAACTCTTTCACAAATGACGGCAAATCACTCGGGATAGCTGCAGTCGCATGTCTGTTTATTGCTTAAACCATTTCATGAAATAACATCACACTGGTACGCTCTAAAGGGGTATGCACTTACGCAGGTATACAGTTCACTCTGATATACTCTCATTCCACCGGTTCTGTTCAAGTTTCATGTTATTGGGTTAATCTATTCTGGCATCACTTTCAACTACCAATCTACCTACTTTGATAAAATAAAACTCAAGATAATGAAATAGTTATTTATTCTACAAGTGCGGAAGGTAGGTGATTTCCGATGAGTGGCATTTTTATTCACGAGCGAGCGAAGCGAGTGAGTGGATAAATCGACACAAGTCGGAAATCATCTTACGTACGTGTATCATACAACATTTTACTATGCATTGTGCGAGGAAATAAAAAAATATATCTGAACCAAGCAAAAATTAATAAAATGGCGGGCTTATTCAAGCGCGCTCAGCATAACCACAGATTAACTAAAAGTTCCTCGGGCATATCTACTGCGCATGTGCAAATAGCTGTCACGTCGTAACGCAAAAAGGCACGAGTAAAATATACGTTCTGCGAAACATATTTAATGAATATTTAAAATTAATAATTTATTGATCAATAAATAAATCTAGATGAATTAAAAACGCCTATATTGAAGTATTAGTTTTATTTCACCTTTTTTATGAATGATAATCTGTACTTAACTAATTTGTAAAACTTTTCTCAAATAATAAAAGCTCTATGTGTCGGGCTAACGTTGGCGTTAAAAATTAATAAAAGTACAGAAAAGTTAGAAGCACTAGTGAAAAAAGTGACACTTTCCGCACAGTTTGGCTGCTTGGAAAACGCTCTTTTCGAGGACATGCATTGTAAAATATTTGTCCCGCGACTTTTGCGGTAAAAGATTATTAACAATTTAATTTGCAGCTGTATTTATACTTTCTGGAGTTGAATTCATATCGCTATCTATTTCCATTTTTTTAACTTTTCTTGCCAAATATGAAGTATTATATCAAAGTTTTACTATTAAATAGTACAAAATGCGCGCCATTTGTTTTTTTTTTTCATCAAATCGATTTTATTTAGCCGATTTTTATTTTCAGCCAGTATCTTTTTCATCTAATGCATACATTTTATATAATACTTTATGGGAGACATTAAACCTCTGTGGTAAATTTATACCTAAATAAAAAACAGTGCAGTAATAAAAAACTGTGCAACAATGAGATTTCATATAACATTTCTGCACTGTTTTGGTTCTAAGCAAAAAATATGTCCTTTGTGATCGGTTTTGTAGTGATTAATGATAACATTACTACGAAGTTGAAAGAAACCGGCCAAGTGCGAGTCGGACACGCACACGAAGGGTTCCGTACCATTATCGCAAAACACTGCAAAAAAATCACGTTTGTTGTATGGGAGCCACCCTTAATTTTTTTTTTTTTAATTTAATAATTATTATTTTTTGAAGTGAATATACAACTAAACATTCTGTGAATATTTCAAGCGTCTACCTGTTGCCGTTATTAATATCGAGCAAAAAACGGCAAAAATATCACGTTTGTTGTATGGGAGCCCCCTAAATATTTATTTTATACTGTTTTTAGTATATATGTTGTTATAGTGGCAACAGAAATACATCATCTGTGAAAATTTCAACTGTCTAGCTATCACGGTTCATGAGATACAGCCTGGTGACAGACGGACAGACAGACGGATCGCGAAGTCTTAGTAATAGGGTCCCGTTTTTACCCTTTGAGTACGGAACCCTAAAAAACCTTTTCTGATATGTGGGGGTACCACTGCCTAAGTCTTCGGCGAATACAGCCGTGATGTTATAATAATATTAATGCTAATTTACTTCTTACTAAAATGTCAATGACATACCTATACTGTGATTTTTAATTTCGTGGACTAAACTGACAGCTGCTATTGACCTTATTTTTTTTTATGTTGCAAGCGCGGAGCATAGTGTTGTAGGTAAGGCTCAATCATAAGTGATTCATCGAATCGATGTGACATGACTCCTGAATTTATTTTTACTAATTGGTGTAAGTAAATGTTTTATGAATATAAACGTAATATTTTTAAATATAACAGTATTCATACACATAGTACATGAACTTTTATTGTGTTAAATATGAAATCAATAATAAAATAAATGCAATCGATAAAATTAAGTCTGACATTAATGAGTAGAAACTAAATATGGGCCGCTAGTTTCTAAACAAATTATTTTTTTATGCCGTTAAATAGTTTCATTTTCGATCTACTTCGATTTTCGATTAACTTTCGATCACTCAGGATAGTTAGGGTACGACACTATTTTAATGTAACTATAAAGTAACAACCCCCCAAATGTTAGTTTAGTCCACGAAATAAATAAAAACCGGCCAAGTGCGAGTCGGACTCGCGCACTAAGGGCTCCGTACCATTATCGCAAAAAACGGCTTAAAAATCACTTTTGTTGTATGGGAGCCCCACTTAAATATTTATTTTATTCGGTTTTTAGTATTTGTTGTTATAGAGGCAACATATATACATCATCTGTGAAAATTTCAACTGTCTAGCTTTCACGGTTCATGAGATACAGCCTGGTGACAGACTGACAGACAGACAGACGGACCGCGGAGTCTCAGTAATAGGGTCCCGTTTTTACTCTTTGGGTACGGAACCCTAAAAATCACATTATAGGTACTCTTGCAGCTAGATTTAAATTCAACGGATTTATTCTTGCTATTGAGCATTGTCGCGATTATTCATGCATCTAGATTTAAAACTGACGGGACTCATTCAAAATCCCACTCAAATCTCTTAAATCTAGATTTATGACTGAGCATCTTACTATACTTGGCTTTATTATTCGAGATCATTTCAATCCTTCGCTACTAACTCAAGTGCCTATCGACTTTAGCGTTGTGTATTTTAAATTGATTTTTATGTGACCATTTGTACGTATTACAAAAGCCCAAAAGTATGAGTTGCAATGGAGTTTGAACTTCGTCTACAAGACGAAGTTCAAACTCCTGTGTCATAGAGTTTGTTGTGCCAAAATTTGATAACTATCTCGAATTCTGAATTCAAATATAAATAATAGGTCTTTACCTAGCAAAGGTGCATCGATTGCATGGGTAATTACTATAATGAATAGAAAAAAAAAAGAATAACTTTAACATCACACTAATATTAAAAAGGCGAAAGTTTATCATATCTAACGTTCAAATCTCAACGTAATCTCGTACTCTTTTTACCGCTCATGATTCTTTTGATTCATTGACGACAAAACACTAAGAGGGAGACAGCAATAATCGCTACAAAAAAAAAAGAGAAAGCTCTATAAGCTATCAGGTCATTTCGGTACCGGTAAAGACTAACTTAAGTACCAGGAGATTATAATCATGAGGAAGCTAGGCTGGAATCATGAGCGGTAAAAAGAGTACCGGGCGATTTTCGATTCTGAAGCCCTAGTACTCCGTTAGTTTCTACCGCTAATTATTCTAGCTTTGCAAATACTTTTTCATGATTCTGGCCTCCTGGTAGTTTGAATTGCTTTCCTAGTTTCTAGTACAATATCTATTAACTTCGATTAATTCTTCATATTATTACCGAGACGGGTGAGCACGACTGTACTTTTATATTGTTTGTTCACTAAAATAAAATTCGGGCGAATCGTCCACTAAATAATATTGGAGTGGTCGATTCGCCCACCGATAAAATAACTTCGGGCGAATCGACACAGAAAAATGAATATTTTTAATAGTGGACAATTCGCCCGATTCGGGCGAGTTAAATTCGGGCGAGTCGTCCAATAACCCGCTCAAACGGCTGGCTGGACAAATTTGGATCAGAGATAGATTATAGTCAGGAATAACACATAGGATACTTTTTATCCCGGGAATATGTTCCTTTGGGATAATGTTCGACATTCACGCGGGCGAAGCCGCTGGCAGAAGCTACTATTTTATAAAAAAACGGCAATTTCATAGGACCTAATAATTATCATAACATCAATCCTATACTCCCTGAAGTGATGAGAGAACTCCCACACTTTGCTAGTTATGTTTAAATCCCATGTAATACCATGTAATAGGGGGTCATCATATTGCCATCACTTGGTCACCTAACTAGGTTCGGGTTACTACTGAGAAATTCTAGAAGAAAAAAAACAATAACAATTTGTTCGTTTTCCTTACCCGGGAAACGAACACATGAACTCGTGCTCAGCTAGGTAGGCAAATATATATATCAAGACTGCAAAGTACGATCTTCATTTATTTTCCAGACCAACCTGTAAATTCTTAATTAAATTTCTTAAAACAGCGCCATCTAGTTACGTTCCGCGAATCAAGCTCGCGCCATTTTGCAATTAATTTGCAGATTAAATGTTTCATTTTTGGACGGTTCCTACTCGTATTAATGCGATCAAAGACGCGAAATAAGGTGTTCATTATTGTTTAAAAGGTAGGGGAACGCGACAATGGGGATGAAATGGGAGAAGGGAGCTTCAGGTGGCTTTTAGTGTCTGCTTAGGGGGCGAAGCACGAGTCAGATAGAATTCTTAAGATTTGTTCTGGTAAATCTAATTCTTTATGACGATTGTTGAAGCAAGGTTTTTCATTTGGCTTTGAAGCTTTTTTTGGCAAATTCCTTTTTCAAAAAGTTTCCCAGCACAAGGATTTCTTCAAATCGTTACTTTTCTGTATGGGTAGAGGCCTTTACTCTGCAGTAGGATAGTTACTTAGTATTATGACCTTTATTAATTTTTTTCTTATTTGTTACATTTATAAATATTTTTACAAAACACATACAAAAAGAAAATCATTTAAAAATATAAAAAATAGAGGCCCACTAGTATCGGGAACAGGGTCCAAGCTACCGGCGTTCAGGGCTCCAGAGAGAAGAATCTCCTAATAATGCGAGTCGTGTCCAGTAATACTGCTTTCTGGATCAGACCCTTGACCCAGCCGCCTGATGAGAGCCTCCTAAGGTGTTGGTCGAGGCTCATGGCTATTAAGCCATTGGCTGTCACGACTATCGGTACAATGATCGCTGTGTCCACATCCCACATTCCGACAATCTCGCGAGCGAAGTCAAGATACTTGATTTGCTTATCTTTCTCGGCTTTCACGAGGTTCCCGTCATGCGGGACGGTAATATCAACAATCATTGCACGCCTCTCGATTCGGTTCACCACCACAATATCAGGCTGATTGGCTACAATAGTCCTGTCAGTGATGATGGACCGATCCCAGTACAATGTGATATTGCCATTTTCGCGAACTCGCGCACATACTTGTAGTACGGTACCTCCGATGCCAAAAGAGTGTATTTCAGAGCAAGTTGCTGTTGGATCCTGGCTACAAGGTTGTGCCTATGCATTACTTAGTATTTTTATTATGTTAATCCCTCACCCCTTTCGAAAGTTGAAATATTACGTAGAAAATATACCTACTAGTACTAATCTAGTTGCGTCCAGCCTATTATTTTACTTTCCACAGATGCACGCCTATTAAATTTCATAATTAGCAACAGGCAACCATAGACTAGACATGCAATACTTCATCGACGCTTACAGTAGTGAAGCGATGTGCTTTTTTACTCAGTTATTCCGATTATTTAAAATTCACAGTTATATCGAATTTACGTAGCCGTAAATATCGCATTGTAAAATGAATATTTGTTACATAATAATAATGTAATTATAAGTAAGATTTTCAATTAAGGTTAGTCCTTCCAATTAAGGTTAAATGATGCAAAAAGTAATATTGGATATATACCTAAATATAGAAAAACAGCAAATAAAGTATAAGAAATTGAATCGGTACCGCATTAGTTCATCACTATAACCCATAAAAGATAGCTTGATCTCTGCGACAGCTGTCAGTATCAATACAGTAAAAATAGCGCTAGAAAGGCAAACAATAACGTATACGTCAGTTTAACGTATGTCGCAGAGATCAAGCTATCTTTTATGAATTATAAATCATTAATTGTTAAGCTGTCAAAAGTAAAAACAACAGGCTGGACGGACTCTAGTAGAAAAATATTGCAAAGTGCGAAAATGTATTGTCATGTAGAAAAAGTAACCAATATAATATTTGCAATACAAAAGCATTCCAAAACAATATCTGGAATACAATACAATATCACAAACAGAGCAGCAATTTAGACTGAAAAATTCAACAAAAGTTGTATAAAATATTTATTTTAACCAGCAATATTAAACAGCTGCAGTACTACATTAATAAAGTACAAACTATATTAATTTTAAGTTAAAATTAACCGATTAAAGCCAGCTTTAGTGATTAGTTTGTGAAATACATGTTTTGCTAATGTGTTCCACGAAGATTCGACGCATCGCGGCAATATTTATTAAGTCTGTGTTATGTAGAATAAACTACATGCGATCGTTAGAATTAATATTTGTTTCGGGATATTCACCATGTATGATTGCATTGCATGATTGTGACCATGTCAGCTTAAAATATTAGTTTATGCAATGGTCATAAAATATAATAGGGTAGGTAGGGTGGGTAGGGTAGGTTACACTAGTCAACGGCACGAACTATTTTGTGCGCGGGGTTAAAATGCCTGCTATATCAACCGACAACACGTGCGGAACAGATAGTACTGTGTTGAACAGTAAGAAGCTAGTACGCGTACGAATACACACTTTTGCAAATTTGTAGCGAAATGGATGATGATTTAGAACGAAAACGAGCGCGCGAAATTTTATAAACAGACCTTTGGGAGTCTGGATATCATGATAAAACGACTGAATGTATCTGTTCAAAATAAAATTATTTGCATTGTTAAACTAGTAATCTATCCCTGTATGGAGGCCGTTTTTCAATTTTCCTTCATCTTATGGTACTTATTTGCGCCAAAAGATGCGTTAAAATTAGTGTTAAAATATGGAACTTTCGAAGCTCATAACTTTCAAGTATTTTTTTTTTTTACTTTTTTGCTTCCATACAGGACTAGATAATGATGAGACAAATTGATATCTAATTTTATTATTAATATATAAATATATATTTTTAATATTTATTTTGAACGTACATCGTCAAACAGTGGAGTAAAAGCCAGACTACGTTTGTATGGAAGAATTTTCGACTAGTGTACCCTTAATATTACACTCGCGTAACATTATTATCACATTCGGCTTCGCCTCATGTGATAAACCTACACCCGTGTATTAATACCTAATTATATACCGTTGCATACACTAATTTATCTTTACTCATAAAGTCGAAATAAAACAAAAGTGGAAATGGAAAAAATATGTGGTATGGCGGGCTATTTAGATTCTCTTTGCGCAGCGCGCGCATCCACAGATAATGACACTTCTATTCTACATTAAGTCAATGAGCCCATACGCGCCAGTAAATTAAAAAGTAAAAGTGTGCTATAAAAATTAAAAAGTTATTTTATGATGCAGTTGATTGAAAATTTCTTTATTACAGAGAAAACAAAAGTTATATTTGAGTGAAAGTTTTATTTATTAAACACGTACGAGTTGAAATTATCTATTTAAATACGAAGTTGCATGAAATAAGCAAGCTATAGGTACATTAATTTATTTGTACTATTGAGCACGATCTTTTTTGTATCGTAACTTTTTTAAGAACAAAGCAACTCAACCAATAAAAAATAACTATAACTCACTTGTGAATAATAGCAATGAAAAAGTCACAGTTTGATTACAGGTGTCATTATGTGGCTAATTGCGGTGAAATTAGAGCAAGAGAGCACTTTATGAGCAAGTGTGTTGAAAAAATATTTTCCAAAGGACTTACAGAGTGAATACTGCCCTTACTAAGATTTGTTTTATACTCGTATTTATGTCCTATGGGTAGGTATGTCTCGCACACATAGAACTGAGAATCCACAAACAATATTTTCTTGAAACGACTGCATATAAAAGCTATCATACTAATTCCCTTATTTGTAGGGCGTCACTGGACTCGACGGTACGTATTCAGCGCCAGATTTCCCCAAGGAGTTGGTACAGTCGCCGACAAACTGCACCAACTTGTCTGGCTATATCTGTGCACCGCTTTCTCTGTGTTCCATTTGCTTGGAAAAGCTTCAATTTGGAAATCTTTTGTTACAATTTGTTGCTGTTTTCGTTGAGTTGTGATTGGTTGTATTTTTTTAATGGTCTATTGTATATTATTGGTTTTTTAAGAGAAGATGGCGGGAGTAGTGTAACTAAAAATACGTCTATCCGACGTCTGCAATGGTTTATGTTATAGTTTTATTAGGTATAACATTTGCAATTAATTTATGAGGTAATTTCGTTCGGAACTTGAGCTTGTTAAAGGAGATAATTTTTATCATTTATTAATAAACCTGCAGTGTTTTACCCATCAACAAACCTAATGTTATGAGTTATGATAAGGATACATACATACATAAACTCACGCCTTTTCCCTACGAACCTTACATACTTCTTTTGCTTCACTCACGTTCATACATCTAGTAATACACGCACGCCGGTTATAAGTACTGCGCACCTGGTCTTTCTGAAGAACATCACTAATAAGGTCTATGTAAAGGGTCTTTCAACAAGGACGGGTCGATGTTAAAATTGAATAAAACAAGATGTGTGTGAGATATTAACGAAATTTATTTTTTATTTAAAAGGACCATTTATGCCATTATGGATGGAATATGACATCGTTCAAATGTCCGCCGCGGCTTCGTATGGTGGCACGAATCCGAGAGGTCCAATTTTTAATGACTCTGCTGCATAAATCCGTGTCGTTCACGTCCATATTGTTCAATTCAAGCCAAAAGAAATTGTTTATCATTGATCTGTAGCGCTCGCTCGATCTATGCAGCAGAGTCATAAAAAATTGGACCTCTCGGATTCGTGCCACCATACGAAGCCGCGGCGGACATTTGAACGATGTCATATTCCATCCATAATGGCATAAATAGGCCTTTTAAATAAAAAATAAATTTCGTTAATATCTCACACACATCTTGTTTTAGTCAATTTTAACATCGACCCGTCCTTGTTGAAAGACCCTTTATGTCTTTCTAGGGCGTCCCCTCCCAGCGTTTCCATTCAAGTTTGCCTTGTAAATACCTTTCGTTAGTCGCCTTTCATTGATCCTCTCAACATGGCCAAACCATTTTAACATACTCATTTCAATTTTAGTTACTACATCTTCTTTTTTTTAAACTGTGAAAACACTCCGAAACCATCTAAAGAGAGATTCTACTTTCATCCGTTTGGTTTGTTGAAGCTTCAACTCATTAACATGGATTCCGAACGCCTCAATCATTGAAACCGCTTAAGGCAATGTGTTGCTGCAACCTAATAGCATTAATATTGTTAGTGCCGTGTGTATACAGGGTGATGATTTATCTATGGGCAATCTTTCTGTGGGTGAAAGAATCATGAATATTAAAAAAAAATAATAATATTAACTACCGTTATGTATATTTGTTGAGCAGTGGTGGCCCAGTGGTATCGGCCGCGACTTACAAGTTGTAGGTCGTGGTTCAAACCCAGGCAGGCGCTTTACTTTGTGCAAATTATTTCATCATCACTGCTCTCAAAAACGGTGAAGGAAAACATCGTGAGGAAACCGGCATGTCCTAGAACCAAAAATTCGAAGACGTGTGACATCCACCAACCCGCACTGGGCCTGCGTGGTGGATTACAGCCCATCCCCTCTCACAGAGAGGAGGCCTGTGTCCCAGCAGTGGGAACATTAATAGGCTGATGATGATGTGATGTACATTTGTTTATGTTCGTATAACTATACATTAATTCAGAAAAGAGCAGATTTTTTTTGAGATTTCATCTTTGATGTAATGTAAAATATATACATACTCATAGTACTTCCAGCTCCTGAAACATTGGCATTGAATTAAAGACGACCCTGTAAGTATTTCAGGAACATTATGTGTACCTATAGATAGGTAAACCTACTTGCGCATGTGTGCATACTCCAAGCTATTTACGATGACAAAGCACGCACGAGATAAGGTCTTTGTGCACTGAATTGCAATCAACAGACTATTACGGTTTGAGATTATGTCCTGTTGTTCTGGAGTTCTGGAGTTAAACTAGAAACGGTACATATTCCTAGTAAGACAGTAGCACCTGGATAGACTGCTGCGAAAACAAGAACAAAATAAATAAATATAGGAGCTAACTGACTGTTTTGTATCAATTAAACCAAGCTACTAGAGTATATCTTGATCATCTTTCAATGTATCACAAAATAAAATTATGTAATTTTCAGTAAATAGGTAGTCTACCCGAGTTCCCGTATTATCGAGGTGGAGGTCGCAGCAGTAGTGGTTTTGACACCCACGGTAATGCGAAGAGGAACCCGAGGAGCGACCGCTCGTCAGGACTTTTTCCGATAACCCGACGACGTAGCGGCCAACGAGTAGGTTGCAGTGCCGTTTGGCAACAGAAGCGACATCGCAACTGAGGCGGGTCACGATGACGTATGACAAGCATCGCGGCTGAGGCCGTGGCGGGATAGAAGTGCCGGTTTTGCGGTGCGCCGTTTTCCCTACCTACCGCCACCGTCTGATGGTAGAAGTGGTGAGGCCGCAGGGGAGGAGGAGTGTCGGTATAGCGTTGGCCGCTCTCCCTATCCCCTGCGGCCGAAAAATGGTAGGTGGTGGGACACAGAGGGACCAAGGGTGCCATACATGTGATCGTCTAGCGCCCATGTTTTGATCCCAGGGGAATTCACGGTGTACAATGTGTTCTGGTACGCCGGTGATGAGGGGTACTCTCCAGAGAAGGGTCCGGTGTCGGACAGCCGCGGCGGGTTCGCGGTAAGTGCTAATGCATGGCCAAGTTCCCGTTATAAGCGGACAGGAGGACACCGTTTAGTTTTAGTGGGTTGGAGTTCCACATAACTGCACTATCTCCCCGTGGTAATGCAGTATGCATGAGCATACCTCAAATCAAAAAAGAAAGATTAATCGGACGTGGCTTATTACCACTATTTTAGAAGGAACGAATTTTTATCTGAACTCCTCAACTCAGTACCTGGTTAACACCATAACATGGTACACCGTGAGAAGCCAGATTTTCTGGCATCTGACAAACGTGTCACTGTCAAAGATCTATATAACAGCCGTGACTAACGGCTTACCTCTTCCGAAGCAAAAAGCTAATTTGATAGAATATCACAATTAATTATTATATTAGGTTATCGTTGTTGTATATTGTGTTGTTGTAGTTTGAACCAAATCCCGTCAAGAAAATAGTACTTATTTTTAATCTAAATGAGGTTGATGTTTCCTATCTGAATATAATAATTAACTGTGCTTCAAAGCGAAACAAGCACATCCGACATGCTTAAAAGCTCACTAAAACACATCATCAACATAAATTAATTTATCAGAAGAATACTTTACGCACAAAATGAAAATGTACACACACAATAAGCCTTTAAAAGCATTCAACCCAAACATACCAGCATAGTTCCATCATTCCATTGTCATTTACGTGTAAAAATGTAATGCAGGCATACAATGGAAGTCTGGCTTTCATTATACTGACCTGCAATGCCTTTGTCCTTCAGGAATGCTCAGTTATTGTGTTCGCAAATTGATTTATTGAATAAAGTCATTAACGAGGCCTTTTGTGAGAGAATCGGAGTTTAATAAAACGTTGCATCAATTTGGAAGGGACAGAAGTTTAATTTTTGGGTGCGATGTTATTGGACTCCAGGTCTTGTCGCTAAAATTTTGGAATGGCGATCATGTACGCAGCTTTTGAAGGACCTTCACAAAGTGGACAGATGACCTGGTGAAGGCTGCGGATATCCGCTGGATTCGAAACACACAGGACTTTGATGTGGCGACACTTGGGGCAGACTTCACGTCCAGCATTGGACGTCTTTCGGCTGCAACGATGATGATGATTTTGAATATTGTACTGGTTATTAGTGGTTATATCATACAGTCTACTTTTCAGGAAATTATAATAATTATATCTACATGGAAAACTATTGTGTTCTCTGGGTACATACCAAATGTTTTGGTCTGCTTCGTTGTTCCAGTGGTTCTAATCCGTGTTACTTAGGAGGATAGGTCACGGTTGTAAATTGGGTTTGAACCACACGTCAAGCCATTGAAGTTTTCCATTACAAAATTCTCAGAAGCAACCCAGTTTAGGTTGACTTCGGTGAATCGTAACAGGCTCAACCCCCTTACTGCGAAGTGCGGGTGTACAATGTACAGCTCTACCTAAACCTTCAAGGAATACGGGTATGATGTAAATTATTTTGTTTTTAACCAACGCAAAAAAGACGGCTCAATTCGACAAATATATATACCTACATTTTTTTTTGTGTATGGCCACGCATAACTTTTTATAGAGTGCTCCAAAATTCTTCTTTTTTTGAGTATATCTCAAAATTGGTCCAATTTAAATTTGAAAAATAATATCACTCCTAAAGGTAGAAATAAAGGATTTATTGATATTTTTTCCACAGAATTTTCAATTGTGAACCGATTCTGTTGAAATTAAACTGGTAAAAGCAAAAACAAAATCTTTTAAAAAAAATCTTTTTGTCTAGCAATTTGAGGTGGCGCCAAACAATCAAGGAAGATCAACCTAGCAATAATCTATTTGTTTGGCGCCAACACAAAATGCTAGACTAAAAGTTTATTGATAAGGTGCGAAGGGTGGAACTGTTTCCATATGTCACTCACGTGTCTGTCTGTCCATCGTCTGTCACATAATTTTGTTCCGAAGAATTTTTTAACTGCCCTATGAATTTGAAATTTTACTAACAAATACCATTATCGAAAAAAAATTTTTTTCTTTGTGGAACTCTAAATATGCAAAGTCCGTCACGCAATTGGTTGGATTTTTACCTTTTCAGTTTGTTTGTATTTTGTCGGTAATTTTTTTTTGTTAATAAAAGGTAAAGGAAAAGGTTTTTTTACAATGTAGGTATATATGATTGTGCTTTTGTGTGCTGTGTATTTTCTTCTTGCATCAATTAAATGATGATGAATATTATATTATATATATAATATATATATATATATATATATTATATTATATATATATATATTAGTATATTATATTTGCTTCTTATTCATCTATATATACCGGGATGAAAAGTCCTTTGTCCCTTTCTCTGCAAGCCTGGAACTTTATCCCTCAGTGTATGCGTAGAGTTGAATTTCGGCGTTACGCTTACCCAATATCCGGCCACCGCGTCAGATCTGACACGATTATGATTTATCTATTGTGCAGAATGATCGAGTGCCCCACGTTTATTGACGTCGTGCGGAATTCACACAGTTGACGCATGTCCTGCATGGTCAATATTTTTGGGGATAAAACGGTTTCTGATGGATAATTTGCTGTTTCTCTTGACATGGCGGTTTTGAAAGGATATGAGTGTACACTATGCCTACCTTATGATGCACTAGAAAGAAAGAAAACTAGTTTCTTTCGCAGATACTAATAGATAAAGTAGGTACATAATATGAGGTACTTTTTACTAAAATATAGGAGCTAGTTTAATATAATATGGGCCATTTCAACTCAAATATGAACCTTTTGGAAAGCAATGGTGACCTAATGGTAACGGCTCCGACTTACGTGTCGTAGGTCGTCGGTTCGAACTCAGGCAGGCGCTTTACTTTGTGTAAATTATTTCCTCACCGCTGCTCTAAAACGGTGAAGGAAAACATCGTGAAGAAACCGGCATGTCCTAGAACCAAAAATTCGAAGACATGTGACATCCACCAATCTGCACTGGACCCGCGTGGTGGATTAAGGCCCATTCCCTCTCTCACAGAGAGGAGGCCTCTATCCCAGCAGTGGGAATATTAAAAGATAATGATTGATGAACCTTTTCCATAAACTCTACATTTTCAGTGGATTTAGCTTTAATTACCTACCGAGTATTTGACACAAAAAATGCCTACCATCTTATTTAATTATTGCCAGACCAATCTTTGGATGTAAGTTGGTATATCTAATACCTTTAAACGAGCAATTATTGTATATATAATCTGAATCTCGGAAACGACTCCAACGATTTTCATGAAATTTTGTATGCAGAGGGTTGCGGGGGCGATAAATCGATCTAGCTAGGTTTCATTTTTAGAAAACGTCTTGTTCTCTATTTTCACCCGAGCAGAGTTTGTTTGCCCACTAAGTTACAGATACATACAACGAAAAATAAACGACAAATACAATATTCCTCTCTCTTTTATCCACCATATAAATATACCCAAACACGCGCCTGTAAAAATTTCGCCAATCCAAACCGAAATAACCTCTAACCCGCTAACCCAGCGCGAATAACACAGCCATAGAAAGGGATGAAAACCAAGTATTATGAACATTGTAATTACTTTAGGGACCAAAAAAGGCATAAATTAACATCGAAAAGGCCGAATATCACATGGACCATTTCATTTTTGTTTTGGTCATAGAATTTTGACGCACATAATAAAAACTCGGCACGTACAAATTTCATATTAATATGTATGAATTTGTGGAGCTCATATTATTTAGTCGGTGGAATGGTGGCGCATTAAATGGATGTATTTGTTGTAAATGGGGTTAAGTTTTGGGGTGGGATTATGGTTATTTGATTTGATTTGATTTTTTTTGTAAAAAACGATGCCCCACACTAGGAATTTCTTCCTGTATCGTGGGTGCGTTAACAAACATATAAACTCACATACACAAACACCCAGAGCCGGAACAATTATCTGTAGGTCATACAAATATTTGTTTCGTGCGGGAATCGAACCCGCGACACGTAGCGCAGCAGTCAATCGCTCAACCACTGCGCCAACCGTGCTGAGCCGTGTTGATGCTGTGTTTAATGATTAAGGGTACACTAGTCGAAAATTCTTCCATACAAACGTAGTCTGGCTTTTACTCCACTGTCTGACAATGTACGTTCAAAATAAAAAATGATATCAATTTGTCTCATTTATCTAAGCCCTGTATGGAAGCAAAAAAGTATTAAAAAAAATGACTTGAAAGTTATGAGCTTGTAAAGTTCCATATTTTAACACTAATTTTAACGCATCTTTGGTATCAAATAAGTACCATAAGAAGAAGGAAAATTGTAAAACGGCCTCCATACAGAGATAGATTAGTAGTTCAACAATGCTAATAATTTTATTTTGAACAGATACATTTAGTCGTGTTTTCATGATATCCAAATTCCCAAAGGTCTGTTTATAAAATTTCGCGCGCTCGTTTTCGTTCAAAATCATCAACCATTTCGCTACAAATTTGCAAAAGTGTATTTTCGTACGCGAACTAGCTTCTTACTGCTCATAACAGCATCTATCTGTTCCGCACGTGTTGTCGGTTGATATAGCACGCATTTTAACCCCGCGCACAAAATAGTTCGTGCCGTCGACTAGTGTACCCTTAAGAGGCTCTAGAATGTGATAATCGAAATGCCAAAATATAAAGGATCGTAGGCCGGTATTCCAGATGTTCATGCTCATGCTCAACTCAACTCAAACTGGAAATGGACAGTTGTGATTGGTAGGCTTGTTTTTTTGACTAACCTGCTCAAGTCCAAGATCCTAGACGCCCCAAATGTTACCGAGCTCTTTTAATACAAAATCAGTGGAATTGAGTAGTGTTAGCATGTACTTGGAACGTTCTTGTACTTGTTAACTTGGACTTTCATTTTCTTACAATACCTACCACCCTTTTTTTGTAGAAAGATTTTAGTAACGGTTGGGGCGTCTGCGCTCTTGCTCTATTGAGTGCACAATGTCAAGCTAAAGAATCATATGCCAAATTCGAGAGTTGTGATTGGTTGGCAATAAAATTGAGTTGTGATTGGTTGAATTTTAAGTTTGAGTCGAGCATGAGCATCTGGGTTACGGGCCATAAGACAAATTGTTATTCATTCAGCGATGGGGATTACCGAAATGCCAAAAAGTAATTGATTCATCACGTGACATTTTGATAGCGCTTGCCAATACCTTACATTATTGAAATCTTACCAATCGCTTTTGAGAGGCTTTCGTCGATAGAATTTCACATGTCTAGAGCCGAAAACGGCCTTCCAACGCATCGTGTTCCGCGAACCAAAACACGATGCGTTGGAAGGCCTCCCACTAGGTGGGCCGATGACCGATGGGCCGATGATGGTAAAGAGTATGAAAAATCTCGCAAGTGATTGGTCGATTTTTCAGATTCTTTGCCCTTTGCCTTGCCGAATTCATTACGCAATACGTGGTTAAGGATGCGGGAATCCATTGAATACGAGACGCACGGGATCTGTCAATACTGCGACGCCTGGGGGAGGCCTATGTCCAGCAGTGGACGTCTTTCGGCTGAAATTATGATGATGATGATGGTAATCTTATACATTTTTGACATTTTACCAATCACTATCGCAACATTTTTGTTGGTGGAATCTCACTTGTCTAAGACCATCTCAGACTGCAGTGTACACTGTAGTTCACTGAAACTATTCTAATATTGTGATCGCATTTAAGGATTATCCTCAATTATTATAGTTAGTTTAATTGTATCCGTTTTGAACTGTAATTCGTAATTTTGTATTTTGAGACTAGTTTTTTGATTACCTACTCGTTTACTTAATTTATTATGTTTACATGCCTAATCTGGTAGATTTTGCAAGGATCACAATTGTTTTTTTTTTATAGCTTATTTATGTCATGTACCAACAATCTATGCAAGTAAAATAAATTTTACTTTACTAGTGATACCGGCCGCGATAAGTTGTAGGTCGTGGGTTCCACCAGTGGGAACATTAAAAAGGCTAATGATAATATCATGATTCATGATGAGTCAATCTCATCTCAACCTCTGCTAAAGTAAGTCGCCCAGGCCCATTTGATCTGACCAAAATCCGTACCGTATATAGCTAATACACTGTCGAGCATCAAGATCGTTCGACTATGAAGCAAATCTTTGTAATAATTCAGTCTATGATGGTTTCATGGAGGTAACAAAGTGTTCTACCTACTACATCCAAACAGAGCGATCAGTATGAGATTCTGCTGTTTATATTTATCTCTACAGGTAGCTTTCAAATGCACATAACCTCACAGAGTTGGCACAACCCTACTTACCTACAGGCCGTAACCTGAAGGTCGTTATAACATTTTTCTTTTTCAAACCCGAGACCCAGACAGCCAATCATGTCGTCGTTTGTAAATCTCACAATATACCTAGAAAAAATATTTTCACAAAGTAGGTACAGGCTACATTTGCTTTTGTTGAACTCACGAAAGCAAATTCTATTCTGCATAGAAATGGAGCTCCGTTGTATCTTGTACGTTATGTGGGAGAGAAACTCCCGAAAAGCTTTTACTCTTAAACGATATTTCATGGCCAACGTTTCTATCAGGTTTGTGCCTAAATTCGTATTTTTATGATAATTGGATCGCCAGGTTATCGCACATTATAGTGATAATTTGTTTGCGAGCTGAGGGGCTAGGCCGAAAAAAGTGTAACAATGAAAAAAACGGCAAAAAACACACGTTTGTTGTATGGGAGCCCCACCTAAATATTTATTTTATTCTGTTCGTTGTTGTTATAGCGGCAACAGAAATACATCATCTGTGAAAATTTCAACTGTCTAGCTACCACGATTCATGAGATACAGCCTGGTGCAGACAGACGGACCGCGGAGTCTCATCATCATCATTTCAGCCGAAAGACGTCCACTGCTGGATATAGGCCTCCCCCAGGCGTCGCCACATTGACCGATCCCGTGCGTCTCGCATCCAGCGCCTTCCCGCAACCTTAACCAGGTCATCGGTCCACCTAGTGGGAGGCCTTCCAACATATCGTCTTCCGGTTCACGGTCGCCATTCCGGAACTTTTCGGCCCCACCGGCCATCCGTTCTGCGAGCAATGTGCCCTGCCCACTACCACTTAAATTTGGCAATTCTTCGGGCTATGTCGGTAACTTTGGTTCTCCTGCGGATATCATCATTTCTGACGTGATCACGCAAGGAAATTCCGAGCATAGCCCTCTGCATTGCCCTTTGGGTGACTTTAAGCTTTCTGATAAGGCCCATTGTGAGCGACCACGTCTCGGTCCCATAGGTGATCACTGGCAACACACACTGGTCATAGACTTTTGTCTTGAGACATTGCGGTAATTTGGACGAGAAGATACCACGCAACTTCCCGAACGCCGCCCAGCCGAGTCGGATTCGACGGTTGACCTCTTTCTCGAAGTTGGATCTACCCAACTGGATCGTTTGTCCCAGGTAGACATAATCATCTACAACTTCGATTAAAGGATCTTGATAGGAGTGGGTGTTACATGGGCATTCAACATGACCTTGGTTTTGTCCATGTTCATTTTAAGACCCACTCTTTCGGAAGCTCTATTGAGGTCATCGAGCATTGTACTGAGGCTCTCCATGGTCTCAGCCATGACCACTATGTCGTCGGCAAACCGAAGGTGAGTGATATACTCGCCATTAACGTTGATGCCAAGCGCCTTCCAATCTAGAACCTTGAAGACATCCTCCAGCGCAGCAGTGAACAGTTTTGGAGAAATGACGTCTCCCTGTCTGTCCCTGCCTGTCCAATAACAATGAACAATAGTCTGTATAATATATGTCTGTATAATCATCAAATATAACATCTTTACAGATTGCTCCAAAGTTAAAGAGTTATTACCGATGTGTGATCTACGGTCTCTAAATAAATGACTTAATTAACTATAAACCTTTCTCTTACAGCTTCCCAACAATCCTAAAGGTGTTAATGGCAATTATGATCTTCGTAACGTTCGCACTCAACTTCTGGGCCCCATTCAACTTGGTCTGGTATTATGATTCCAAAAAGCATGATCCAAAGAAGTACTGGATTTGGGAGAGGGTTTATCGAGCTACCTTTATAGTCATTATCACTTCTTTAGCGATCGCTTTCGCTGAGTCCCGTTTGGGTGCGGAACCCTAAAAAACGGCACCAATTCCGACACCGTTTTGCATTGATTTTTGAGGCATTTCCTGATCACCTAGAAAACTAAAACTTTTTCAATCGATTCAGTTTGCCGTCAATTTTGAAAATATACAAAAATATTTATAATTTTAATGTTTAAATACTCTTTTTTATTAATATATATAAATATAAAAAATCATAAATAAATTTTGCGTGATAAATTGTGCGATGTACAAAATGCTGCATGCAGGGTAGTACAAACGAAGATCCGCACAGAAAGTAGACGCCAAGGAGAGAGCCAGAGGCTCAAGTTGAAAACCGAAGACGTGCGAGCGCGCGCTGACTAGACGAATATATATTAGCTGTGTTGTTATTTTAGTTTCGTCATATTTTAAAATAAAAGACTGTAAATTTAATTAATCGAACTCCGTTCCAACCGGGTGTCCCTAAGACACCTCTCTGTTTTTATCTTAACTTAACTTGTTTAAGTTCAGTTTCTGGAACGAAAAAAATAAATAAAAATGTATAGGGCAAGTTGTGATAAATTTTTATCCGTAATTGGCTGTAATAGTAGTACGATAAGTGTGTTAAAGTATTTTTAAGAGCTGTGGATTTTGTGATTAATAAATAAATAAATAAATAAGTTGTCAAACACACGCTAGCTGTTGTAATGAATTGATTTTCAAAAGCTTATCGCCTCACTTGACTTGCATCAGATTTGTGATAACTTTTTCCAGAAACCGAGGTTTGTATTTTTCTTGGTAAAAATAATAATTGTAAGTACCTCCTACATAATGATCGGCCCCTCAATACGTGGTACTTACATTTGTGCCGAAATATAGATGTGTATCTAAACTAATTCTAAACTATACTTCATAAAAGATAGCTTGATCTCTGCGACATATGTCAAGCTGACGTATACGTTATTGTTAGCCTGTCAAGCGCTATTGTTACTCTATTGATACTGACAGCTGTCGCAGAGATCAAGCTATCTTTATGAAGTATAATACCTTAATTTCAAGTTCATAGGTCAATAAGCAGTTAAAAATTAATCACAGACAGCACACGTGACTGACAGCAATAGGGCTCCGTTGGGACCTTTCAGGTACGGAATCCTAAAAACTAAACGATAGTATTAGATGTACTTAAATTATATTGGTAAAGACAAAAATTTCTTTATACAATTAAATACTATTGAACCCCAAAAAAATGCTCCGTTCCTGTGGGATACAGTACGAGAGGGAAGCCGTGGGAAATAGCTAGTGTACTTTTAATACACCACTGCCTAATTGCCTATGCTCCTTCGGGGAATATAATAATGTCGTGAATGCGAGCAGCAACATCATCCTATCTGCTAATTGACGAACGATTAACGACCAAATAATTAGTCGAGCATCCAAACTATCAGGTTTCATCGTCAGAGAGATGAAAATATTTAGAGAGCCAATCCTGACTATTACCATCTACAACAGCGTTATTCGCAGTATTCTGGAGTATTGTAGTGCGGCATGGAACCCTTATTATCAGGTACACTCAGAAAGAATAGAGCGCGTTCAAAAGCGATTTCTTTATCACCTATGTTACGCAGATAATAGATGTCGTAGTTTGCATTCCTATAGCATGAGGTTGAGTCATTACAATATGCAATCTTTAGGTGCTCGTAGGAAATCATTAGATTTTATGTTTCTTTTTAAATTAATTAATGGTCTGATCGTTTCTCCCGAGCTCTTGGGGAAAGTAAATATTAGTATCCCACGTAGTGGTAGCCGCTTAATCAACCGTAAAACTTTCGACCTACCTCATAGTCGTACTAATATAGGTAGTTTTTCACCCTTATGCCGCATGCTATCTCTTGCCAATGGTATTCGTAGCGAAATAGATGTCTTTGCTGGTTCCGTAGCCTCAGTGAGAAGGAAACTCAGGAATTTATATGTTTGATTATTCAATTTTAGTTTGATTTATTTTAATTTAATTTTGATTTGTTTTTATTTAATTTTGATTTGATTTTGTATTAGTTAATATTATTATAATTTGGTTTTTTATTTATTTCAATTAATTTATGAATTGGTGTTGATTTGATTTAGATTTATAATTTGTTTCAGTTTTGTTTTAATTTTGATTTATTTTAAGTTAATTTTGCAAGGAAATTTGGTTAATTTTAACTCATTTTACCTATTTTAATTTTGACTTATTAATTTGATTTTTATTTAATTATGATTTAAATTTGATTTATTTTGATTTCATTTTTGATTTATTTAATGCTTTGCTGAGATTGGAATCAATTGTGATTTGATTTTAATTTTATTTTTGATTTAATTTTGTTATAATTTTAATTTAATTTTGTTATCATTTTAATTTTTGTTGTTATTTTCTATCATCTGTTAGCGGTATGAAAATTATTTTTTGTTTTGGTTTCTTAAATTCTTATAATTTTTCGATTAATAAGTGTTTTTATAATGTGCATGTAAGATTCACATCTAGTAGATGTCAATCAGACTTTTTTTTGTTGAACATAATTTTTTTTGCATACTCGATTGTACATCAGTTTTGTGAATTACAAATAAAAAAAAAAAAAAAAAAAAATTGCAACTGCAATCAGCAATCTATCCTTCAGACGTGATTATTATCAAGACCATTTGCAGTTTGAGTCGATATTCTGAGACGGACATAATAATTAGTGAATTGATAATGATGAGATGGGACACAAAAGTTATACTGGGTAACTTTTGATTCGTAACCTAGCAATATTTTTGAGGTTGTAAGTGCTCATGAATACGAACGACTTTCATCTCTGTCTGTCTGTCTGTCTGTCTGTCTGTCTGTCTGTCTGTCTGTCTGTCTGTCTGTCTGTCTGTCTGTCTGTCTGTCTGTCTGTCTGTCTGTCTGTCTGTCTGTCTGTCTGTCTGTCTGTCTGTCTGTCTGTCTGTCTGTCTGTCTGTCTGTCTGTCTGTCTGTCTGTCTGTCTGTCTGTCTGTCTGTCTGTCTGTCTGTCTGTCTGTCTGTCTGTCTGTCTGTCTGTCTGTCTGTCTGTCTGTCTGTCTGTCTGTCTGTCTGTCTGTCTGTCTGTCTGTCTGTCTGTCTGTCTGTCTGTCTGTCTGTCTGTCTGTCTGTCTGTCTGTCTGTCTGTCTGTCTGTCTGTCTGTCTGTCTGTCTGTCTGTCTGTCTGTCTGTCTGTCTGTCTGTCTGTCTGTCTGTCTGTCTGTCTGTCTGTCTGTCTGTCTGTCTGTCTGTCTGTCTGTCTGTCTGTCTGTCTGTCTGTCTGTCTGTCTGTCTGTCTGTCTGTCTGTCTGTCTGTCTGTCTGTCTGTCTGTCTGTCTGTCTGTCTGTCTGTCTGTCTGTCTGTCTGTCTGTCTGTCTGTCTGTCTGTCTGTCTGTCTGTCTGTCTGTCTGTCTGTCTGTCTGTCTGTCTGTCTGTCTGTCTGTCTGTCTGTCTGTCTGTCTGTCTGTCTGTCTGTCTGTCTGTCTGTCTGTCTGTCTGTCTGTCTGTCTGTCTGTCTGTCTGTCTGTCTGTCTGTCTGTCTGTCTGTCTGTCTGTCTGTCTGTCTGTCTGTCTGTCTGTCTGTCTGTCTGTCTGTCTGTCTGTCTGTCTGTCTGTCTGTCTGTCTGTCTGTCTGTCTGTCTGTCTGTCTGTCTGTCTGTCTGTCTGTCTGTCTGTCTGTCTGTCTGTCTGTCTGTCTGTCTGTCTGTCTGTCTGTCTGTCTGTCTGTCTGTCTGTCTGTCTGTCTGTCTGTCTGTCTGTCTGTCTGTCTGTCTGTCTGTCTGTCTGTCTGTCTGTCTGTCTGTCTGTCTGTCTGTCTGTCTGTCTGTCTGTCTGTCTGTCTGTCTGTCTGTCTGTCTGTCTGTCTGTCTGTCTGTCTGTCTGTCTGTCTGTCTGTCTGTCTGTCTGTCTGTCTGTCTGTCTGTCTGTCTGTCTGTCTGTCTGTCTGTCTGTCTGTCTGTCTGTCTGTCTGTCTGTCTGTCTGTCTGTCTGTCTGTCTGTCTGTCTGTCTGTCTGTCTGTCTGTCTGTCTGTCTGTCTGTCTGTCTGTCTGTCTGTCTGTCTGTCTGTCTGTCTGTCTGTCTGTCTGTCTGTCTGTCTGTCACCAGGCTGTATCTCATGAACCGTGATAGTAACACAGTTGAAATTTTCACAGATGATGTATTTCTGTTGTCGCTATAACAACAAATACTAAAAACAGAATAAAATATATATTTAAGTGGGGCTCCCATACAACAAACGTGATTTTTTTGCCGGTTTTTGCGATAATGGTACGGAAGCCTACGTGCGCGTGTCCGACTCGCACTTGGCCGGTTTTTTTTCATATTTCAGAGTCCTATACTAATTTTTTTTTTTTTCATTAGAACTGAAGAGCTCGTGGCTAAATAATAACAGCCGCACTGGGCGATCATCAAGGTTAACGAACGCTTGTCGCGAACGTCGGTCCGTAGATGGGCGACCATTTCAACATACCGAGTTTCCTCCGTGCCTCGGAAAGCCGTTGCCGTTAAGCCGTTGGTCCCGGCTGTCATTTGAAGATCTCTGACAGTCGTTACGGGTAGTCAGAAGCTTGAAATCTGACACCAGTCTTGTCAAGGGGTACCGTGTTACCCAGTGACTGGGTTGTGGAAGTCAGATAGGCAGTCGCTCCATGTAAAACAAAATCCGGTAAGACTGGAAGCTGACCCCAATATAGTTGGGAAGAGGCTAGGCAGATTGATTTTCATTTGAACTAAGTCCCTGAAAAAAATACCAATGAGAAAAGAAAATCCCTGACAGGTTCACAGTACCATTAGCAAAAAAAATTGTTAAAACAATACAACAGATCATATGGCTCATAGGACTGTGAACCTGTTAACTCAGGTGCGTTATAAAAAGTCCCCAGTAAAAAAGTCCTAATTACCTCCTCTAATTAAACTCCTGAACGCCCAACTAATTACAACACTGACATAACCACGGCCATCGTTCAACATTTTATGACTACCCTCCGTAACACTAGAATATTAGTACGAGCATTTAAGAATTTACGTGCAATCAAATTAGAAGTAGGTACGGAGGTACGAACGCTCCCTTGGTCACAATGGAAGGTGATAAATTTGAGACAATTGCTCCGGGAATGTTCCTGTGACTTGATATAAGTATTCTACGTGAGTTGCATTAATTACTTCATTTGGAAAGAATTTTTAGTGGAAAAACTCGGGCTGAATCTCGGAGAATGCTGAAAGATTTCTTTCAATGGTACTTTGGTAGGAGTAATGGCGATGTTCAGTTTGAAATATCAATGTTCAATTGGGTCATCATAGTAGCAAGATAAAAGTGCACAGTGCAAAGTGTACAGTGTGTGAAGGAAATCAGTGAACGTTAGGTGTCTGAGTAAAGTTTATTAGAAGCCTCCATTTATTTACCTACTTCTTGGAAGTTTTCTACGGTGTTCTATTGCTCACTTACTAGCTATATCTGGTGAAAGCCAGTTAGCACCAGTAACAACAAATTATTGCACCATGAAGAGACGAATTTCTTTTTGTGTCGTTGGCTGATCTTTCTACGATAAATACTGATTTTTTGTTGAGAGACATGGCTAGAGTTATAGTCCCCGTCTTTTGATCCGTAGTTGACTCAATCAATAGTTAAATATGTTAACCAATGGTTTAAAATTTTGGTGAAGCGTGTTTATTCATCAATATTCTATTTAGATCAATTTTTATCAAATGTTTTTATTTTTTATATTATCCATAATTAAATAAGTTATATTACTAATTTATAAGTCTTACATCAAATTTAATGTATTATCGAATAAAAATTATATATTGAATAGAAATTTATATACATCTATAAGCGAGATGTTTGCACATAATGATGTTTTATGTCTAACTAGCTTCTGCCAGCTGCTTCGCCCGCGTGAATGTCGAATATTATCCCTAGGGAAAATATTTCCGGGATAAAAAGTATCCAATGTGCTATTCTAGACTATAATCTAATCTCTGTGCCAAATTTTGTCCAGATCAGTTCACCCGTTCTGGCGTGAAGTAGTAACAAACATACAAATACACACACTCTCAAACTTTTGCCTCTATAATATTAGAGTAATAGTGTGATTATATGTAAGTTTTTTTGTAAATGTTTAGTTGGTGTTCCTATTAATCAATAAATTATTGTTAATTAACAAAAGTTTAAATAATTAACTCTCCAACTTATTTGACCATTTGTGAGGCCAATAATTGATGAAAAAACACATTTAACCGAAATTTTAAATCATTGATTGGTATATTCAACCATTGGTTGAGTTAACTACGGATCAAAAAACTGGGCTTTAGTCAATCTTCTATTCCTCTATTGCTGATTAGATAAGAAAACAGGAAGAAGTATATCAAACAACTCGAGAAGAACAAATATTTTGTACTTGACTTCAGTTATGAAAAACTCTACCTTCAGTTCAAAATCGCTGTTCATTGATACCACACATGATGGGATGGGACGAATTTTGTTTTTGTTCTTGATTTTGTGCCTTCTAGAGGGAGCCATATTTAATTTAATGTAATGTCATAATAATACAGCCTATAACTAGCGGACAAACAAGACGCTTCCAACGATACCTCATTTGTCAAATTATGATAAGGAGTTTAGAAGTTATGAGGGAACAGATGAACATACATCCATACATACACACACACATACCGGTCAAAAACATAACCCTCATGCTTCGCCGTAGTCGGATAAAACTACTGTTAACATCAACGCCTTTCACTCGTTTATATCAAAAAACTATAACTATGGCAAACCCTGTCACCATCCTCTTTTATCATTCAACGATAAACGTATCCTCGCGTACTTAACCCTATCGATCGCTACCAACCTACCCCTCTCTAAGATATTCCACTACTCGGGAGATAACTGACCGTTCTATCGCAGATCATGAGATATTTATGCAGCTGAGGGTGTCTAACGAGCGGTGTCTTTCCTCGGACGCTGTTCTATCAATATTTATTAAGAGCCCACTTTGTTAAGTAACCATAAGTAAGTGATGGCTACGCAATCTGGAACGTCACTGGATAAGGATGTCCTATCTAGGTTGAAGGCTTTATATTAATACTAAGTATTTTTATAAAAGAAAGACAAAACATTCAGAACGTCTGTGTTTGATTTGAGTCTGTTTATCTCGTCTGTGTTTGATTTGAGTCTGCGTTTTGATTTGAGTTTCCCGATAGCTACAACCTAGGGGTCTTTAATTCAAGAGTGAATGGGTTTCTTCTAGGCAAGCGTGCTTCACCTCTTCACATCAGGTGAGATAGTGGTCAAGCGCAAGCCTATAGACAATAAAAAAACAAAAAAATATATAAACGTAAATTGCACGTCAATTTTATATCATCTTCTGACAACTTGACTTACAACTGTCATTCACTGTTGTGGAAACTGGTTGAATAAGGGCTAATTGTCGTAGATTGTTAATCTGTTCAACAATTATTAATTTCCCTGCCATAAGTCAATACCAAAATGAATGCGAAGACAATTCTGTCGGTCTATCTGTTTGTTTGTTTGTTTCGTTTCTACAACTAAGCTACTTCTTCTTCTTAGTTTATCGATAGCAAAAATGCATTCTCTAAATATTATGTTTGGTCCAGAATTCTGTCACGCCAACACCATCCGGTGACGCAGTATTACGGAAACCATTTACACGTTTTTTTCCAACCATTTTCATGACTCCGGTAAAGAATTCCACTCCTTGGCTGTACGCATAATAAAAGTGTTCTCAAAACGTTTGGTGCGTTTGTGTGGGGTGTCCACCATGTACCGATGGTGCATCGCCGTACGGCTGGCAGTCTGATGATGAAACGGGCTAGATGGAATTAGATCGTGCAATTAACTGATAAAATATCGACATGCTAGTAACTCGGCGACGATGTTCAAGGCTCTGAAGCTTTGACTTGACAAGTGCCTCATTACCAATGAGCCTCTTAGCCCGCTTTTCAAACGACTCTACTGCATCAAGCTGGTATTTGGCAGACCCGTCCCATAGATGAAAACAGTCCTCCATAACTCCATGCATGACCGAACTTGCGCCTGATACAAACTGAGGAACTGTTCTGGCGTGAAGTGCCTTCTCATCTTTGAAAGGATCCCGAACTATTTGGCAGCCAGCTGAGCCTTTGCCTCAATGTATGAACCAAAATTTAGAGTCGCTGTCAACGTAACGCCAAGAAGCTCAAGATGGTCCGCTATTGGCACGGTCACAGCTCGGAAAGTCAGAGTCGGGTGAAATTGGCTGTTTTTAGCGGAAAAAAGAAACACGATCTCTTGGAATGATTGCCGACATTATCTACATGTCGGGTTTAGTCAATAGTACGGACGTCAAAACAAATCACAAGCACTCCCCTGGCGGCAATCAAGAGCAACTACGCATTGGCACGCTTTTTATAAGCACTTGCGTGTTGGGGAAGAAAGCAGTTGAGTACTGACAGCCTTAGAGTTAACACGTCGTAGAATCAGTGTCGATTCGTAATATTAGTAAGCAAAATTGTAGCTGTGAATATTTGAATAAACCCAGTGTATCGAATAATTTGTGTGATTTCATTTTCACGATTGTACCCACCTACCTGCCCACACACGATGTCTTAACCTAAGGGAATACATCATGACTTCCCAGTGGTTTGCATCTATCGGCCAGCCTTGATGCGACATACGTATAATTATATTACAATCATCAAAAAGTCACCGGTAAAACGTCTATGAAAAAAAAAATCACGAAAACTTATACTTACACTTTTCCGAATTTAGTTCGAACGTTGAATAAAAGGAAAATAATTGGTAGAAAACAAAAGAAGACAGGCCGATAAAAGGCCCTATAGTTTTAGATAAGGAAAAAGTTGGAATTGACGGGCCGTATCTCGAAAGGTCTACTTATATTCCTTGATTAATTAATCTTTTCTTCCAAATTGATTGGCTCTATCAAAGGAGACAGCCTGAATTTAGCCAATTAAGTACTAGTGTGGTATAGAAGCTCTAATTGTTTTCTAGTAACTAACTTAGTGGTAAGGTTATGCCATTAACAGCTTGAGAAAATTAAGTTGCGTGTGAGGATTTTGAGAATTCAGTAGCAGTATAGGGGGTGAGGGAGGCCTATGTCCAGCAGTGGACGTCTTTCGGCTGAAATGACGATACGAAAGGGTTTTATAGATGGTTTGAATTAATAACGCGGTATAAAGGACAATTTGACTAATCTTCGTCCATTGTTCATCGTTGTATTGTCATCTATACTAATAATAATAATCTATACTTCTATACTAATATTATAAAGAGGAAAGATTTTTTTGTTTGTTTGTTTGTTTGTACCGAATAGGCTCCGAAACTACTGGACTGATTTGAAAAATTCTTTCACCAATAGAAAGCTACATTATTCCTGAGTGACATAGGCTATTTTTTATCCCGAAAACGGGTCCTGTGGGGTGGCCCACGGGAGCGAAGCCGCGGGCAACAGCTAGTTAACATTATAAAAAGGAAAGATTTTTTTGTTTGTTTATTTGTACCGAATAGGCTCAGAAACTACTGGACAGATTTAAAAAATTCTTTCACTAATAGAAAGCTACGTTATTCCTGAGTAACATAGGCTATTTTTTAATCCCGAAAACGGGTCCTGTGTGGTGGCCCACGGGAGCGAAGCCGCGGGGAATAGCTAGTCTATACTTAATAATATTATAAAGAGGAAAGATTTTTTTGTTTGTTTGTTTGTACCGAATAGGCTCCGAAACTACTGGACCGATTTAAAAAATTCTTTCACCAATAGAAAGCTACATTATTCCTGAGTATATATGGCTATTGTTTAATCCCCAAAACGGGTCCTGTGGGGTGGCCCACGGGAGCAAAGCCGCGCGAAGCAGCTAGTGTAGTATAAACTAAGTAAGCGACCCATCGGCATCGACACGAAAAAAAAGAAGGATTGTTTTTTTTAGAAATAGAAAATAGAAATACATTTATTCGACACAGGCACAACACAAGAGCAAAAAAAACATGGAGTAAAAGTCAAAAATGCCCCATACCGAAAGAGTTACCAAATCAGCATTTACTGGGCATCAGATTCCCAGCGCTGGTTTTCAGTTGGCACCCCGCAGCGACACACGGACGTGGGTAAAATCTATACGTGATTTGATATCGAGTGTAGGACATATTTACTACATATGATACTGAACAAAACTTTTTACAACCAAAATACGCCGTGTAGAAAAATAGAGTACGGTGCAAACAGTTCACCAAATCATGAGTCACGTCTGCGGTCTGCCTGACCCCTAAGACAAAAACACAAACATCATAGACAGACGAGTAATGTAAATACTTTACAGTTTATTGAGTTCACCAATAACATTACCAAACATAAAGCCTAGCTAGGCAATCAGAGCTTTCAAATTAGAATTCCAGAATAATTTCTACATAATATTAACATAGAAAAGGTCAATATAGTTCTGAAACATCAGGTCGTATCCTAATGAACGTCTGACTTTAAAACGCTGATACAATATTTTATTATTCAAATCAGTATTTAAAAAAGAGCCACCGAATGAAATTTGTGACAGACGTCCTTTGTGCATGCAACGTCTTGAGAATTTTAATATTTACAAACCGCTGCGGTTTTAGTTTTAAATATTTTGTAATTAATGTGTTTTGGAGCTTAGAAATGTTTTCTTACTTTGATTAAGTTGTTTAGAATTATGATTAAGAAATATAAATAATGTCACGCCATTATTCCCCGATGAATTAGGCAGACGAGAGAGATACCTATAACAGAGTCCTATAATCCACCCTCATTTCGCCAGATATATTTTAAGTTCCATGTATAGATATTTCAAGTCATCTTTGCGCGCGGCTCTATGTGTGAGTAAGCATGTGTGGGTAGTTGACTGCACTGCCGCGTCACTGCCACACAAATTAAAGCTGTGTATTTACAAGCGTACGCACAGCGCACACACACATAGCGCCACGCGCAAAGATGAGTTGAACTATCATAAATTTCAAAAAAGCAAAATATAAGCCTCGTACTCGCGTGAACCGCCAACGTTTACAGCAGTTTATTTTATTTACTAAGCGGTTCCCTGACGCGAGTACGAGGCTTATTTTTTGCTTTTTAGAGGCTTTGTGTCGGGGATTTTTAATTCATTTTATTGATTTTTAAACTACGTATAATATATCTATTAATAGACATGCTTCAATCAACAATCTATCGAAACAAGTAATTATATGACATGATATCTTGCGAAAAAACCCAGATAGAACAAAATGCGGATAACTTTTGAACGGGTCAACCGATGTTAATCAATCATAGCTAAGAACACTTTCGACAAAGCACTCACCTTTCAAACAAAATCAGTTCATCCGTTCGGGAGCTACGATGCTACAGACCGACACACACACACACGTCGTTTTTGCGTCGGGAGTTAGAAATAGGGAGCGAACCTATTGCCGTCAACCAAGTACAAGTCTACCTATAATCCGGACTGTTATTGAAAAATTCCAGATGGATATTGGATAAACCCATTAACATTTTGCCCGTACGGGGAACCAAACCCAGGACGTCATGTTTAGCAGTAGCCGTTGAGACCACTAGTTTATCAGATTCAACCCGATTGCATAGATTTACACGACACGCATCTGCCTGGCATCTTTTTCACCCTATTTCTTTTCTATTTTATACAACACTAGCTGTCCCACGCGGCTTCCCTCCCGTCAGCTGGCAACCTATCTACCCACTTACCCTGCCTACCCACCTACCCTTACCTTCCCTACCCTACATATAGATCTGCCTACCCTACCTACATGATTGTTGCGTAATTAAAACCGTTTACGCAGCGCACGCAACGGAAGCTCTCAAATAGGAATATTTTGCCCGGTTTTGCAACATTTTTCATTTATGCTTCGCTCCTATTGGTTATAGCGTAATGTTATATATTTATTCCTCGATAAATGGACTATCCAACACAAAGTAATTTTTCAATTCCAACCAGTTAGATTCTGAGATTAGCACGTTCAAACAAACTCTCCAGCTATATAAATTTAATTATTTCTCGCCTTTACTAACTTAATTTGAGTACTAGTTACTCATACCATTGTTAAGGGTTTAGCATAAGCACACATCACACACACACACACATCATCAGCCTATTAATGTTTCCACTGCTGGGACACAGGCCTCCTCTCTGAGAGAGGGAATGGGCCATAATCCACCACGCGGGCCCAGTGCGGGTTGGTAGATGTCACATAAGCATGATGTAGCATAAGCATGTAATTATATTGTATGTCGTTTTGTGACAGTTAAACAGTTTTTTCTACTTTCTTTCTTACTTTCTTTCTTTCTATGTTTTAGAATGTTTCATATGTATTTTAACTTCATCCAATCTATCTTTTCTAAAACGAATTTGTTTATTTTACCCACCAATTTTGTTGAAGTATAATTAAATAAACCTTAAAATCCTAACACTAATTTCGACCAAAAACAACTTAAATAAAACCGAACATTTATTATCTTAATTAAAAGACACTTAACAGAAGACACTAATGAACAAAAGTCCTATTTAATGACATCATATATCTGTCAATGCGATCGAAAGTTATAAAAAGATATAAAAATAAGTGTCTTGTCTGTTCTTCATCTATTTACCCGACTGCCGAAGGAGGGTAATGTGTTTATCAGTCTATGTATGTATATATGTAAGTATGTATGTATGTATGTATGTGCGCCATATTGTGCGGGCCCAAATTTTTTTTTCTTCCTTACCTATCGTGTGGTGTATAAAAATAAAGGATTTTAAGAGGTGATTTCAAAAATATATAACACTTATATGTTTAAATGTAAATAATTCGAAAAAAAAATAACTAAAAAGTTATAAATAAAAAAAGTTAATAAAAAAAATCAAAAACCCGACTGCTTGAAAAGCGAACTAAAAAGACGTAAACAAGGAGAAAATAATGCTGTGCAGTCGGAGGATACGTCTGGTTTTGGTCAGACAGCTCGCGAAGATGTATCCTCCGACAGCACAGCATGATTTTCATCTTGTTGATTTTTTTAATTAACTTTATTTTTATTTTATGCGTTCTTAAATTGATCTTCTGGCTATTTTATTATTGTTTGGACTCTTCGAGCCACCTCAGTCACCTATTAAAAACGAATTTCTTTTTTATTATTGAATTTGTTGACTTAGTTCTGGTCTTTATTAAATTCGGCAGCATTGGCACCTTTTTGTTGGAATAAATTGAATCTCATCTGGTTTTGAATTTGAATCATTTTGTGGTTTCGTTTCTGGGTTTTAGTATTTTGTTACGTTAAAATTGTGGAGTGTTGAAATTAATAAGATCATTTTTAAGTATTTTCTTTCTCCGTGTGTCCGTGGCATCAACAGTGGGCATTATCAGAATATCAGCGCAGCGTTATTTCTTTTTCGGATATCGCTGCATATGTTAAGATAGGAGCGTTTTTGGTCTCGCAAGGGGTTTTTATTTTAATTATTGTTTAATTTTATGCTTTTTCTCGTGTCTCCGGTGCGGGTCACAAATAAATATTTTTCTTTCTTTCTTTCTTTTAAAAACATTTTAAAATATGAATGTACTTGACACAGCTTTTCAATAACTAGAATTTTTATTTAATTTGTGTTGAGTTTTAAGTATAAAAATAAGGCCAGTAATTGATACTTCGTTATAAAGTTCAAATTATGTTTTTAATGAATCTTTTAATTTATGATAACATGGTACAACGCCCAGTTGGTATGGCGTTATCAGCGTATCAGAGCCACGTTATCTCCAGTCTCCTACACTTGAACCTATAAAAGCACGCACGAGCTTCTGTTATCCCATTACTACTAGCCCAAATAAACATCTAATTCTTTCCTGCGCACCTCTGCATGCTACCCCATCTCTCTCCTGCACATAATGCCGTCTCCTTCCAGCTCGATTCGGGCTTGGAACACTCGGTTTGAGCTCCTAGTTTTATCCGCGAGCTCGCGGAGTGCGGACGTGTCACCCGGCAGCCGGTCTCTCGCCGACACGACACAGGCGTGTTTTCACCGGGATATTAATGAAAATTTGATGAAAACTCCGTTTTGACGGCACCGTGCGTCGTTACCCGGGCATAGACTGTGTCTCCAATTAAACTTTGTGTGGAACAAGGATTTGAGTGTGTAATGTAACCGTTGCAAACACGGTGAGTGCAACGTTTCCAGTGCCAATTTCAGGTAGATAATGTGACTGAAAATCGTCTTTCGTCGCGTTTCCTTCGAAGACGATTATTCGGCTCCCTTCGTTTTGATTCATTTGCTCCGTATTGTTCTTTTCTGTTCTCTTTTATGATGTAAATATCTTTTCACAGTTGTTCTGTTTTTATTCATGTTTTATTATCTACCTGTTGTATGGATTCAATACACGGCTCTCTTTCATAATCTTTGCTCTTGATGACTGAGTAAAATACAATATTTTGTACCATTTATAAGGCGTATAGCTCTACTGTTTGTTTATTTGGTAAATTGTTTTTCATCGACTTGTGTAGAATTGTGAGTTGATTGGAAGGGCTTATGTAAGTTTTCTCTTCTTCTGCTATTAAACTAACATTCAAATAAATCCAATTCATAGAATCAAATCATCAAATATTTTTAATAATTTAATAATAATTAATTAATAATATTAATATTAAATTTTGAAGTCAGTAAGATTATCATCATCCGTTTTATAGATAGAATTAACCGAAGTTAAATGAAACAAACACTTGTTTGATTAATTTATTAATAAAATTGAATCAGTTTTCTAGCATTTTATTAAATATTCATAGGTTCGAACATGCAATTCCAGTTTTAGATATTGCTACGATTAAAATCACTGACAAAAACATGACGTAGCTACCAAATGAATGGTTTAAAATTATATATTCAAACCATTAAATTCGTAGCATTCAGCAGTATTATTTTCGGACGTTGGCCGATTTTCCAAATCAGTTTTTACTAACCTAATTTTTATGTTATGATTTTTATTTAAAAGTATAGCTTTTTAATAATTTTGTTAACAGGATTATAGGATGAATAAAAAAGCAGATTCATACTAAATGACGATTTGTTGAGAACCCTCTTTCCTTTCACAAATAGCAAATAAGTATATCAAATAAATTAAAACCCCGGCCTTCAGTCTAAGTGATACTTTACATTTTACTTTCCACTCTAAGGAACTCCTTGTACCCAAAAATCTTCAAAGCACTGTAACAATGTAACAATTTTATTTTTCTTCCATATAAATTACATTGTCAAAGGGAACCGACGAAATACAGTTTTATTAAATAACACCGGTGCGCACCTACAAAGGCTCTTTACCTAAGCCTACGAAATTTCGTAGCACTTGTTTATTCTACGATGCTACGCCGTAGCGCGTTGCTACGCCGGAATCTATTATTATTATAGGGCCGTACCCTTTTCTTATTGTGTCATATCTCACATTGCTACGCTTTATTTTGTTTATATAAGCTCGTTATGTGAATGTTTCTTGGGTTATGGGAATATCGAGATACGTAATGTCCGCGTTTTTTCCTTTTATAGAATAGTCTCTTTTTTGGGTGTCAATATCGATAATATAAGATTTTTCTATTAAAAAAAAAAACGTTTTCTATTAAAAAAACATTGCCCCACACTAGGAATTTTTTCCTGTATCGTGGGTGCGTTTACAAACATATAAACTCATATACACAACACAACACCCAGAGCCGGAACAACTATCTGTAGGTCATACAAATATTTGTTCCGTGCGGGAATAATTTTATAAGTGCCCATGTAGGCCTATGTGAAATAAAAAACATTTGATTTGATTTGATTTGATTTGAATCGAACCCGTGACACGCAGCACAGCAGTCAATCGCTCAACCACTGCGCCAACCGTGCGGCCATTGATGATTGTATTATGGATATTATATTGAGTAAAATGACCTGGATATGACTGTGAGAATCCGGTGGATCAGTGTCGCGACGATTGGGGGCGGCCTATGTCCAGCAGTGGACGTCTTTCGGCTGAAATGAAAATTATGAAAATGATTGAGTGAATTTATTTTGATATATATCTTTACTAGCTGTTGCCCGCGACTTCGTCCGCGTCAAACTCGTAAAAAATATACTTTAATTTTTTTAGTTTCCCGCCGGAACTATGTATTTTTCGTGATCAAACGTACGTCTATGTTACTCGTTATTACATCAGCTATCTACTTGTGAAAGTCCCGTCAAAATCGGTCCAGCCGTTTCGGAGATTACCCGGAACAAACAGACAGACAGATAGACAGACAGGCAAAAATCTTAAAAATTGCTTATTTGTTGTTAGTACCGTATATACTTTCACGTGCATTCAATAAAACGTTGTTATTTTGATATTACATACAGACACTTCTATTTTATTTATTTGTATAGTTTTAGCAGTCAGTTTATCGCTCAAAAATATAGAACATAAGAATATTATCATATCTGAATTTCCAGAGAATTTGCCAGGCTATCTTTATAACAACCGTATTTCAAAATGTTTAATTTCCATGTTATAGGGAGAGAGCTAGGAATATTTTTTTTTAATATTTCCTGCTCGTCTCTTATTTTTTTCTGATTAATCTCGTTGCGGGATCCAAGACAGTTAAATTCATTATCCGGGACTTCATCGAGCTTCATTGCCTCGGCGCTTTTCTGGTGGTCGCCACTGTTGATTCTGGCTCTCAGAAGTTGCAGTGGACCAGGCACAACACCGGTCAAAAAAGTACTTGAAAATATAAAAGAACTTTCTATATTTTACAAAACAATAAATAAGTTTCCTCATGTTTTAGTACGGAGGAAGTAAACAAACAAAATTCACACTCAGCGGTTGCGGTTACTCTACACACAGAGTATTGTTTAAAATAAGTTCGCGTTTGGTTTACACCGCTCGTATTTTATCTGCAATACTAAAGCCGTGCGAGCACGGTCTCTGTGATAGCTATTCTTGAGTCACGAATTTAATCACGGTTTTTGCTCCCAAACTGTGATAAAATGTTTGAATCAAGGCTGTAATAGTAGGCCGTGCTCGCCCGGCTGATTTTGTAAGTATATTATATTTATGTATAATATTTACATACCATCACGCTTGTTTTTCTCAAGGGGTTATGCAGAGTTTTATCTATTATTATATACCACCCGTTATTTTTAGGGCTCCGTACCCAAAGGGTAAAAACGGGACCCTATTACTGAGACTTCGCGGTCCGTCTGTCTGTCTGTCTGTCACCAGGCTGTATCTCATGAACCGTGATAGCTACACAGTTGAAATTTTCACAGATGATGTATTTCTGTGTCCGCTATATATATAAAAACAGAATAAAATAAATATTTAAGTAGGGCTCCCATACAACAAACGTGATTTTTTTGCAGTTTTTTGCGATAATGGTACGGAACCCTTCGTGCGCGAGTCCGACTCGCACTTGGCCGGTATTTTTTCAATATAATTATGCTAGCTTCTGCCAGCGGAAACGCCCGCGTGAATGTAAAAAAATATCCCGAGGCACCCAAGGGAACATATTCCCGGGATAAAAAGTATCCTACGTGCTATAATCCAGACTATAATCTATCTCTGTGCCAAATTTCATCCAGATCCATCCAGCCGTTTGAGCGTGAAGAAGTAACAAACATACAAACATGCTGAGATGGGAGCCTTTTTGGTATTGCACAGGGTTTTTATTTTAATTATTGTTTAATTTTATGCTTTTCTCGTGTCTCCTGTGCGGGTCACAAATAAATATTTTTTCTTTCTTTCTTCTTTCAAACACACAAACACTCACAAACTTTAGCCTTTATAATATTAGTGTGATATATATACATGTGATTAGGAGACGAGTTTACTTTCACCAAGCGGCACAAATCCGGACTCTGGGCTACACTGAAAAATTGCAGATGGAAATACCCAATATTTTTTAGCCGATCCTGAATCCAATCCAGGACCAAAATGACTCATAATTAGTTCGGTAAATAATTATTACTTTTCGATACCAGCGTCGACAGAAAGTTCTTAGCTAGCAATTTTGCAAGAACCCGCACAGGAGACATGAGATAAGAAAAATACAAACAAAAATAAAAATAAATAACCCCATGCGAGACCAAAAAGGCTCCTATCTCAGCATGTGCAACGATATTAAAAAGAAAATAACGCTGCACTGATATTCTGATAGGGCCCACTGTTGATGCCACGGACATATTCCATCATCATTCATTCCATTAATTTTATTTTTCATTCTTCATTTCACGTTCGAATGAAATAGAATGTATCTGGATCAGTGCCAATTTGATACCTATTTACTTACGTCACATTTAAGTTATTTCAACAATCAATCTAATCAATTCCATTCTGCAAATCGAAAATGTTGATTGGGAGAATAATTATGGTGTTTATCAAAATAACTATTTATCTTTATGATACTGTATGAGATGCCTGTCTCACATACCATAGGCTTCACATAACGTGTTATTCTAAAATCGATTATGAGTGTTGAAAAGTCTAAAATTATATCTGTCTCATACATTTTACAATTTGGCTGATATAATGTCCCTTGATATAATGTCTGATATAATTTTCCTATCGAGTATAAGTCGTGATGTCATTATTATATGCATGATAAAATATTGAAAATAACGAATAATTTAACAAAATAATTTATAAATTCATTTAATTTTATATTTTACTACCTATTGCCTGCGACTTCGTCTGCGTAGCATTAGTACTTTGAATAGCCATTTTTTAGGGTTCCGTATCCAAAGTGTAAAAACGGGACCCTATTATTAAGACTCCGCAGTCTGTCTGTCTCTCTGTCTGTCTGACTGTCCTGTCACCAGGCTGTATCTCATGAACCGTGATAGCTAGATAGTTAAAATTTTCACAGATGATGTATTTCTGTTGCCACTATAATAACAAATACTAAAAACAGAATAACTTGTACCATTCGTGCGCGAGTCCGACTCACACTTGACCGGCATTTTTTATTTATTTTTCATTGCGCCATAATATTATAGGTGTGTGGGCCGCCTTACTTGAGAAATTATTAGTTCACCATACAAACTTCTACCCCCCAGACCACCCCGTATAGGATGATTACCGGGATAAAAACTATTCTATATACTTCCCAGGGTCTCAAACTAACTCCATACCGAATTTCATCTAAATCGGTTCAGCGGTTTAAGTGTGAAAAGGTAACAGACAGACAAACAGACAGACAGAATTATGGATTAAAACTGATCGACACGCGGCAAACGTGTACCTACACTTTTGCCGCGAGTATTAATAATACAATATTGATAGATTACTTGAAATATAAATTGAAAGTACCATCCATTAGCTTCAATACCTGCTAGTTTGTTTAAAACAAACATCAAAATATTAATTTCACATTAACTAAAAGCCTCGTAATCAGATATTTAAAAAACATTTCAACAAATATTCGAATATCAAATAATTCCCAGTAATCAGCGACAGATAATAATTTGAAATTTTAAAAAGAGAATCATTTATGATAAAAGGATGTAGTGTACCGGCAAGTATCAGCATTACGGGCAAATTGCTCGCTTCCGGACAATTTTCGTAATTGCTGCAATTCGCCTTTATTACATTAAATTGTTCGCAGCGCTGTAAGCTTTCTTCTTGTGGTTATCTACGTCGTAAATGACATTAAGTTATTTGTGCTTCGCTGGTTTTGTATGTGTACGTACAGATGGAAAAGTTGACCTGTAAATAACAGTAAGGAAAAATACGAGTATATATCAGCCCGCGGCTCCGAGCGCTTTTTATTTGTACTTATATTTTACAAGCTTTTAATTAACTTGCAATGTATGTATGTATGTTTGTATGTATGTATGTAAGTGTGTTCGTGTCAAATTTTGCAACTTAATTTTAAAGCAGTTATTCGCCACCGATTAAGATGAAATTTTGCATACACGTTTAGTTTGGATGACTGACACATGCATGGTTAAATAAGTGACGTCATTCTAAATCCAATATGGCGGACGGCCCAAGATGGTGGACTAGTTATTTTTGTGCACTGCCATGATATGGGTATCAAATGAAAGAATAAGAAAAAAGCTTGTTTAAAAAAAAGCATTTTAATTAATAAATTATTATAGTCTATGTGTAATTCTGATGTATTACAGCTGTATTATCTTCTGTATATTTTCATCAAAACTTGTTCAGTAGTGTTTGCGTGAAAGAGTTACATAAAGTCGTGCAACTATCTTCCACAAACTTTCGCGTTTATAATTTTTAATAAGTACGATTTGTTTCGCATGTTGATACTATAAGCGTTTACTTTAGTTTTACGTTCTAATCACAGACATAAATCTAATTAGATGACGCGATTGTATGTACTTTGCGTGCCAAAAAACGAAGTAAATCAGAGCATTTCCTTTAGCATTATCGGCACCGGAAATCCACTGAAATCTATAAAAGTGCCTTTTTATGCCATATTGAGTTGTAAAGAATATATAGAATAAGTTGGAAATGTTTTCTTTCATTGGTAAGTAAACTTGTAAGTGAAAAATTAAATGGGACCACATCACAAGCACCAGCTTTCGAATAAAAAAAGAATCATCAAAATCGCTTCACCCAATAATAAGTTCTGAGGTAAATAAAAATAAAATAAAATTACAGTCGAATTGAAAACCTCCTCCTTTTTGCGAAGTCGGTTAAAAATAATTTTCAAAATCGATCTCAATTGACGGAGTTAATGGTGAAAACAAATAAAAAAAATAAAAGTACAATCATGAGGTCGAACATAGAACCTCCTCCTTTTTGGTAAGTCGGTTCATCAAAATCGGTTCACCCAATAATAAGTTCTGAGGTAACATACATAAAAAAAAAAAATACAGTCGAATTGAAAAACTCCTCCTTTTTGCGAAGTCGGTTAAAAAGTGGCACGCTTGGTTTTCATACAAATGGAGGGTCTTGCGTTATCTATTTAGATATATTTCTGTGGTTCTAATGTATTTAAAGAGACGTGAATAACCAACCTACCTAATAGAAATTTTGAAATTGTCATTTACATCAACACTTTTGAAATCGGATCAATATTCAAGAGCTACTTATGTAACATTCTTAAATAACACGAAGTAGCCCTTAATAATATTAAATACTTTCTCATAATGTTGAAAACAGCTTCGAATATTACGAATAATATTAGGTAGTTAGTACAGAATCCTAATAAAATATCTCCAATCACCACATTTGGTAGAATAAAATAATTAATTAATATTTGACGCTATTTTATTTACACCAACCAACATCATAACGACCTACATACTAAATGTTAACATACGAACTTATATTTCTTTCTAAGAATATTTTTTTAATAAGTTTAACATTATTATTGTTATTATTGTGTCTTTGGTTATTATTATTGTGTGGAGAATATCTTCCATTATTGACATGATTATTAGTGACACTTATGATTATTATCTTTATTATTTATCATAATGTATTGACATTTATTTAATTCAATAATACAATTTTAATGGACTTACGTGTTTAGTGACTGCATGATTATGATCAATAATAATTTTAAATGAAATATATAACTTTATTTTATATTTCACATCATCACATCACATCATCAGCCTATTAATGTTCCCACTGCTGGGATACAGGCCTCCTCTATTTGAGAGGGAAACGGTGGAGGAAAACATCGTGAGGAAACCGGCATGTCCTAGAACCAAAAATTCGAAGACATGTGACATCCACCAACCCGCACTGGGCCCGCGTGGTGGATTACGGCCCATTCCCTCTCATTTTATATTTGCACGCTGATATTAAAGGCAGAATAAGAGAACAATTTTGTACATTTTACCAAACTTCTGTAACTTATTTATGCAAACAAATGATTTTGATTTTTGAATACTGATGGAATAATCAAGACTGTTATAGTCAAAAAACAAGAAGTCTCCGGTTGACCTTACTATAATTCCCATAGACTTTTACGACAGCCAATCTTCTAATCAGGTCGATGGATAAGGTAGACGCACCTATCACTACTACCCACGTAGATATACTGCTGATAACGCGATATTGCAGAACTCTACCATGCGAGCTGACGATTAACCCTATTGGTTGCGTCTATTGATTACTAGACGGAACGAAGGTTTCATTAAACATAGTTTTGTAGTAAAATCATGCCTTTATGCCAACGGTTAGTCAGACGTGTGATTAAATAGTAGTGTAAGGACTGTGCCTATTATTAAAGGCAAACTCCTTGCCTATAATAAGTCTGGCAACAGATAAAAACTTAGTTTTGGTAGGTAATTGAAATAGGAATGCTTGTCAAATAATAGAAGATGTTTTTCTTTAGTTTAATGGGCAAGGTGTAATAAATGTGCAATCAAATTGTGCAGTTCCGTCGCACACTCCCCGAAATCACAGGCTTCTTCTGGGTAAACTCATTCCATCGTCGACTCTGTCTCTGTCACCTCTGACCTAGACTAGAGTCAAGAGCAAACCCATAACAAATAAAAAAAAAAAAAAAAAAAAATTTTGATTGTCAATTGTTTAGATTGTCAATCCTGAAGACAGGCAATCATTCGTTTAGAATTTTCCTGTTGGAACAGCGTTACTCCAGCAGGAATCGTTTTTTATTTTTTTTTCAAAAACTACGAGACGCACTAATTTTTTATGTGGCGCACATTCACAGCAGATCACGCACTAATTATACGTTCCACTCATATCACTCTAGGAGCCACTTTCCTGTTGGGGTAACGTTCACTACAGACTACTGCTGAAACTTTTTAAAACACTTTGACCAACCAATGGGATTCGAAATAAGATTTATTTTTTCTTTGTACAGCATCACGCTTATGTAACCTTAATCAATAATTGTGTGGAACTGTAACTACATTTTGACGAGAACAAATGAGAACAATTCTTTATTATGGGCGGCTTATACTGGCAACCGCAACAAAATGATCACATAATACAAGATTACACTTACTAACGTTTACTAACGTGGAGGATAATTTCATTAAAATTTAGTTGCAAGATTTGACCCTAATACACTTACATATATACATACTTCTTCTTGGTCGCGTTCTTCATTACTGAAGGTCGTGTTCCTGAAAGGCCCTCGTGACTTTATGCACGATGTTCTTCCACTCCAATCGGTTCTCAGTTTCTCTCAGGGCGGCTGCAACAGAGAGTCCAGTGAGCCTTGCCACACCTTGCCCATTACCACCAATTTCTCGAGATTGTCTGGTTCCCGACGGGCAATGTGGCCAAAGTAGCTGAGAATCCTTCGGTAGCAGAGCGTGGTTATTCTGTCTTTTATGCCTAGTTGATCAAGGATAGATTTTTTCGTTCTCTTGGCGGTCCATGGTATGCGGACCATTTTTCGCCAACACCACATCTCAAAAGCTTCTATCTTTTTCCGTTCTATTGCCCGAATCGTCCACGACTCCGATCCGTATAGGAATATTGAGAAAACCAGTGTCCGGACTAGTCTCATCTTGTTGACATTGGAGACCTTTCTGTCCTGCCATACATACATACATTGCAAGTTAAATAAAAGCTTGCAAAATGAGACACTTTCATCATTCTATTCCCAGAAATATTCAAATATTTAAATCGAATTTCAATATTCAATTTTTTCAGAGAATTTCATGTCGTACAATACTGAATGTGTCACGATAACTCATTCATGCATAATGCATGTTATGTCAATGACATTGATATGAACGTCGCCGCCGTTGTTTCAAAATTATCATAACATTGTATATTTTAATGATATTCTGTTTCAATTGAATACGTAGGGCTTGTAATAACAAGTAAAACTTTTAAAAAACCCCGACTCATTTTTATTTCATGCTACATAATTTATTTAGTATTTACGCTTCGATCAACAATCTATTGAACACGTAATTATGACACGATATCTCAAAAAAAACCCTGATTCAAACAGTAAAACGCCCATAACTTTTGAACGGCTGAACCGATTTTTGTCAAACATAGCTGCTAAGCACACTCTCGATAAACTCACCTTTCAAACAAAAAAAACTAAATCATAATCAGTTCATCCAAAAAATACACAGATACACAAGTCAAACTTATAACTCTCCTCTTTTTCCGTTGGGGGTTAAAATCTGCACTAGCTATCGAGGTTTAGCAAATGTAAGACGTTCACGATCGAATTAAAAATCGGTTTATCCGTTTAGAAACTATGATGCCACAGACAGGTACACACGTCAAACTTATAACACCCCTATTTTTCCGTCGGTGTTTAAAATGTGCGCGTGTAGCGGTTCGTTTGTAATAATGTTAGTCTGTATTTGCTTGGCTGTCTCGTTGGTGTAGTGATTGCAAGCGGCTGCTGTTGAATATGAAGTCCAACTCTTCAGGTCAGGTAGTGTTCTTGAAATTTTACCAAAGGAATTTCTCAGAAACAACCCGGATTTTTGCACGGACAATAAGTCTGTCTTTCATTACAAGGCCTTAAACAAAATTGGTGGAAAGAGGGCATATCTTGCCTACATCTGCCAAACTTACATACACAAAATACACATGTAATTTACGTAAATTTATTAAATGTATACATGTTTACCCTTTTAGTGCTATTAGCAGACACAATAGATAAACAATCACACTATTATAAAAGCGAAAGTTTGTGAGTGTGTGTTTGTATGTTTGTTACTTTTGCACGCTCAAACGGCTCCATGGATCTAGATGAGATTTTTCACAGAGATAGATTGTAGTCAGGAATAGCACATAGAATATTTCGCCGGGAATATATTCCCTCGGGATAATTTTCGACTTTCACGCGGGCGAAGCCGCTGGCAGAAGCTAGTTGTTTATATATTCCTCGCATAACACTGTCACAACACCAACATAATTATCACGACTGCTCAGCGACCGTATGTCACTGCAGGGATCCAGCAGAATATCAGAGTCAGGTATACTTGCCCGACACGTGCTGAGCTGGACTCCCATTTGGTGCAACCTTGAGACGCATACCGCACTGTGTTTATTCGTTATACCTACTATTTGAAGTAGGTATGGTACTAGTGTCACTTTGATTTGTATGTTTTCCTTTTTTTGTATGTTGGCACCTTGTTTCTATATACTTAATTTGAATAATTTAATTGTGATTTTATGTGTTGTGCTGAGTCTTTTGTGTGCTCTAAATAAATGGTTTCTCTATCTATATATCTACTACAAATACGGAGTAGGATTATTAATTGATTTGCCAATTAAACTTGAAATCTGTGTGTTGCTGATTTTAGTACATGTAGCATTACAGCAATATTTTAATATAAATAGTATAGGCTTCACCTCTATTATGTTGGATACCTACCACCTCTATTTTTTTTAAGATCATTGTCTGAAAATACTAGTCTGCCAACCTTTCCAACTTCCACTTAAAAATAGGGGTTATGGTGTAACTTATGTTTGACTGCCTGTAAACGATACAACTTCAGTAAAATCGTACTAATTATTTCAGTACTTAGTTCCATTTCTTGTTGAGCCAACGACAGCCTAAGTTCATTTTCGCCTGGCAATTCGAATCCCGTGGCTGGAATTGAGACCGTTACATGACGTTAAGCTCACTCCTTTGGGTGTCACCTAATACCGAAATTGATAAACTGTGGGTATCCCGGGCCCTTTGTTAATCCTACGGAATTTACAATTACAGTTTCTGTGTCTATTTACCTTAGTTTAGTCTTAGTTACAGGTTAGGTATGATGTAAGTTTCTAGGTCTAATAACTAGGTAACTTTACAGATAGTGTGTTAGTTTGAATCCCTTGTGTAGTAAATTTTTCGTGTAATATGTAGGCTGATCGTAATTAAACAGATTCGTAATGAAGACTTTTTCGAGTCTGTAAAATATTGTACTTGTGTTCTTCTTTTCCTTTCTTATACAAACAATTTAGTTAAACAATTACTTGCTAAGTACTCAAACAATTTATTGCGTGTATCTATACTTAATATTATAAAAAGGAAAGTTTTGTATTTTTTGTATGTAACGAATAAACTTAAAAACTACTGGACCAATTTCAAAAATCTTTTCACCGTTGGAAAGCTAAACTATTCCCGGGTGACATAGGCTACTTTTTATCCCGGTATTTTCACGGGAACGGGAACTTCGGGGGTGAAACCGAGTGGCGTCCGCTAGTGAAGGTATAAAATACATATGGACCAATGGTGGCCCAGTTGTATCGGCCGTGGTCGTGGGTTCGAGCCCAGGCAGGCGCTTTACTTTGTGTAAATTATTTCATCACCACTACTCTCAAAACGGTGAAGGAAAACATCGTGAAGAAACCGGAGGTCCTAGAACCAAACATTCGAAGATATGTGACATCCACCAACCCGCACTGGGCCCGTGTGGTGGATAACGGCCCATTCCCACTCACAGAGGAGGCCTGTGTCCCAGCAGTGGGAACATTAATAGGCTGATGATGTGATAATGTGTGATGTATAGAAGACATTACGCATCCCAGAAGATGTCACCACAATGGGAGTATTGATGCAAATTCTTAAATAATACAGGATTCGGAATACGTGGACAGAAGTGGGTTTACATGATCTTTCTAAAAAAAATATTTACAAAAAAAAAATCTTTCTTACCATATATCCAGCCAGATTTACATGCAACCCCAAAAAAGCATGATCTGAAATGACAATACAGAAACTCTTTTCATTTCTACCATATTGTCTGTGGATTTATGATCGCAGATTTTTTTCAATTGCCAACAAAATGTTTAAATTCAGCCACTTTCCATTTGCCTCTGGCATACGCTGTGATTTAGGGCTGTTACCCGTTGAATTATTATCTGAGTAATTTTCTTTATGAGAGCCTGACGATGGTACTAGTCGAGTGGAATTTTATTGTTGGGACAGCCCTAGCTTTAATATCGTGACGTATCAATGGACACGATTTATTGGCCACTTTTGTAAAACTTTTTGCTTTTTTAATGGCCGTAGAGTATAAAGCTTTTTTATTTAAATGTAAGTATCATAAAACATTCTAGATATTACAGACAGTAGGCCTGTGTCTCATTAGTCAATCAACTAGGGCCCAATTTTTTGATCCATAGTTAACACAACTAATGGTTAAATATGCTAACCAATGGTTTATCGCTAAAACGCGTTTATTCGTCAATTTTTAGTCTAACATATTATTATGGTCAAATAATTAACTCTTCAACTTATTTTACCACTTGTAAGCTAACCAATGAAAACAATAGTGTTTTATCGAAATTTGCAAGCATTGGTTAGCATAAAGTCAAAGTCAAATGTATTTATTTCAACTAGGCCATTATGCGGCACTATGAACGTTAAAACATTTAAAATTTACATGTAATAAAAAATGTTTACTGATTGTAACAAACAGTAAACATGGTAAATATCCCGTTTCTAATGTTAATGTTATATTTAACCATTGGTTGAGTTAACTACGGATCAAAAAAAACTGGACCTAATTCGATAGGTTTATCGCAGTTAGACGTAAACATAGGCTTCTGGCGATCTGCGCCAAAACGGTCAAGTCTCCATCGGTACATACAATCTGTCCCAGCCATCATTTTAAGAACAGATCATGCTTACGGTTATTATTATAAACAAATTCTAGCAGTAAATAAAGTTATTGAAGCGTGAAAATCATTCTTTATTCAAATTCAATTCGAATATTAACAAACGTATATGGATACGAATATCAGGCATCGGTTTGTGTGTCTTGTTCACTAACATAGGCTGCCTCCAGACCCTTCCACAGAACACGATCTTATGCTTTTCTCCTCCACGTAGCGCCTGCTGTCGATCTGAGATCATCTTCCCATCTACGTAATGGTCTTCCCCTTTTCATCATTCTACCTACTTCGTATTACAAGTCATGTTTACTAGAGTCTCCCCTATCCAAAAAGTTGAATTCTATTAAAAATATCAAAGAAAAGGGGTCAAAAAGCCTTTGAAAGTTCACTTTGAAACTACTACGCTGTACGCATGAATGCACTTAGGTAAACATTCACTTAAATATAACATTTATTTTAAGCTTGGCCTGGCCTGAACATTTAAACTTTCGCCATTATATTTTAACTTTGTATCAAAAGTTTTACAGTCCTCGCTTTTTTAATTTGTAAGAATTTCATTCACCTTTACTCCTCAGTAAAGGTGAATAAAATTCTTACAAACCATAAAAAAGTTTTATTGTAACTTCAGAATGCGCAAAGTTGTAACCTTTTAAAAATGGAATACCCCCGTGACGTCAGAACTCGAATCAACTATCGCAAAGGCGTTACCTACGCAATCTAATTTGCGAAAGTCATAAAAAATTAAACGGAAACTTTTACTCCACGTTTACATCTAGGTAACATCTGTCCAAGTAAAAAAATGAAATAACTTGGAATGATTAAGAATTTTATATTTGCCCCTTCAGTGTATTTTACACTTTAACGCAAAGACGCAACGTTGAAAATCGCGTTTCATTAGGATTAGGAAATCGGAAAATCTCTCGCGGATTCTACATAGATACTAGATAGAGACAAGTTGAGGTTTTTTCTCCAGAGGTTTTATGCCCGTCACGCTTCCAGCCAGCTATAAAGCGCTTTACGTTGAAAATTGAAAGTGACTTTAGCTGTAAAACGTACCGGTGAATGTGAAGCGCACGAGGAAAATATCAATTTTCGGTTTCAGCGCCCGCAGCGCTTTTATGTATATTCCCTCAAGTTTTTTTTGGTGGTGAAGTTTGAAGTTATAAGTGGATTCCGATATTCCGATAGTAAGTATGTAGTTTGGGAGTCGAAATTTTAAAAGGAGGGTATGTAAAGCAGAAACAGGCTTCGGATGTTTACAAGAGTTAAGTAACCGAAAGAAAAGTTTTTGAAATGGAAATCGATTCAAATGGAAAGAAGTTCATGTTAGAGCCTAAACACGAATAATTTGTAACATTTAGAACTCAACAAAGCCTGGTACCTCGATGTAGTAGGTAAACTAAAGCTGTAGTTTGAGTTTTGAAGCGAAGTTTAATCACTTTGCACTGCCAGTTGTTTCGGGTCCTAATTTAAGTCTAGTTTGGAACAAACGTGATTTGTATTTTCTGGTGGACAATCAGATTTAACCGAGTTCATGCTGCTTGTTAGAAAGGATTAGCTTCTAGGTTGATCTCGTAAGCTCTCTGACATATAATTCACTATTGAATCAATTCAACAACTTTTTTAAACTCTGAAGGAAAGCTTAGCTCCTTTTGTTTTTTAGGGTTCAGTACCCAAAGGGTAAAAACGGGACCCTTTTACTAAGACTTCACGATCCGTCTGTCTGTGTGTCCGTCTGTCACTAGGCTGAATCTCATGAACCGTAATAGCTAGACAGTTGAAATTGTCACAGATGATGTATTTCTATTGCCGCTATAACAACAAATACTAAAAACAGGATAAAATAAATATGTAAGCGGGGCTCCCATACAAATAACGTGATTTTATCCAAACCAACTTTTTATAATTTTAGTATGCGTAGTTCAGAATAATGGGGCTTATTACATTTTATAGCAAGTGTGCATTTAAAACAAACCTCCTACTAGTCCAGCCCTTAGATTGATCTTTCAATATCTGACAGCCAGTTATTAAAATTTCTAGAGCTTTTAAATTTGGTAACTATTCGATTTATACAATTCATAACAGGTGAAATGTGGGTTTATTTTAGGTACGCGTGTGTCTAAACTTTATAAGCTGAAAGAAAGAATATATATTTATATGTGACCCGCACAGGAGACACTGAAGGAAGCACAGGAGGAAGCTGATTAAAGTTAGCTTTAATAATTGGTTACGATAAAAATAGAGAGCAAATTATAAATAAATTACATGAATTACACAACGAATTTCTTACCAACATTATAATTGTGAAAGTTTGGATGGATATGTGGATGTATGTTTGTAACTCAATCACGCCAGAACAGCTAAACCGATCTGGATGAAATTTGGCACAGAGATAGATTATAATCTGGAATAGGACATAGGCAATTTTTTTAACCAGGTATAATGTTCCTTTGGGATGATAAAACACTTTTCACGCGGGCGAAGCCGCTGGCAGTAACTAGTATATTCATAACTGGTAAAATTTTAGTGTAATTAGGTACACGCTTGCTTAACACTTATAAAGGGAATAAAGTCAACTTAAAATGAATTCAGTTACAATAAAAATAGAGTGCAAATTACCGAAAATTCTACGAATACCGCGTCAATAGATTTTAACGTAAATTTAGACCTTAAAGGCCTTTCATGCGACATTAAACAGTCCAACATTATTCCTCTTAATCCCCGAATGTCCTAAAATTCACGTTCCATGAATTCTACGACGGTTGAACGATTTTATTTTCACATAAATTACGGAACCCTTTCGGCTACCTCTACAGTATCCAGCGATTGGAGAAGTGATCTTATCGGTGTCGTAATGGACTGGATGACCAGAATATTGAATATGTTCGCGAAAGCCTTCGGGCAATTTGAAAAGATAATCTTTTGTTGATGTACCGCTATGTGGAATATTGGGTTACTTGAAATACTTCTTGAGTTTGCAGTTGAAGATTGAAAATATTAATCTTGGGCTGGGCTATCTCTACAGTTCTTCAGTGATAGTTTATGATCGAACATTGAAATAGGTACTCTTGAATTGTCAATCTTCTCTTTAGTTTGTCGTTCAAAATGTAGTTTTGATACTATTGTCACATATATTGTTTTTCTCGAAGGATGAGGCCGATATGTTCAAGTATTTTGTAATCTACTTTCATATATTATATATATATATAATGTTTTAATTATCTATATATATATATATATATATATATAGATAATTAAACCAATATTCTTTTCTCAACATGCTTGGAAATTTGAGCATTATTTGGACAACCTTCTTCGAGATAAATCGTAACTGCTGTACTGGCCGAGCAGCGGCTGGCAAAAGTTGTATGAAAATCCATATCTGTCGTGTCTAGCGGCCAAATAAATGACATAGTTAACTCATATCTGTCGTGATATTTAAAAATGGAACAATCTTTTACTCCGAAACATGGCGACCAAAGAGGTAACTTATCAAAGGTTTTATTTAAATTTCGAACTGGCTTGCAAATAGAACGCTGTTTATTGAAAAAAAAACAAAAGAACACTAATGCGGGAACAATTATTGTTGTTCATCATTGATTTTGACAAAATGAGTTCTAGGTAGGTACTGCTTAGTTTTAATTTTCGCGCATTATTTGAGAAAAGTACTTTTCTCAAACATGCTTGGAAATGTGATCATTATTTTGACAACCTTCTTCGAGATAAATCGAAATTGCTGTACTGGTCAAATACATGCGCGCAGCGGCCGGCAAAAGTTGTATGAAAATCCATATCTGTCGTGTCTAGCGGCCAAATAAATTCCATAGTAAACTCATATCTGTCGTGTAGTTTAAAAATGGAACGATGTTTTACTCCGAAACATGGCAACCAAGGAGGTAACTTATCAAAGGTTTTATTTAAATTTCGAACTGGCTTGCAAATAGAACCCTGTTTATTGAAAAAAAACAAAGGAAAACGCGGGAACAATTATTGTTGTTCGTCATTGATTTTGACAAAATGAGTTCTAGGTACTACTTAGTTTTAATTTCCGCGCATTATTTGAGAAAAGTACTATACAAGCCTTGGCCACAACTAGGCATTGATATTTACACGTTCGTCCATCAATGCCTCTTTTGCTGGCCGCTGCAGTAATGTACTATTGTCTTCTCTTTTCAAAATAAGTTGACCAATTTTTATTTTACTAAGATAACCGGTTTCCGCATTCAAACTGCCAAACATCTTGTACCACCAGAAATTTACCTATCCTTTGCCTCAATCAAAATATTTTATCGATCAATATTTACCAATCCAATGATATAAATAAAAAAATCCAATTACCTAGGAATATTTCAGATGGTCAGGTACACTCATCGAAAAAATGTCATGCCAAAACTGCGGTACAGTTGTTAACCTATTTCATGTGGCACTTCATATTTTTGCAGTACTTCGGTATTCTGGTATTCGGCTGAATGTAAATCGTTGACGCTTAAAAGCGCGTGGCTCTGCTTTAACTAGGGATGGGAAGAATCCGATTTTATATTATATCATCAAATGGTTTCTTTTTCCTATGTATACCAAAAATCTTTAAGTTCAAACAATTGTGGTTTAAAATGATGTAAATGATTTTGAACAGACGGCCAAAACCACAGCCAGCCAGATTCTAGTTGACTCTAATATATCATGAGAATCAAAAATATTGTTTTTGGTAGATGGATACAGATTAGAATGCGAATGTTAAACACAGGAATTGCCCCTCGAGTGTGTTGCCAGATAAGTAATAAAATATTTTTGAAAGCTTATTAGCCAGGTTGTTTAAAATTAATAAATGCAATCAAGTAAATTCTTTTATAAAAATTAGAACCAATATGTATTATTGAAAGCAGCTCATTCTGAAAAAAAAAGTGATTTTGTTTTGGGAGCTAATTATTTTTCTTTTGTTTTCGGCCAGCCCTTGTTCCACAGATCGCATTTTTCACACGGTTAGAGCCAACCTTTTTTCTTGGCCTACTGTACCGTAACATTAATTATGTATTTGCAACTGAAGGGTTCAGTGGTTTGTCTTCTGGGATTGAAAATGTTTAAGCGTGTATGATTTTCTGGTTAAAGAGAAGTTGAAGAGGGATAAAATCTCACTTTTCGTCTTTTAATCATTTCTATTGTTTTTATGAGTTTTAATTCATAAAAGAGCCTATAAAATTTGGGATTAGGATGATGGTTGACCGTTTATGAACCTGATTTTACTGATAGACTAATTGATTTAGCTACTTTTAAAATTTTAGTAGGTAGATTCTGGTTGGCTTCACTAGCCTTTAGAAGATAAACAAGCAAATGAATCTACACCACTTCTTCCAAGAAAAGTATTAATTTTTATGGTAGACTTTTCACTTTACTTTTTAGTATTCGAGTTCCACTGTGCATTTATAATGATAGAAATTAGGGGCACACACAATAGGACATAGATAACCCGGTATTTACAATGTTTTGTTCTTGTTTACCAACTCATTATGGGCACAGCACAGCGACCTACATTGGCTAGTTCTCAAATATAGAGCATATACTGCTAGCAGGGGTGCTCAAACCGTCTCGTTCGCGAAAACTTGTCGGGTCGAAAAATGTTGACGATTGTGCGGATCACTCACACAATGACACCAGCAACCTAATTGTATAAGTTCGAAGAATAGTGCGCGCTATGCTTTCCTTACATTCATTGTTCATCATAATATGTTCAAGAATTTGTTTACACGACAGCGTAAAACACGCAATGAATACGAGTTATCAAAATAAAAGGGCAGGAGCTTCATGCTGTTAAAACAGATACGCATTTACGGTCTTCTTCTTCTTCGTCGTATCGATCATTCCAAATTTAAATAAGTTTTGACCAGTATTCAGCCACGCCAACAGCGTTGTCATTTGCCTCACAAAGGTCTTTTAAGGTGCAGGTGTTGTTGCAAAGAGAGCACGACAAACGGTGAGGCATTGTTTGGCCTGCTCCGCAATCGCACTGTGGGTCGTTGGAGTACCCCCATCTAACTAGGTTGTGCCTGCAGCGACTCACTTGGCTTCGCAGTCGGTTTAGAGATTTCCAGGTGGGCCAAGTAGTCTCTTCATACTGGCCGAAGTAATTATGCGTATTTCATCAACACAAAACTAGTAATTTTGAGTTGTGTATTTGTTTTTCTTTCGAAGTACATCGTTAAAAGCCTTGCTTAATATTTTGAAGTCCACACAAACACCTTTTCATGTGTCGCTGGTACGGTAGTCATTCAAATTTTTTGGACCAAAGTTTTGCCACTTCCACTGCATAGTAGGTGGCAGCCCATATATCACTTTAGTTGCAGGTTTTTTGGGGCACAGAGCGCAGACTCCTCATGCACACCCTGCTGCTTTTTCGTCGAGGTAGCCCCATTTTAGTCAACACTCTTTGACAATTACTAAAAGCACAACTAATAAAAGCATCCAATAATTTTTAGCTATACCTAATTATTTAAAGAGTATTTGTCATACTCTTTCATGGGGTCGAACCCTTTGTCTTGTTGAATTCACTTATGCAATTAGGCTGCAGGTTTCCTTACGATGTTCTTTTCCTTTTTCCTTCACCGTTGCCTGTAATGTCCAAGATAAACTTAGAAAATACATAATTATAAATTTGAAATAGTAACATTGGTTCTTGCCCGGATTTCAACCCACGACCTCAAGCACGAGTGGTGAGGTCTTAGACACTGCGCCAAGGCTGAACACCCCTGCTCTACTAGCACACTCAAAGTCTGTTGAGGGTAGTCTCTCATAGTCAGCGAACCTTTTACATTTTATATAGCAATCATTAAAGCTAACTTGTTGCTTTTATTTCGTGCTGTTAGTGCTCTTTTAAAATATAGGAAGTGCATGTGTGGCAGCTTTGTAGTTAATAGCTGTAAGCGATATTTACTTACAATGTGTAAAGAGGTTATACTCGTTCACTTTACCAATGCGCTGATCAAACGTGGTGATTGATTTTTGTTCGTTTTATGTATGAAATTATAGTCTTGTAATGCAGTAGGACAAGTTTATTTGGGTTATTGGACGATTCACCTGAATTTAACTCGCCCGAATCAGGCGACTCGACCACTATTAAAAATATTCATTTTTATGTCTCGATTCGCCCGAAGTTAATTTTAGAGAACAAAAAATTGAAAAGTACAGTCGTGCTCACCCGTCTCGGAAATAATAATATGAAGAATTAATCGTTAATAGATTAATAAAAGTTAATAGATATTTTACTAAAAAATAGGCAAGCAATTCATTTAATAAGTAATTATCACTTCTTCTTCTTAGCGTGTCGATGGCAAATATAAAAAGTTAAATATTGTGTTTGGCCCAGAATTCAGCCACAGCAACACCATTCGGTGACGCAGTCATTATCACTTAAAACGTGGCGATATGCCAGTTAGATAAAACATTCAATACCCAAACTACCAGGAGGCCAGAATCATGAGGAAGTATTTGCAGGGCTAGAATCATTAGCGGTAGAGAATAACGGACTACTAGGACTTCAGAATCGAAAATTGCCCGGTACTCTTTTTAGCGCTCATGATTCATTGGCGACAAAATACTAAGAGGGAGACAGCAATAATCAACCACTCCAAAATTATTTAGTAGGCGATTCACCCAATTTTTATTTTAGAGAACAAAAAAGAATTTTATTTTTCGGGCGATTTTGCGAGATTCTCGAGTTAAATTCGGGCGAATCGTCCAATAACCCGTTTATTTATTAAAACTGTATGCACAAGTACACAGGCGGACTTAATGCTTTAGGCAGCAAGTTGATAAGTTGTCTTGAAACCGCGGTGGTAATCATTATACTTCATAGAGATATAAGATAGAGTTTAACAAAAATATTGCCGCTTTGGTGACACATTGATATTTGTAAAAAGTTTGTGTTTAATACTAATTGACCTAGCAACATTTGTAAGTGTCATCATCATTACTACAAGCCTTTTATTTTTGCTACTGCTAGGACACAGGCTTTAAGAGAGAATGGTCCCTAATAGGGATGTTTCATGGGTAGAAATCCTACTTCCTACTATCCTACTAATATTATAAATGCGAAAGTTTGTGAGGATGGATGTCTGTATGTTTGTTACTCTTTCACGCATAAACTACTGAACGGATCTGGATGAAATTTGGCACAGAGATAGATTATAGTCAGGAATAGCACATAGGATACTTTTTATCCCGGGAATATGTTCCCTCGGGACAATTTTCTACATTCACGCGGGCGAAGCCGCTGGCAGAAGCTAGTATAATATATAGTCCATCAGTAAGATTATGAAATAATACTGGACTCGTATTTTTTGCTCTAAAAAATAAATAAAAATTGACAAAGATAAAGCGCATCAAAGTTCAGGAGTGGAGGCTTGTGATTGTGACGTCACTTTGTCACAGTATAAAATGTAGCACACCGTGACGTCACACGATATTGATCAACGCACTGTATCGTCGTCACTTTATGTTTACGACGTGTCAAAAAAAAAATACGTGACCAATATTTTTTACTAATCTACCGGACGGGCAATAAACAAATTGTCAGTAAACTAACCTATTGACCACTTGGGCCTAGTGCGGGTTGCTGGATAAGATACACATTAGTAATCCTCTCATAAAAACAACCAGGCATCGAAGTACCATCGGAAAATTAAAATATTACGTAAAGTTACGCAATCTTGATAGCAATGGTGGCCCAATGGTAACGGCCCCGACTTACGTGTTTTTGATTGTGGGTTCGAACCCAGTCCGGCTCTTTACTTCGTGCAAATTAATTCGTCACCACTACTCTAAAAACGGTGGAAAACATTGTGAGGAAACCGGCATGTCCTAGAACCAAAAATTCGAAGACATGTGACATCCACCAATCCGCACTGGGCCTGCGTTGTGGATTAAGGACCATTCCCTCTCTCACAGAGAGAAGGCCTATGTCCCAGCAGTGGTAATATTAAAAGGCTGATGATGATGACGCAATTTTACACTACCGCAAACTTTTTAAAGAACATGAGTACCATTAAAATATTCTGCAGCATGCAAACAACAAACATGACAAAAAAAACGTAGTAGCTTAGCGTAGTACTAGTTCCATGCCAATTTCAAAAATATTTGCTTCGCAGCAAAATGGCGAGTTATTTTAAAAAAAATATCTATCACAGAAAAAAAGTCTAAACATCGCGTGTGTCATCCAACTTTTTTGAGGCATAGGAAACTACGCTTACAGTCAAGTGATCTCCCGCTCGATATTCGTGTCCATACCAAAATAGACTTGAAACCAGGTCATCGAACGTTGACAACTAGCGACCACCGGCGCTTCTAAACCTCAAAGATAAATTTATCAGTAGACAAATTGAATTCCAGTCAATAATGTTTGGTGTTCCGAACTGAAAGGGATTAATGTTGATTTTGTGCGGCACAGTGCTACGTGCATTGTTAAATTGGTTTAGTAATGATCGCCGTCATTGTCACACTGCGGCGAATGAGAATAGGCCGATTCGTATTTTCCCTCCATTTAAGTGGTAACATGATTATTTTAGTCGGGTTTTGTTAACAATATTTCATTCTTATTAGGTACCATTATGGCCCAGTCGCACTACAAATCACTAAATGGATTTAAGGGATTTAAAGCTAAACGTATATAAAACTTTATTCTGTCTCAGCCAACTTCAAACGATTGACAGAAATAGAATGATGGTTTAAATTCATTTAGCGCTAAATGCATTCGGTGATTTGTGATGCAACTAGCGGCCCAGACTAGACAATAAATCTGATTTAGAACATTTTTTTAAATCAGACATCTGTCAAATTAGTATTCCAAAATGGCGGACACAACATTCGGGCACAATGAGATTCCAAATTCGAAAGCGGCAACGGCCTACAGGACGCTCTATTGCACGTGCAAAAAAATCCTTTTTATACGGAAAAGCACGTGTTGAAGTATAAATAAATATGGAACAGTAACCCGGTGGTTACGTGGCACGTAATAATTATCTTGCCGGGACATTCGCGTCTGAAATAAACTCTGGACTTTCTGTGTCACTGGGTTAAAAGTGTTTAGCAAGGTCGGTTGCCAATTTTAGGGATACTTTATTTATTATTGTTTTATTATTTTCTGGTTTTTTGTAAAATGAATTTTGTTGTTAAGCAAGTTCCTATGCATTAAACTGTATAGGTAGTATTTCTGTTTTTCAATTTTCAATGTTTGTATACCTACAAAATATGCATAATAACTAAAAAGCTCGCCTTTGTACATAAATTGTCCTTCTGTATTTGTATATTATGTTTGTTTTGTGTACAATAAAGTATATGAATATGAACAGAATCTATCAAACCAATTTATTCGTCTGTAAAAACTCAAATACAGGCACCCTAAAATAACTCAAGGAAAAAACAAAAAGAATACGCAAAAAGAAAATCCCCGAAAAAAAAACTTATCATTCAAAAAAAGAATCTCGTCGCGATCGCACACATCAATACGGTTTTCCCAACGTTTTGTACGGTACAGTTGAACTGGTGTAATAATTTATTCATGAGCCCACTTTCCACTGAATGAATAGGTCTAAAGCGTGGGTGTGCGCGACCCGTGAGTTACGTTCGTAAATAGAGGAGGGAACCGTAGTTATGTGTTTGCTTGTCTTGTTTTCGTTTAGTAAGGACATGTTTTTGGAAGACGAACTTGCGTGGGGACGCATTTTTTTGGTCGGCAAGAGATTACGTTTCATAATCTTAAAGCTCTTTTTAAAAGCCAAGAATAGATTTATTTTTCTGAGTGAATCAATACTATAAAAAACCGGCTGGACTCGCGCAAGAAGAGTTCCGTACTATGATCGCAAAAAACGGCAAAAAATCACGTTTGTTGTATGGGAGCCCCACTTAAATATTTATTTTATTCTGTTTTTTGTATTTTTTGTAATAGCGGTAATAGAAATACATCATCTTTGAAAATTTCAACTGTCTAGCTATCACGGTTCATGAGATACAGCCTGGTGACAGACAGACAGACGGACCGCGGAGTCTTAGTATTAGGGTCCCGTTTTTACCCTTTGGGTACGGAACCTTGAAAAGTTAATAAATTAAATTTATAATTGATACTAAATAAGTTGAATCATCATCCATTCTAATCATCTTCTGCTGAAAACAGGCCTCCCCATTATTTTGCCATACATCCTGGTTTCGTGTGCATTCCGAGACGTTGAAGATATCTTCAACCCAACGCGCTTTTGGACCACCCCGGTTACCCCCGGGACCTTCTAAACCTTTCCCTCTAACAAACAGGAACGAATGCTTTCAAATATTTGATAAACCTTCCAACACTTTATCAATACCCACTCCAAGTTGAAATATATTCGCACATCATGGTTGTCACCGATCACTACATATTTGATTCACTCCGATATTTTCGAAGCGGCACAAATCGATCAGAGCCAACTCTTTGATATTTACCCTTTATCTTTGAATAAACGTCTTAAAATTATATTCATACACTGGAAGTAACGAAAATAACTGGAACGGAAGGCTTGTTTCAATATTTTGTGTCTTTCACTTTTGGTAAAAATACTTGACTATTAAAATTATTTTGCGGTTGATTCTATGCGAAAATAGTTTGGCGTGGGTTTGGGACTGAGTCAGTAGGTGACCTTTTGTAGTGGGATCTAATGCGTGGGCGTACCGCGATCTGTGTTGACTTAATGGACCAAAGATTTGTCTGATTTTTGTCAACAGGAGCCTCTAAAAGTCTGATATTTTCGTTCCTGTAAAATCGACCTTAAACATGACCTATATGCCCACCTATATGATGTGGCCAAAAGGGACATTCTTTCAGATTAAATCTTTGTCCAAAGATAGACAGATTGATGTACACTCTCTCAATTAGGAGCTTAAGAGTTTCGAGTCGAGTTTAGAGGGTGTGATAATAGATTGGTGTTATCAAAGTTTAAAATGGTTACAGTTGTACATGTCATAACAAAAATAATTGGACAATTGTTTTCATATGTCATAATACCTAAAAAATTAAGATTAATGCTGTTGTCAGTGTATTGGTGCTCAACGCTCATCTCATTATGTCTAACCAGTAACCGGGTCAACAATTTGGCGCGGGTCAGTTTCCACTGACAATTTGTTAGGGGCTGTCTGTTATGATTACGGACGATGAATATTTACGGGTTAAATTGCATTATGTTTGTTGAGTTCTATTTTTAAATATTTGAGAGTTGTATAACCCTTTGAGTGTCTATAACAATTTCTATTGTGTCTGCTAATTGACACTTGAATCATTAATTTTAATTTTGATAATAGAACGAAAGGTCCTGTCGGTCTAGAAAAGAGAAACACGACCTATCAAATTAACAGATTGGGTTTTCTCGTCACATTTTTTTTTGTTTATTTTTTCAGTCACTTTAAAAGTCAAAATGTTCGATAGTTCATTACTTGGGTTAACACATAGAGTACCTACTTTTTATATGTGTACTTATATAATTTTCACTAGGGATAATAAAAAGAAATTCACACGCGTGAAGGCGTGGACCTAAGCTAGTATACGGATAAAAGCAACAATAATCGTGAATATCTAAGAAGTCCGATGTATGTACAATCATGTACAACCTGCACATCATATCTTATGGGAGTGTATTCTTTGGCAGAATGAACGCAATATTATGTTGAATAATGTACAGGCTGCATCAGGAGTTGTTTACTATACGGAACTTGTGGAAAACTGGAACAAATTGCCGTTCATATCGTTTTTGCCATACCTATTATTGGAATCAAGTATAACAGCTCACAAAGTTAGGACCCATTAATATTAATGCTAATAACACCTGGATTATGTCAATTGTAAACGACCCCTTGTGCCTATTGGCCTTGTTTGTTCTGTCTCCTGCTTGGTATGGAGGGAAGTAGAAATTTGTATTTTTTTCAACTCCTCCGTTATTATTTTCTGATTAATTTCGTTGCGGGATACAAGACAGTTTAATTCATTCTCCAGGACTTCGTCAAACTTCATTGTCTCGGCGCTTTTCTGGTGGTGCCACTGTTGATTCTGGCTTTCAGGAATTGCAGTGGTTTGGAAATAGTGCGGTGGGATAGTCCCAAAAAAATCCGATGACGTTTCTCATTTTATTTGCTGCAATATCTTTATATGAACGTCCACGAAAATTCAAATTCGTAATCCTAATTAGTTACTATGTTACCCATACAGCGTGCTGGTGCCTACACTTTTGTATGGCAGTGAAGGTTGTGTGTGGCAAAAAAGACATGAAAGTAGGATTAATGCAGTAGAAATGCGTTCCTTGCGAAGTATGTGTGGTGTAACTTTAAATGATAGATTGAGGAATGAGGTAATAAGACAACGTTGTGGTTTAAAAGAAGATGTAGTGACTAAAATTGGAAAAAAGTTTGTTAAGATGGTTTGGCCATGTTGAGAGGATGAATGAAAGGCGACTAACGAAAGGTATTTACAAGGCAGACGTGAATGGAAACGCCGGGAGGGGACGCCCTAGAAAGACATACATAGACCTTATAGGTGATGTTCTTCAGAAAGGCCAGGTGCGCAGTACTCATAAACGGCGTGTGTGTATGACTAGCTAGATGCATGAATGTGAGTGAAGCAAAAGAAGTATGTAAGGATCGTAGCAGGTGGCGTTCTGTAGTTTCTGCCTACCCCCATGGGAAAAAGGCGTGAGTTTATGTATGTATGTATGTTACCCATACATTATAACAACGAGAATCATTCGTAAGCATCAATTTTAACTGATATAACGTTTTTTTTTGCTGTCAAATTCGAGTCCTTAGATTATCACGACTTTATTATTTATTTATTTATTTATTAATTAATTAATTTATTTATTTATTTATTTTATTAAAAATACAGAGTAGACTTATAAGCTACGCACACTCCCGCAAAACTGCACATACAGTTTGACTGCGGTTGCGGACTGTTTTAGTATTTCGCTTACAAATAAATTACTCTGAAGCAAACAATATCTCTAATTTTCAGGATAATTTATCAAAGTAATGGATCAATGATTGACATCAGAATAATTGCCATCACTTAAACTTTAAATAAATAAACAGAAATACATCTCCAATTATTTCAGCATCTCGTTCGTCCGTTATTGAAATAATATTGATAAACCAATTATCGTGTTACTAAATTATTCATCTGGTAACACAGGCTGACTACCTGAGGGCCGTTGGGAAATCAAATTATCTTTCTCAAATGAACATAACGTAGCTTTTATCATTGACAGATTATGTACAGAGTCTGATTAAACATTTAGATCGGGTATTAGAACCGTAAATAATATCTGTGTAATTTGTAGGGCCTGCCTTTAGTTATTTGTATGAAGATAAATGTTTGATCCATTATTATATTATTTTAATCCATCTTTGAGATTAACCACAATCAAATTATGTATAATTTTTAAAATGAATGTACAACAAGTAAAATTTAAAATACACTTTTAGGGTTCCGTACCCAAAGGGTAATAACGGGACCCTATTACTAAGACTCCGCGGTCCGTCTGTCTGTCTATTACCAGGCTGTATCTCATGAACCGTGATAGCTAGACAGTTGAAATTTTCTCAAATGATATATTTCTGTAGCCGCTATAACATCTGCTCTCAAAACGGTGAAGGAAAACATCGTGAGGAAACCGGCATGTCCTAGAACCAAAATTTTTAAGACATGTGACATCCACCAACCCGCACTGGGCCCGCGTGGTGGATTACGGCCCATTCCCTCTCACAAAGAGGAGGCCTGTGTCCCAGCAGTGGGAACATTAATAGGCTGATGATGTGATGTGTGATGTGCTATAACATCAAATATTAAAAACAGAATAAAATAAAGATTTTTCACTGTTTTTTGCGATAATGGTACGGAACCCATTGTGCGCTAGTCCGACTCGCACTTGGCCGGTTTTTATATCATGCTCTTTAAACTACATTTTTTATCCTGTAGTAGAAACGCTTCGATCGACAATCTATTGAACACGTAATTATGACACGATATCTTGCGAAAACACCCCGATTCAAACAGTAAGACACCCATCACTTTAAAACAGCTGAACCGAATTTCATCATACATAGCTAAGAACACTTTCGATCGCCTTTCAAACAAACAAAAAATAATCAAATTCGGTTCATCCGTTTAGGAGCTATGATGCCAAAAATAGATACACAAACACACACTCTTTTTCCGTCGGGGGTTAAATACGAATCTATGGCACTTAGTGATAGCGTAATCTATGATTGAAAGATTTTTCAAAATCAGCTGGACTTTGAAAGATTACCTCCTACTAACAAACAATTGTATACCTTAATTTTAATAAAGATAATTATTTTATTGCTTTTAACCAAAGCCATCCATCAGCTTCCATCAGCTTAATATCTCCAGTTTCAGCAGAAAATAATACCTACCCAAAAACTCAACATTTCGTCTACAAAATTTGCCTTATCGACTCACAATTAACATTTTAAAGAGACCAAGAGTTGACTTGAGCAAGTTAACAAGCCAACAGTTTCGGAAGACTGTGAATTATTAAAACTTCATTAGGAGTTGGGTGGCAACGTAATTCTGCAGTATAAGTTTGGGCAGTCGCTGTTATATCTCGATGAGCTCGACCCTTTTAGGATTCGCTCACACCGAGAGGCCCGAAACACTGAACATTTCCGATGACATTGTAAAATGAACTTTAATATTTGCAGCATAAAGTTGTTTGAACATCGACTTGGACATCAAAAGATGCCTCGTGCTTCTGAAAGTGCGGTGCGTTGTGCTCTATCGAACTGAAAATAAAGTTTATTATTCAATGACATAGCACACACGGTTCGGTCGGTGCACAGTCTTACATCGAGTGCCAATGCTGGTTCTTGTTAGTTTGGAGTTGTTCAGTTTTAATATTCTGAATTTATGTTCAACTTAGGATAATGCGATGCAGTTGGAGTGCCTGGAAATGGATGTGAAAATATTGCATGGCGGATGAAAGAGGGGGACGGGGGGGGGTAGTTTTGGCTAAAAGTCTAAAGAGGAAAGATCAAGAAAAGTTTTCTAGTGAACAAGTGTTGTTATAGCAGCTGTAGTTATATATTACAAAATGGGGCTATCACGACACTGTAAAAGAAGCTTTAGGGTAAGCTTTTGAGCCAACCCTTTCCAGGTCACAATGGGTTTCTGTGGTCCAAATAATAATCATATAATAACTTCAGCTGCCATATCTAAAAAAAAATCAAGTCATATAAAAACTTCAGGGGCCATATCTAACAAAAAATCAAGTCATTTAACAACTTCAGGTGCCATATCTAACAAAAATCAAGTCATATAACAACTTCAGGTGCCATATCTAACAAAAAATCAAGTCGTATAACAACTTCAGGTGCCATATTTAACAAAAAATCAAGTCATATAACAACTTTAGGTGCCATATCTAACAAAAAATCAAGTCGTATAACAACTTCAGGTGCCATATCTAACAAAAAATCAAGTCATATAACAACTTCAGGTGCCATATCTAACAAAAAATCAAGTCATGTAACAATTTTTTACAAGAAGCGATTGCCAATCTGACATCCACAACTCAGTAACTGGGTAACACGGTACTCCTTGGCTAGAATGGTTTCTGATTTTCTGGTGATGGTTTCATCTCTGTCACTTCATTAACTGAAACCATCGGCTTAACGTATAATTCCCGGCACGTAAGTTGGCAAGAGTCGTTAGATGCGCAGAAGTCGTTTTTTATGTATAGGTGGTAGTGAAGCGGGGCGCGGGGAACGTTTAGGACCGTTCCGAGCGCGCGATTGGTTGGTTAGTTGACACAAGGATCGATTGATCAATCGTGTCGCGACCACGTTCCGTTAGCTCTATATGGTGGTTGGTCAGTTCGCGGAATATGCGCGAACCCCCACTACGCCAAAACCTTGCCAACTTAATTGCCGGGCACTATACTATATCTAACTATGGTACCTTTACAAACGGCAGAAGCAATTAATGTTTTTCTATCTACCGTTATCTCACCAGACCTGCACAAACCAAAACACACACCATCCAGTTGCAGACGATAGGACATAAAACAATAACTTAATCGAATTACAACCCTCCCGGGAGCAGTGCGATGAAAAACAACAGAAGGGGGAGTTGAAACAAGTTGGACAAGAGTTCAAGGGAGGCGCGGCAGGAATGGGATTAATAATAAACTGAGGAATTACTAGAATTATGTTATTGGTTCGTGTAACTGTGAAGTGGGTAGTATCGGTGGATTAGGGCTGGTTATTGTTAGAATTAGGGCTGTAATAATTAACGATCATTATGCATTAAACCGCCTCTGTATGTTTGTGAGTGTAATATACTAAATATATTTTTTTGCATTATGAAATATTTTTTAACGATAGTTATGTTATGATCAATCTTAGAGAACTGACTCTGGTATTATTGTTGCAAGCTTTCATAATGTGATCAACTTTGATGTTTTTAGAAAAGTTCTTTGTTCGAGGATCTATGACACAAAAAATTGTTCTTATATCATTCGACTGGACAATACAGTGTTAGTAAGCACTGGCACTAAATCAAGTGAATAAGTAATCAAATAGTTCAACCAATAACAGTAAAACACGGTTGCTACAACCCATGAAAAATGACACAAAAGCGAACCACGTATACAGAATCTAAGCAACTTTTAAGGACCAGTTTTTTATGCGTAGTACTAACTCAGCCAATGATTAAATATGCTAACCAATGGTTTCAAATACCAGTAAAACGCGTTTATTTATAAATTGTTGGTCAATTGGTCAAATAAGTTGTTGAGTTAGTTTTTTTAACATTTATTAGAATAATAGCAAAATGGGACTAAAGAACACAACATTAAAAAGTCATACGCTATTTTACCATTTTAGGGAAAAATATCAACATCCTGAAAATATTATGAAAAGCATCCGTTAAAATGTCAACCAGAACAGAGTTAATGAAGCTCCAAAAAATGTCGTGAGTGATTCAGGAAAATGCTTCAAGATTTTCTCGTTTAAAAGCCTCAAGCCAAAGAAAATATAATCGAGAGAAAATATCTCAAAAGACCTTTTGTGGTCTCGACAGAGCAAAGTCGAGTAACAATCGTCTTAAAGCGATCTTCAAGTTAATGCTTCTTTGAAACTTACTCCAAATTATGACAATAGTGTCAACAACATAGAAGTACAATTAAGTATTTAAAACGGGATATTAAAGTTCCGAGTATTTGTATCGTGGAGGGATCAAAAAGGATTATTTTTGGGAAACAAACTAATACTCTACTCGACTGAAGGTTGGATCTTTAGTGACGTAGTATCTTCTCTTTGAAATTTTGTAACGAAATGGGATGCGTGCTCGGTTTTTGAAGGGAAAAAAAACACAGCATTATTTTCTTCTTGTTTACCTCTTGTTAGTTCGCTTCTTAAGCAGTCGGGCTTTTAGATTTTTTGAATTTACTTTTTTTATTTATAACTTTTTAGTTGACTTTTTTTTTCGAATTAGGGTACATTTAAACATATAGTGTATTATTTTAAAACCGCACACGATGGTTTTGGAAGAAAAAATAAATGGGGCCCTCACAATATGGCGCCCAAAAGCTGCCATTTGTTTTTTCCATTTTTAATTTAGCCTGTGACAAAGTTTAAGACAAATCGATTGACGTCATCAAAATCGGCCAACGCGTTTGGCCTCTAGAACGCCACATAGGAACAAACATACATAGACTGATAAACACATTACCCTCCTTTGGCAGTCGGGTAAAAATTCAACCGACACTGCCTCGTTGGTTCCATGGTCGCTAGCGCTACTGCTGAGTTTGAGGTCCTGAATTCGATTCCTGGGTCGGGAAAAGTGTTATTGGGTTTTTCTATCTGCACTGTCTTCGCACCGCAGCATTTTGACGTCTTAACGTTGGCTATGATTGGATCATACTAATTTTAAATAAGACCACGGCCGTATTTGTGCTCTTATTTTTTGGCTCGTATTTGAAGCGCTCACCGGGTATCTACTCAGTGCATTATCGATGTCCTACCCAAATGTCCTTTATTTGGTATTGTTCGTCGAATCGTTGCGCTTCTTAAATTCTGAGTTGGGCTGCACGGTTACTAACAAATGCGTGCCATGATTTATTAAGAGAAAATGTAAAAATTAGTAAAGGAGCAATTAAGACAAAATTAAAAAAACATTATACAGGATAGCAAACAGAACTAAATATGTATATAAGATTAAACCATAACAGTATATAATATATAAGTAGTTGATTTGTAAGTACGGTGGTGCATGGTGATGTAAAAGAGCGCCTCTCGCCATCAAACGTAAAAGTTTGGCGAGTTTAGGATTAAGTAACACAGCATTAAAATTACATTAAATAAAAAAATAAAAATAAAAAAAACTGAACAGGATCACTCAATCTGTTTGGTTCTTTCCTCATAAGACCATTTCAGACACCAATCCTCTTTAATCATTAACCATATTGGGTTGGAAGCACTTTGAAAGTCCTCTTTTCTCCTCTTAAATATTAGTAGTCCTCTTTGACTGAAAAATAAACGTAACATAGTCGAGCAAAGGCTAGACAGAAAATGATACCCACTATTTAAGTACTTATGTGTACTTTTGTCTATAACTCGTTTACCATAATGACACTCAATAATTCTCTGACAGATCTGTACGACAACAAATTGATTTAAGTCTAGACATGTACCCCCACTCTCGACTCAAATCAATTTGTTCAAGAATTTGGGCCTGAATTTCTAAAAATAGAATGTAATTTGTTACAATATGGTCGACACGTACACATGCCGATCCCCAAAGGATTGATATAATAATATCGTGGCAATAATTCATTTTATGAAAAAAATAAACCCACAGTCTGTGAATGCTAGCATTAGGTCCCTTGCGATAGGCCAGCCTATCAATATTTTTATTGGGTGCTAATTAAACAGGCTTCTTTTTAATATCATTATTCGCCCCCAAAAATGTATGTTGCCTTCTAAATTACTATACTCCATTTACTATAGCATTAGACAGAAGTTAAAAAAGGCTCTTTTAGGTGCACATTTTGTAATAAAAATACAACAAACACTATTACAGTCAAGATTGATGTGGAGTTAAATATAATCAATTTAAATAATATTTGTCACACTTAATTGCATCTATTTAACCTATCTACCTTCTGAAATTACAAGGCCTTAATTTAATATTATTTAGTTTTTACATAAAATAATGTCGTGTCAATGTTTAAAATCTAAAAGAAGCAGGGGCGGACAGTACCGGAAACGTTTTTCATGTTACTATAACTCAACCAAATCTAAAATGTTACCTGTTCCGTTCATAAGTTGCGGCTGCACGTGTTTTTTTTATTTTGTCGGTTTATGATGTCATCTATCCGTCAAATTGCGTAAATAATCTGCAGTTGTCAATTGTCATACTGTCATTCGCTTGTGGATACTTGTGAATGCTACGCCTTTTCTCGTTGTTATTGCTGAATTTTCGTGGTTTAGTTGTTATTTGTTACTGTTTTTCTGTTGTTATTGTTTTGTTATCGTTATTAGTGTTAGTTTTGTGTTGTTCGTACAAAGCGGTACGTTTTGTTGAACTATGGACAGGGACGATTTCGGTGCAAGCCCGAGTGGATTGCAAGCGCAACATGTATGCTCTGTAACTGCTGGTAACGCTGATCAGTGTCAACAGCGTAAAATACGTGGCCCCAACGTTGATCACGACGTTAAAATATTGTCTCCCAAGAAAAAGAGAACAAAGCAAACACCGCTTCGTGCTGCAGAAAAAAAACAGTCATAAATATTTATAAAGATGTTAAGGGATCCAGGCCCGAAGGTACTCCTGCTTATAGGACGCAGTTAATTAACAAAACTGCAGAAATTGCAGGTAAGGATCATAAAATTATTATTATAAATAAATGTATTTGAAAGTAACATGCTTTGTGAGGTAATAACATACATTATTAATCTTAATTTATAGGCATATATCGTGCAACAGTCTATAATGTACTGAAAGAGTACAATACAGAAGGTCGCCTGCAATCACCCCCTCCTCGCCAACGGAAATACTAAAAATCTGACGATTATGATGATATAACGTTAAATGGAATACTAATATATAAGAAAAAATCATTATTTTTCTTTGATAATGAGTTACCAACGTTGGACAAGATTCTGAAAGCCGTTAATAGCGATAAGTCTCTACCTGATTTTAAAAGAAGCACTTTATACAAATTAATCAAGAACAAATTGGAAGACGGCTTATCATTGGCCATATTGGTAAAACTTGATTTAAATGTATTTCTTTTGATAATTTAAATCAAGAATTGATCAACAAGTGATCATTAATAAAATGATCACTCCGTTCTCCGTCACTGAAAACTGGTTAAGTCTTAATGCCTCCCCTCTGAGAAAGATGTATAAGGTTGTAGATTAACCTGTTCAATGACAATAATGATGCAGTTAATTTCGAGGTTCAAATCTATTTCCAGTGATCAAGTTATCTATGCCACATGTACACAATTATTGATTTGCTTTTATTTCATTTCACATGATCAACGGATGGGTTTTTGATGGATGGTGAATTAATATTTGAAGCCAAAAAGGGTGATGGAGACTACCATTCTGAAATGGATGCACACAAATTTGAAAAGTGGTTCAAATTAATATTATCAAAAGTCGAGAGTGGTGCAGTTATTGTTATGGATAGTGCGCCATATCATTCGAGGAAATTGGAGAAGCTGCCTACTTCATCCACGCGAAAGGCAGATATTTAGGAGTGGCTAAAAAACAAAAATATTCCTTTTGAGGAAAAAGATCTTAGGGCCACTTTATTATCATAGTTAAAAATTATGACTTTTGTTACCACCCATGTCAAATAAATATTATAATTTGTGATGAGTGATGGTAGCAGTGACTAAATTGTTAAGTGGTGTTTTGTATCGTATTTATTTGGTTTATTGAAAACATAATAAGAGATAAAGTTAAAGTTAAGTTAAGTTTAAGTTGTGATAAAGTTGTTTTTAATAAACTGATTGTTACAATTTTTTTTTCATTTCATGTACCTATCTAAGCATCGTGAAGAGTAGATAGATAGAATACGCTTTATTGTATGCCATACATTGTTACTTACCAAAAAATAACATACATTATTTATTAAAATTGTTTGAACTTGACTTGAAAATAAAAGGTTTCGTACTCCTGCTTCTGCGAGCCTCTTTTGTCTAATGTTATAATAAATGGAGTATAAGTCAGCCACAATTAACGAGCATCTAAATAATACTATGTTAGCCACTAGTTATCTTCTATGTAAACCACTCTAAATACAACTCAGCATGATGGTTATTTTTTAGCATCAAAATTTTTAACATGCATAGAATGCATGCAGCAAATACAGTAAATTTCTAAAATACTATTAAATGACATCAAAAAATATATTTATTTAGCTTCTAATTTTTTAACTCAGTACGTTTAAAATGTAACTCATCCCATATTAATTGACCGTAAAAAAATTGCAAAAACATTTCATCAAATAGTATATTGGCCACTAATATTACCAGAAGCTATTGAGGAGAGACAAAATAAAAGACTATATTTTTTGGTTTTAATATAGAATAGGTGCAAGTTGGATTAGTATTTATGCGACAGAGTCGACGGAGCCCCGCTGCGCGGGGCTCCTATTTCTGTATGCAGGGTTTAAAGTAACCTAACACGAAGGAGATGACGGGAGCTGAGTTCGCTCGCTTTGCTCGCTCACTTCAGCTCCCGTCATCTCCTTCGAACCTAACCTGTCCGTGTCGGGGTGCCCTAAGCTCCCGAGCTCGCTACGCTCGCTCTTGGACTTATTCATTGACCGTCATTTATTATTTTAAATATAATATATTATTTAAAATTCCTCGTCAGAACAGTACAGTGGTACTTCATTTTCACTTTTAAACGTCATAACTAATTATTACTCATCGAAAACTTTAATTTAATTACAGCGAAAACAATTGCAATACGAACGCACGAACGACAATAAACAATTACATGTGATCAACTCAACTCGTCGTCACATGAATCGAATGGCGCTCTCTGATTGGTGCAAATGGCCGGTCGCTGTCGTCTCGCGTACTCGCGCCAAATCATGCAGTGGCTATTTTCACGATAAAAGAATATGATGTATTGTTTTACATGCTAAGTTATAATAAATTATGCTTTCTTTCTTTCTTCGATAGAAGCTTGAATTATATTTTTTTGAGGATATTGCGTTGAAGCTGTAAAACGTAAAATGGTGACAAGATATAAAATCCGTGGCCGAGTTAGTAAATTACGTGGCAATGTATAATAAAAAGGACAAGTCACAATAATTGATGATCTTTACTTGACGCTTTCTGTAGAATATTTAGTTGGCGTTGCAAAAAAGACGAATTAGTTTATTAGAGGCTATGTCATTTTCCCGTTGCTTAGTTATAAAATTAGAAGTTTAATCACGTGTCCAATAAATAATTTTGTGGCTAGACTTATAATTTCCCATTTTTATTTGTCTGACAGGCTTCAATTTAAAAATACGGGGTGTGGCTGAAACCGACGTGAAAAAAATACCATGGTTTCAGTACTTGATTCCGGACCCCTGGTGTAGAAAATTTCAAATTCTCATTAAATCCCTATTTTCACAAAAACAGCAATGTAAATAATGTTCAATAGCGCTACTTATCAGCTGATTTCTTTAAATTCACGAATGACCTCTAGTCAACGCCACCGGCTAGGTGGCGCGCCGCGCCTTTTTTTTTTTGTAATAATTAAAAATCTAACCGATTTAAATACGAATAATGATTTTGAAATGATTACAGTAAAAAAACCGGCCAAGTGCGAGTCGGACTCGCGCACGGAGGGTTCCGTACCATTATAACAGAAAACGACAAAAAATCACGTTTTTTGTATGGAGGGTATTTTTTTTGTATATTTAAGTGGGGCTTACTTAAATATATATTTTATTCTGTTTTTATTATTTGTTGTTATAGCGGCAATAGAAATACATCACCTGTGAAAATTTCAACTGTCTAGCTATCACGGTTCATGAGATACAGCCTGGTGAGCCATGACAGACAGACAGACAGACCTACCGTGAAGTCTCAGTAATAAGGTCCCGTTTTTACCCTTTGGGTACGGAACCCCAAAAAGGGTTTGAAAATAGGCCTAAGAGTGAAAATTCTCGATGCTTTCAGAACTACTCTATTGGGATCTATAAACCCCTTACCAACATACAAACACGGAAGCACATTCCATTCATAAACCCCAGTTTCAGTCGGTGAACTAGTAAGCACTTTCATTGAATTCAATAAAACACCTATATTTTACGACCCCTGAAATATATTCGAATCACGCGAGTTAATTCCTTTGGAACTGTTAACGTTCACTGAAAAGGACTGTAAAATAGCGAGGTGATTACGTGTTATCGATATCGAAATGCTTGGGCCGCGATTTAATTGGAAACTTATACGGGGTGACTTTTAATTCATTGAAAATCTTTCTTCTTAAAACTTTGCGTTGCATGTTTTAAGAAGTAAGTACATAACCAGATATGTATTTCTATCTGAGATTGTATTTTGTTGGTGCAGCATTTTGCTCCATCTTTATGTAATGTTTTTTTTTATCGTTGGCCTACACTAGAAATTTCTCTTGTATCGTGGGGCATACATTCCTAGTGTGGTATATATATTCACAAATAATTAAATTCGAATGCACAAACAGCCAGACAGCAACAACTATCTGTATCACATAAAAATATTTGTTCCGTGCGAGCATTGAATCCGCGACACGCAGCAATTGTTACTTGGATGTTGGGGATCACACATACATCATATGGGAGACCTAATCACCAATTAAAAAAAATCCTACTAGTGACATACCTGATTGCTAGTCTGTCATAGTATTACACTAGCTGTTCCCCGCGATTTCACTCCAGTGGACGACCCAACAGGACCCGTTTTCGGGATTTAAAAATAGCCTATGTCACTCAGGAATAATGTAGCTTTCTACTGGTGAAAGAATTTTTAAATCGGTCCAGTAGTTTCGGAGCCTATTCAGTACAAACAAACAACAAAATCTTTCCTCTTTATAATACTAAGTATAGACTAGCTTCGGCCCGCGGCTTCAACGCGTAAAAAGTGTTTTGTCATCCCAAGGGAATACAAATCTAACCTATGTCCTTCCCAGGGTCTCAAATCATCTCCATGCCAAATTTCATCTAAATCGATTCAGTAGATCCAGAGATTTCCCCCTAAAAACTTTACCTCTTTTTAAATATTAAGTGTAGATTACACTCGATCGGCTTACAATTACTACGTTAACCCAATTTACAACGAATAGTTCCTACCTACATCTTACAACCAATAAACTTAGTCGTTTGTTCGCGGCGCTCAATAAAAAGTTACGCAGTTCGATTCGATATAACATCCATTGAATTTTATGTCCTGTTAAACGGATTAGGATTAAATTTTGTTACATTTAGTAATAGTTGAAGTCACTTCTGGCCGGTCGTTTGTCAACATGTTTTATAAATAAAAATAATTAAATCAACTAAACCCTAAATAGGTACTTTTGAATTGTCAAACAAAATAATTATGAATTGCACATTCGCAAGTGTCAGTAGATTCCTATGGGGAAGAATGTGCAAGAAACACCACGGAAACTCTTTTCCATCAGTTTCAATTACAATTATTTGATAACAATATTCTTGTTGGAAAAATGCATATCTGTGAACTATTTAAAAAGATGTGCACGTAAAAGCGTCTAAAGTAAAACAAACATTCAAAAATAAAATAAGTACGTAATTAAAATCAGGCCGAAGCAGTTAAGTTACGATCAATCCCAACTGAAGGCGCCCGTTTTTATTTTTAAACGGGAATTTGTCGATAATTTCTTTAGTAACTTATCTATTCACAACCATTAGGGCTTATATTTGAAGTCCTTTGAAAGGAAACTTCCTCCGATACAGTCGCCATACCGATGGAAAAAAAAACTCAATAAATGACAAGCTTTAACTGTCAATTTGTTTAGTCGAGCGAAGGAAATGTCTTAAGGCGCAGATACCCCTCAGTAGCTGATTTTAAAATGAGAATCACGTCTAAACGGCTAGTCGTAATTTTTCGGAAAAAATATATGTTATATTAGACCATTTTTTTAATAATTTCATCCAAGAAAATTTTGAGTTTTATTCGTAAAACTTAGTGTAATTAATTTGTAAAGTTATGTCTAACACGGACAAAAAAACGACAATCGTACCAAAACTGCCGGGCGTATTTTAATGAAATTGACACCACCTCAAAGACAATTTAACTATCTACATTTTGATCTGCAGCTTTTTTTTGTAAATCGTAGGAAAGTACAAAAAAAACTGAATTTGGGGCGCGCGGGTGTGAAATGAGTGCGTGTTTTGTTCTTTTAAGGTCGTCTTAAAATATCGGGGTAATTGCGTACGGTTCATTTATTTTACGAATATAAGTAAGTGAAATTCTAATGACACTTTTAGATAAACTTGCTAAAAACCATTCGAACAGTCTTCCATTAACCCTTACACTGCTAACACAATACAGCACCAACCTAACCACTCTTATTTTAAACGTGGAACGCATAACGAATAGCCTGCTCGAAATAAAGGGCCGTATGCTGACGTCATGTTACGTCAGCACATACTCTTTTGAAATATTGGCAAAATATTGGTAAAAAGAGGCTGACACCCTTCACAGACATGGTCCCAACGTCCCACTGTCCCACGGGCTAGCGAATATTTATGATCGCTCAATATGATAACTGAGAGGTTGAAATTTTTGCCCAATTCGGAATATTTCGTGTACGGACAGCATTTTAGGGTTGGCTTATTGTTTTTGTTAGGGCTTGTTAGGCTGCCGGAATTTTGGGGTCAATTAGACCGGCGAGTCGGATTGTTGAACTGGTAATATCTAGACAATTTCGCCTTTATCGAGGCAATTTATACAGATTTTTGTAGATAACACAAACAGAATCTTGTTATCTCGTATTTCTTGAAAGCTTCTTACCCCGATTTCTGAATTAAGTATTTGAACTTGAATAGTTGTCAAATTATAAGCATAAAAACCTGCCAGAATTTGGCATTCAAGCAAAATTTGACACGTTTATAACTCTAAATACTTAATCGTAACCAGCCCTTAAAATGCTACGAAACTACTATTTTTTCTTGTATGCTATTGGAAGTTATTTTAATTCACATAAACCTTCATTGGCACTTATGAAACTTAACAAGCTAGGTGCACAGTTTTAATTGATCGTTTTTATTTATTATTATTTATTTTATACTTTATTGTACACCACTAAATCAAACGGGACAAACATTTACAAAAACAACGGTTTTATCGCACTAGGCAATCTCTTCTCTTCATTTTTGTGAAGCCAATGAAATTATGGAGTTTTTGCCTCCACGAAAACGTAGTAACTGTTTTAAAAAATATTGTGTAATACAGTGTTTTCATATTTCCAAAGTCCATATTACATAAAGCACGTTCATTGCTCGAAACATGTTCCAATTAAAAAACGTAAATAAACAAAGCAGGCCATAAAAATAGCCGCACACAATAAAATTTAACTACACTACTAGTCATAATAGTTTGCACAGTTTACAAAAGCTACAGTGTACTATGTATATTCGTCACGAATTTTCCCGTATTTTTTCAAAGCCAGCCCATCGGTGTATCGTTTTTATTACAATTATTTTGTGCCAGTTTGCTTTAAATAAATACGGTTTTTGATGAAGCTTTCAGTTTGTGGTTTTAGCGAGAGAAGTATGTGAAAATATCGAATATGGAGGTTTATTTATTAGGGTGGGTTGTGCCGGTTTTATGTGATGATAAGTGAGGTCGTACGTTTGTTTTAGTTCGAACAGTGTAAAAACACATTCAGTTGAAATTATAAAAAACGTACCTACCTACTTGTAATCTGTGATTTTCAATATTGCTTGCTCTTTAAATTTTGTACCTACATAGTTAATTTTTGTTTTTTTTTAAGTGGCAACTTCAGTAGCCGCGTTGAGCTGATTTTGGCAGGGGCAAAACTTATGGGTTCGCGTCACTATCAGGCAGATGTGAAGTTTTAAGTTTTCATTTCCGACGGCAGTCCCCATGACTGCACATTTTTTACCCGACTGCTAGGAAAGCACGTTTTTTCGCGCGTATCTTGTATGTATGTATGTAATATTCTTTATTACCTCATATCTTTCAAACCACTGGACGGATTTATATAATTAAGATATCGTTATATACGTCTTGACCACTCAAGTGTTCTTAGATAAGAGAAATAAAAAAAAAACAATTATAGCGGCTTTTGGGCTCTATATAGTGCGGGCCTCAATTTTTTTCTTTTCTTCGAAGCCCATCGAGTGGGGTACCAAAATTAGGGGTTTTAATAGGTGATTTGAACATATAAGTGGTTCGTATAAAAATATAAGCTGAAAAGTTGTAAATAAAAAAGTTAATTTAAAAACAACAGTTAGTCGTTTTGTTTATTTAGTATGTACATATGTAAGAAGCTGTTATTTAAAAATAAACCGGCCAAGTACGAGTCGGACTCGCGCATGTAGGGTTCCGTACCTTTATCGCAAAATACGGCAAAAAAATCACGTTTTTTGTATGGGGGCTCCCATTTGCCTTAAATATTTATTTTATACTATTTTTAGTATTTGTTGTTATAGCGGCAACAGAAATACATCATCTGTGAAAATTTCAACTGTCTTGCTATCGCGGTTCATGAGATACAGCCTGGTGACAGACGGACAGACAGACAGACAGCCGTCTGTCTCGCGAAGTCTTAGTAACAGGGTCCCGTTTTTACCCTTTGGGTACGGAACCCTAAAAAGAAAAAAGACATGCTTTACAGTAAGAGGATGAGGGGGTCTGTCAGTTCGCGAATATGTCTATTCGTGTATATATTCTCGGTGTCAAATGTCTTTCGGTTGTAATTAAAATATGATGATGAATTAACTTGATTGTACTTCAATTAACACATTCCAAAACTATTTTGATCAATAAGTATAAAAGCCATGAAGCTTCTTACAAAAAAAAATAACTTTCGTGTTCTGTTGTAAAAACATTTATCTAAAACTCTCAAGTCAAATACCATTTGGTCACAAAATTCCTGAAGAAAAATAAGATACCTTTAAGTCATGAGTCTAATGCTTGGACACGCGTCAAAAGTTCCGAGAGATTCAACCAATATCTCACCTCAAAGGGACCGAAATAGACCGGTCATTCACCCAGTCTCAGACAGACAGGGAACTATTTTACTATACACATTCATTCATTGGGTGCATGAAGGTATTAAATGTAGGTGTTGAATGTTCATGATACGAGAGGGCAGTGTTGAAATAGATTGTGCTTATGGCCAATTTTTTAGTGAAAACTAAAATTGTTCTGTTAATATATTTTCCTTTTTGTATTCTGTATCTTAGTCGCGGCAATTCATCGTGATAATTTTTTTGGTCAAAGACAAAAAAAATATTTCAATAAATAAAAAGATTTAAATCAAATAGTTTTTCATGCGAGATTGGTGTGACTGTTTATTTACCTACTCTGGCCATATTGCGAGGGTAAAATTAAGGGTACTTATGAATATTAACTTCTTATCTTATCTTATGGAGGGGCCGAGAACATCTCGGACACTTCGACCCATTGGGATCTATTGTGGTCCCCTAGATAACTTACTCCCCCCCAATCTCGTTGAAAACCGTTTTCATGAGTTTTACAACGAGACTAGGAGATATGAGCCTATAGTCTTCTGGTTTTGGGTATCCAACCCCTAGGAGACCCATTCGCTTACCAGCCAGTGCATCGCATGTGCACAGAAGGTGCTCCATGCGTTCCGTATGTTCCCCACACAACCTGCACACGGGAGTCGTAGTTAAACCCATCTTCATGAGCATGTCGTTGGTTCCAAAGTGCCCAGTAAAGGCCCCAAGCAGGTAGCGGATTTGCCCCCTGCTCATGTTCCAAATGCATTCCCGGGCTTTGAACGTAGAGCCTAGGAATTTCTTGGAGTGTTGCAGACCGGTGTTAGACAGCCAATAAGTTTGTTGTCTGTGATCTGCAAACTCCCTAAATGCGGCTTTTACGAGACACGTCGAAATGCCTACACATGGTTCTGGACCCACAAATTCATTTGCTGAGCCCTCTCTTGCCAGTTCATCAGCCACTTCGTTACCATGGATTCCTTTGTGCCCAGGGACCCACATCAGTCTCACCCTGTTGTGCTTCCCAAGCCTGTTTAGGGCCTGGATAGCATCCAGAATGAGTCCGGAGTCCACTTTGTAGGATGCCATGGCTTTGATTGCAGCCTGACTGTCACTAAGAATATATATGGATTTACCTCGGGTTCCTCTATCTATATTCTCTTGAGCACAGGTTATTATGGCAAATGTTTCCGCTTGGAATACAGTTGCCATCTTCCCTAAGCTTTTGCTACATTTGTAACCTTTTGCGTATATGCCCGCTCCTGTACCTGATTCCATTTTGGATCCATCAGTGTACCACACCAGACTGTCTTGTTCTGGTGGATCGAGTCCCTTCTTCCAGTCCTCTATTGTAGGGATTTGGACCTTAAAAGACCTTTCAAACACAAATTTAGTTTGCATTTTATCGGATAACATGCTTGTTACCCGATCCAGGCCTTCATTCTCATCGAACTTTGTATGGTTAGTCTTTTGCTTAGAGGCATCCCATAGTCCAGCAACAGCAAGACGATGTAATGTCTTCCTTGCCTCGAATTCAACCATCATATGCAGAGGAGGGATATTGAGGTATCTCTCAATCGCTGCCGTTGGTGTTGTCCTGAAAGCACCTGTGATGCCAAGACACACTGTTCTTTGTAACCTGGTGAGTGGCGCTTTGCACGAAGCAAGCTTTGTTCTTGGCCACCACACTAGGCTGCCGTATGTGATAATAGGTATTATCATTGTCCGGTACAGCCATCGTATCACTTTGGGCTTTAACCCCCAAGTTTTACCGTAGGTGGAACGACACATGCCGAACACTCGTAAGGCCTTTGTCGTTATATTTTCCACATGAGTTTTCCACCTGAGTTCTTTATCAAGCGTTACGCCCAGATATTTAACTTCGGTGGACCAGGGCAGCTTTATTCCATTGAGGGAGAGCTCTCCTAGGTGTTCTAGTTGTCTCTTCCTCGTAAATGGAACAATGACTGCTTTGCTTGGGTTGATAGAGAGGTGGTTCTTTGTACACCATTCCTCTGTCATCCTCAATGCCTGTTGTAATAATCCAGAGACTATGTTCGGGAATTTACCATTGACCATTATTGCTATGTCATCTGCATAGCCTACTGTGTAGAATGGTCCGGTATTGAGTTTGGTAAGTAGCGAGTCTACTACCAAGCACCACAATAATGGTGACAGCACCCCGCCTTGCGGGCAACCTCTTGTTGTTTTTGCACTAAGTCTGTCTCCCATCAGTTCCGATCTGACTATTCTGCTTCTCAGCATATAGTCAATCCAGTTGCACGTGGTATCGTTGATGCCATGTTCCTTTGCAGCAATGCGTATGGACTCAAATGTTGTTTTGTCGAAGGCTCCCTCTATGTCGAGGAAAGCCCCGACACAAATCTCTTGTCCCTCTAGCGCAGCCTCGGCTCGACTCGCAACAAAGTGCAATGCCGTTTCCGTAGATTTGCCCGGGCTGTAGGCGCACTGTAGTTTATGTAGAGGGAATACTTTCAGTGGTCCCTCTCTTAGATACCTGTCTACCAGTTTCTCCAGAGCTTTTAAGAGAAAGGATGATAGACTGATGGGCCTGTAAGCTTTAGCTTCTTCATAAGTCGGTCTACCCACCTTCGGTATAAAAGTGACTTTGACCTCCCTCCATGCCTTGGGTACGTACCCAAAGGCTATGCAAGCTCTGTAGAGCTTACTCAAATGGGGTACCAAAACAGATGCCCCTTCTTGCAATAGTATTGGGTAGATGCCATCCGGACCAGGGGATTTGAGAGGCTGGAAGCCCGCTATGGCCAGCTTCAGTTTGTTTTCATCTACCACTTTCTTTGCCGTGAGCCAGTTACTTTTGGACGTGTGCCTTGTGAGCTCATCCCTTGTGACTGGTTCCTCTTCATCGCTATTGCGCAGTATACATTCCGGGAAGTGGGTCCTAAACATCACACCCAGAGTGTCCTGTCCAGTTTCCGTGAGACACCCGTTCTCATCCTTTACAGATGATAGTGGGTTTGTCTTAGTCATGGACATTGCTTTGCACAACCTCATTCCACTTGGCAGAGTTTCGATGGAGGTGCAATGCTGTCGCCAGTTAGTTCTTTTGGCCTTGCGTACCGCCGTGTTATACCTCGTTAACATGCTATGATAGCCAGAAAAATCCTTCCTGGCTTTTGCATCATTAAAGGCCTGTCGTGTTTCCTGACGTATTTTGACTAGTTCAGGAGTCCACCATGGTACCTTTTTGCTAAAGGCCTTTTTCTCTGGGCAGTTATCTTCCCATGCGCCGATGGTGCCCGCCTTGATTCTGTCCGCTTCGAATTCTATATCCAGTATGGAATTAAGCTTACCTTTAGGGCTCCCTAGATTTACTTTAAGGTCCCTCCTGTATGAGTCCCAATTTGTGTGCCTTGGGTTTCTCCTTCGTCTAGTTTCGGCTTCTCCCGCCGTCCTAAACCTAAAGCATATATAATTATGGTCAGACAGAGAGATTTCGTCCGATACATGCCAATTCTCAATATGAGCGCTGGCCCTGTTTGAAGCCAGTGTCAGGTCAATAACTTCAGTTCTCGCAGAGGTCCTGAAAGTAGGTTTATTGCCTGCGTTAAGGATTTGTAAAGAAGAGCTTACCACAAAGTCCAACAAATCCTCGCCTCGTTTGTTGACATCTGAGCTGCCCCAAACGACGTGGTGAGCATTCGCATCGCAGCCAAGTATCATGTCGAGATTTTCTTGGTTGCCGTAATCAACCAGTCTTCTGATTTGAGGTGTTACTGGTTCCTTTTGTTCATATGGGAGGTAGGCAGAGGCAAGGATAATTCTCCTTTTCTCTGTTCCCGCCCCCACTTGGATCAGAGCTGTTGTGAGATCCCTGTAACAGAAAGTACGTAAGGGCATTGCCTCTATACCGCCCCTGATATAGATGCAAGTCCTCGCGTCATTAGTTGGACAGTCATAGAGCACCATGCCTCCTGTCCCACCTAAGCCTTTTATAGTCCCCTTATACAGATAAGGTTCCTGTATCAAGGCAATGTCATATGTATTCAACTTCAATTGCCGAGCCAGAAGGGCAGTAGCGGCTCTGCAATGATGCAAATTGATTTGTACACACCTTAGTCCTTCCATCTTGGATATCTTGATGGGTTTGTCTTGTTGTTGGGGTGTCTCAGTTTTGAGGCTCCCCCTCCATCGCACCCTCCTCGAGAGCAGTTGGCGACTGAATCCCCAGGGTGTCGAGGCCCTCAAGGATGTCATCCTCGAGGTCCGCCTCTGACGCCCCGGTCTGGATCTCTGCCTCCTGCGCTACGTCTTCAGCAGAGACCTCGTTCATGGCCTCCTCACCCTGCGGTGGACCATCTTCGGAGGGCTCCACTTCTGCTTCCGCAGTGGGTGCCTCTCCCTTGTCCTCTTCCAGGAGCTTGAACGAGTAACGTTCAATTCCTCCTGGAAGAGAGTAGCCCGCGGCCTTGATGACCCCAGCGGACACCCCGTCCATGAGGACGATACGACGGATACCGGTCTGCTCAGTGAGAGTATTCACGACCTTCCAGTCGTCCGTCCTCAAGGCAGGGTTAAGCCGCTGGAGCAGTCGAATGGCCCGGGCCGAGTCTTTCAACGCCAAGTTCCTACTCTTCCATGCCATTTTGACTGGCTTTGGAAGGTCCTTGGCGTCGACGACCTTGAGTTTCAGGGAGCCAAGTTCCACATTGTGGATGGCACCCCGAAACCAGTTTGCTGCTTCAGAGTTGTCGCAGGATACATGAACTGCACCCGCGACAACTCCGGAAGCAACCGTGAGAACAGGCAGAGGATCTGGCGCCACTTCCAGTTTCTCAATGATGAGCTCCTGAATCGGCACCAAGTCCTCCGCCTTCAAGTACTCCTCCGGGTACTTGACTGTGATGACAGCGAGTTTCACAGCCGCCACCGCATCCCTAAAGGATCCGGTTGAGGATGGTTGCCCTTGGGTCTTCATCCTCTTGGCCGCCATGTCCCCGCTGTCACCGCTGAGAGCAGCACGCGGTCTTTTTGATGGGCCCTCCGTAGGAGTTCCCTCTAAAGCCGCCTGCTGTCTCAGCTTTTGGCGCTTTTTCCGCTGCGCCCCAGATCGTCCAACCGGAAGCCAGCCTGATTCATGCCGGCCACCTGGAGACGACGAGGTGCTGTCTTTGCAGGTCGCGTCCGGGGCCCCAAGGTCCAAGGTCATTCGACCTCTAACGCAAGGGTCCCGTGTCGCGCCAGCTTTAGCAGCACCTTTATGCCCGGTGGGCTGGTTTGCAGTTCCGCCCTTCGGTGGTCCTACAGCAGTGCCGACCCTCGACAGTGCCGCAGCAGTACCGTCATTTGACAGTCCCGCCGCAGCCCCACCTCGGGACGATCCCACTGCAGTCTCGCCTCTGGGCGTTCCTGCCAAGGATAATACAGTCCCGGCTTGCGCCGGTCCCGCCTTCTGGTTTGCAGTCCCAGCTTTCGCCGGTCCCGCCTTTTGGAGCGTAGTCCCAGTTTTCACCGGTCCTTTCGCCTTGTGGTTTTTTTTATTTAGTGAATCCATTTAAAAATCCCGATAAGAATTTTCATCCCTCGACTATCCCCACCCGCCATGGAGTGCTCAAGTGGCGATGCTACGGTAGCACCAGGGATTAGTCGAGGGATATAGCCCCCCCCCATTAGTTGCTCACGAGACCGCACGGCACCAACCCACACCGCTACCACTAGCGATGCGAGCGAGCGCCGCCGTCTGCAAGCCCCCAATGGGAGTGAACTCGCCTGGGGGCCGTCTGACCGGACCCCGCAGCCGATTGACCGTAGCTGGCTAGGCTACGGCCTCCCGTGTGAGAAGAAATCCGGGCCAAAGTGGAGTGTTGCCTCCGAGACGCTAAACTACCTACGCTCATCGGCTCAGCCACCAGGATCCCATCATCCTTCCGTACGGGTCCCCGCGCACGGCACAAACACGCGGGAGGTCATTGCTATCCATCAATTGTCAATCATCTTGATCAATGGTGGACACCCAGGGGCATGACCTCGCCACCCCTGCGTTATGAATATTAACTACTTTTACTATGGGATGAAAAAGAAACCGGCCAAGTGCAAGTCGGACTCGCGCACGAAGGGTTCCGTACTTGATAAATTGCGGTTTACGATTTATGACGTATTAAAAAAAACTACTTACTAGATCTCGTTCAAACAAATTTTCGGTGGAAATTTACATGGTAATGTCTATCATATATTTTTTTAAGTTTTATCATTCTCTTATTTCAGAAGTTACAAGGGAGGGGGACACACATTTTACCACTTTGGAAGTGTCTCTCGCGCAAACTATTCAGTTTAGAAAAATAAAATATTAGAAACCTCAATATCATTTTTGAAGACCTATCCATAGATAACCCACACGTGTGATGGAAACAAAAAATTGAGTTTCAGTTCTATTATATTCTTTATTCTTTCTTGGAACGCCAATTTTTTTTGTTATTTTCTATTCTTGTGTGAAAATCTTAATGCGGTTTACAAAATACATCTACTTACTAAGTTTCAACAGCATAGTTCATATAGTTTCGGAAAAAGTGGCTGTGACATACGGACGGACGGACAGACAGACAGACAGACATGACGAATCCATAAAGGTTCCGTTTTTTTGCCATTTGGCTACGGAACCCTAAAAAGTTCTGTTCAGCCCTCTATAGTAACTGTTGGCTTTTTTCGCGATTTAATTTTTTTCCCCTTCAAAAAATCCTCACATTCATAGGAATTCTTCAAATTCCAAGTACCTAATTAATTAGTCCACAATGTATAAAACATTTTGTCTTTACTCCAATTTTCTTATCAAACTAACATACAAATTATTTTCTTTACAGGTACAAAGGTGAAATGTTGTGACATCAACCACTATGCCTTAGTGTTGTGACGTTGTCGATAGCCGATATCGATATGGCGCGGTTGTTACTAGTGATGTTGCTGCCGGCGTTGGCCGCAGCAGCCGCCGCAGAATCAGATGTGTGTAATCCGGATAAAATGACTGTGTACAAAATGGTGCTGCACACGTATTGGACAAGAGAGAAGTTTCCCAAGCATTACCCGGATTGGAGACCACCGGCGCAGTGGTCGAAGATTTATGGTGAGTTTAAACCTTTAAACAGTGATATTCTATAAGCGAAAACCAACGTGATCAATTCCTTAAATTTAGACATTTCGAGAAATTATCGTTGTCGTTGATAAAATGTCTCTTTGTGTAGACCTTCGTACTTGCAAGATAGTTTAGGATATGGTTTGTTTAGATTAGCGATGTGGAAACCTTAAAAAAGTACGTTTTTTTTTCGTCCAAAGAATACAGGGTATAATGATGGCTGTATATTTTACGGGTGCTTAATTTTTATTCCTAAACGAGGCACTTATAATTTGAAACTCAATGGCATGGTAGTAATATTTAATGAATTTTCAATTTGAAATTAATCGTAATATTATCGTCATTTCAGTTAAAGTGATCTCATCGACTGAAAATATCGATAATTTGTACCGAAATGTGTCGTCCAATTTCAGCTCGTTCGATCCCATTAGTAATAATTTCATATTGAAATGCTTGAGCCCGTGATTTTTAAATATGTAAGAGATGGGCCAGCTGCATTATTTTAAAACCAATTAACTGTGTGAAATGAAAAAATCTACTTGAAATATTTAATTTTAGTAAGTGTAATTTTATCAAAATAATGACTTTTAAACAAGTTTGTAGAGCACAGTAAGCATAGTTAATTGCTGATTTGTATGAAAAAATCTATCGATGATATTTATATTACCCTGTGTAAGGTAAATACCGAAAAAATAATTGTTGATTTAATATTAAACAGCACCAAAACCTTATTTCATGCAAAATTAAACATCAGAGATTCAATGATAAAAACTAACTACAAATCATAAAAGGCGTGAATAATAATTGCAATCATTCGAAGCAGACGGGGCTCGATGTTGTCAGACGAATAAATTCGAACCATTTGTGTGAATTTGTGCGAAATAACCGGCAATGAATAAATTATACATTCATAAACCATTTCTTACTCTTACTCGACTCAACTAGTTGCTTTAACGACCAAACTTTCAAACAAAAACTGCGGGGAACGTTCTAAACAATGTTTTAGGGTTATTTAAAGATTTTCATTTGAGCACTTTATTTTATTTTTGGGCGATAATGATAAACTGGTCTTTAAGTCAAGAGTGAATAGGTTACTTCTAGGCAAGCGTGTTACACCGTCGACCACATCATCGCTTACCATCAGGTGAGATAGTGGTCAAGCGCGAGCCTATCTATAATTAAAAAAAAAGCTGTCTTCAAAAAAGGATAACTTTCTAAGTTCGACTGAATATGTTATTTTGTCCTTAGTTGTCCTCGTTCAAACTGCCTTTTCTTTTATAATGATGAGAACAATTACCTGTTTACTAAAATTGCTTTGTTTAAATTCATGTTCATATTCTTTATTATAAACAAAACATACATATACAATTACACCTTATGCCGCTGCATAATATGTTACACCATGTAAAGCAAAGAATACAAAAATAATGTTAATAAATTTAATTTAAAACTGAATTAAAATACATCTATGCTACCAATGAATAAATTATACATTCATAAAACATTTCTTACTCTTACTTGACTCAACTAGTTACTTTAATGATCAAACTTTTAGTATACAGGGAATAGTGGGCGGGGTGCTTTGCTTTCTAAACAATGTTTTGGTAATTTAAAAATTATCATTTTCACCCTCTGTTTTATTCATGGGCTGCTGATAGACCTATGTTTGTTGTTGATTAAGGGTTACCAACCTCAGAAGATAGGTCATCTACTTTTGAAAATCTATCGATAAAAATAGAAACTATTTATAGGATTTTTTAACTTCTGCAGAGACCAAAGGGGCGTACCCAAAGGGTAAAAAAAAGTTAATTAAAAAATTCAAAATACCCGACTGCTTAAAAAGCGAACTAAAAAGACGTAAACAAGAAGAAAATCATGCTGTGCAGTCGGAGGATACATAATCGAGAGCTGGCTGACCAAAACCAGATGTATCCTCCGACTGCACAGCATGATTTTCTTCTTGTTTACGTCTTTTTAGTTCGCTTTTTAAGCAGTCGGGTATTTTGAATTTTTTAATTAACTTTTTTATTTATAACTTTTTAGTTAACATTTTTTTCGAATAATATAAGTGTTATATATTTTTGAAATCACCTCTTGAAACCCTTTATTTTGATACCCCACACGATGGGTTTGGAAGAAAAAATAAAATTGGCCCCCCACAATATGGCGCCCAAAAGCCGCCATTTTCCTATTTTCCAATTTTAATGTAGCCTATGACACTCGCAAGATTAAGACGAATTGATTGACGTATGAATCATCAAAATCGGCCAACGCGTTAGGTCTCTGGAACGCCACATAGGAACAAACATACATACATACATACATACATACATACATACATACATACATACATACATACATACATACATACTTACATACATACATACATAGACTGATAAACACATTACCCTCCTTCGGCAGTCGGGTAAAAACAGGACCCTATTACTGAGACTTCGCGGTCCGTCTGTTTGTCTGTCTGTCTGTCTGTCTGTCACCAGGCTGTATCTCATGAACCGTGATAGCTACACAGTTGAAATTTTCACAGATGATGGATTTCTATTGCCGCTATAACAAGAAATACTAAAAACAGAATAAAATAAATATTTAAGTAAGGCTCCCATACAACAAACGTGATTTTTGCCGTTTTTGCGATAATGGTACGGAACCCTTCGTGCGCGAGTCCGACTCGCACTTGACCGGTTTTTGTCGACTGCATTTTTGGTTATGGGTTTTGCGAATAAGGGCTAAAATACACATGCCTGTAGTAACTTGCATAAAAGTGTGCAAATTTCTTACAAGCCATTGTGCCATATTAACGTCTGATTGGTGAATGTCACAATGAGATGCAAGCGAATTGCACACTTTCACGCAAGTTACAGGCAAGTGTATATTTATTTATTCATATTTACTTTATTGTACACCAGATTATAACAAAGAAAAGGAAACTTAAAACGAAAATACATACAACGAGCAGCCTTATCGCATTCCGCGATCTCTTCCAAGCAAACTAGAATGAGCAGTGATTGCCTGGACGTAAAATGGGGTTTTCAACGGTGTAACAAAAAAAAATACCAATATTGACAGAAATATAGATACCATGATATTTTAATAGATACACAAATACATACTTATGCTATATAGATAAATAAACACAAACATACTCAATATATATAAAGACAACAAAACAAGAGCATAGAAAGGAAAAAAAATACCTTTATTTCCCAAAAACCAAACAACCTTGCACAATTTATCAAAGTTTCGTAGATACGCACGTAATAAGGTTGCAACCTTGCACAGTTCTTCCATAGGTTTACAATTTGGCACTTAATAAGTTTGCAAGCCTGCACAGTTCTAAAAAGTTTTGTAGGTAGGCACTAAAAGGTTGAAAAAATAGGAACTGATTCATCCTGTTCCCCGTACTAGTTTAAACTGTACTACGGTGGTAATAGTCATTTACGAGTCTTTTAAATACAAGTAATAAAGCAAAAGTCAGCCAATGCATTCCACAGACGAGCAGCCTGGACAGTAAAGGATTTTTCCAAGAAAGAGGTGGAATGCATTGGCATTTTAAGTCGCAAGTTATCTGATGACCTAAGAGCCAAGTATATTGCCCCTCAGGTGTTCCATTCATTTTTGTCTTTGCTCGTCCTCGTTCAATCTGTTTTTTCTATTTTGCTTCAACACCTGTTTATATTTAGTTACAATAATGTGTCATCTAAATGACAGCCCTCACATTAATTTGTTAGGTTGACATTTCAGAAATGTCTTCAAAGACCTGGCGACATTTCAAATACGCTGAAACTCTAGACTATTTGAGTAATGTGAGTACCTATCTAATTATGACAGCTATTTCTTTACTTTTTTCAGTAAAAATTATTTTAGTATAATGGAATTCATGTTATTTCAGTTTAAGAATTCTGAAATTGCTAATTTTATTAAAATTATCTACTCAGTCACTTATAACTAAGTGATGTCTCCTAGAACATAATCAAATTAGTTATCGATAAAATATTTGACGATGAATTTTAATTTTCTATATAGAGTGATTTTTCAGGCAAATGTATGTGTTTCAGTATGTCCAAATCTGAAACTATGAGAAATAATAAAAAACACTCAACCGAGTCACGGGGCTGATTTTGATGAAAACCAAAACTATATCATTGGATTTTTGAAATATAACCATTCCTAGCCAGAATCGAATCCGATGATTTTGGAAAAAAAAACACACGCTGTGTCTACCCCATCTGATAGTGTTGCGTAACAATAACTTACGGCAAAGTTAAGGACACAACATGTAATTTAAAAAAATACTGTATCTTTTTTAAAACGGTGTCATTCTTGAAAAATAGACACTGGACGTTTTGCTTGTTTACTGTTTTAATTTTCAACAATGTTTACACAAACTATTCTAACACTATTTACAAACTCACCTCCTCAATTCTAAGAAATCTTCTATTTTCAAACGATTCCTTATTTAAAAACGAACAAACGCGGTGTTGGTTAACCTCTAGTTCCCTTTATTGTTCCTAATGGAGCTCCGTCCGTGCCGATTCTCAGAAAAGCTGACCACAATGTGATAGAATCATGATTCATGCAGTTGATAATGGTGCAGTACCGACTGCTAATGCATGTTGTTATTGTTTTACGAATTATTAGGTACTGATGTACGTTTTCCTTCTTTTGTTTTTTTATTGAAATTACATAATTAGTTGTGCAGAAGCCAGAGAAGCTGATACTAGTCTTGCTAAGGTGTTTCGTGCTACCCAGTATCTGTATTCTGGCAATCAGATTAGGCAGTCATTTTATACTGCAGAATACAGGTTTTTAGCACAATCCGGTTTCACTGGAAGCCTACTAATTAAATTGAGAAGAGGTTACTATCAAATGGTAATCTTTCAGTTTATCAAATGGTAATCCTTCAGTTTATCAAATGTTTATCCTTTATTTTATCAAATGGTTATCCTTCAGTTTATCAAATGGTTATCCTTTAATTTATCAAATAAACTCAGTGGTATTGAATAATAAGCTTTACTTAATGGTTTCTTAAAGTTGTAAATTTAACATGACTTATCGGATCAAGTCTAAGATTAAAACAAATAGTAGACAGTCAAAACATTCAGTAAAATAATGACCTCATCACCTTAATAACAAAAATTTATAGAAACATTCAAATAATTAACTCGAGAAACATTAATCACGTCACAATAACATACACAATCCAAAAAAAAACGAACACATTTACTAAAACAGGAGCTTAATTAATAGGCATACCGCAGAAAGTGACAAGAATATACTGTAGTATTTAATTGACATAGAAACACGCCACGATTAATATAACTCATTTATTTTATGACACAACGAGTATTATAAAAGTTACAAAGGAGCTATTTATTTTGACACGGGAATGGTCGGGTTTGGCACTTCGCCAGAAATAGCGGCCACCTATCGACAGTAGCAGGATGTGGTATCGACAACACTATTATATTTCAGAGAGCTTATTGAGGGACGCGGAAGAAAAACTTGTCTATGTTTATTATTTTGTCGAAATTGAGAAGCCGTTGTGTGTTTTGGCGTGTTTAGGGATGTGTAGTTGTGCAATGTGCTTGTGCAATGATATCGATAAATCAGAGCAGAAAATAAATTAGGAGATCTGCAACAATTTTAACATTATTTTTTCTAATTTTAGCTCTTTTTATTCAGGTTGTGGGTTCTCTTAGTTACGCCAAGTAATTGGAAAAACGTTTGTGACAAATGACTAGAAAAGAAAACTTGACAATAACTGTATGAGAATTACCCCCGGTTTCTCAATACTTGTCAACGTAATCGACGAATAATTGCCGGTTATCTGCTGTGATTGACTGTAGCAAATTCATTCAACCAATCACAGCACATAACGAGTGCTTGACAATTTGTAACATTAATTCTGCGATAATTTAGCGGTGACAAACCAGGCCTTAAGCAAATTTGACTAATTTATTTGAGAAGAATAAATTAATTCGAGCCTCGTAATCAACAAGGAAAAAGACAAAATACTTACTATCAATAACCTAAACAAATAATAAACAGCAACGTTCCTTTCAAACCCCGTTACCTAATTCATTAAACTAAAATTTAATTAAAATCAAATTAGCGAAATACTTGTTCAAACTTGCGTTACAGGATCAACATAAAAGATGGCTCAGTCATCCAGTTTGTTGGGTATCTCATAAAATCGGCTTTGATGTTCGCGATGGGATCGTCTAATTACTGTCGGGTTTCGTCAGCCTCTTAAGTTTGCTGAGACTTCGTAGGTGCTTTAGAATGTAAAGGTACAGGATTTTTCAAAGACTGGCTAACTAACAGGAACCCGATATTTTTAAAGGATAAACAACACAAGATTTTTGTACATATCAAGTAATGCGGCAAGACAGTTCCGTCGGAGCAGTGGTGGCACAGTGGTAACAGGCCCGACTTTCATATCGTAGGTCGTGGGTTCGAACCCAGGCAGGTACTTTGTGTAAATTATCATCACCACTGCTCTTATAACGGTGAAGCAAAACATCGCGAGGAAACCGGCATGTCCAGAAACAAAAATTCGAAGACATGTGACTAAGGCCCATTATCTCTCTCACGGAGAGGATGCCTATGCCCCAGCAGTGGGAAGATTATAAGGCTGCTGATGATGATATTTCGGCAACAGTCGGTCTATGTAATATACTCAGCCGACCCCAACATAGTTGAGAAAAGACTCGGCCGATCGATTCATTTCAGGCAGCCAATCACATCAGACCAGTGTGTGTTGCCAGTGATGACATATGGCTCTGAGACGTGGTCGCTCACAATGGGCATTATCAGAAAGCTTACAGTCACCCAAAGGGCAATGGAGAGAGCTTTGCTCGGAGTTTCCTTGCGTGATCGAATCAGAAATGTAGAGATGCGCAAGAGAACAAGGTTTACCGACATAGTCCGAAGAATTGCCAAACTTAAGTGGCAGTGGGCAGGACACATTGTTTGCAGCACGGATGGCCGATGGGGCAGAATGGTCTGGAGTGGCGACCGCGAACCAAAAGACGTTGCTTTGGAAGGCCTCTCACCAGTTGGGCCTATGACCTGGTGAAGGATGCGGAGATCCGCTGGATGCGAGACGCACGGGACCGATCAATGTGACGACGCTTGAGGGAGGCCTATGTCCAGTAGTGGACGTCTTTCGGCTGATATGATTTTTATAATGATGATGAATCACGTCAGCCAAATTGTTAAACTATAATAAATTATAATAAAAAAAAATGATTATTTGACACAAAGGTAAACACTTATCAGATGATGCTAACTCCCAAACTAGGCCCGGCACTATATTTTGGGGGCTAGTGATTCAGCCATGGTATTTATGTGCAAAAATACATAAAATGAGAAGTATTGCTACATTGCATATTATTACAATGTAATACTCTCTCCATCGTCGACCTTGTCTCTGTCACCTTTGACCTAGACTAGACTAGAGTCATGAGCAAACCAATCTCAAAAGAAAAGAGAAAAAAGATGTTATATAGGTAGGGATAGGGGCAGGGGTAGGTTTCTTAAAGCCTAATTATTTATTTATTTATGTACACACAAACACTTAACAGAGAAAAAAAAGAATACAGATAGAAAAGCACAAAGGTACTGCTTATTTCAAAGAAATTTCTTCCAGCAGACTTATAGATTATCTGGTAATCAGGCTTTAAGAAACTATAAATACTACTCTGCTCCATTTCTTCTCTATACTCTTTTTTTCTAAATATATTTTTAAATCAATATTAAACGATATCATACAGTAAGTAAAGTAGCTTACAACTTACACGACGTACTCGAAATAAACAAAAAAAACCTATTTCATCCAGTTTCCACACCACAGTAAAATACATTTTGCTCCCATAATTCACGTCCTTTCTACACACCGAACATATTTCATTTACTCTCTCTAAATAATTCATCCGTGTGTATCCTCACTTATCTATTCTTTTTGCTTTTGGACGGGTGTATTATTTTATTAAATAAGCCGGGTAGTGGGTCGCCCTAAGCTTTGGAAGCCGCGACCGACTTTCAGCCTAATAAAATAATTAGTTCGACCCACATAGGCCACATATGAGGTTTTTGTGCTAATATTCCAAATAAGATTCTTATTCGGGATAAAGGGTGGGCTTTAATAATATATTAGAGCATTAAATCGTCGTTTCTGACAGCTTTTTAAAATTATTGTAATGTGGAATTTTATCGCTTAATTTGTATGAAGTTTATTACCATTTTGTTCGTTTTTTGCACGATTAGATTGAAATAAAATATGATACTTATTTTGGTAATCTGTTGTACATTTATTACTTCGATTAAGGGGTTCTCACTTTCAGTTTGGTTTGTTTGGTTTGGTTTTCACCTGATGGTAAGCGATGATGTGGTCGACGGTGAAACACGCTTGCCTTGAAATAACCTATTCACTCTTGACTTAAAGACCGCCAGATTGTAGCTTTCGGGAACAGACTCCGGCAGGGAATTCCACTCCTTAGCTGTACGCATAATAAAAGTGTTCCAAAAACGTTTTGTGCGTATGGGTGGGATGTCCACCATGTATCGATGCCTCATCGCCGTACGTCTGGTAGTCCGGTGATGAAACGGGATAGGTGGAAATAGATCGTGCAATTCCATCGTCCGTTATTCGACCTTGTGAGCTCTTCATTTCCCATGAAACCAAAATACTGATATCCAGTCGCATTGGATTAGACTGGAAGATGATCCCTATATGGTTGAGAAAAGCTAGATAGAAGATTTTATATGAAACCATTACCCCCTGCAATCTAAGACCATCATGGACTCCTATTTATCATGGACTGCCCATGTCGCTGAAGTCAGTCGCAAGGTGCACTACACTTTCCACTCGCTGAAGTGCCTCCAGAGCTTTTTGCCCTTGAACACCAAAATTTCCCTTGCCCAAACTCTTATTCAGCCCATCATCGACTTCGCCGACGCCTGTTATTTGGATGCCACCGAGGAGCTTTTAAATAAACTTGAGCGTTTGCAAAATATATGTATTCGTTTTGTTTTCAATCTCAAAAAGTATGACCATGTTTCAGGTTTTCGCAAAATGCTCAAGTGGCTCCCTATTCGACTTTGCAGGAACTCTCGGATTTTGTGTTTGCTATTTAACGTCCTTCACAACCCTAAAATGCCTTCTTACCTCCGTGAACGCTTCTCCTACTCCCGTCCTTCCGATGCACTTTGCAGGTCGCATCTTAAGCATCTCCTTGAAACACCTTCCCACACTACCGACTTTTACTCCTACTCCTTTACTGTGCATGCGGTGCGGTTGTGGAACTCGTTACCGCCTGATATTAGGGACTGCCATACTCTTGCAGTTTTTAAAAAGAGAGTGAAAGAGCATTATCTTTCCATTCCGTCTTAGTTGCATATAATTATGTATTATTATATAAGTATTTATGATATTAGTTAGTATTTATTATTGTAATATTTAATTTAATAATATGCATGTATATAAGAGTATATATTAATTATCTATACAGTATTCTTCTTTATTGTGAATTGTTTAATATATTTTTCTTTTTATCTTTCTACACACGGTGTCTACATATCTTTTTTTGCAACTCTCCTCTCGCAGGTATGCTGGAAGAGATTTCGTTAGAAATAAGCATACCTTTGTACCTATTTTCTGTTCCTTCTTCTTGTCTATTTATTATGTGTGTACATTAATGGTTAAATAAATAAGATTCAGGAATAAACGTATGCTGTGCAGTCGGAGGATACATCTGGTTTTGGTCAGCCAGATCACGAATATGTATCCTCCGACTGCATATCATGATTTTCTTCTTGTTTGCGTCTTTTTAGTTCGCTTTTTAAGTAGTTGGGTTTTTTGATTTTTTGAATTAACTTTATTTATTTATAACTTTTTAGTTACCATTTTTTTTTATTAGGTACCTACATTTAAACATATAAGTACTATATATTTTTGAAATCACCTCTTAAAACTCTTTACTTTGATACCCCACCACGATGGAATTTGAAGAAAAAAAAATATGGGCCCCCACAATACGGCGCCTAAAATCCGCCCTTTTTCTATTTGCTAATTTTAATGTAGCCAGTAACACTCGCAGGGCCTTCAAAATCGGCCTAGACGTTTGGTCTCTAGAACGCCACATGGGAAAAAACATACATACATAGACTGATAAACACATTACCCTCCTTCGGCAGTCGGGTAAAAAGTTTTGATATTGCATTTACTTTCCTTCCATGTACAGCTGTAGGTCAAATTCTAACAAAAGAAGTCCCCTACATATCTACATAATCCGTATTCCAAGCCGACTTCACTTCACTGAATATAAATTCAACGCATTTTATAATTTATCGCAGCCATTAAATAATACTTAAGATAAAATGCGTGAACGCTTTTACAGCTATCTGAGCAAGGGATGACCAAAATCATTTCGAAAAGGAGGAATAAATCGTTCATATTTGATTTATATCTTTTACGCACAATTTAATGCTCTGCTGTAAGAGCGAGATATTGATATGAGTGGCTGTAATTCTCATGAAAAATAAAATTGGGTTTTTCTTTTTCCAGTTTTGTGGGTAATGACTTTGTGGGAACCTTCCGCGGTATAGATTTTCCTAAAGATATTTTGTGTGAAGTAATGTTCGTTTTAGTAAAATTTTTGTATCTTGGTGATTTTCTTCAGAAAAGCCAGGTGCGCAATACTCAATCGTATGACTAGCGTGTATAATTAGATATATGAGCGTAAATGAAGTAAGTTCTGTTAGTATCTGCCTTGGAAAAAAGGCGTAAGTTTATGTATCTATCTGTGATTGTATCTTAGGAGATATATATAAACAACACTAACATCGATTAGTAATTATTTCTAGAGAAATAAGTACTAATCGATGTTAGTGTTATTTTAGTTTTGTGTATGAGAATACCTGCTAAAAACAGCTACTCGTATCATATCATCAGCGTATTAATGTTCCCACTGCTGGGACATAAGGCCTCCTCTCTGTGAGAGGGAATGGGCCGTTATTCACCACGCGGGCCCAGTGCGGGTTGTTGGATGTCAAATGTCTTCGAATTTTTGGTTCTAGTTTGTTGATACGTAAATGAAAGGTTATGAAGTACTTTAGTATAGCAGTTTTAATAAGTAGTAAAAAGACATGCTTCACAAGAGAACGTTTTACAAAGACAGACATCATCGAACAGTACAAAACAATAGAGTTTAAAAAGGGTAACCCAACCAAAAATAATAGGTTCATATAAAGAGTCTTCTTGACTCAACTTTGTAAATTGGTTGGTTTACCTACACTATATATTTCTAACACCTGCCCTTAAACTAAACAATTTGCAAACCAAGATGAGAAACACAATTACAATGCTTATCTTTACTCAAACTTTTTTTTTTCTTTTTCTGAACTGGAGGTCTTTCAAAGCATTATCGATCTTATCATACCAGGCCTTGGATGCCTGTTTAAGTCCATATATTGCTTTATTCAATTTAAATACATGGTTTTCTTTACCATCTATTTTATAGCCATCAGGCTGTTCCATGTACACAGTCTCCTGTAGTTCTCCATTCAAGAAAGCCGTCTTAACATCCATATGGTCAATGTTCAAGTCTAAATTGACTGCCAGGGCAATTAAAGTACGTATAGTGGAGTATCGTACCACAGGTGAGTAGGTTTCTTTGTAGTCAATGCCATACTCCTGGGTAAATCCTTTGGCCACAAGACGTGCTTTGTAACGAAGTAACTGACCATCTAGTCCAAGTTTCTTCTTAAAAATCCACTTACATTTCACAGCTTTCTTTCCTGTAGGCAGTAGTGTTAAAGTCCAAGCTTTATTCTTTTCAAATGACTTATACTCTTCTTCAATGGCTTCTCTCCATTGGTCTTTATCAGCTTCTGACAACGCTTCCGCTATCGTCTGTGGTTCAAGACCATTAATTGCTGTCATGGCAACCACAATATTAACATTTTCTTCAGTGTCATCATAATCACTTGATGATTGATCCACAGTCATGTCAGGATTCCATGTGACATCATTGGGATCATCGCCACAATCAGAAGTACTAGTATCAGAGTTATTCAAATCAGTTGAATCTGTAACAGGCAATGAATTAATGTTGTTATTTTCATTAGTACTTACATTGTCCATTTCTTTACTACTCGTAGTAAGCTGCGGCTGGCAATCAGCAGCGCAACTTTCCTTTATTATGTTCAAATCTTTATATATTTTGCTTTCCAGAAATTGCACATCTCTCTTTATTTGAACAATATTTTTCTTTTCAAAATATATTCTATATCCTTTGGTTTCTTCTTCATATCCAACCATTATACCATGTTCACCTTTAGAATCCCACTTTGCCCTTTTCTCCTGTGGAGTATGAAGAAACACAGGTGTACCAAAAATCTTTAAGTCTTGTATATCAAAACGTTTGCCCATCCAAGCTTCATATGGAGTTTTCACTTTATCAGAACTTAAACCTGTTCTATTTAATACATAGCATGCAGTATTTGTAGCTTCTGCCCATAATTTCTTTGGTAGGCTTTTGGCATACAATAGGGATCTAGCTGCTTCAACAAGTGTCCGATTATCACGTTCAGCTTTCCCATTCTGTTCTGGGGTGTAAGTAACCGTAGTCTGATGTAAAATTCCATGGTGTGATAACAAACACTTCATATCCTTGTTAACAAACTCTGAACCATTGTCACTTCGGAAATACAAGATCTTATTACCAGTTATATTTTCGCTCAACTTTACATACTTTTCAACATAGGTCTTGACTTCGTGCTTCCCTTTCAAAAAATAGACACTTCTATAGTTCGAAAAATCATCCTTTAATAGCAAAAAATACCTGGATCCTCCAATGGAAGTCTCTTCCATTGGTCCACATACATCGGCGTGTATTAATTCGCACGTCCTTGAAGTCGCTGATAGACTCGTTTTAAAAGGCAAACGGTGTGCTTTGCCCTCTAAACATCCCAGACATTGACCACCGAAGTCATCAGTTGCCTCAATATTATTGTTCGCAAGCACCTTTTTCACATGTTGAATATTTTGATGTCCGAGTTTTTCGTGCCACTCGCTAAGGTTCAATTTCACTTGAGCTGTATTTGCAGCACTACATTTTAGACGCAAGTCCATTATATAAATATTTCCACATCGATTTGCAACCGCACAAAGCCTTTCGTTTTTGTAAAAATCGCATTTGTTTTGATTGGTCTTCATGACATAACCTTTTTCTGTCACGCGATTCACAGACAGTAAATTAGTTTTGAGTTCTGGTACGAACAAAACTTTTTCTAACGTCGTGTCAATCCACACATGTCCATTAAATACTTGTGCTGCCACCTGTCCGAAACCCAATGCACTAATTGCCGTTCCGTTTCCTACTATCACTGATTTCTTATCAAGAGACGAATATGAAGTAAATAATTGTTTATTACGACACATGTGCTCGCTGGCACCTGTATCTACCACCCACTTTGAAAGCATATACTGTTTGTCCGAATTATCGGCTGCGTCTAACATCACAAATGCATTACTATCTTTATTTAAACGAAATTTACACTCACTTTTGAGATGACCGGGTTTATTACAGTAAAAACACTTTTTACCAAATCTATTCGCCTTATCAGTGTCTTTAACTTTGTTTCTGCACTCCGATTGATAATGTCCAAGTTTGTTACAGTTATAGCACTTAACATTCTTTTTATTCTCTGTTTTCTTCACAACAAATGCAGATGCTCCCGGTGTTTCGTCACCTCGTTCTTTCATCCGCTCTTCTTCGACTAACAACCTTGCAACCAAGTTGTCATATGTTTGTTTCTCGTCAGGGGCCGACTCCCAAGCTGATACGAAGTGCTTATAGCGATCAGGCAATGACATCAGTACCTTCGTTATAACAAATCTTTCAGATATTTCCTCTCCCAATTGCTGTAACTGGTTTTGCATTTCTTTTATTTTTGCTAGGAATATCGACATTTGAATTCCTTCTTCGTATTTGAACTGGAAGAAACGTTGCTGGATGATATGTATGTTTGTTTCACTCTTCTGTTCATACACAGCAATCAACTTTTTCCACATTTCAGCAGACGTGCTGCATGATAATATGTGTATCATAACTTCGTCACTAATACGTGTAACTATCAACGTTTGTGCTTTAGCATCTTTCGTATCCCACGTTTTATCATTTTCTTTCGTCTTTACCAGTTTTCCTTCGACCACATCCAATAAATCATGGCCTCTTAATACGACTCTCACTTGAAATTTCCAAACATTCCAGTTTGTGGATCCCTCCAACTTAGTGATGCTGAGGTTACCGTCCATCGTTGCTCTTGCCTTCCTTCCTGCTCGTGATCAACAATTCCTCGTCTTTCACACCTTCCCGGTCGCAATTTTCACCTGTCAACCGGTATTTTTTTTCACTCGCAGTATTCTTTTGTCTTTTCACTTTATTTTGGAACTTCCTTACATTACTGGGCTGACTTGGTCACTGGGCCCATAACCTGTTGATACGTAAATGAAAGGTTATGAAGTACTTTAGTATAGCAGTTTTAATAAGTAGTAAAAAGACATGCTTCACAAGAGAACGTTTTACAAAGACAGACATCATCGAACAGTACAAAACAATAGAGTTTAAAAAGGGTAACCCAACCAAAAATAATAGGTTCATATAAAGAGTCTTCTTGACTCAACTTTGTAAATTGGTTGGTTTACCTACACTATATATTTCTAACATAGTTCATGCCGGTTTCCTCACGATGTTTTCCTTCACCGTTTTAAGAGCAGTGGTGATTAAATAATTTACACAAAGTAAAGCGCCTGCCTGGGCTCGAACCTACGACCTACAACTTGTAAGTCGCGGCCGATACCACTGGGCCACCACTGCTCTAAGTACATACTTACAGAGGCATAGAAGCATTGCTATCAAAAGGAAGCATTATTTTTCATTAAATCATTTACTTTTGAATTTAGAAGTATCAGTGCTACCCTCAGATCAAAAAAATGTCAAGATAGATCGTTGCAAATAACAAGGCGACGCGACGTCGTTTACGCCTTGCCGTATACATACACAATTACACGTACAACGAAACTACGCATTAGCTTGTCAATCGAGCTCTCAGATCAAATAAAAAGCTCGACTGACGTTCCATCTTGACTTTTCATTTAATCTGAGGCGCTACCTAGTTCCACGTTCCACGTTCTTATTTCATAATACGAAGTACATTACAAATTTAGAATTCCAGTAAAGTAAGATGTAGTGTAACAGAATTTACGACTGAACAACTGAACTAGAATCCTCTACTCATTACTCCATATTGCTTCATATTGCTCGACGAGATATTTAAATAGAATAGCTCACGCATTGTTTGTTCAACGCTGTTAAGAGCGATCGCGGTCTCTTTGTTATTTGAGCGGTGTCGAGTTGTTGTTTTTGGGACTACGCCTTAGATGTGTCATTTCTCGCTTAGTTTCGCTCCGCTCGAAATTGAATTGCCACAGCTTTTGATAGTCAATGAGAAAATACAAAGAAAATCGTCGTCGGATAGCCTTTTCCCAAATTATTGTGTTGTTAAAATAAGACAACCAAAGAAAAATTAAAAGTGAATAGCTACCTAATCATCATCATTTCAGCCGAAAGACGTCCACAACTGGACATAGGCCTCCCCCAAGCGTCGCCACACAGATCGGTCCCGTGCGTCTCGCATCCAGCGGATCCCCACAACCTTCACCAGGTCATCGATCCACCTGGATGGAGGCCTTCCAACACAACGTCTTCCAGTTCGCGGTCGCCACTACAGAACCTTTCTGCCCCATCGGCCGGCCATCCGTTCTGCGAGCAATGTGCCCTGCCCACTGCCACTTAAGTTTGGCAATTCTAACCTAATAAGACTACCTATTTAATTAAAGTCGTTAGCAAGATCTAGGTTTCTCTTCACACTTTTTTCAATTAGCTTTATTAAGTCCTTACCTTTCTTTTACAAAAACTAGGTCAATGTTCTACCTTTGGGCAAATTGGAGACATACTGTTTGAGTAACCGTTCCATACGTCTTTCTGCCCATAAGTCGCCCATACGTCACGCTACCTTCACCTTTGTGTTCGCAGTTTTCCTCATCTCGTTCATTCCTCGCTTAGCTCCCACCGGAACCATACCCTCTTTGACATTAGATACGTTGATGTTCTATAGATCAAAGGTTTGAAGGCTCCAAGATGTTCCGTAATGGGAAACTGTAATTACAGTGTGTTTTGGAATGTCACTAGCGTATTGTTTTAAGAAGGGAAGTTATTTCTGTTATTATCTTTGAGGAAAATGCTGCACATTAGCGTTTTAGTGGAGCATTTTAGCAAAACTATTTGAGAATTTGCTTTGTTTTTCAATTTGACGGACCTTAATTCGATTCAGTCGCCATTACAACGGAAGAAAAATACCCTTGATTAATTTCTCTAGATAAAAACTTGATGTTTCGAGTTGAGGGCGAGTTGGAGGAAGGGGAATGGAAGGTGGAATAAATATAGGACTTGGTATTTTTTTGGTTAATCTACTTAGAACCTGCATTGAATTAGACTGTAGTTTGACAGTTGAACAACAGGGTCAGAAACAATATACCTACTTGCTAAGTAACATTTATAGCTCTCGGGCTGACTATTCACTAATTACCGGTGGGGCACCACATTCACTTCAGCTTAGCTGAGTTGCGGTTATACTTAAGACTGTAGGCATAGTGACATTCTCTCAATAGAACAGATTATTAGAAGTTCAAAATGTTTGAGATTGACCACGTGTCATCGTGACAGGGTTGACACAGAATAAAAAAACCGGCCAAGTGCGAGTCGGACTCGCGCACGAAGAGTTCCGTACCATTATCGCAAAAAACGGCAAAAAAATCACGTTTGTTGTATGGGAGCCCTACTTAAATATTTATTTTATTCTGTTTTTAGTATTTGTTGTTATAGCGGTAACAGAAATACATCATCTGTGAAAATTTCAACTGTGTAGCTATCACGGTTCATGAGATACAGCCTGGTGATAGACAGACAGACAGACGGACAGCGAAGTCTCAGTAATAGGGTCCCGTTTTTACCCTTTGGGTACGGAACCCTAAAAATAAGGTTGCTCTAATATGATAATCAACTTACGTAGGTGTTCAGACAAATATGTGCAGAACATAATTCTATACCCTGTCAAATTCACAATATAATTCAACCTTTACTATTCCAAATTACAATCACTCCTCTCATAAAACCGCTGTCATCACCTTACCCACTATATTCATAACTACGAGCATTCGTAGTATATCTAAAATTACATCACATGTGTCAGCTAGCGACTGGCGCCATTACTCACACCTTGGCACCGACTCAGGTGACCGGCGTGGATAATTGGGGAGAATCTCCAAGACAAATCGACAACCGGCTTAACAGTCGGTTTCCTATTTCTGTAGTGCAGTCTGGTGCTGCGTTTGTATGTACTAGCGTTGTGTGATTCTTGTATTATGTTTCACTGTAGGCATTGAGCCAATCAAAGTTTGATGTGCAAAGTGTTCCTAGAAGAAGAAAATATAGACTACGGATTCTAATAACCTAGTTTCAATAATGAAACCTTACCTTTGTTACTTGTTTATTAGATGCCGTTTTCAGTAATCTGTAGTGGTAAAGTAATTTATATACTCCTGCCATGCCACATAATTTTCCGTTTCCACTTTTGTTTTATTTGAACTGAGTGAAGATAAAATTGTGTATGCAACGACATATATTTCGGTATTCAAATACTCGTGTGATAAACCCACACTCGTGTTTTATAAACTACTATTACACGTCGTCTATCAGTAATAGGTAAATTTATAAACAAGTGACCATACATTTTAAACTGTCTTGGTCACTAACATTAACATTAGAAACGGGATATTTACCATGTTTACTGTTTGTTGCGAGTTTCCGATACTTCGGTGCTGTTGCAAGCACCAAACACAACTCGCAACTAACAGTAAACATGGTAAATATCCCGTTTCTAATGATAATGTAAGTGACCATAAATTCTATTTCAAAGTTCGATTGTAGTGAAAGTAAAAGAAAGAAAAGAAAGAAAGAAAGAAAATATTTTTATTTGTGACCCGCACAGGAGACACGAGATAAGAAAAACACAAACAATAATAAAAAAATAAAAATAAATAAACCCGTGCGAGACCAAAAAGGCTCCTATCTCAGCATGTGCAACGAAGTATGATCTCTTCTTATAATAAGTTTCAGCTGCTGTGCCAGACTTTAGATGACATGATATACATTGATGGTAAAGCTTATAAAATGCACATATCTACGTAAACTCTATACTTATAATAACATTTATCATCATCATTATCAGCCTTTTAATGTTCCCACTGTTGGGACACAGGCCTCCTCTCTTCGAGAGAGGGAATGGGCCTTAATCCACCATGCGGGCCTAGTGCGGGTTGGTGGATGTCACATGTCTTCGAAATTTTAGTTCAAGACTATGCCGGTTTCCTGACGAGGTTTTCCTTCACCGTATGTAGAGCAGTGGTGATGAAATAATTTACACAAAGTAAAGCGCCTTTCTGGGTTCGAACCGACGACATGCGTCACGTAAGTCGGAGGCCGTTACCACTGGGCCACCACTGCTCTGCATTCTATAATAATATTACCACACCCAAAAGCCAATTCCAGCAAAGCAAACGAAACACGTCACCACGATAACCACAAAACGAAGAGACTATAACAATAACCCTCAAACGGCTACACATTCGTCATTTCGCCGTCTACCCACACATTCGATTGTTTGACCGCGCTTACGTCAACTGTTTCTCATTATCACAAATGATGTTTGTTTTACGCGGTTTTATTCCGAGCTTCTTTTGTTTTATTATTGTAGTTTGGTTTAGTTGGTTAGTGCACTCATTTTCAGTGTTGATGACAAGACGCAATGTATATTATGATAACATTACTGCTAGCATATTGCCACTAATTCACATGACTCGGAGATAGAAACCACAATCAGTGCTCGCACTTATCTAATACTTCTTCTATACTAATATTATAAAGCTGAAGAGTTTGTTTGTTTGTTTGAACGCGCTAATCTCAGGAACTACTGGTTGGAAATTAAAAATTATATTTGTGTTGGATAGTCCATTTATCGAGGAAGTTTATAGGCTATATAACATTGCGCTACGACCAAAAGGAGCGGAGCATTATTGAAAAATGTTGTAAAAACGGGAAAAATTATTGCTTACGTAAACGGTTTAAGTTGCGCAACAATCAAGGATGTAGGGTAGGTAGGGTAGATTGGGTGGGTAGACAGCTAGTACTACGACATAGTGAAAGTGCTTGTAAAGTGCATATAGTAAGCTTGGGACTTTAGCTTCGTGTATACAGAACTTTTCCCGAGAAAGACGGTTTAGTCAGCCATCTCCACCACGTTGAACCTTCTTCATAGAGCTCTCATTTTACCCGACTGCAACGAAGCCGAAAGGAGTGTTATGGTTTCAAATTTAGCCAAAAATTAGCCCTCGAAGCCTTAAAGATAAAAAATACCTCGATTTTTTACTCCGACTCCATTCTATAATTGGATTGGCAAAAAGTCTTCTAATAATCGTTAAACACGATTTCTTTAGGCTTTGATCAGGTAATTAGGATTTTTATAGACTACTGGTTAGGTATGGTAATAGAATATTAAACTAACGGTCCAGATTTTATTTAACAGAGATTAAATTAAATCTATTATAAATGATAGATTGAGGAATGAGGTAATAAGAAAACGTTGTGGTTTAAAAGAAGATGTAGTGACTAAAATTGAAAAGAGTATGTTAAGATGGTTTGGCCATGTTGAGAGGATGAATGAAAGGCGACTAACGAAAGGTATTTACAAGGCAGACGTGAATGGAAAGGCTGGGAGGGGACGCCTTAGAAAGACATACATAAACATTATAGGTGATGTTCTTCAGAAAGGCCAGGTGCGCAGTACTCATAACCGGCGTGTGTGTATGACTAGATTTATGAATGTGAGTAAGTAAAATAAGTATGTACGGATTGTAGCAGGTGGCGTTCTGTAGTTTCTGCCTACCCTTATGGGAAAAAGGCGTGAGTTTATGTATGTATGTATGTATTATAAATGAGTCTAAAAAGGTTATCCTCTAATTTAGTAGCTTATTACGGCTGCGTTACCGAGTCCTGTCTCACATGAACTGTAAATTTTGATAGCACAAAATATATATTGTGATACCCAGGAATAACGTATGTAACTTTTTAACAGTGAGATAATTTATGAAACCGGAACACTAGTTTCAGAGAATATCTTCAACAGTAAAAAACAGTTTTTTGCCAATTTATCAATTAGTTTTATTAATAAGGTAATTTAGGCCGCTTAGCTAGTTTAGGGTTTAGTGGTAGGCCCCCAAATAGTGTTAGTTAGCCCAAGGCACTACTAATTCACGGTCCGCCCCTGAGCACCTACGTTAGATTTATGTAAATAAGATAAGTGGTAGTTAGAGAGACCAGGGTAAACTTATAAATAACACTAATGACAACACTGGGTCTGAACTCTTCTGAAGTTCTGAACTCTTACGCATGAGAATACATTAAATATTAACACAGTTTATCAATCACAATAGTAACGCAACACTATACTTCATAAAAGATAGCTTGATCTCTGTGACAGCTGTCAGTATCAATACAGTAACAATAGTGCTTGACAGACTAACAATAATGTATACGTCAGTTTGACATATGTCGCAGAGATCAAGCCATATTTTTTATTTTTTTTTCTATATGCTTGCTTCTTGACCACTATCTCACTCACCTGATGGTAAGCGGTGATTTGGTCGACGGTGAAGCACGCTTGCCTAGAAAAAACCCATTCACTCTTGACTTAAAGACCCCTAGATTGTAGCTATCGAGAAACACAGACTACGGCAGGGAATTCCACTCCTTGGCTGTACGCATAATAAAAGTGACCCCAAAACGTTTTGTGCGAATAGGTGGGATGTCCACCATGTATCGATGACGCCGTACGTCTGGTAGTCCGATGATGGAACGGGCTGGGTGGAATTAAATCATACAATTCTTGAAGTATAATTGAAATTAATCCTATCATAATATTCCACCATCTATTTCTACAGACCAATAAAACAAATAGACCAAACTAATCATGATCACGCTTGGCAGGTGCATTTGTGGCTATGTGTTAGGCGCTTATGCACCTGTGCAGTATTAATATACGAGGCGGCATTTACCTTATATAATACCTGATTTAATCCCTGGGCATCAAATCTAACGTATTTATGTGTCTGTGGATGTTATAGGACAGGGATGCCAAGCTTGTATAATATTTGGGACCGTGCCATTTTTAACCCCCGACTGAAAAAGATGGGTGTTATAAGTTTGACGTATGTTGCTGTCTGTTGCATCATAGCTCCTAAACGGATGAACCGATTTTGATTTAGTTTGTTTTATGTTTGAAAGGTGACTTTGTCGAGAGTGTACTTAGCTATGTTTGATTAAAATCGGTTCAGCCATTCAAAAATTATCCGCATTTTACTCTTTGATACTGAGTTTTTAGCAACATATCGTGTCATAATACCGTTTTTCAATAGATTGCCGATTGAAGCGGGTCTACTACTAGGTATTTTATATGTAGTTTAAAAAGCATGAAATAAAAATTAAATTAAAAATACCCCCGGCACAAAACCTTTAAAAAGCAAAAAATAAGCCTCGTACTCGCGTCGGGGTAATAAAATAAACTGCTGTAGGTACACGTTGGTGGTTCCCCGACGCGAGTACGAGGCTTATTTTTTGCTTTTTTTAAGGTTTTGTAATAAAAATTAAGTCCATTGTGGTGATAACGAGCCTTCACATAATGTTGACTTTTAGATGTAATTAGTTGTACAGAAAATAAAACTTTATGCTTAAAGCTTAAAACTCTGTTTTTGAAAACCACTCGACACTCGTAAGTTTAAATTAAAATAATAGTTAATATGATTTCTGCTGTTGCAAATTAGATACTGGATCTTATATTAGGCCCGAGTACATAGATTCGTTAATTTGTATTGGCGAGCCCGAATTATTTCGTCGCGTGCCACTGGTTGTGTTACAGCAAGATAAAGTTGTGTGTTGAAAATGTACGTCGTGTTGACGTGTTTTTCTATTTATGATCTTGTTAGTGTTTGTTGACAAGATAAGTTTGTCAAACGCAAGTTGGTCTCGTTGCTCGATTCCAATTCGAATAACTGAAAGTTTGTCGTATATAAAAGTTTTTTCTTTACTGAACTAAAATATTGGCGCCTGTTTATCTATTTCGATTATATCCGTAAGTATGTAAAACCTAGCTACACTAACTGTGATACGTGAAAGTTAGAAAGAAATTAGAGTGATCAAGTGAGTCGAAAATAAAGTGTTTTTTAGGGTTCCGTACCCAAAGGGTAAAAACGGGACCCTATTACTAAGACTCCGCGGTCCGTCTGTCTATCTGTCTGTCTGTCTGTCACCAGGCTGTATCTCATGAACCGTGATAGCTAGACAGTTGCAATTTTCACAGATGATGAATTTCTATGGCCGCTATAACAACAAATACTAAAAACAGAATAAAATAAATATTTAAGAGGGGCTCCCATACAACAAACGTGATATTTTTGGCGTTTTTTGCGATAATGGTACGGAACCCTTAGTGCGCGAGTCCGACTCGCACTTGGCCGGTTTTTTTTTTTAGTTTATATTAGGCTTGTGCCTGACCACTATCTCACCTGATGGTAAGCGATAATGTGGTCGACGGTGAAGCGGTTGCCTAGAAGTAACCTATTCACTCTTGACTTAAAGACCCCTAGATTGTAGCTATTGGGAAATACAGATTCCGGCAGGAAATTCCACTCCTTAGCAGTACGCATAATTAAAGTATTCTCAAAACGTTTAGTGCGTATGGGTGGGATGTCCACCATGTACATGTACCATGTATTTTATGAATGGAGATTTTGAGCAATTTTTGTTTGTGGATGTTTGAAAATGTACATCGTGTTACCAAGTTACTTTATTCATGATCTTGTTAGGCCTTGTTGACAAGATAACTTTGTCAAACACAAGTTTGTCGTGTTGCTCGATTTCAATTCGCTTAAATGAAACTTTCTTGAAGTAACAACTTTTTTCTTTCCTGAACTATAATCTTGGCGCCAATTCATCTGTTTCGCTTGTGTGCATAACTCTCAGATCAAATAAAAAGCTCGACTGACAAGCTAAGGCGTAGTTTCGTTGTACGTGTGTATGTGTAATTGTGTATGTAACGGCAAGGCGTAGTTTTAACCGGCGTCACCTTGTTGTTTGCAACGTTCCATCTTGACTTTTTATTTGATCTGAGGCATAACTATAAAACATATGCTACATTAATGGTGGTACGATAGAGTTAGAAATGCAGTAAGAGACAATGGAAATAGGAAGGAATGTTTTTAGTCACTTGAGTAGAGAATAAAATTGGGCAGGGGGCAGGCAGAAAAGAAGAGAGAACTTGAGTAGAAAATAAATTAAATACATACACATACTCACATAGGCAGAAACTACAGAACGCCACCTGCTCCGATCCTTACATACTTCTTTTGCTTCACTCTCATTCATACATCTATACACACACGCCAGTTATGAGTACTACACACCTGGCCTTTCTGAAGAAAATCACCTATAAGGTCTATGTATGTCTTTCTAGGGCGTCCCCTACCGGCGTTTCCATTCACGTCTGCCTTGTAAATACCTTTCGTTAGTCGCCTTTCATTCATCCTCTCAACATAGCCAAACCATCTTAACAATCAACATCTTAACATCTTTTCAATTTAAGGCACTACATCTTAAAAATAAATTAAATACCTGGTATATTCCCTGAGCATATCTAACACATTTATGTATAACATATAGGATAAATTAATGTGTTGAAAATGTACGTCATGTTGGCGTGTTTCTCTATTTATGATGTTGTTGACAAGATAACTTTGTCAAACGCAAGTTTATCTTGTTGTGAATGTCAATTCGCATAACTGAAAGTTTCTCGTAGTCACAGCTTTTTATCTTTATTGGACTAAAATCTTGGCGCCAATTTATCTCTTTCGCTTGAATGCATAGTTAGGACAACTTATACTGTGATTTTTTATTTCGTAGACTAAACTGACAGCTGCCAATGACCTTTTTATGTTTGCAAGCACCGAGCATAGTGTTGTAGGTAAGGCTCATTCATATGTATTTATTTAATCGATGTGACATAACTCCTCAATTAAATTTTACTTGGTGTAAATGTTTTATGAATATAAACGTAATATATTTAAATAAAACAGTATTAATACACATAGTACCTACATAAACGTTTATTGTAATAAATGCGATCGATAGAATGAAGCCTGACATAAATGAGTAAAAGTCGCTAGATTCTTAACAAATGGAATTGCTTTGCCATGAAATAGTTCAATTTTCGATTTACTTCGATTTTTGATCAACTTTCGATCACTCAGGATACAATATTATTTTTAACCGACTTCCCAAAAAGGAGGAGGTTTTAAATTCGACTGCTTTTTTTTGTGTTTTATCTCAGAACTTTTTACTGGGTGAACTAATTTTGAAGATTCTGTTTTTATTTGAAAGCTGGTGCTTGTCATGTGGTCCCATTTAAGATTTGATGAATAACTTCGGATATATACATCAGAACTCTTCACTGAAAAGTTAAAAATAACTTCAATTTCGGCAGTTGGTGTCAAAAAACGAAGAAACGAAAACAGGAACACCGACTTCCGAAATTGAATTTATTTTTTATGTAACGATAAAGTGGTAACCCCCCAAATGTCAGTTTAGTCTACGAAATACAAAATCAGAAATTAGCTACATTATTTTATAGACCGCAAGAGACACTTTTCCCGACTCGGGAGTCGAACCCAGGACCTCAAGCTCCCGCAGGAGACGCCCTGGGCGTCGAGAGTCGCAAGTCGATTCCCGACCACCGTAGGCGCGGTCTTGCGGACGGCGAGTAATGGTAGCTCGCCATTCGATAAGGATCAGGCCCGAGTCGACGGCGCGTATTGCGCCGCGCGTAATGCTACGCGCGCCTCAAAGAGATGTCAGCAAAAACTGACGGGGTCTACTAGGGCCGGTGCCTGTTTGGCTCGCGGATAAATTTGAAAGACAGTTACCGAGGCCCTGGCACAAGCAACTGAAGGAAATCGGGTGGGTTTTAGTCTGACACGCCCTCCCACACACAGAGCGGGGGAAATCATTGGATGATAAAGCAACCAAAAAAAAGGGCCTCATGGTCTAGGTAGATATAGATCTCGCGCATAGAAAATAATGTAAGTCTATGAAAAGAGAAATTACAGTTCTAAAGAATCATACAAAACAAGGTTTCGGTTAATAATTCAAAGCTTTACTATAATCGCTTTGAGAAAACCAGACTAGTTTTATTTTCTCGGAGAAAATACAGTCTGAAATTCACTAAAATATTAACACTAATAAATCAACTAAGCATTAACAAAACACCTGTAACTAATACCTTCATATATTACCACACCAAATTAATGTTACCATTAAATAGAAAGTATTTTTTCTAGAAAAAAAAAAGTATTATCCAAGAACCGTTGGGTCAGACAAAACAGAACCATTAGTTTGAGGTGGGCCGGCCCTTAATTGCGAACGTTAGGCTATGTACTATACGTGTGTGTAAACAGCCTTATGTTTGGATAGCAATAATGAAATATTTGATGGAGGATAAATTAATGTCGTATGTGGCTAAGAATAGACGATGTTGGGTTATTGATTATGTTAGCTTCATTGAATGCTTCATAGATGCTGATAAATGATTTTTTGATGATTTTTTTTTGATGGTTGTGCCAGTTTTAAAACAAAAACATAAATAGGTCGCTATTTTGGAGCGCACTGTTGGCGCAGTGGTTGAGCGATTGACTGCTGCGCTGCGTGTCGCGGGTTCAATTCCCGCACGGAACAAATATTTGTATAACCTACAGATAGTTGTTCCGGTTCTGGGTATTTGTGTATATTAGTTTAAATATTTGTAAACGCACCCACGATACTGGAAGAAATTCCTAGTGTGGGGCAAAGTTTAAAAAAAATATGAAAATGTCAATATTATTTATTAATAATAAATATTAATAAATAATTGTGTTGCTTTATTCAAAAATGTACTAAAATAAAACTTTTTAATTGCTATCTTTAGGCAATGTGTTATTCGTGTGTGTAAACAGCCTTATGTTTGGATAGCAATAATGAAATATTTGATGGAGGATAAATTAATGTCGTATGGTGGCTAAGAATAGACGATGTTGGGTTATTAATTATGTTTGGTGAAGGACCTTAGCTTCATAGAATGCTTCATAGATGCTGATAGATGAATTTTTTGATGATTTTTTTTGCTGGTTGTGCCAGTTTTAAAACAAATACGTAAATAGGTCGCTATTTTGGAGTGCACTGTTGGCGCAGTGGTGAGCGATTGACTGCTGTGCTGCGTGTCGCGGGTTCAATTCCCGCACGGAACAAACATTTGTATAACCTACAGATAGTTGTTCCGGCTCTGGGTATTTGAGTATTTATTTATTTATTTATATACACTTTATTGTACACCATAATAAACAAGAAAAAAGAAACTTAATACTATAGTATACAATGGGCGGCCTTATCGCATTCCGCGATCTCTTCCAGGTAACCTACCTTACCCTAACCTAGTTTAAATATTTGTAAACGCACCCACGATACTGGAAGATATTCCTAGTGTGGGGAAAAGCTTAAAAAAATATGAAAATGTCAATATTATTTATTAATAATAAATATTAATAAATAATTGTGTTGCTTTATTCAAAAATGGACTAAAATAAAACTTTTTAATTGCTATCGTTAGGCAATGTGTTATTCGTGTGTGTAAACAGCCTTATGTTTGGATAGCAATAATGAAATATTTGATGGAGGATAAATTAATGTCGTATGGTGGCTAAGAATAGACGATGTTGGGTTATTGATTATGTTTGGTGAAGGCCCTTATATTGTGTAGGTATTTTTGTACTTACTGGTTTTCATAACAAGAACTATGTATTAAAAAAAACAGTTGTTACGTATGTATATTGTTCTAAAATTACCAGTGCATTCATGGGGCAAAATTAGGACATTTACAAAAACTTTTTTTTTTTTGATAATCATTGCCCCATACTAGGAATTTCTTCCTGTATCGTGGGTGCGTTTACAAACATATAAACTCAAATACACAAACACCCAGAGCCGGAACAACTATCTGTAGTTCATACAAATTTGTTCCGTGTGGGAATCGAACCCGTGACACGCAGCGCAGCAGTCAATTGCTCAACCGTGCATTTATTTAAGCTATTAATTATTATGGTCAAATACGTGGGCTAACACGAGGTATGTCTAGGCATTTTACCGTTGTTCTAATAAGTCTGACCATGTTAACTTTTGGATCTTATTATTGGTTATTCAATCATAATTACTTAATTATAGTAGGTACTTATTTACTGCAGCGGCCAGCAAAAGAGGCATTGATGGACGAACGCGGAAATGTACACATACGTAAGTCCATCAATGCCTAGTTGTGGCCAAGGCTTGTACAGTACTTTTTTTCAAATAATGCGCGGAAATTCAAACTAAGTAGTACCTATAATGTGATTTTTAATTTCGTGGACTAAACTGACAGCTGCTATTGATTGATATTTTTTTTAAAATGTTGCAAGAGCGGAGCATAGTGTTGTAGGTAAGGCTCAATCAAAAGTGATTCATCGAATCGATGTGACATGACTCCTGAATTTATTTTTACTAATTGGTGTAAATAAATGTTTTATGAATATAAACGTAATATATTTAAATATAACAGTATTCATACACATGGTACATGAACTTTTATTGTGTTAAATATGAAATCAACAATAAAATAAATCGAAGCAATCGATAAAATTAAGTCTGACATAAATAAGTAGAAACTAAATATGGGCCTCTAGTTTCTAAACAAATTATTTTTTTATGCCGTGAAATAGTTTCATTTTCGATCTACTTCGATTTTCGATTAACTTTTGATCAACCAGGATAGTTAAGGTACGACTCTATGTTAATGTAACGATAAAGTGACAACCCCCCAAATGTCAGTTTAGTCCACGAAATTACAAATCACATTATAGAACTCATTTTGTCAAATACAATTACTTTTCAAAATCAATGACGAACAACGAACAACAATAATTTCTCCCGCGTTAAAGTGTTCATTTGTTTTTTTTTTTCAATAAACAGCTTCTTATTTGCAAGCCAGTTCAAAATTTGAATAAAACCTTTGTTAATGTTGCCTCCTTGGTTGTCATGTTTCAGAGTAACAGATCGTTCCATTTTTAAATTACACGACAGATATGGGTTTACTATGTAATTTATTTGGCCGCTAGACAAGGCAGATATGGATTTTCATACAACTTTTGCCGGCCGCTGCTCGCATGTATATGGCCAGTACAGCAATTTCGATTTATCTCGAAGAAGGTTGTCAAAATAATGCTCAAATTTCCAAGCATGTTTGAGAAAAATACAAATACTTTTCAAAATCAATGACGAACAACAATATTTTTTCCCGTGTTAAAGTGTTCATTTGTTTTTTTTTCAATAAACAGCCTTTTAAATGCAGGCCAGTTCAAAATTTAAATAAATCCTTTGTTAATGTTGCCTCCTTGGTTGTCATGTTTCAAAGAAAAAGATTGTTCCATTTTTAAATTAGATATGAGTTTATTATGTAATTAATTTGGCCGCTAAACTATGACAGATGTGGATTTTCATACAGCTTTAGCCGGCCGCTGCTCACATGTATTTGACCAGTACAGCAATTTCGATTTATCTCGAAGAAGGTTGTCAAAATAATGGTCAAATTTCCAAGCATGTTTGAGAAAAACATATTTTACGATCAGCGATCTAATTTACCGTTTATAAATAGAGAGATAGAATTTTCTTGTTGACTAACAACACAAGTATTTTTGTCGTTAGCTCTCCCCGTGATTTTCTACGTCAACCGTCACACACAATTTATTTTATAAGCCAGAATTAATGTGCGAAATATATTTATTTACCCACTAACGAGGTTCAATGGCCTTTTGCGTAGCGATGATGCTTTCCATAGAATTTAATTCATAACATTAGACTATGTTCACTGTGGGCTTATGGAGTGTCAAGTATGTATCGCAAATTCATTGTCGATTTATGTTTTACTAGCTTCTACCAGCGGCTTCGCCTGGGTGAAAGTCGGACATTATCCCTAGGGAACATATGCCAGGTATAAAAAGTATCCTATGTGTTAATCCAGGATGTTGGCTACCTTCATACTAAATTTCATCAAAATTGGTCCAGCCGTTTGAGCGTGAAGAAGTGACAAACACACACACACTCACAAACTTGCGCCTTTATATAATATTAGTGTGATGATTTGATATCTCATAGTTCCGTTCTTATTTAATCGGTGCAAGTAAATTTTAGGACCAATCAGTTATTCATAGTTATTAAGAATAATATTTTTATGGCATAACATTGACTTACATGGTCTATCGGTCTGTCTCTGTGGTCTGCTGGTCCATTCAGTAAAAATCTCACCCTGAATCTCAAGTGAAGCGACTTGAAGTGACCTGTTTCCCACTAGAACCTAGATACAGAACACTTCACCTTCACCATATAGAGACAGAACAAACCAAAGTCGACTAATCTATATCAATTAACAAGAGTTTGACAGTCTTTATGACCAGCCTTTTGATTTATTCCGTTCTAATACCAACATCTAATACCACTGGTATTTGTTTTACCTCATATTTATTTTCTATTCCAGACGGATACCATTGTTCAAACTAATACCAAAACAAGTTCAATGATATATGGTACAGTCAGTAAAAATTATTTGTATGAGATTATAAGATCTTTAATTGAAAAATAAACAGGAATAAATCAGCAATTTTTATATAGAAACTGTCTATTGTCTAGCTATTTACTAACAAAGTAGCTTTGTGAGTCAGACAACCCAGCATATCAATATATCTAAAAATCTCAGAAAATTTCAATTTCACGCTGTCTACTCGAGCAATCAAATCAGTAAAATCCGAAATACTTCGCTATGCAACCCTCAATAGGCCAGAAATACACTTGTCTCCGAACACAACGG